>VIIQ02000020.1:0-600000 GCA_007449985.2 Desmodesmus armatus
CTGCCTGCTGCATACACTGGTGACTGTTAGCCAGCAGCCAAACCCGCCTACCTACAATGTTGAGGCTCTGCAGACAGGCCAGCTGCCCAGCGCCAGCCACAGGAAGAAAGCTGCATATGCAGCTGCCCCGTCTGTGCTGTCCTCCCCACCCAAGCTTCCGCTGCAGGTGTGATTGCTGCGCTTGGACATCCGTTGCCTCCGTGTGCACCTCAGCATCGCCCTTCACTGCTGCAATCTGCGATGCAGATTACCCCGCCTCTGCTGCTGTTTGTGGCCCCTGGTGAGAGCATGGTGATGTCAAACTACGCGATGCTTGCCGAGCAGTAGAGTTGGATAGCCAAGCATGCGGTGGGCGTGAGCTGGTTACAAGGCTACTGCGCTGCTTGGAATGCACACCCGCTGCACT
Organism: Desmodesmus armatus; assembly: GCA_007449985.2. Lineage (NCBI taxonomy): Eukaryota > Viridiplantae > Chlorophyta > Chlorophyceae > Sphaeropleales > Scenedesmaceae > Desmodesmus > Desmodesmus armatus. Next base: position 407 of record VIIQ02000020.1, read on the forward strand.
GGTGATCGATGACCTAAGAGCCGTGTTCTGCTGACATAGGTGTCCAAGGGTGATGTGTGGTTTACAGTGACTGCATGGTCGAAGCAAATGTGTTGATGTGTCGCAATTGTGTGGCTGTTGATGGGGTATTAGTCATGACGTCAACGGTGATCGAGTTCAACTCCATGCATGCAAGATGTTCAGTCGCCGCTTCGTCGTGACCAAGATGGCAAGGCTGATGCTAACTTGAGCCTGCAATTCCATAACACTCTGATTCCAGCTGCTGTCACGCAGCCTCAGACTGCCATGGCATGGCACAGCATGGACATGACTCTCCTCAGCTGATCGAGCAATTAAACTGCACGAACGGCATTGAATACAACAGGAGGCAAACATAACTCTGCCTTGCAAGGCACAGCCACCCACAGCAACAGCTGTGGCGTTGCCTGCCGGCATCCTTGAAACAAGCCTGAACGACACTGCCTGCACCACCAGTGGTGGTCCACCACCACTTCTTCAAACACGCCATGAAGGCTGTGACTGTGAGGAGTGAGTCCCCTGCTGGGCAGGCTGTTACAGGTGGCTCCCGCACCCCACCCACTGGGTAGTACCTCACTGAACTCATCTGAGACACTGAGGAGGGTGACATTCAGAAAGCAACATCAACAGCTCATGATCCAGCGGCTGCCTCTGCGCTCTGCCTCCAACACCCTGACTTGTGCTGCACTGCACTCCAAAAAGCACAGCGTCATGTAGTGCAACCACTTTTCAACTTGAAGGTTACCAGGGGGCTGGGACTCCCGCCGGCTGGCCACCCTCACAACAACGAGCGAACCCAACTGCCAGGGGGCCGAGGCAAGCCTAACCAGTGAGATGCGCCATAACCCCCCTATCTCAGAAGGTGCCCCGCACACCAGTGCCCAGTGCCGTACCAAAAACACTCCTCCTCCTTCACTTTCCGAGGCCAGCAGCTGCTGCAGCATAGCAGTCACCCCCTGTGCCTCCGGCCCCAACAGGCCCCCAACCCCCCTCCTGCCCCCTGACCACCCCCACCCCCCCCCCCCCGCCACCCCCTCTGACAGCACCCACTCCAGGCCTGCCGCAGCCGCTTGATCAGCACAGCAGAGACTGCAGGCACGCGCAGCTGCAGCCAGCCGTCAACCACCACCAGCCGGCTGCGTGCTGGACCTGCAGGGTAAGGGAAAGCACAGGTTGCACAAAGCTTAGCCTGCCGACGGTATTGCATAAACGGAAAAAGTGGCATGTCGGACAGCATATGGTATGGACAGGAGGATCGCTACCTGTTTGCATGAGAGTCCCAGTATACATACCGTACACCGGGCAAATAACAGAAACAGAATAGTGATATGGAAAGCAGAGGCAACACTGGAAACAGACCGCACCTGCATGAGTTGCCTAGCAGCATGAGAGCCAGGGGCTCACACAGGACACCTCACGCAGAAACACCTGCAGCACAGCACAGCACAGCACAGCACAGCACAGCACAGCATGGCATGGCATGCAGCACAGGGCAAACTGATCGCAACCTGGCCCCACAGCAATGAAGGACAGCATCCTGCCGTATTATGCGTGACGTTTGGTGGTGCTGCACATGCAGCCCAGCTAACAATTGTTGCAAGGCACCACCACCACCTACCTAGTAACGGTGCTGTGCACACTACTTTCCGCACCCACCCATGCAGACACACAGCTACCAACGGTGACAGTTCAACTGCATGCAGCTGCCAATCTGGACGAGCAGGGCTGGCTCACAATTTCATGCATTGTTCAAGCAGCAGGTTTCAGGTCCCAAGCGCCCCTAACACCTCGAGGTGCCCTGTCCCCAGCAGCCCCGTACCCGTGTGGTCTTTGACTTCTCCAGGTAGACTGCATGTTGGTGCTGCAGCTGTGCTGCTGTCAGCTCCGATACTACACTGCTGGGATGCAGCCACACCTGCATTGCAAGCAGTTGCAGGAAACAAAGATATGGTGGCACACCATTCACTATTACTGTTACTGTTACTGTTACATGGTTCAGGCTGAGCCGTAGGGAGCAATGATGCTTGTGGGGCAATTTAGTAACAAGAAGAAGAAGGTTGGTACATGACAATGAGGCAGCTGCGCTGAATACAGGCCCAGGAGTGACTGCATTAGCAGATTGCAGTGGTACTGCCCAACAGGGGCTTATGTACAGCTACTAGAGCCTTCGATGACAGTCGGCCAAGCAGATGCCCAGCTCTGTGCTACGCAGCTACCAGCCCCCCCCCCCCCCCCCCCCCCACCCCCCACCCTCCACACACACACGCACAGCATCTAGCAGCCCATTGAACTGAGTCGCACTGCAGTGCTGGCTTGCCGCTGCTGCATGCGTGCTGCTTTGCACGCGTGTCAATGCAAGATATTACCACCAGTCTCTGGGACTTAACAATACAGTAGTCACTGCTCCATGTGCCCCCTCCCGGACCCTACCTGCTGTCCCCTGCTATCTAGCCGTACAGGCTTCAGTATCTGATGGCGGCTGCCCACAGATGCAGATGTGTCACAGCTGTCTCGTATGACAGATCAACAATTCCCCAACACTCCCGCCAAATTTCTATGATGTATTGTAATCAAGTCCTGCACCATCCCTACAGGCTCACCTGCTGCCCCCTGCTGTCCAGCCATGCGGGTTTGCTGTGTGTGCCTGCAGTGCTGGACAGGCTCACGGCCACATGGGGGCTCAGCGCGGCAACCAGGGCAGCCTTCACTACCTCAGGACGCTGGGAGAACCTGTAAACATCAGGCAGGAAGTGGTATAAGAAAGTATCAGTGTGTGGCTGGAAGTGTGTTTAAGCTAGTGGTGTGGACAAGGGCGGCAACCAGGGCAGCCTCCACTACCTCAGGACGCTGGGAGAACCTGCGAGACAAGACAGCCCTTCGTTACTCTGTTGTACTGGCCATCAAACCCATCTGATCAGGCCTGATTTGATATATTTGTACATGCTGGGAGCGTTGCTACAAGCAGTGCAGTCTCCACGTACAGAGACGACAAGCAGAGTATCTAGAGCATTCGAGGGAGGGCCAACCTGTTGCAGGGGTGGGTCGGCTCGTCCGCCCAGCAACACCACTTGCTGCTGCTCCTGCTGCTGCCGCTGCTATCCGGGCCTCCTGCTGAGTGCTGCTGCTGCTGCTGCTGCTGCTGGGGTATGAGGTGTGCCTCTGACAGCAGCTGAGCAAACTGTCTCCGCAGCTCCAGCATAGCATCCAAAGCTGTGGTGGACAGGAAGTGACGCTGCGCAACCTGCAGGCAACATTGATGATGTGTTTGTGTTCGCTTCAGAGGAAGCCAAACGCACCAGGGACTGTTCCTTTTTCGAAGGCAGTCAAAGGCATTTAAAGAGCAATTCAACCCCTCACCCACCTGTGCTGCGGCCTTGTCCCCCGCAGCCGCCCCTGTCAGCCGCCACATCTCAAAGGCAGCCACCAGCAGCAGCTGGTCAGACTGCTGCCCAGCCGCCAAGCCGCCGGCCCGTGCCGCAGCCGCCGCAGGGCCCCGGCCTCCGGCGGCTGCAGCCGCCGCCTCAGCCGCCACAGCCGCCGCTGGTGCTGCCATTGCTGCCCTGACGCGCCCGAGTTCGTCTTGCTTCTCTAACGGGGCTGCGAAAGGGGATTTGTGGCTGAAGGCAGCTGCGATGGTCTGTGGCGGGAGGGGAGGGAAAGGGCGGGAGAAGGAAGCAGGGTGGTTGAGGGTGGGCACATGCAAGAAAAACAGCAGAAACTGCAGCAGCGGACCGTGGGCATCCACACACATGACAGCAATGACGAGGGCAGCGGCACCTGCAGAAGGGGCTGCAAAGGGTGCAACAAAGTTTGCCTCAACGGGGCCCGTTCGTCTTGCTTCTACCAGGGGGCTGCGAAGGGCGATTTGTGGCTGCAGGCAGCTACGATGGTCTAAGGAAGGAGGGAGAGTGCGAGAGGAGGAGGTGAGGAAGGGGTGGACACATGCGAGAATAGCAGCAGCAGCAGCAGCGGCAGCAACAGCGCCACTTTCAAACATACAGGGACCTAACTAAGCAACATGACAGTGGGGACATCAGGATTTGTCAGTGTGCAAAGCCCCCAAAGATCCTTCACTCGCCATTGAAGGTGCGAGGCAACCCAATGTTCTGCTGCCCCCACTACCAGCAACTTCGGCAAACGGGGCTCCAATGGCAGTAGCTTGATGATTGTTGTTGACTTCATCCAGTAAGGGATCAGGTCGCCAATAAGGTTTCAAACCCAACTTTGCAACAGTTTCCTAGCCTGGCAGTGTGCCAGAAGCATCAGCAGCAACTGACAGAATACTGAAAGCATTATAGGCAAGCTGCAACCCTCTCAGCCACCCACCAGTGCTGGTGCCAGGCAGCCCAGTGCCGCCCCCATCACCAGCAGCTTGCCCAAACTGGCTCCAGCGGCAGCAGCGCCAGCAGGCGACCGAGCGGTGTCAGCTGCTCAACAGGCGCTGCTGCTGCTGCTGCTGCTGCTGCTGCTGTTTCGTCATCCCTGCTGGCTCCGCCTGCTGCTTCTCCTGCTGCTGCTGTGTCTGTGTTAGTGTCTGGAGTCACCATGGTGATGGCTCCAACCTCAGCCAAGCCTGAAGGGCGAAAGGGGGGAGCAGCAGGGGAACAATGCGCGGGAGGGGGGGGGGAGGAGGGGGCGCAACAGGGCATGAGTGCAGGCGCGATCAGTGGGTGACGGAATGGTGGGTGGCTGCGGGTGGATGATGGAGGTGTGGCACGAAACAGTGCAGCCAACTCGCATGTCACTGGCATGTAATCATGGTGATGGCTCAACCTCAGCTAGGCCTGAAGGGCGAAAGGGGGGGGGGGGGGGGGGGGAGATGGAAGGGGCACAGCGAGAAAGGGGAGGGGGGCGGGGGTGTTGGAGTTGTGAAACAGGGCAGCCGGCCAACATGTGTGTGCCATATGTACGTTCGGACCCCAGGGTGGGGGGGGGGCAAGTTGGTGTCTGGGATCACCATGGTTATGGCCCCAACCTCAGCTAGGCCTGAAGGCACATGGGAGGGCGCGAGGATGAAAGGGAGAATGGGTGAGACATATAGAGCACTGCAGAGTGGGGTGATAGGCATTGGGGGCAGGTGGCTGTCATAGAGTGTGGTAATAGGCGATAGGCATTGGGCAGGTGGCCGCCATTGCCATTCACACGCTGTTGAGGGGCATGCTTGTGTCTGATTGTGTCCAGCTTGAAACACAACAAGAAAGCAACGCAGCTGGTCCTACCTACCTGTGAGAGCTGCTTCCACAGCCTGTTGAAAGACTCATACTTACAAACACCTTATGGTTCTTAAATGGAAGCTCAATCAGGCCATAGGAATGGTAACAAAGCAGGGGAGGGGAATTCTGGCCGCTGGTCCTACCTGTGAGAGCTGCTTCCACAGCCTTGTCAGGTGGGTTAGTGGCCGCCAAGCTACTTGTTGATATCCATGCAATGTGCCGATAACTACCAGCCGTAAGGCACATGCAGACATGCACCGCTCCCCCATGACCTGTGGCTCCCTTGTGGGTTGCTCAGTTTCTTGCTGAGCCGATTACTGTAACTGCAAACTGTAAGTGTGACTGCAAGCGTGCTGCTGGTGGCCCACCTGTGAGAGCTGCTTCCACAGCCTTGTATGGTACTTTCAATCCTAAAGCCTCTTGATGATGGGGGGTTGGGGGGCTGGATCAGGCCAAAGCAATTGGTACATACCAATGAGAGGGGGGAGGCGTGCAGGCAAGGGCCGGGCGTTGGTCCTACCTACCTGTGAGAGCTGCTTCCACAGCCTTGTCAGGTGGGGGTTGGATGAGGCACTGCAGGAAGGAGCGGGCAGGACCCAGGCCCAAGAGGTGGATCTGCAGGGGGGGCGAAGTGGGCAGCAGCAGCAACAGCAGCAGCAGCAGCAGGAGCAACAGCAGCAGAAGACAGTGAGAAAACTGTCAAAAAGTGTGTGTCGGAGGGCGGCATGTCGCAGGAGTTGATCCAAGCTCCCAGCAGCACGTGGTATCGTTGCACTACACGCACCAACACTGTGTCTGGCACACGGTTTTTATCAGCCGCCCCTCCCCTTCTGCTGTTCCCCTCCTGCTCCCCTCCATCACCATGAACCATGGGCACTAGCAACACAGCTCCTCTGATGGCATATATAACAGTTCAGCCCCCTCCCCCCTCCCCCCTGTGCCCCCTGGCCCCACCACCCGTGGGCGCCTCCCCCCATCCTAGGACGTCACCCCCTACCCTTTGCACCACCCCTACAGGGTGCCACCTCCAGAGCAGCACAGTGCCTCAGGCTCCTCCCTGCCCCCAGCACCATCCCCTTGGATCATCAGCCTGCCTTTCCTTGAGAAGAGGCATCCTGCCGCGCGCGCCTGCCCCAGTCCCTCCCCCCCCCCCAAACACCCTCCCCGCCTCCCCCCACCCCAAAAAAACACCACCACCTGCAGCACCAGCTCTTCCAGTGGTACGCGTGCCACCTCAGGCACATCACACTGCCTCAGGCTCTCCCTGCCCCGTTGCTGCACTATCCGGCCCCTTGGATTCCATCAGCCTGCCTCCCCGCCGTCCCTAGGAAGGAGCCTTCTCCCGGGAGTACCTGCCCCAATGGCTTGCCCCCCCCCCCCCCCCCCGCCCCGTCGCTTGCGCCCCTGCCCCCCTCGCTTGCCCCCCCCCACACCCCGTTTGCGCCCCCCCCCCCCCACTTCCACCCGCCGGAAATCAATCCTGCACCCCCCCCCCACCCGCACACTCCCCACCCCCCGCCTACCTGCAGCACCAGCTCTTCAAGCTGTACGCGTGCCACCTCCGGCACCGCATACTGCCTCAGGCTCTCCTCAAATCGCTGCACCATCCGACCGCCTTGTACTCCTCAGCCTGCCTCCCCGCCTTCCCTTGAGAGGAGGCCTCCTCTCGGGCGCGCCTGCCCCAATCGCTTGCCTCCCCCTCCCCCCTCCCTTGGGAACTCAATCCCGCCCCGCCGCCCAACTAAAAACACCCCCCCCCCCCACCCCCGGGGCCCACCAACCTGTAGCCCAGCTCTTCCAGTGGTACGCGTGCCACCTCCGGCACAGCATACTGCCTCAGGCTCTCCCTGCCCCCGTTGCTGCACTATTGAGCCCCTTTGGATTCCATCGGCCTCCTCCCCTCCCCCCCCTCCCCACCTTCCCTTGAGGAGAGGCATCCTCCCGTGTGCGCTTGCCCCAGTCCCTTGCCCGCCCCCAGGCACTGAATCTCGTACACCTTCCCCCCTCCACCCCCGCACCTGTAGCACCAGCTCTTCAAGCGGTACGCGTGCCACCTCCGGCACAGCATACTGCCTCAGACTCTCCTCAAATCGCTGCCGTGTGTAGCAGCAGTAGCAGGTGCCGGCACGCACACGACCCGCTCGACCCCGCCGCTGCATTGCAGCTGCCTTGCTCACCCAGTCCTCAACCAGCAAAGACATCCTGCACAAAAAAACACAGCACGCAACAAGACGATTTGAAAATGCACAAAAAAGGTTGCTCGTACGGCCTTCTGTTGGGGTGTGTGTGGATTGCGTTACATAATCACAGTTACAGCAGAGTCCATCTCGCCCTTGACGCTGCATCGCTGCTGCTTTGCTGACCCAGTCCTCAACCAGCAGAGACATCCTGCACAACAAATGCGGCACGCAACAAAACCCCATCTTCAATGAAAGTCAGGTTTCATACACCTGTCCCCATCCCCAACCCCCATGCAGATCAATCACTCCTGTCCCCTGCCACAGCTCACCGCTTGTGGGCGTCAAAGCTCTTTGTGTCTGCCTGAGTCTATCACCACATGCTACAGTGCCCTCTGTCAAGTCCCCCCCCCCTTAGATTTCAGTACAGTACAGTACAGTAATTTGGGGACAGAGTCCCAACCTCGGCGCTAGCCAGCGAGCCAGCTCAAGGGCTCATGAGGGTGCCCAGAGGGTCTACTAACGTACCCCAGTCTCTCAGGTCAGGTGTGAAGGCGATCGAAATCACCACCAAGCCAGCGGGTTGCGGGGTTTTGTTGTTCATGAAGCATGCCTTTGCAGATCAACCCCCCCCCCCCCCCCCCCCCCTACGCCCTAACGCACGCTTGTGTGCGTCAAAGCGTCTCTCTCCTTGTGTCGACCCGAGTCTCAGACCAACACCACACCTGCAGTGCCCTCCCTGTCAATGCTGTTGCACCGCCCCCACCACCCCCCCCCCCCCCCCCCCCGCATGGTTCAGCCCCAGACCACCATGCAGCCCCCATGCAGATCATTCGAATGAGTGAATTCACTCATCCCAGCGCACCGCTTGTGGGCGTAGAGCGTCTCTTTTGGGTCGACTGAGTCTATAACCACTCCTGCAGTGCCCCCCCCCCCCTTGTGTCAACCTCCCCCCCCCCCCCCCAGAGTCAGAATGCAGGTCATCCACTCATGCCCAACGCACCGCTTGTGGGCGTCAAAGCGCCTCTCCTTGTGTCGGCCTTCAATGAATGGGTGGTTTCATGGGTTAGTCCCCAACCCCCAGGCAGATCAATTACTCTTGTCCCCTGCCCCACGCACCGCTTGTGGGCGTCAAAGCGCCTCTCCTTGTGTCGTCCTGAGTCTATCACCACCACCACGTCTTCAAGCGTCACACTCGTCTCAGCAATGTTTTGTTGACAGCACGATTTTGCGCACCCCAGGCGGCGGCCCTGCAGCAGCAGCAGCAGCAGCAGCCAGCACACACGATACATTCTGAGGGCTGCTAAACCCTGCTGGGAGTTTGACGGGCTGGTGGCTATACCCTAGACCTCGACCAGCGCAACTCCACTTGCGGTATATCGCAAGATATTGAGGCCATAACAAACCTGATGGTGTTGAGCGCCTTTGATACCGGTATGCTGTGCAACAACATCAGGATCGCAATGACTTCTATATCAGGCTGTAAAACCACTTGCAAGTACCCAACCAATCAGTGCAAAGAAACATGCATGACATGCACACCATGGACAACACACCCTTGCTAACAAGTGAAGAGAACACGCCCCAGCGCAATGCTAAGAACCCCAACTTCCACGCTCTCCACCTTGAATGCTGCTCGCTGCTGGTCCACTCTGATCGTCGAGTGCAGCGGCAGCAGCCAGTGCTTCCCACACCTGGCTGGCGCCAAGCTCGCAAGCATCCCAGCCCCCCTCTTTGTGTCTGCCTGACTCTACCGTGCCTTCCTCACCGCCGCTGCCCCCGCCCCCATGTAAATCATGGTGTCAGGCCCCCAACAAGTTGTGTGTGTGGCGCTACCTCAACAAACCTCCCCTCACCCCTAACCAACGCCTCCCTCCAGGCTCTCACCTTGAACGCTGCTCGCTGTTGGTCCGCACTGATCGCCGAATGCAGCGGAAGCAGCCAATGCTTCCACCGCTTTACCCCCCCCCCCTGTTCCATAGGTCAGGATACTGGGTTCGTGTGCGGTGCTGACCCAGCCAATCACCCACCCCTCAATTCCTACCCCACCCTCCAGGCTCTCACCTTGAAAGCTGCTCGTTGTTGGTCCGCGCTGATCGCCGAATGCAGCGGCAGCAGCCAATGCTTCCCACCACGGCCAAACCTGCTCGAAGCACTCAGCCGCGACAGCAGCGTCGATATCTCACCCATCCCCGGCAGAAACACCAAAATCGCTCCGGGCAACGCGTCTCCTCATCCGCCCAACTGATCACATCCTCGATTAGCTCCAAATCCAAAACCTCCTCGTTCAAACGCGCCAGGTTTTTGCGCGTCCGCTCCGGTACTCCGAGTAAACCTCGGGATCGTAGTTAGGGTTTAGGATCGAGCCGAAGCCGCTTAAACCCATCTGCTCGTCGTCACCCCAGCCGGCCGCCATGAGAGCTGCTTTGCCGGCACTACCGCGAGCGGAGGCCTTCCGTTGGGCTGCGGCAGCGGTTGCGGCAGCGGAGCCGGGCGCAGGGCTGCTCTGCTGTCAGGGGCGAGGAGGTAGTTGGTGGCTGCGTAGACGTCTTCGAGGTAGGAGACGGAGACGGGGAAGGTGCGGCCGGGCAGCTCAGGGCCGGGGCGCCCCAGAAGTAGGTGCTGCAGGAAACACAGCAGAATGCACAACACCGTTTAGCTTCATTGTGGTGCCAGCTGGCAGCATTAGAAGAAGCGCCGTTGAGCGAAGAATTGATAGGTTGCTGTGCTAGGTATGACACAGAGGGAGGGAAGGTGCAGTGGGGGCAGCTCAGCACAGGGGCTCCCAGAAGTAAGTGCTGCAGGAAACACAGACGGCAGACACGAATATTGCTACTGTTGCATGATTCAGGCGGTGCCCAAGCATGCCGTGAGCAGCCGACAAGGAATGATGAATTCTCACAAGACTTGGCTTGCTGGGACACACCTGGGAACATGACGACAGACAGCAGACCAATCATCGCGACCTCGATCGTATTGCCAAGCCCTACATGCGTGCTGAGTATGTCTCCAGTGCTGCCAGCAGTGACGGTGTCTGCTATGTTGTGTCATGCAGGGTGGGCACTCGACACAACGGCGGACCAGCATTGTAAACAGGACGATCCCCAGAGACACCAATGCATTCATGTGTAGCTCTCCAAACCCTTGCCCGCCTGTAGATATTGGCGTCCAGGGTAGCAGACATCAGGATCACCTTCAGCCGCTGCGGCTGGCCATAATGCACACCACCACATCCCGCCGCCCGTTGCTGCTGCTACTGCCTCGTCTGCTGCCCCAGTTCTCACAAATCCCCCCTGGCTCTTTGGTGGAACACTTTCTGAGCGCAAAGGTGTGTTATGCAGTATGCATCCCCACCCCAAACCCCAACTTGCCCCCACCCCCAGGGCCAACACACACCTGTAGATATTGGCATCCAGGGTAGCAGACATCAGGATCACCTTCAGCCGCTGCGGCTGGCCATGCTGCCCACCGCCGCCGCCGCCGCTGCCCTTTGCTGCTGCCGCTGCTGCGTCTGCCGCCTTGTTCCTGGCAGCAGCAATGCGCTGCAGGAGGGCCATCAGCACATCACCCTGCAGGACAGGCAGTGATCCTAGGTAGGGTTTACGGCTTGGGGTTGGAATCGTATCTACAAAGGTCTAGGTGTCAGCAATATGAGCTCAAGCCGTGACAAAGCCAGAAAGGCCACCTGTCGAAAAAACTGCATATGTGTGACAGCAGTGGCAACTGAACACAGTTGCTGCACAGCAGCACCAAGTGTGGCAATGTGTTGCAGGAGGGCCATCAGCACATTACCTTGCGCAGGAAGCAACTATTGACAATCAGTGTCACTATTTGTCATTCCATGGATTGCGGCACACCCAAACAAGAGATGCAACAGCTCTCACGCTGTGTGAGTGCCTACAGATCATTGGCAGCCAGCAGCCCCCAAGTGTAGAGACCACATAGAGACAGACACACGTAGAGACACACACAGAGACACACATACCTGCAACCTGCCCCCGTGCACCTCACAAACCACCACATGGCTCACCCAACATGCCGCATCTACAAAAGTCCCTCTACCCCAATACTACAGCATGTAGAACCTCATGTAACCAGGCTGCTCATAGTGGCCATAAGTGGAGGGCCGCCGGGGTGCCCGAGAAAGGGTTGTAGGCAACACGTACCTGCAGGCTGCGTTCGTGCACCTCGTCCACCACCACATGGCTCACACCCGACAGCAACGGGTCAGACGCAAGCCTGCAGACACACGCAGAAAGCAAGACAGCGGGGCACAGTGGGAGCAGTGTTAGCATGTTGGCGTACCAGTGGGAGCAGTGTTAGCATGTTGGCGTACCAGTGGGAGCAGTGTTAGCATGTTGGCGTACCAGTGGGAGCAGTGTTAGCATGTTGGCGTACCAGTGGGAGCAGTGTTAGCGTGTTGGCGTACCAGGTCTCTGGCACCTGGCAGTGCACAGCACGTGCACAAGGCACAGCTCCGACGTGGCACGTCACAGCACGGCAGAGCATGCTTGTGCATCAGAACAAACCATAAATGACAAGGCAGCCCAGACCTCCAGCTGTTGTGACAGTGGTGCTGGCCCTACTGTCAGACTGTACTGACTGAACCGCGACACAGACTTAACCGCGATGCCAGAGCAGTTGCCTTGAGTCACCACGCGCACGTGGTACCCAAAGCTCTCCCTCACCCCTTCCCCAATCCCTTTCCCTTCCCACCCCCACCCCCCCTTTCCCTCTCCCTCCACCTCTCCCTTCCCCGCGCCAGCATACCTCCTGAGCAATATGCCGGTGGTGCAGAACAGCAGTTGTGTGTCTGCGTTAACGGAGGCATCCAGCCGCACGTGGTAGCCCACAGCAGAACCTGGGGCTCCAGGACCACCTGAAGACAAGGTAGAGACCGATGAGCCGCATGTGCAAGGCATGAAAAGAAGAGGTGTTACTCGTGGTGAACAAGCAACTACATTGCTGTGAGCCACAGGAAAGAAGGGAACGCATTCCTTCCTGCAACACATAGGGGGTTCTGTGGGTGGCCGGTCAGTCAGTCAGTGTTTGTTACAGGGAGGCCCCAAGAGGCCTAGCCACCCAATGCAAGCCCCGGGACCCAAGTGATGTCCCGCCCTTCTACCTCAACGCGACATCAACCTACTCGGGTCAGCCCAATCTCCTGTGGCACACTGGGGGGCAGCTTTGTCATTGTGTGCCGGTTGCAAGATTACCTCAACAGGCCCAGCCAACCCTGCCCCAAGAGGCCCAGCCGACCCAACGAGGCGCACGCCATGTCCCGCCCTTGTGACGCAAGGCGCCACCATTGGTTGCAATCTATGCAGGACAGCCCAACCACCTGTGAGCGGCCCAGGAGCTCTAAGCGGCCCAGCCAACCCAATGCAAGCGCCGGGACCCCCTTGTCCCGCCCTTGTGACTAAGGCACCAACAACCTACGCAGGACAGCCCAACCACCTGTGGGCTCACTCATTGTTCGTGGGCGGTCAGTCAGTCAGTGTTCGTTACAAAGAGGCCTCAAGGACCCAGCCGACCCGATGCAAGCCCCGGGACCCAATCAATGTCCCGCCCTTGTAACTCAAGGCGCCACCAATCCTGCTCAGGACAGCCCAACCACCTGTCACTCACTCATTGTTCGTTGCATTGAGATCCCCGAAAGACCCAGCCCACACCATGTAAGCTCAGGGACCCAAACCATGTCCCTCCAATGCAACTTAAGGCGCCACCTCCTTCACAAGAGCAGCGAACCACCTGCAACACACAAGGTTAGACAACATGCAAACATGTACAAGGCATAAAGCGTCTGAATGTGCGGCCATTGAAGCACACGGGGCCTGCTGAGCAACCAAGCATGCAGTGACACGCTGTCCCAACAAGCGAACAACCATGGCAAGCAGGCACCTGCTCCGGTGCCGCTGCTGGGGGAACAGAAAAGTTCAAAACACGAGCCTGGGAACAAGAGACCAGCACGTGGCACAGACGTGACCCCGCACCAACCGGACCACTGCAACTGTGCACTGCTGCTCCACACTGCTGCTGTTGATGCTGCCAAGCCTTCCTCCAGCTCCAGCACCAGCTCCAGCGCTGCAAAAAGCAGAAGCCCCCTCTGGCGGACTACCAGCTGGTTCGCAAACCTGTCATTGGCCTGTGTGGGCGGCCCAGAAGCTCCAAGCGGCCCAGCTGACCCAATCAAGCCGGCAACCAACCAACAACCCCCACCACCCTTGAATCCTCTGTAGCTCAGATGGTTAGAGCACTCGGCTGTTAACCGGGAGGCCGCCGATTCGACCCCGGCCGGAGGAGATAATGCTGCTGTCAGCGAGCCTAAAGGCTCTGCAAAGCCAGTAACATCTAATTGGATGCAAACTGCTGTCTCATGCACAGTCCAAGGCAGGAACACTGTTTCTCCATGTCTGAGATCTAGGCAGTCCACTGGCATGTCTTCTGCAGCTGCACCTACAGCATGAATCACCCCCTCACACTGTCTTTCTCCAATTACTCAGTCACACTGATGGTACAACCCTTTTGCCCCCGCATCCCAACAGCACGACAACCCCCCCCCCCTCATGATTGATCAACCCCTACTCATACAGCTCTTTGGGTAAAAACTCCCCTGCACCTCCCCGCATCTGTGGTGCACACCCACCCCCCTCCCCCAATACCCCCCCCCCTTCGGTCCCACTTCTTCTCTCCTGGCCCCCTCCCAAATGCTCTCCCTCTTCGACCCCCACCCAGCCCCCCCCCCCTTTTTTTGGCTTTACCAGACCCCTCCCCCCTTTACCCCTCTCCTTCATCTCTCCCCCTTCGAAGTTACCCCCCCCCCCCCCCCCCCACCCCCCCACACAACACACCCACCTTTCTCTCCCCGCTCCACCGCTACCCTCTCAGCCACACTGATGGCAGCAATCCTGCGCGGCTGAGTGACAATCACGTGGCAGCTGGCACCCTGGCCTGCAAGCACAGCCTGCTCCAAGAGAACTGAGGCACCTGTGCGTGTGCAAGGGTGGGTGGGGTGGGGGGGGGGGGGGGGGGGGGAAGGGCACAGAAGGGAAAGGACGAGCCCATGAGGAATGCCGACTGCACCGTGTTGCATGCCGTACAGCACACAGAATGGAAAACTGACCATATTGGAGTTGCCAATGATGCGACAATCACATGGCAGCTGGCTCTCTGGCCTGCAAGCACCGCCTGCTCCAGCAGAAACTGGGGCACCTGTGGGTGTTCCAAGGGGGGGGGGTAAAAGGGGCGGGACGACCACATGAGCAATGCCTGCTGCAAGGTGTTGCACGTCAAGCATCACACAAGGGGGAAGTCACCATGTCATACATCCTTGCAGGTGCCAGTTTATGACACGTGGCAGCTGGCACCCTGGCCCGCAAGCACAGCCTGCTCCAAGAGAAACTGGGGCACCTGTGGGTGTTCCAGGGGGGGGGGGGGGGCAGTGGTAGAAGCTCATGAACTGGAGTTGAACAAAGTGAAAGTTAGCCAAAACAGTCAAATCAACATACAGGGATGACTGAGGACGCAAAACCATATATGGTAGCCAATCAAACTGGACTTCCGGGGGTGCATGCCTGACACATGCACCTTGTAACCGGCTCGAAGGGCAGACTGGCAC
The DNA here is from genome assembly GCA_007449985.2 of Desmodesmus armatus. Lineage (NCBI taxonomy): Eukaryota > Viridiplantae > Chlorophyta > Chlorophyceae > Sphaeropleales > Scenedesmaceae > Desmodesmus > Desmodesmus armatus. The sequence goes on from VIIQ02000020.1 coordinate 15,433, forward strand.
ACTGTAGCCAGTACAAACAAAGCACAGTATGGGTGCTCAGCAACAGTAAGTCACCTGAGTAGTTTTGCCGCTGCCAGTTTCTCCTGACACCACCACAGCGTCTGCCACGACACGTGTTTCCGCAAGCTGCTGCTGTAGACCTCAAAAGCACAGCCACAACCCAAGAAGGTGACAGCAGCTTTGGAGACAAACCCAGAGAAACCCCGCTGACCAGACAGCCATTGAATACCCACAAATTTGTGGGTACTTCGAAGTAATCTTCCTACCTGTGTGGTTTTGCCGCTGCCAGTTTCTCCTGACACCACCACAGCGTCTGCCGTGGCCAGTGTCTCTGCCAGCTGCTGCCGCAGGCCTGACATGGGCAGCTTGGCACGCTGCGCCTGCATTGATGCACCCTCCGAACAGCCACGCCTGAGTAATGGGGGGGAGGGGGTGGATTGACAGGGAAAGACAGGAGGGACAAGTGTAAGCGTCACCGTAATCGGACGATTACAGGTCCCTTGATGTCTGTATGGAGTAAGGTGGTTCCATCGGTTGAGTGCCTGCATTGATGCACCCTCCGCACAGCCACGCCTGTGTGTGTGTAAGGGGGGGGGTGGAGGACAGGACAGGAGAGGGAGAGGAGGGGCAGGATCAGTAACAGCTTCGTCTAGTGCCTGCATTGCTGCACGCTCCGCACAGCCACGCCTGGGCCGGGAGGTGGGGGGGGGGGGCGGAGAGCAGGGGAAGATGCAGATGGTCAGTATGTGACTCACATGTTCCTTCTCCCTAACCCTGAATCCTGGCTTCCTTCTCTTCTGTCATGCTGCCCTGAACATACTAGGGCTTCAATTTGCAGGTGGAAAGCTGACAGCAAAATGAATCCTCTGCATTGCTAGTCCTGCAGCACAACCCTGACATGCGTGCGGTCTGTGTGCAAGACTGTATCAGGCAGGTCCGCCACTCAAAGATACATTACTCTTGACCCCATGCAACTGAAAGAGTCTGAAATGGCGACAGTGCATCCACCACCCTCACTCACCAAGACAGCAGCTGCTGCTTCAGTCTGTCACTCCTCCTGGACGCCGCTGCTGCTGCTGCTCTCGACCGCTGCTGCTGCTGCTGCTCAGCAGCATCAGCAGCAGCATCAGACGCAGCCGCCGCTGCTGCTGCTGCTGCTGCCGCCAGGTCCTGCTGCTGATCTTCTTCATCCAGCCCAGCAGCAAGTTCCCACTCCTCTGCCTCCTCACCATGGGTGAGAACTTCACCCTGAACTTCAGGGTCCTCCTCCTCATCCTGCTGGTCACCCTGAACTTCCTGCTGTACTGCATCCTGCTGTGCTGCTTCCTGCTGTGGTTCCTGCTCTAGGGCCTCTTGAGAGGGAGGGCGGTCATCTTCAGCGCTGCTGAGCTGTACATCTGCTGCTGCTGCTGCTGCTGCTGCTGCTGCTGCTGCTGCTGCTGCTGCTGGTGGTGGTGTGACGGCTGGTGATGAGTCTGCTGGTGTGTCAGCTGACTGCTGCTGCTGCTGCTGCTGCTGTGGCGGTTGCTGCTGCTGCTGCTGCTGCTGGCCGCCCAAGAGTGATCTGTACCAAGGGATCAAGGCAGAAGAAACCACAGCAGCACGGTTTTTCAGCTGCGAACAGACCCCCCCCCCTTCACGCCACCACTCAGCACATGATGGTTCAAACAACCCTTGCCCCACCCTTCCCCGTCAGCCAGCAACCCATTCATCCCCTGTCAATCATTGTAACATCAACCTCTGCGGCACTATTCCATGCATGCAGCCTCACTGCCCCCTTACCCTGAACATACCCCCACTCACCTCCCAAAATCCTCCCGCTGCTGCTGCTGCTCGGCCGCCAAAACCTCCTCCATCCCCACACCCCATCCGCCACCGCTGCCACCGCCACCCCACCCACCCTCATGCACCCCCACCTATCCCATAGAGCACCCCAAGCTGGTGTGATTCCTAGCCTCAACACGCACATGCCCACACCTACTCAGTCTCTTACCCCCCCCCCCCCCCATAGAGGGCCACCCTCTCACCTCACAAAATCCTCCCGCTGCTGCTGTTGCTCTCCCGCCACAACAACCTCCTCCATCCCCACAACCACAATGCAGCTGCCACTGCCACCCCCACCCCCACCCAGCCCCTCATGCACCCACCACCTATCCCATAGGGCACCCCAAGTTGGTGCCAGCTGCTGATACACCCCCTTCACCCCCCCCCCCCCAAACACACCGCACAAGTATGTGCCCTGACCAGCCCCTATGGTTCCTGTATCAAAATGCACCCACCTGCTCCCTCACAGCCCCTGCCCGCTCACCTCACGAAATCCTCCCGCTGCTGCTGCTGCTCGGCCGCCAAAACCTCCTCCATCCCCACCCCACTGCCACTGCCGCTGCCACCCCCACCCAGCCCTCATGCACCCACCACCTATCCCATAGAGCACCCCAAGCTGGTGCCAACTGTTGCCCGCATCACACCCCCACAATGATAGATTCGCTCACCCCCCCCCCCCCGTTCCAAAAAACAGCGACACACTCACCTCACAAAATCCTCCCGCTGCTGCTGCTGCTCTGCCGCCAACACCTCCTCCATCCCCACACCCCCTCCGCCGCCGCTGCCACCCCCACCCAATCCCTCATGTACCCACCACCTATCCTACAACACAGCCCAAGCTGATGGAATTGTTTGCCGGATGCCTGGCCTCAGCACGCACGTTCGCACAACCACTTCCCCACTCATGCACCCCCCCCCCCCACCCACACACACACCCAACACTACAGGGCCATCTTACCTCACAAAATGGCTGGCATGGCTGGCACTTGCTGCAATTCTGGTGGTTCTGCCTTCTTTGGTCAACCCGGTGTAGGTGGTGCAAACCACCGCAGGGGAGACAACTTATGAGGTTCACCTGGCTCGATCCTGGTGGGCAATGCCATTGTTGTTTGGCGAAAATGTCCATGTAACATACTCCCCCAAAATCCTCCCGCTGCTGCTGCTGCTCTGCTGCCAACACCTCCTCCATCCCCACACCCCCTCCGCCGCCGCTGCCACCCCCACCCAGCCCCTCATGCACCCACCACCTATCCCATAGAGCACCCCAAGCTGGTGTTATTCCCTAGCCTCAACACGCACATGCTCACACCTACTCAATCCCTTACTCGCCCCCCCCCCCCCTAGAAGGCCACCCTCTCACCTCACAAAGTCCTCCCTCTGCTGCTGCTGCTCAGCCGCCAAAACCTCCTCCATCCCACAACCACAATGCAGCTGCCACTGCACCACCACCCAATCCCTCATGCACCACCACCTATCCCATAGAGCACCCCAAGCTGGTGCCAGCTGCTGATACACCCCCTTCAAACCCCCCCCCCCTCAAACACATTGCACCAGTATGTGTCCCGACCAGCCCCTGTGGTTCCTAATTCAAGAAAGCACCCACCTGCTCCTTCACAGCCGCTGCCGTCTTACCTCACAAAATCCTCCCGCTGCTGCTGCTGCTCCGCTGCCAAACCCTCCTCCATCCCTCCAAACCCTCCTCCACCACTGCCACCCCCACCTCCACCCAACCCCTCATGCACCCACCATTTACCCCCCCCCCCCCAAAAAAGTGCTGCCCTCTCACCTCACGAAATCCTCCCGCTGCTGCTGCTGCTCTGCCGCCAAAACCTCCTCCATCCCCACCCCACCGCCACGGCCGCTGCCACCGCCACCCAGCCCCTCTTGCACCCACCACCTATCCCATAGAGCACCCCAAGCTGGTGCCAGCTGCTGATACACCCCCTTCATACCCTCCAACACATTGCACAGGGAAAGCAGCACCCACCTGCTCCCTGACACACCCTGCCTCCTAAAATCGCCCTCTCACCTCACAAAATCCTCTCGCTGTTGCTGCTGTTCTGCCGCCAAAACCTCCTCCATCCCCACCCCACTGCCACTGCCGCTGCCACCGCCACCGCCACCCAGCCCCTCATGCACCCACCACCTATCCCATAGAGCACCCCAAGTTGGTGCCAGCTGCAGGTACACCCCCTTCATACCCTCCAACACACCCGCTGCTGCTGCCGACTGCACACCAGCCGTCGCTGCCGCTGCTGCTGCCGGCACTGCTGCCACTGCTGCCGCTGCTGCCGGCGGCTGCTCTTCTGCTGTGCTGTCGGTGGAAGCACCCCCTGACTGAACAGGACCCCCACCATCCTTCTTACTGCTGCTGCTGCTGCTGCCCTTCTTACTACTGCTGCTACTGCTGGTGCTGCTGCTGCTGGCGGCTGCTGCTGCCAGCAATGCTGCCTTATGTAACCCGAACAGCGCGCGAGCAGCAGCAGCGTTTTGAGCCTCCTCAATAGAACCCCACCCGTCTTCATCTGCGAATAGCTGGTAGGTCTTAGGCCCCGGTAAAACCCAGACGCCGAATCGCTTCTGTGCCGGCTTGTTGCTGCTGCCGGCAGCAGCAGCAGCAGCGGCGGCTGCAGCAGCAGCAGGGGGTGTCACTAGAACCTTGTAGCGGCACCGCTCCTGCTGTCCTGCTGCTGCTGCGAGTGCCTCTGCTGCTGCTGGCAGGGCGAGCTTGCTGTATTTGGGCATGGCCAGGCCGTGTTTCTGGCAGTGCTGTTGTAGCAGAGACTTGGGGGGTTTCTGCTCCACAATAGCTGCCTGTCATGATGATGATAGCAGGGTTGCGCAGGGGGGGGGGGGGGTGCAAAGGGGGGGGGGCAGCAAGGTGGGAAGGGGGGGAGTGTTGGTGTACAATCTTATGGCAAGGGGAATGGGGTGGACCACTAAGGGATTGAGTGCCCAATAGTTGGCACTGATGGCGGGTGGTGGGCTATCAGTGCAACAGGGACTTGGGCGGCTTGTGCTCCACAATTGCTGCCTGTTGTTGATGATGATGGGAGGGGTGGGCAGGGGTGAGCAGGGGGTGGGGGGGAGGGGTGTTGGTGTACAGTTTTATGGCAAGGGGTATGGGGTGAGCCACTAGGGGGGGGGGGGGGGGGGGATGACCTATACTTGGCACCGTTGGCCAGGTGGTGGGCTATCAGTGTATCAGAGACTTGGGCGGCTGCTGCTCCACCACGGCTGCCTGTTGATAGAGGTAGCAGGATGGAGCAAAGTTTTTGTGGGTGGGTTGCGGGGGGGGGGGGGGGATAGGGGGGAGGGGGTGTGCAGGGGGGGGGGGGGGAGGGGGGGGAGGGGGAGCAAGGTGGGACGCGGGGGGGGGGGGGGGGGTACATGCTTGTGGCAAGGGGTATGAGGTGGTCCACTAGGGGAGTTGATGAACGACAGAGTTTGCACGGTTGGCAGGTGGTGGTGGTGGGCATCTATCAGTGCAACAGGAATGTTGCAGGCGCCATTTCCCCTGTGGGCGACAGGGGGAGGGGGGGGGGCTTCTGCTGCTTATCTGGTGCCTGGGCAGGGAAGGGATTGCGTGAGTGCAGTGAGGAGGGTGCTTGTCAAACTAAGCTGGTGGCAAAATCTCACCCCAAACTAGCTAAGGAAGCGTGCCCTGCACTGTGGGCCACACCAACCCCACTCCTGTGCTTGACAAACCAGGTGGTGCAAACACCCCTCCTTACTTGGCCGCCCGGTTGAGACTCAGTCAATAAAGCAAAAAGCAAACACCACCCCGCACAGGAGCTACCACACTACTCAACAAACACTCAGCAACGCCCACCTGCGGTCTCGGCCTGCCCTTGCTGCCTTTCGCCGTCCTGCTACTGCTGCTGCTGCTGCCGCCGCCATACCTCCCCCCAAGGAGTGACAGGTGCCGGCGGCTGTGCTGCTGCTGCTGCTGCTGACACGCCGGTACTGCTGCTAGCAGCCGCTGGTGCTGCTTCTTCCCCAGAACCTGGTGCACATGACAACGGACAGGAGCACAATGCATCACAAAACGCAGCAGCAGCAGCAGCAGCAGCAGGATGTCATTGAGAAAATGATAACGTGTAGTGACGACAGTGAGAGCATAGCTAAGGTCAACTGACATTGGCAGTACTTGGCCACTCCTTCCAGCACCAAAGAGGGTGTCAGCTGCTGCAAACAGAACAATATTCACCCAGCTCAGAAACTAGGGACAACACCGCCGAGCGGTACTGTCCACACTTTTCTACACCCCCCCCCCCCCCCAACACACAAAGAATGATGACAGATATGTACTACGGACCCCCTCCCCCACCACCACCACCAACGCCCTACCTTCGCCAAACAGGTCTGGTGGCTGCCACTCCTCCTCAGCAGCACCACCAGTGTCGCCTGGCTGCTGCTGCTGCTGCTGCTGCTGCTGCTGGGGCTCTTGCTGGGGCGCTGCACATTCAGCAACAGAAGAGCAACAGCAATGTTGGACACATGCACCATCTGTTTACCTGCTTATCGTTTGCATGGGCAGATTGCGTGCATGACTCAACGCATTCTTGCAGGTGCAGCTGAGTGTATTGCAGTGCACGCAAGTGGACTGCACAGGGCTGAAACACAAGCCACACACGGTATCTGGCTGAACATCTCAAGATACCAAACCCTGAAAGACTTTAGACCCTGGCACCCACCCACCTGCATCAAGGAGCTCCACCGCCTGCCAGTCATCACTCTCACTCTCACGCCGGCTGGAACCCCCTGCTGCAGCTGGCTCAGGGATCTGCTGCTGCTGCTGCTGCTGCTGCTGCTGCTGCTGCTTCACATCAGCTTGCCCGGCAACCTCTTGTTGCTGCTTCTGCTGCTGCTGCTGCTGCTGTGCCTGGGCTCCCTCTGGATTGCACCGCCTCCGTCAGCAGTTTCAGAGTCAACCAGTTCCTCCAGTCCAGCAACGGCTCTGCCGCTGCTTCCTGCTGCTGCTGCTGCTGCTGCTGCTGTGATGGCACCTGGGGGGTAGGTGTGCTGCCATTGCTTTGCTGCTGCTGCTGCCCGCTGCCAATGCCACTGCCAGCAGCAGCAGCAGCAGCAGCAGCAGCAGCGGCATCAGGGTTTGCGGTGTCACTGTCTGACCCAGAACCCTGGGCCCCTCTTCCTGCTGCTGCTGCTCCTGCTGCTGCTCTTCTTCTCACTCTTTTTCTCCTTTTTGCTCTTACCCTCACTCTTTCTCTTGCTGTGTTTGCTGTCCCCGTCGCCCGACTTGCTGCTGCTGCCTTTCTCCTTCTCCTTCTCCTTCTTTTTTCTTCTTCTTCCCATCTGCTGCTGCGTCTGCTGTTTCCGCTGCTGTTTTGCTTTTTCCCTCCTTTTTTTTGCCGCTTTTGCTGCTGCTGGCAACTCCCTCCGGATCCTGGTCGCCCTTGCTCCCTCCCTCTTCTTGCTCCCCTTCCCACCCCCCCGCTGCTGCTGCTGCTGCCTCCCCAGACGCCCTTTCCTTCCTCCTGCCCCCCTCCGCACCCCCTGCCATTGCTGCCGCTGCTGCTGCCGTATCTCCAGCCGCCAGTGCTACTGCTGCCGCCTCACTCAATCCCAAACGCCCCATCTCACTCTTTAACGCCCCTATCAACTGCCCGGCCTCCTTTTGCTTGCTGCTGTCCCCCGCTGCTTTGGCAGTAGCAGCCCAGGCACGAGCAGCAGCAAACTCGGCAGCGACGGCTGCTTGCTGCTGCTGCAGCGGCAGGCGGCCGAAGGCGCGTTCGGCTCGGCGCCGCTCGATTTCGCGGGGTCGCCCCACAGCTCCAGTCTTCTATGTCAGAGGCCTGAGTGTTGAGAGGCGAGACATGCAGGGAAACAGAGAACATCGTGCGGGATTGGCTTATCATACATTGATGTTCCTTATAATTGGTTGTGCTGTGCCAGCACTCACGCCGCCTCACTCACCTCACCCTCGGCCTTGCCTGCTCCCTCGCTGCCAATCTCCCTGCCCCCCCCCCCCCCCTGCTCTGACTGCTGCAGTGCATGTGTGTCCATTTCGAGTCTGCAGTTTGATTTGCAAAGGCGCACCAAAGGAAGTGTATTCAAAGCACATGTTCCTGATGCTTGGGTGTCTTGTTGACCGTAAACAAATTTACCGCACCACGCCACCTCACTCACCTCACTCTCTGCCCTTTCTGCCTGCCTCACTGCCGCTCTCACTGCCCCCGTCATCAGCAGCGTACTGCTGCAAGGTATGTGTGTGCATTGTGAGTCCATCACAATTCAGATGCACTGAGTGCTCTGATACACCTGCACTCATGTTTGTACGGCACACATGTATTGGTGCCACCCACACCACCTAACAAGAGTGAGAACTCACCTCACTCTCTGCCCTGTCGGCGGCCTCACTGCCGCTCTCACTCCCCCCGTCATCATCAGCATACTGCTGCAGGATCCAGCCTTCGCAGCCTCCCCGCTCATCAACAGCAGCAGCAGTGGCGGCTGCAGCGGCAGCAGTGCGCGGCAGCAGTGTCGTCTGCCTCTGTGTCACTGCTGCTGTCGCTGAAGGCAGCGTCTGCAACACCTGCTGCTGTGTCTGCTGCTGCCTGGCCGTCTGCTGCGCGCACTACCAACTGCAGCAAAGGCGGCAGCATGAGACATGGCATGTTGTAAGACTAATGAGCTGGTGTTGAGACCTTTGATGCAAAATGCATACTTTGACGAGTGGCTAACTTCCTGTTACAGCAGCTGCACATGTCTTGCATTGTGTAAGGAGTCAAGCAGCATTGTGTGTGCGCCCCCCTGATCTCCTCCTTATCCCCCACACCCACACGCACACACAAACGAATGACCTCGCTGGATGCAACTCACGTGTCAACAAACCCCACACCCACACCCGCACCCAGCACCCGCACCCTCACCCGACCCGCACCCACACCCACACCCACACCCACACCACACCCACACCCACACCCACACCCACACCCACACCACCCAACGCCCCACACCCACACCCCACTCAAACTCACACCCCACCCCACCCACGCCCACGCCCACACCCACACCCACAAAAACACCCCCACCCAGAACCCACCTTGACGCCCTCGCTGCCTGCTGCCACATGTGCTGTGCTGCTCCCATGAACCGCCGTGGCAGCTGCCCGGAGGAATGTTCAGGCACAACCAATCTGAGCTGCCTCAAGACCCACTGCCGCTGCTCCTGCTGCAGCCCCTGCTGCTGCTGCCGCTGGTGTGCTAGCCCAGTGGCTGAGAGGCCTTGTGGGGAGGTGCTGCTGCTGTGCAGTGCTGCCAGGGCTGCCTGCACCTGCTGAACTTCAAAGCCATGCTCCAAAAGGCTGTCGTAGAGGGAGGCGTATTGCTGCTCGAGGTCACGCTGAGGCTGGGGTTATTGGTTGCTGCTGCCGGCCTGGTTTGGATGCAGTCTTGTGCTGCAGCTGGGCTTCCAGGTCCTGCAGCAGCATACCAAAAAAGCAGGGATGCAGAAGACATGGCGGCCAGGCTGTTCTTGTGTTCGTCCGGGTGCACGGACAACAAGAGGCAGAGGAAGTGCTTGGTGTGGTGTGGATCTGTTACTGATGATGTAAGAAATCTTGAAGCATAAGTATATCCATCAGCACACCTGTAGGAGCTTGCGCACTGCCGCTGCCGCTGCAGGTGACAGCTCAACAACTTGTTGCTTGAGGGTGCCGTCTGAGAGGCAGCTGCCACTGCCTTCTGCCCTTGACCTAGACATGGTGATCATTGAGTTGTGAAGTAGTCTCTGCATTCATATCACAGGCCAGCCTTGCACCGAACCCTGAAGGTTTCAGACACAACAGCAGGCAGTTGACAACTGCAACCGCAACACAATGCAGTCTACATGCATGCAATCCTTTCATGGTGGTTTGACGTGGCTTCCAATCATGTGCGCGTTGATCAACTCCCCTCTGTGCATGTTTCGTCCGTCACCTTGCCGATTCACTTGCAAGGCTTGCATTAGCAGTATCGCTTCCTGTGACCGCTTCAAGCCTATCTGATCAGTCTCATGGATACTATCACGCTTGGAGCAGCAAACACGGACCAGTTGCAGCTGCCACTGGACGTGTTTCAGCATGTGCTACTGTTGCTTGATGACACAGACATCGCACGCATGCGCCTGGCTTGTTGGTCCTTCAGACAGGCCGTTGACTCTCAGCTGCGTGCGTTGACCCTCTGTATATTACCTCCATCCGCAACAGCAGCGTTCAGCAGCTGTGGACAGTCCATGCACACCATCCTGCGCTACCCAGCAGGCGCCTGCCTGAAGCATGCAGGACGCTACACTGCGCGTGATGTCCTGCGCCACTTCGGCTGGCCAGCCCCCATCCGCAACTTCGGCAGCATCCTCAGCGCCATGCAGCATGCAGGAGAGCTTGATCTGTCAGGCACAGCAGCTGCCGACAGGCTGCATTAGTCAGCTCGCCCAGCACATGACACGTTGAGATCCCTCAACCTTGACGCCTGCAAGCTGACCAAATCCGATCTGGTACTGCTGACAGCGTTTCCCGCCAAAACTGTGCTGAGGTGCTGGGCTCAGCCAGCTCAGTTTGGCCTCAGTGCGGGTGCAGGACAGCACGCTCAGCACACCCCAGCACAGGCTGCAGGAAAGCTGGCAGCACAGCAGCAGCTGGGGCAGCAGATGCAGCAGCAGCAGCAGCAGCCGCGGCATCAGATTCAGCAGATGAGTGGCTTGCAGCAGGTGCCACGAAGGGCTTGCGGAGTTGGGAGTCTGGGCAGGTTCTGGATGCCATCGCTACCAACCCCCTGACGCACCTGGACATCGGCACTTTAAAGGTATGGGGACGTGCCGTTGTTGCAGCTGGCTTTAAGCTCATGTTCAATCCTGCAGCTTGCTGACGACGAGCTGTAGCAGGGGTGGAACTTAGCTTCCATCTCAAGTTCTGTCCTAACTGTACTGACCAAACTGTGCAAGCAGAGTGCCTTCCTTCTGTGCCCATGCCATGTCTGCCATGCCATGCCACGTGTGGACAATAGACGTAGATCACCGGCCTGCTTGTCTGTGTGCCCCCCACCTGCCTGCAGTGCTGGGAGTTTGTGAGGGTTGCAGCCCACCCTACCTCACACGCCAAGACTATTCCAGCGGCACCCTCACCCGCTCTCAGCTTGCTGGTCGGTGCAGTCGCCTGGTGCCCCTAGCCAGCTCCCTGGTCAGTCTGAAGGTGTTGGCTAACCCCTTCAACGCACAGGATTGGGGGGAGGCCATCTGCAGCAGGCTGACACTGCTGACGGTGAGGGGGTTGGTGTTTCGCATACGGCAGTGTGATGTAGGAAGAGGTGCCTTGCCTTGCCAATGGCTCACTGTGCTGTAGGGAGAGGTGCCTTGCCTTGCCAAAAGCCCATTGTGCTGCAGACATTTTGCATGCTGAGGGGAATCTGTTGTGCTGCACACTCAACAGGCATTATGTGGCCTTCTTAGCTATGGATCAACATGTCAGCGTGGTCTTGACAGAAGGCAGTATGGAGCACGCAAACATACCAAGGGCCACGAAGGAGTCGTTCCTAGACATATGGTTGACGTTGTGCTGAGCCCTGGCCCCTTGCTCGCTTGCCTGCACGTGCTGACTGCCGCGCTGTTGTTGTGCTGTGCCGTGCTGCGCTCTGCCGTCCAGGAGCTGCACATGAGCTGGAACTCGGAGGACCCCCAAGCTTGGCCTGGATGCTGTCGCCTTTGGCAGCATCAGCCAGCTGCAGCGGCTGCAGAACCTGAGGGTGGACTTCACGGTACGTTTGCTACCAGGGTTCGACTCGTGCGTGTTATATTTGGAGCATCAGCAATGCAGTGCAAATGCGGAGGCTGCCCAGCTGGCACTCCAGCTGGCTGGCCATAGCACCATCCTCTCAAGCCTGAACACAGTTACAATCACAGTTACATTGATTGGCACGGCAAAGCTGTGCAACCCACAAGGAGCCAGGGGCTCATGGGCGACTACATACCTGGGCTCAGTCACACCCCCTCCTCCCCCCCCCCCCCCCCCCCCCCCCCCCCCCCCCGCGCCACTTTGTGCTGACAGGACCCCCGTGGCCTCTCATACGAGCCCTACTCCCTGGCGCCCCTGGCCCAAAGCCTGACGTCGCTGCAGCTCTGTGGCACCAACAGCCTGTCTCTGCTGCTGAGTGTCACGGACTGCGCCAACATACAGACCCTGGTGCTGCGGCACATCTCTGGTGCTGCTGGCACCCCTGAGATGATGGTGCAGCTGGTGGCCAGCCTGCCGGCCCTGCAGGAGCTTCACCTGTGCCACATCAAGGCACCACAGCTGCAACGGGTGAGTCTAGGTGGTGTCGCTGCCAGGGTAATGCGTTCAGTTGTGCTGCTTGAGACCTACTTTGGTGATGAGAGTGTGGTCTGCCCCCATTGATGTCCACAGCTGGCACGGGAGATTTTAAAGCAAGGCAGCAAGGTACTGTGTGTGTGATGCACGCTTTGTTATCGGCAAGGTGCAGCCATACAGCCATGCAAACAGGTTTGCCTTTTCAAAGCGTACATGTGCAGCCGTGCAGGCTGGCTTACTTCGTGTATGTGCAGGCATATGGTGTGCGTGTTGATTCTGTGCTGAGACGCAACACCGCCGTGTCGGTTGGTGGCCTGCTGCTGTGCTTGCAGGTGGGCCTGTGCCACCTGGGTGACTACCTGCTGTCCCAGCTGGACTGCTGTGCACCCCAGCTCACCAAGCTAGTCATGCCTGATGTGGATGTCAACGGGACAGGTGAGAGTCGTACATAGATTACAGTAGTACCGGCAGCACCGTTACTTGAGACCTTTACCCAACCCTGTTGCTCTACCTAGTGCAATTTGTCCAGGGTGCTGACCAAGCTAGTCATGCCTGATGTGGATGTCAACCGAACAGGTGATTGACCAGATCTGGCCGCTGGCTAGTGCCGGGAAGAGGGTTGACCCCCTGCAATATTGGTATTTGTATCTGTGTATAGCCAGCATGTGGCCATGGGGGTGTGCGCAGGTGCAACGGTCCTGTTCTGAATGTTTCAGCTCATTCAGCATCTGCTCATGCACCCTTTTGGTTTTACGAGCAGTGGCACCTTTGCCGCCCCGCAACTTCCACGCCCCAAGCAACCGCTGCAGCACCTACACATCAAGCTTCACAACCAACGCCTCTTTGAAGACTCTTTTGAACCAAAAATTGATTAAAAAATTGATATTTCTGAATACTATTATGAATCAAAAAATTGATATTTCTGAACGCTGTAGTAGCAATTTTATAAGTTTGATAATCAATCTAGCCGTCTGGCCCTTGCGTCGGTGTTTCTTTCTTTCTGTGCAGGCATCCGCTCGGCAGCAGTCGCAAGCAACCGCTACCCGGCACCTGCAATGGCCACAGTGGCGGCCGCAGCAGCAGCAAGAGCAGGCGCAGCCAGCAGCTCTTCAGCAGTGCAGCGTCGGGGACCGCCTCCCGGTTTTGAAACAGCGGCTCCAGGCAGCAGCAGTGGGAGTGGCCGCCCTTTGGAGCTGTCAGGGGTGGGTGCGCTGAGGAGGCTGCAGCACTTGGAGCTGGACGCGACATGCCTCATGGCATCGACGGTAGGTGCAGCCTTCGTATAGCATCTGCGGTATGTGCATGCTTTTGCCATAGTATGGTTGTGGCTTGCAGCTCAAATCTATGCACCAGACACAGTTTGAATCCCTGCACCTACACCTGCCTAGGCCATCAAAGCATTGTCAGCACCGTCAAATTCAAAACTAGTACTAATGCTCACTCCTGATATGGTGTGTGTGCCTGGCGTTTGATGCTGGACTGGAAGGGAGAGGGGCCGAAGCTATCGTGCACACCATGGGTCACATAAATCTGCTTGGCCAGTTGCAGGGGGCATGTTTGGCGAGCCTGTCACCACAAGTGTGGCCTTTGACTTAGTGTAGCGGAGGAGCGCGGAAGAGCAGATGCTGGGCTGCGTGCACCCTCGTCTTGGCGCCCATTGTTGTGTCGTGCTGTGCTGTGCTGTGTCATGCTGTGTGCAGTTGCCGCACCTGTCGTGCCTGACAGGGCTGCACAGCCTCACCCTGCAGAACATGAAGGCGGCGCAGTTCACACAAGCCTGCAGGTAGGCCTGGCACAAGGTGGCAAACTCCCTGCAGGGACTACCATAAGCCTTACCCAAACAGCATGATGGTCAGAGCTACTGCAGATGCACGTCGTATGTCTGACGACTTGCATGCTCATCCCTTCGTACAGTTGGTTGGCCGTTCTTGCAACAAGGTGGTCTAAGCAGCAGACTATGGTGTTCAGCAATCTTTCTTTGTCCCAGTCGCTCAGCTTGCACAGTGACAGCCCGCCCACCTGTATCTCAAGCCGTTGTTGCGGCAACGAGCTGCTAATTGGGGCGTGTAAGTGAGTGTTGGCCGCTTCGTCAAAGCTGCATACAGCCTTGTCTGATCCGTCTGTTTGGTGTGCTTGCTCATGCTGTTGCTGTTTCCTGCAGGTTTGACTGCTTTAGGTTCGTGTCAGCCTTGACGAGCCTCACCGCCCTCAACATCGCTGGCGACCCCCGCACAGCACTTTTCAGTGCTGAGGGGGCGGCGGCGGCGGCAACAACCAGCAGCAGCAGCAGCCCCTTCCCTTACACATGCCTCAGCAGCTGCTGGGGGCGGAGTTTGATGATGAAGAAGAAGAAGAAGATGGCAGTGACAGCAGTGAGGATGACTCATTGGATGAGTCAGAGGGGAGTGAGGGGGGCAGTGATGGGGTGCTGTCGGTCCAAGGGAAGAAGACCATGAGGGCCTCAGCAGTGAGGACTGGCAAGACGCTGAGGTGAGAGCGAGGGGCAGAGTGGGGAGGATGAAGAAGGAGAGGAGGAGGAGGAGGGGGATGAGGATGTTGCAATCCCACAAGCTGCGCCATTTCCTCCCCCTCCTGTGCACCAGCCTGCGGCTGCACATGTACTGCCGCCAGCCAGCAGGCAATGCAGCAGGTGCACCAGCTGGCACAGGCTCTTGCTAATCCCATGGCCGCATTGCAGCAGCAGCAGCAGCAGGGACAGCCAGGGATGGGGCCGCTGTTGGCAGCGCTGCAGGCGGCGATGCAGGCGATCCCACAGCAGCAGCAGCAGCAGCAGCAGCCACCACTGCAGCAAGGTGACCTCTGGCAGCTAATGATGCAACCACTGCAGCAGCAGCTAGCCGCTGCTGGTCAGCTTGCAGGGGTCATGCCAGCGCTGCAGGGGATGCAGCAGCAGCAGCCACAGGCAGCGCATCTGGACCTTGCGCAGGGGTTGGTGCAGGCACTTCAGGGCGCCTTCCCACAGCACCAGAATGTAGAGCAAGTGGCAGCTGACGTCTTGGCAGCTGCTGGTGCTGTAATGGGGCCTGGCGGTGGCGGTGGAGTGAACGGCCCAGGTGGAGTAATGCAGCTGGCAGCACCGCGGGCGCCAACAAGCAGAGTCCTGGAGCCACACTTGCACTTCCTGGCAAGGCTGAAGGGGTTAGGTGGGTGTCGTAAAAGGGGGCTTGCCTGCTGCTGCTTGCTGCTGCCTGCTGGCGCGAGCGCCTGCTGCTGCTGCCGCTGAAATGGCTTCTTGTTGTGCTCAGTGTGCCTGTGCTCGTCCAGTGTGTCCGTGGTATGCTCATGCTACAAACCTCACCATCCCGCCTGTCTAATCCTGCTCTCGTGCCACAGGCCCCCCTCCTCCCGTTTTCTTGGGCTGCCTGCGCAGCAGCGGCCCTTGCCTGATGCACCTCAGCAGTCAACGACCTAGACCAACTGCCCCAACAGCTCCTGCCCTGTGTTGCCCACATCCCCTCCTCCCTTTACTCATCCCTCCTGTACCCTTAATTTTGCCATTGCAGTCTCCCTAAACTTGGGCTGCCTGCGCACCAGCGGCCCCTGCCTGATGCACCTGCACCGCAGTCAACAACCTCAATTAACTGCACCAACAGCTCCTGTCCTGTGTCCCCCCCCCCCCCCACTCCCACCCACAGTCTCCCTGAATCTCGGCTGCCTGCGCACCAGCGGTCCCTGCCTGATGCACCTGAATTTTTAAAAACCTCAACTGACTGCCCCCTGTCGTGGATTGCTCACCCCTCCCCTCCTTCTCTCGTCCCTCCTCTACCTTTGTCCCACCCTCCCTTGCAGTCTCCTTAAACCTGGCTGCCTGCGCACCAGCGGCCCCTGCCTGATGCACCTCAGCAGCCTCAGCAGCCTGCAGACTCTGCTGCTCTCAGGCAGCATCAGCCTCACACCCTCATCCCTAGAGCTGCTGCAGAAGCTGCGGCTGCCGTCTGTGCGGCACCTCAGCATCACTGGCTGCATCATAGATGACTCACAGGGCTGCCCGCCACGCCCTACTAACCAGCAGCTACAGGCACGTTTGGAGCAGAAGTATGGCGAAAAGAGTGACGGCAGCAGCAGCGGCAGTAGGGATGTGCAGATGAGGGCGTGGTATGTGTGGCATCGGGACCAGCTGCACATAATGGATCGGCTGGTGCCGGTTCTGTGTGCAGCATTCCCGGGTGTTGAGCTCCTGAAGCTGGGCAGCTGCAGCAAGCTCAGTATCGTCGGCCTGGCGGGGCTACTGCAGCAGCTGCCGAATCTGCAGCGGCTGTGGCTGGTCGGGCCTACAGGTAGGGTCAACACAGAGGGGGTCAGCCCTGTGCCGGTCAACTTCGTCCCGACGAAGCCTCAGAAGCAGCGGGGGAGAGGCCGGGGGTTGGGGCAGCGTGCTGAGCAGCAGCAGCAGCAGGTGGTGGGGTATGTACTGCCGTACGACCCCCGTGTGGCTGATATCGGCCCTGACCCGCCTCCAGGGTGGCAGTCGGTACCTCAGAGCGGTGAGGAGCTGGCGTGGTTTGTGGAGCATGGGGTGGTGGTTGAGCCAGAAGCCTACAGCACAGGAGCTTCTGGTAGCACTGGACCGCATGCGGCTGGATCAGCAGCAGCTGTGCCGGCGGGGGCTGTGTCGCTGCCGTGCCGTGCTGTGAGCAGTTTGAAGTTTGTTCATATTGGCAGCAGTGGGAGCGGGTGTGTTGAGTATGCTTTTGTGCGCTACCTGGGCAGGATGGTTCGATGCTAGGTACTGGCAGTGAGTGCATCACGCTTTTTGTGGTGTGGTTCGTGGTGGATCGCCTGTGTGAGTGCTGGTGTGTCCTTGCAAATGCAATGTTCGAGGTGGTAATGTTTGTATTCCAATTCAGCAGCTCCATATTGCTGCATCAAGCTTGTCCCACAAAGCGCATTGTATGGGGGTTGGTAGTTCGACAGCCCTAGCATCTGCTGTGGAGGCAGGGCAACACCATGTCAGGCGCAAGCTTGCTAGCGGTTCACACCTCCCTCAGGCACCTTGAGAAATATCACAGAAGAGGGCCCTGTCAGGCTGGCACTGAGTTTCAGGATTTTTTTTGGGTTTTACCAGGGAGGTTTTAGGATTGCCTGGATCATGCTGAGTGTGCCAGAGCAGTGTTGCGAACACCCCTCAATGACAGCCAAACATAGTGTCACAAATAAGATGCAGCAGTTGGCAGCCCCGGGCTGGAGTCCAGCACCATAGTTCATGGGTAGCTGTTGCGGGGTAAAACAGACGTACTGGATGCCATGGGGGTGGCTAATCCTTTCACATCCCACTTGAGGTTGTGGGTCGATTTCCTCAAGCCCTCAAACACACCAGCAAGCATGCTACAGTCATGGGAGCAGGAGTCACACCAGATGGCACTCAAGGGTAATTATACATACCACATCCTTGCTTCAAGCACCAATCCTGACTTGCTGCAAGTGCATGATGCCCGCAACAGTTGCCGCCCTCACAGAGCAGAGGGCTACTGCCATGCAGAATTATCATAGCTACATAGCTACAGGTGTAACATTCACATCATTGATTATTAATGATTGTTACACCTGTAGCTATTGTGGCCCAGCTAGGCTGGACCAAACTTTTGAGTTTGCATGCTTACTGAGGGTTCATGCTCACAAGTATGGTCAACGCGCAAACTCCCCCTTCAGCAAGTTGCTGATGTGCAAGCACATGGCTATCCATTGTAGTGGCCTGGTGGCATGGTCAATGTGTTCACAGCTACACTGTTTCAGCAGCAAATGACCACATGGGATGTCAACATTTGCAGCCATAGGTCCCGTTTGCATGCTTAATGAGGCTTCATGCACACTTAACTAGGGTTGATGCCTAGGCCCCCAACCCGCCACCTTGCTGGTATGCACACAGCTATGCCATGGTGGTGACCTGATGGCATGGTCAATGTGTCACAGCTGCTCTGTTTCAGCAGCTGCTGCCATGGCGCCAGTATGTCAATCAATGGCGCCAGTACATGATGCCCACAAGGCTAACCATCAATTATTGAGCGGCATCCGCCATTGCTGGGTGGCCCAAGTCACACTATATTGCCTGAATGATGATGCCACAACAGTAGGGTGCAAGTGCACACTCTAGGCAACAGGAGCATCACCCACAACCATGGACAACACCTCCTGACCTGCTCCAAATGCAAGTGGGTGCCCAAAAGCCTGAGCCTCTGTCAAGTCAGCATCAGTCACAGCTCGGACTTCAGCAACAGTACGGGTTACCGGCACAGACCAGCTGATGACGGCCTTGCCAAAGTTGTAGTGCTCAGAAACATCATCACCATTTGCCGTGACAGCCACAATCTGAAGGTCTGATAAGTGCAAAGGAGCCTCGGCAGGGCCGCGGGTGTAGATCTCTGGATAGTTGGGAGGCACATCGGGGCTGATGTTCGCCTCTTTGAGACAATGGGTGAGGTCAATTGCACGGGAAATGGTCTTTTCACCCATCTCAGAATGCACATGGACGTGTTGGTTGAAGCCTGCTATGCTGCCACAATAGCCGGGCCTCATGCGGAGTTCGTTGAGGTCGCCCACTTTGTCTTGGACAAAGTCTGTTTTGGCTTGTGTCATGTTGGTGAGTCTCAAATATACCATCAGGTGCACAGCACCGTGCATGTGGTGTTGATCCATGTCAAAGAAACGGACTGCCCACGTGTAACCAGTGTAGTTACCCGTCCATTGCTGGATTGCCGCACGAACGGCAGCTTTGCTTGCAGGGGAGCCAATCCTTGAAAGTGCAACCTCTGCATTGACCGTGGAGAGGCGAGCATCACCGCGGTTGCGCCCGCCCCTACCTCTTACACTGTCACTGCCACGATTGTTGCCATTGTTATTGCGTCCGCCAGTGTTGCCACCAATGGGGCGGCCGGGGCTGTAGTAGTAACCGTAGCTTGCAATCTCTGCTGCATCACCCTCGAGATTTTGGAAAGGAGAATAGCTACCTGTGGAGGACATCATAGACGAAACACAACAAAATGCCATTCAGCTGGCAATCAATTTTTAAAGCTTGGTGCTGATTCACCGGCAATGTGTTATTGCCCATTCAAAGAGCAGCAAGCAACAATGCTCAGAGGCCATTTGCTTCATGCAATAATTCTGTGGGCCTGCAAACCCGAAGATGTGCTCAACCCATCATGTGGTGAGCATGGCAGCTCTACGAGTTTGCTGCTGGTAGTAATAATTTCACATGTTTTTAAATCATGAGCCACACTTACTCATGGCCAATAGTTTTCTTTTTTCTTTTCTTTTTGAGAGGAACACACTTACTTGCACCCATCCACTGGCCACCGTTGTTCTGAAACAGCCACAACACTCGGTCAATCATGCAGTGGTGCAGCCAGAAAAGGGGATCAAAACCTGCATACACTACAGTGCTGGTATACAAAAGTCACAACAGCATTGGCAACAACAAACAGTCATTGTCAGTCGGGTTTTCATCATAATGGATGAGGGAGTCATGCTGCGGCAGTCATGCTTGGTCTCGCTGTATCACCTGCCATGGGGGACCTGTAAACATGAAACCGCCCCTGTAATGCCATTGCCATGCATCCAAAACTGCATAGCATGTAAAGCTCATTTGCTCAACAATTGGCAATGCCACAATGTGTTGTGTAGCTCCACCAGCCAATCCGAACCCCAAGTGCTCTGAACTCCATTCTTACTGCTATTGAGACGTGCTGCAAGGCCACAAAGCACTACCCACATCCCCAAATGGCTCAAGCAGTGATGCTTACGCCATCTCGCCCTGAGTGCCGCCCAATACATTGTGGACTTCGTTGTGGGTGCTCTCCAAGTTGCCGGTGCAGCCAACGCCTGTCAAGTATGTGCACCTCCAAGTGTTGCTCCGAAGCAAGGAGGCCATCTCCATGCCAAACCGTTGAGCACTCTGGCTCATTGTTTGAGCCCAATTCCTGCCACGGATGATCCTCCTACCAGCTACGCGACCATCACCTGCATAAGCCTGCGGCAAGAAGGTGAATGGAGGGGGATGCGTGGTTGGGGAGAAGATGCTGCAAGGGGGTTGGAATGGTAGAAAAAGACGAAGAACCTGTACCTACGCCCTTGGGTAAGGACATGTCAAGATATGAACACTATAAATATAATAAACCCAAGCATTTTCCCTTGCAGTCCCATTTGCTTGAGCTCAGCTTGGATGTGATTGCTCAAGTCCTAGGCTCAAGCTTGTTTTCATCTTTGTACCAGCATTGAGACGACCATTTGTTGCAGCCCTTGTCACAGAGTGTCAAGTGGGATGTGGTGAGGGCAGGTGAAAGGAGTGTTGGTGGGTGGGATGTGTGTGCGGTGGCGGTGGTGGGAAGGGCTCTTAGAGGCTTATTACACTGAGCCCGGTATACCGGCCGGTATACCGGTCTGAGGGGTGTGTCACATTACACTGGGCATGACAGTCCCCACAAACAACTGTTAAATGTCACGTTAGTGGGTGATGATAACGTCTGTATATTATTGTTTCTAGAATTGCTTGTTTATTCAGCCCAAACAGCAAGTTGGGGCGTACTACTGCTTTGATCAACACTGGAGTGCTGCAGGTGCACCAGCCCACCGTATGGCCACGAACAGTGCAGCAACACATCACGTGGTATAATAGTAACTGTATTTACGTTTCTTTATGAACGTCGGGGCTGTCTGCAGCTCCCAAGTGGACACACTGTGTGGATCATGATCCCAATGCGGCAGCAGCAGCGTACACAGGCGTCCGTATTGGCTGAGGCGCTGTGAATATAATATAAATGTTACATATATGCCCCTCGAACACTTGCGGGTCATTACGGAGGGGGTCAAGTTTTTGTACCCCCCCCCCCCCGGGGGAGGGGGGTATACCGGCTGGCAGCAGCCGATCCGGTATACCCCCTTCCAGGCGTCCAATTGGAGCCGGATAAAGCTTAAACTAATTATTTTTTGATTGAATAACAACAATAAACGCTCAAAACGGCTTCGTATCGCCATGCTGAGATTTCGGTATTAAAACCCGGTATACCGGCCGGTATACCGGGCCCCGTGTAATAAGCCTCTCACCACTGTGCTCGCTTTTGACTGTGGCAAGCTGGAGTGATTTAGCAGAGCAATGCTTAAAGAACGATCCAATAGGACTTGCATCCTCAGAAGGAGCAGGGCAATGTCATCTCAACCACCCAAATTGCCTTTCTTGCAGCCACACCTTTCTTCACTTCATAGACACCCTGCCAGAGTGATGATCACAGTACAGTACAGCACAGTTGTTGGGGACAAGCCCAACCTCAGCCAGCAAGCCTAGGGCTCATGAGGCAATTGCATCAACCGTGCGTACCCCAGTCTATCAGGTCGGTTTCGTGGGCGATCGAGATCACCCACCGAGCCTGCCGCCAATGCCAGTCGCAGTTTATGTCTTCTAGTCATGCCTATGACTAACCGTGAACCTGGCAGAGCTACACTGGCCGCACAATTCCGCCATGCCACCACATGGCACCCTTGCGGGGATTGCACTCAAGCAGAAGCTGTATTCCCTTACTGTGTACTGGTAGAGGCCGAATGGGTTGCGAATGGTGGTAGGCATGCCATTCTGCCAGTCCAGTACCGTCAGAGCCCTTGCTGTCAAGATGCCGGGGACACGGGGGTTGGTCCAGTCCCAATAAGGAAGACGGATGGTCTCGGCCAGAGATGTGTACTGAGAACGCAAGTCAGAATCCTCAAACATGGAAGCCGCGGTCCTGGCTGCCTGTATCAGTGCCAACTCAAACTGACGTAAATAGGCACGGTGCCAGGGGCCAAAGCCTGGGACCTGATGACGACAGAAGCCTCTGCAGGGCCAGGTAGCATGGACATTGGCAGAAGTAAGATTGGTCAGCATGGCAACTGTCTCATAGCCACAACACTGTGTTGCTGGGTGGGAAGACTCTTCCCACCAGAACGGTTCTGAGCTTGGTAGCAACCGCCAGTTTGTTCAGCGAGGATGAGGTGCAAGATTGATGAAGGTGCTTTGCATGCATGTTGGCCTGCGTGTTGCTGTAGGTGGGACCTATGGCAAGCACAAGCCGTGCCTTGCAGTGTCGAGCTAACAATGCTACCAACTAATTAGGTTGAACACATTCAAAGACCACGCGACACATGCTACTCACGAGGCAGGAGGATCAACTCCGTTGTAGGCCCAGCTTTTGCCATGGACACTGGCCAGCTGCCAATAGGAAAAGGTGGAGTTGGTCATAGGCGAGGTTGTCAGTTGCTGCCATGCTAACAACATCATGACCTTGGTGCAGCAAAACATGCAACAAACAGTGTCAGAAGGGCAATAAACTGTGTTGCTGTACATGATACAACTGCTTGTCTTGAAGCCAATGTTGTTGTTGTTGTTGTTACACCTGTGGCAACGTCTTGGAAAAAAGTTAAACATGCACTGAGATAATTACTGAGGTGCTTGTATATGGCTACACCGTGCTGCAATGCTTTACACTCAGATTCAACCTTGTTCACCGTGTTGTTGTTGTGCCAGCAGTTGACTGATTCTTTGTTGACATTTGCCCCTGTTTCCTTGTTCATCTGATGCTTACACCAATATGTTTTGGCTAATGAAGTTGAGGAGGCAGTGTGAATGTGTACTTGTCTTGCTTGCATTTTGCACAGCCTTGCTGCACTCTTACTTGTTGTACACGCTCACACTGGACAGTAAGAGCCTGTCACTGAGTCATGCTTGCCATGTTCATGTGCGCTTCACAAGGCCGCATCTTTACATGCGCGATGCCTTGCACATGCTTGCATGTCTGTTAACTCTGTGTGTATCGCAGGTACTTGCTGAAAAAGGCAGGTCATAGGTGGCGCCTTATTACTTTTGGGGGGATAATGGATTGGTGTCCCCGGTTGCCACTGGTCGGCAGCTTATGGTCTGGATTGACAGGCCCCAGTGTAACACAAATCATCATCAACACTCAGTACAGGACCAGCTGGGGCTGTGTTTCAGGCAGGCATGATGCCATGCTGAAGGGGCATGCAGCACGAATTGAAACATGCTGCAGAACAATTGCCACTGTTTGCATGCTAGTTATTTCCTCACCCTGTATGGCTCTGTCTCATCCATAGCATCGAGCTCTGATAGATCCAATCGTGGGTAAACATCTGAAAACGTTAAGTTGACAGGCAGGAGCAAACACAAAAGACAGCTTGGCTAACAAAGAGTAGTAGTGGGGGCAGATGCCTCCTTATTAACAAGTTATAACTCGTTGCGGCAACACACAAGCCATGAAACATTGTAGCCAAGGCTGATGGACCCAAAGTAGGATCCTGACAACATACGCATGCTGGAATCCCCCCGCGTTGGCTTGTCCCTACATGTTACATGCACACATGCTATTGGCAGAGCCTTGGTGTGATTGTCTTCACCGTGTGCCGTTCACCTGGATTGTTGGTCTGCTGCATGAGCTTTCTATCTGAGGTCAAAAGAATGTTATCTTCCGCAAATGCCGTTGCTACACACGAAGCCAGCAGCAGCAGCACCAGCATCACCATTGCTGTCATTCTGGTAGTCACTGACTGGCACTGAATGATCGCTCAAACTATGAAACCATTCACTAATTACTTTGATTGATTGATGACTTTTTGGTTCTTACGAGGAAAGTAGTTGTGTCACGTAGAACGTCCATGAATGCGCACCAGTAATAAACTGGTCAAATAAATGTGTAGGGAACAAAAAGCATAAATGTAAGTGCTTTTGTTGTCGGTTGAAGGATGCGATCGCTCTGGTACTTCTGGTACTCATGCGTAGCCGCACAAGCTTTCCAGGGCAATGTACTGCTGTACGCGCGCGGCTTAAGCCGCGCGCGTACAGCAGTACATTGCCCTGGAAACTTACGTGTTTCACGTAATCCACGTATTTACAAGGAATTACCCCCACAACTTTATCCACAAAACTTCAGACCGCACCAACACACCGTATCCCTGCTAGTGGAGAATAGGGTTGGTATCCGCCTAATTTACGTATTCACATATTCTATGTAACTTATTCAATACGTGCACTACGTGAGCCTCGTTGACTGCAACCTGTCTTGAAAACAGAAAAAAAAACGTTCTGGTCTTTCGCATATGACGAGGTGAATTGACTGCGCTGCGCAGACCACACGGAACCAATAACATGATGGACAGGGGACTATTTCTGGCATTTGCCTTGTTGGTTTTGTTGGCCTTAACCAGAGCCCAGGACGCTGAAATCCTGAAGGTGGGATTTATTCAGATTGCAGCAGGTTCTGCAACAAGTTCCATTTTCTTATACCATCAACTGTTGTTGTTGTTGCTGAAAAGCAACTATGCCACAGCTGTCTTCATGCATGTGTCTGCAAACCCAGCTCGTCATTGTGGCTGTTGTTGTCTTTGGTTGCCTGTCTTTCAGCCACCTCCCGACTGCATTGCTGCATTGGGTGCCAAGACATGGCACCAGACATCTAGCCAGCAGCACTAACTGTGCACCGGAGGTCTCCAAACAGACTTACACTGCATAATATACCTCGAGGTCACCTAAACAACAGTTGTGTGCGTTGTAGCAGGTGACTGCCATCCCCAATACAGAGAGGCTCAATACGCAGGCAAGCACCACATGTTGCATGGTCCCCTTCTGTGACCAGACTCAAGGCATGAACCCAGCAGTGCTCAAGTTCACTTTGATGAACAGCATGTCACAAGGGATTATTGAATTGTTCAATTGAGGATCCGTTCACCTGTGATCAGTTCCAGCCTTGCTGCCACCCCTTACCCTGCAGGTGCGCAGCATCTGCGAGGAGATGGTCATGGCTGGGTGTGAACGCTGCACGCCCAGCTGGCAGAAGGGCGAGGGATTGGCTGCATGTGACCTGTTGGACACCTACAGCTACCTCTGCTACCAGATGCCAGGTGTGTGTGCGGCTACCGTGTGTCCGTGGTTGGGATGGATGTGTGTTTGCGGTACATGGAATATAGCAGGCCCCGTTGGAGATTGCAGGGCGCCGATGGGTTCATTTAGGCACATTGTTTTTCGAAAGGCCCATGAGCACAGCAGAAGTTAAACTTACTTATGCTGCCCAATGTACTGGTGTTTGAAGCTGTCGTCAGGCTTGGCCACACATGGCCACGTCTGATAACATCATGGTGTGTGACAAGCAACGCAGCCTATAGGGAGGCCAACAACTGAAAGCCTATTGCTGCTGCTGTGTTCATTCATCCAACATATTCATATTATTGCTGCTGCTGTGTTGCCTGCAGAAATGTCACAGTGCACTGAGTGGCATGCGATGTGCAAGGAGAACCCCGATCTCAAGTACTGCTACCATGCTATTGGCATTGCAAGCAGCGCAAGCCCAGCGAACATGCAGCACGCTCGATATGAAAAACCCGATTGTCTTCTTTGACCGATTAGGGCCGTGCACAGTTGAGTTGAGGCATACAAGATGCTTTGTGGTGTTGTTGAGTGATGCAGAGGGCTTGTGGACAGAGTTCTGGAGCAAGGTTTTGCAGCTAGCGTGCTGGCATATTTGTCCGTGTTCTATACCGTTTACACTGTTAGAAATTTGTTACTATTTGTAAGTAAACTTCGAAATTGGTGGTAGATTTCAGCCAAACTTGGCCGAAATCGGAAGAGCGCCCCAGACCCCATTTCGGATCCGATTCCAAATGGAATCCGGATTCCAAACTCCATTTCCACAATCGTATTCGGGCGTCGCAGGGACTAATACTTGTTGATAGTGGTCTGAATGCTGCAAATCTGCGCTGTTTGCGCCCGAATCCTGCACAGGGAGCATCAGCGACACTAGCAGCAGTGATCTGTTCAAGAGCTTGAGGCCTGTCCTCTAGATACCGGCGTTTCAGTGCGAACACACAGAACAAATTCAAAGGCAATATCATACGTGTAGGGCACGAACTCCGCCATCCACTGCAGGAATGGCAGGGTTGACTGAACTTCAACGAACCACACCATCCTGACTGTGTGAACAGCTCGCGTAGTAGAATCGGAGAGATTTGGCAGTCAAGCTTGAATTTCCAAGTAACAGTGTAAACGGCCTCCCTGCAACACACAGAAGAAGCAAGAATCGGCGCGTTCACCACACCAACGTAATGTTGGCATGTGCATGCAGTCATAAAAAAATCACTCTGCGGGCTGTTCGCCCCATGAACCCCACCGGGCCACTGGGTGGCACAACCAGCAGGTGCAGAATCCACCAACGGGCAGTCATCGCACAACACAGGCTAGCCTGTGCTGTCACAGCGTGTGTCACTGCCGCACCACTGGTGGCAATTGATGTGGAGCGAACAAAGCTGTGTGAAAGCTGTGCAAGAGGGCCGCCCTGGCAGTGCTACTTGACATTGCGCCACGGTGTGATACGATGCAACCATAACTCAGGCGCTGAGCTGCTCACCAGCCTCATCAGCAACAGCAACAGCAGCAGTACCTGCCTTCATGCTCCCAGCAGCCGCGCTGACTGCTGCACACACAGGCCTGTGCTGCTTCCAGACTGCCCGTTGACACACGCGCCCACAATAGCGCGCCACATGGCAGCCCCCACATATGCAACTGCGCCCCGACACTGCCGCTAGCTCAGACAGCCCCATCAAGTTTGTGCAACCAGGGTTGTTGCACATGCTGGGCACTGCTAGGGACTGCAGTGCCCGTCCTGTGGAACAGAGCTGCCTAGCTGCCGCTGCTAGTGCGTATGAGTTGGACAGGCTGTCTGGCAGGAGCAGCTGGCATGTTGCCGCCAACTGCTCCAGCTGCTCCTGCACTGGCAGAGGTGCGTAGCCTGCAGCCACAAGCTGATCGCAGGTGCTGCCTGCAGCCAGCCACTGCTGCATGACTGACGAGAAACAGTGCAGATTCAACCTCACAGCATCCAGCTCAGACCCCTGTTGCAGCTCCACAGTATTGGTACTGCTGGGAGGCTCCTGCTGACGTTTGTGATGCAAAGCAAGGTGCTCCTGCAGCTGCTCAGCACACTGCATGAAGCAGTGGCCCAACACCACCGCACAAGGCACCATAGTAAGTGCAGCTGCTGCGCCAGCGCTGTCTGTTGCTGCTTGCCCGACCGATGCTCCATCACGCTGCTGCTGCTGCTGCTGTTGCTCCTGCTGCTTGTCTGCAGCACCAGCAAGCAGCGCTGAGGCTGCATCAAACGCAGCAGCACAGTAACGCAGACTTGCCGTGACCCCAAGCGTGCTCTTGCTGCACCGGCTGTACTTGACGATGCTGGCCAGCAGGCTGTGAAGCTGGCGCTGCACCTTGGACCCCGGCCCTGCTGCCAGCGCCAACAGCACCAGAGGGGCGGGGTGGTGTGGGTAGTCTCCCGACACCTTGTTGTGGCACAACTGCAGCAACATGGTATCGCTCAATGGCAAGTTGCCCTTGACAAGGTTGCTTGCACTGACTCCAGCTGCAAATGCTGCTGCTGCGGCTGCTGCTGTACTTCCACTGCTGCTGACATCACTGACACTGCCACTGGCAGCTGCCTCCGGCACTGCTTGTGCATTTGTAGTGCAGGGTCACTGCACAGTGTAGGTATGGTGTCAGCAGGGTTCTGGCTGTACCCTACTGTCACCTGGCCCTGGGTGCCTATACCTGCCAGCCTGTGCAGTGCACCTGGATCGGGTGATTGTAGTCAACAACACTGTCTGGTCCACATTCTCGGTTCTGTTTCGTGTTTCGGTTCTGTTGCCATCGTCAAAATTACGTGGCTGCCTTTGTCGCTGTACATCTGTTTGGTCTCTGAGTTCCTTCTAATCGAACACGTGCGTATTATTTGGGGGAACTACGGGAAGCTGGGCGAGGTGTTGGGCCTCCCCACTGGCTCATACGTCCCAGTAGCCGCTGGTGTTCTGGGCGCCCTGGCGGCCTCTATACTGCAGACCAGCAGTATCGACGAGGCTCCGGCATCCCCCGTGCAGCACCCCGGCAGCCCTGCAGGTTTGGCTTCAGGCGCCCTGCCTTACAGCAGCCTGGCAGCGGCAGTACGCAGCGATGGCAGTAGCAGCGGCTCTGCGCCCGCTGCTGGTCCCTCTCGCATCAGCAGCAGCAGCAGCAGCCCCCGCGCGTCAGGACCGCCACCTCCTGCCACGCCTTACAAGGATGCAGTGCAGTCGGAGGTGGTCACTGTCCCGTTTACCACACCCATCACGGTGACAGGTGGGGTTCAGGGGCGCCACTTTGGGACGGTTCTCGACATTGGGTGTACTTACTCAATCATGAACAAACCGTGGCTGCGCAAGAACAGCCATGTGTTCTTTTACCCCGGCAGCCCTGTGGAGCTGCTGGCCTTCGAGCCGCCCGCCCCCTCCCTGGGTGTCATGCTGGGCGACACACGCAGCCAGGCGACACACCTGCTGCGCAACGTGCCTCTAGAGCTGGGTGACGGCATCTACAGGGTCAACTTCCTGGTCATGCCGCACTCCATGTTTGACGTGGCGCTTGGGCTTGAGTTTATGGACGCATACGCGGCGCGTGTGTCCACCAAGGCTTACGGGCTGCCCGGCACGGGCCCCCAGCTATACATCCCTACCCCGCGCTCCTTCTGCCGCCGCAGCCTGCAGCAGTCCTGGCCCGCCGGGCAGGCCTTCTACCACAACAAGGTACCGGGCCACTTCACCATCAGCAAGCAGCGTTACAACGCTGTGCAGGTGGCGCCCAGCTCCCTCTCTGCCTAGAGCAGTAGGGTGCCGCTTCAGAGTGTCTTAGTGTTGTTCTCGTCCGTTGTCAATGTCTGTTGTTCATGAGTCTTTTGTGGAGCCCGCCTCCGAGCGTGGCCTGCCCTCTGAGGCAGATGTTGAGGCAGTCATGGCCGCTTTGCAGTTGCAGCGGGAGCGTTATGCTCACCTCACTGATGAGCAGTTTCACCGGCTGCAAGTCTTGTTGTTTGCTTATGTGGATATCTTTTCTGTGGATGGGGCCTCTTTTGGGTGTGTGGCTCGGGATAAAGAGTTCTATCATCGCATCCCAACGGGTGATGCTCGCCCTATTACTCAGCGCCCTTACAAGCTGAGTTATGCACAGGCTGTGTGGCTCAAGGGTGAATTGGATCGGCTGCTCCAGTTGGGGGTCATTCGCCCCAGCAGTAGTCCGTGGATGTCCCCTGTTGTGATTGTGCCCAAGCCGAATGGGAGCTGGCGGTTGTGTGTTGACATGCGCTTGCTCAACAAGTGTACAGAGGCAGACCCCTACCCCCTCCCTACTGTTGAGGAGATGCATGCGGCTATGGGCGGTTGTGCCCTGTGGTCGAAGATGGATTTTGTGAGTGGGTTTTGGCAGGTGGAGATCCATCCTGACGACTGCCACAAGTGTGGTCTCACCACCCCTCATGGCAACTTTGAGTTTGTGCGTATGGTTATGGGCATGCAGTCGGCTCCCTCCACGTTTCAGCGTCTCATGGACACCATGCTGGCGGGAGTGGAGCATGCTAAAACGTATATTGACGATACTTTTACCTTTACGCCTGACTTTGACAGTCAGATTGCGGCTCTTGAGCGTGTTTTTGAGCGCACCAGGGAGTACAAGCTCACCATGAACCCCCTGAAGTGCAGCTTTTGTGTTGAGGAAGTGGTTTGTTTGGGGCATTTGGTGTCCGCTGAGGGCATCAGTCCTGTGATGGACAAGGTGGCAGCCATTCTTGAGCTGCAGCCCCCTACTAATGCCAAAGCTATGCGTCGGTTTTTGGGCATGATGGAGCAGTACCGGAAGTACATCCCCCGCTATGCTCTCTTGGCGGCTCCTTTGCAGCTTATGTTGCGCCGCAATGTTGCGTATGTGTGGACGGATGAGGCTATTGTGTCTTTTGAGGCTCTGAAGGAAGCTTTGTGCTCGGCCCCCGTGCTGGCCTTGCCCAACTGGGAGCAGCCATTCATCCTCACCACTGATTGGAGCCGTGTGGCTATTGGTGCTGTATTGTCACAGGAGCATCCGGGTACGGGTGAAGAGCACCCCATTGCTTTTGCTTCTCGTGCGCTTACCCCAGCTGAGCGGAACTATGCCGCCACTGAAGGGGAGTGTCTTGCTGTCAAGTGGGGTGTGGATAAGTTTCATTATTATCTGCATGGCCGCCACTGGCAGTTGCGCACTGACCACAAGGCCCTTGAGTGGCTCAATACTGCTAGATTCACCAACTCCAAGCTGGAGCGGTGGGCTATGCAGTTGCAGGAGTATGATTTCGATGTTGAGTATATCCAGGGTTCTACTAATGTGGTGGCTGATTATTTGTCCCGTGCCTCTGAAGCCACCCTTGAGCGGGAGGATGGCACGCGTGAGTCTGTGGTGTGTGGTGTGGCTGGTGGTGTGGTGCCCTGCAGTTCTGCTTGGCCTGCCGAGGCCGCTAAGCAGGCAGACTTTGATTCTGTGGTTTGTGATGTATGCCAAGACCCAGGGGGTTTTGATAACATGGCCATTTGTTCAGGTTGCAATCGCTGCCTGCACCTGCGTTGTGTTATGCCTCCCCAGTCCACAGTCCCCACCGGTGAGTGGTACTGCCCCGGTTGTGACCCGCTGTTTGGCAATCTGGAGGAGTTGTTTGATGCTGCGCCCATCTTGCAGTACACAAGCTGTGACCCCTACTGCAATGAGGTTTTGCTTTCCTTTGTGCGCAGTGGTTATGATGAGGTTTTCTTGGAGGGTTTGCCTTCCCGCACAGCGCGTATTGTGCGCCACAGGGCGGCTTCTTTGCGCCCTCACCTTCGATTGGATGGTTGGTTGATGGTCATGCGGCATGGCACGTCTGGTGTCCCGCAGTGGCTCACTTGCCCACCTTTGTCTTACCGCTGGGACATCATTCGCTGTATGCATGATGCCCTTGGCCATGCTGGTACCCGTCAGTTGAGCGCTAGCATGAAGCAGCATTTCCACTGGCGTGGTTTGGATCGTGATGTTTCGTTGTTTGTTGCACAGTGTGATGCGTGCCAGCGGCGCAAGCTGGTCATTGCTGCGCCGCCGCCCCTCACTGAGCCCATTATCAGGGGCCCCTTTGAGCATGTTCATGTGGACTTGTGTGGTCCGTTTGACACGCCTGTGGCTGACCTGCATGGCAGGCTGTTTATGCCTGAGAAGCCGATCAAGGCGTATGTTGTCCTAATGATCGACTACTTCACCAAGGCCGCTGAGTTTGCTGTCGTGTATGACAAGCAGGCCCCGTCTGTGGCGAAAGCTTTCTATTATTCGTGGATTTGTCGTTATTTTGTGCCCTCTCATGTCACCACCGACAATGGGTCGGAGTTTTCCGATGAGTTTAAGCACTTGCTGGCGCGGCTTGGTATCAAGCATGTGCACACCACAGCCTGCCACCCCGCAGCTAATGGTGTTGTTGAGCGGCTGGTTCAGTCCTTCAAGGCCATGCTTGTGAAGCATGTCAACGAGCACCCCCTGCACTGGTTGCAGAGTATGCCTGTCATGCGGCAGCAGTACTGGGCTCGTTTGCATACTGTTTTGGGCATGTCACCGCATGAGATGGTTTTTGGTCGTCGGCCTGTTCCAGTCATGCCCTTAGCGCGCGAGTTTATCGCTGCCGCTACTGTGGCTGACGTGTCGGTTGTGCCTGACGAGTTTGGGTGCCCTGATCCCCATTCACATGTTTATCATATGCGGCGGTTGTTCGAGGGTTTCGATGCTACGGTGTTTCAGGCGATTCGGCAGCAGTTCGCCAAAAACGCAGCTGCTTGGCCGTTGCGTGGTGGCAGTAGTCGTGAGCTGGCCCAGTTGAAACCTGGTGATTTAGCTTTGGAGGTTGTGTCTGGGCCTGTTTCTACTTTGGGTGAAGCTGTCAAGGGTCCCTTCAGGGTTGTTGAGGTTCGCGGCAACGGTGTGGTGGTGCTTACCACGGGCAGCACTGACTTCAAGCAGGCTGTGCATTTCACCCGCAACATCGGCAACTTGGCTCGGTATCTGGATCGTGCTTCTGTGCGGGCTGCTATGGCGCAGTCGTAGGCTTGTGGACATGGCAGGTGTTTTTTTTTTGCTGCTGTGGCGGTAACAATCCTCGCGCTACATAATGTAGTGCAGGGTCACTGCACAGTGTAGGTATGGTGTCAGCAGGGTTCTGGCTGTACCCTACTGTCACCTGGCCCTGGGTGCCTATACCTGCCAGCCTGTGCAGTGCACCTTGATCGGGTGGTTGTTGTCTTTCTCTTGTTTTGCGTGTGTTACCGCCACAGTTTGCAGCCCTGTCCCTCTGTCCCTGCCTGCGCCCGTTGTGCCGTTGCAGATTGGTGTGTTTTGTGTGTGGTCATTTGGCCGGCTGTCTTGTGCAGTTGCCAGTGTGGCTTGGCTGGTGCAGCTTTGAGGTTGGTGTGGTTTCTCTTTTGGTGGGTCTCAGGCTTGTTTGGTTGGGGGGGAACGGCCTAGGCCTGACACAGCTTGGTGTAGAAATGCATGCAATGCTGTGTCATTCCTAGCAGAGTCGGATCAGCCTGAGCCCCACAGTAAGGTTGTGAGGGTTGCAGTGGTTGGAGCAGTTGGAGCAGTTGAAGCAGTTGGAGAAGTCCTGTGGTAGCAGTTGTGGCAGCAAGCCGTGGCAATTGCAGCAGGTGTGTCAGGTTTGAGCCCGCATGTGTGTACAACACACTGTGAAGGGCCAGGTTCAGGTCAATGTGCTGACAGTGTCATGCACTTGGAAAGGATGTGCCGCCCAAAAGTGGTGTGCGTCGTCCAAAACAACTCGGTAACAATCCTCGCGCTACACATTGGGCTCTGCTGCTGCTAGTCGCAGAGTGGCCTCAAACACTTTGATTATGGTGCATGCGTTTGCCATGAGGGCATCCTGGGCATGTAGGGCACAGCTGTAAGTGACAAGGCCGTTGTGATCTCCTGCTGTTGCTGCTGCGACTGCTGCTTCAACCGCTGCTGCTAGTGATCCCTCTGCTGGTGCCAGAGTGTCTGGGGCTGGCACCACTGAGGACACCAGTAGGGTCAACAGGCATTCCAAGCAGGGGCCAACTACCAAAGTCCATGGGGTACGGGGCTCCCCACTGGCAATGGGCGCAAGATTGGGCTGCAGCTGCTCCTGCTGCTTGTCATGTTGCTGTCGCAGGCGTGTGAGGCAGTTGTGTGTGAGGATTGGCAGCAACTCTGTCAGCAGTCCTGCTGAGGGTGCCAACACAATGCACTCACTGAGCAAGCTGCAGCTCCTCTCACTGCTGCTCCTGCTGCAGCTCCTTCTTCTGCTGCTGCTGCTCCTGCAGCTGCTGCTACTCCAGCTGTTGGTTCCGCTCCAACTACTGCTGCTGCCCCTGCTCCTGCTTCTGCTCCTGCCGTGGCGCTGCATCAGGCTGCTATTGGTGCTCTTGCCACTCTTGCTGTTGCCCTGTTGGGGCTCCTGTTGTGGCTTGAACGGGGACGGCAGCAGCTGTACTGCTGTCTGCGGCCCTGCGTATTCTGCAACTGCTTCTCGAGGCAGCTTGTGCAGGCCTGCTGCACTCCACAGACTGTGCAGAGCAGGGCAGCCCGAAAGCTGGCAGGCCAAGTCACGCGCTGGTTGGGCCTCAGGGCAGCTATCAGGTATGCTTGCTGTCAACTGCAGCACTGCCCACACCAACAGCATCTCTGTCTCGATCTGCAGCAGCATCTGCTCACTGAATGCACCTTGGGCCTTGGACGCCTGTGCATACAGCAAGGCAGTGGAAGGGTTGTGGGCCAGTCGAGCCTTCGCATGCCTTGAATACGATGGTAGGATGATTGGGTACTACCGTTCAAAGTTGGTCGCGATGCAGAGGCCATGCCAGATGACGATGGTGCTGACTCAGCACCACCATCACGGTTGCTGCACAGTCACTGCACTGGCAGTACACGTGCTGATGTTGCTGTACAGCACAACTCACCCGTCGCGAACTGAACACACTAGCAACCACACCATCATTTAGCTGCCTTCAGGTTTGACAGCCTTAGTAACCCTTGGATCCTACCCCCTGGCAGCAAACTCAAGAACTGAGCAGCCGTGCCGTGGCACAACTCACTTGGTGCTTGGCGACGTAACAGAAGGTCGACACTAAACCCTTGAATGCCTTCATTGTGGTAAGCCCAGTGGACCCAGCCAGTTTTGCGGTCTGCAGCACTGTCTCTTTGCTGACACCCAGTGTAGCGGGACGCTACATGGCCTGAAAACGATCCTGAGAGCATCGCAGTGCACACTTTTATATGCTCCTGTTACATTGGTAGCGGATTGGTTAGGGCCATCGCCTCATGTGGATGAGGTCTCCCAATCGAGTCCCGCAGTGGTGGACTCCAAGGCAGGTAGTCCCGCTGGGTGATAGGGGGCCCCAGTGAGAAAATCGGACTTGAGGGCATCCGAGGACGTATGCGCCTTAGGGGGGGAGATATGTAGCGGGACGCTACATGGCCTGAAAACGATCCTGAGAGCATCGCAGTGCACACTTTTATATGCTCCTGTTACACCCAGCACGTCAAACAAGCTGCAGGACAGAGGAGTCAGGCTGTCTGCTCGCACCATATTGCTGACACCACTGCTGCCCACACTGCTGCCAGCATGCTGCTGCTGTCTGCGTTGCGGTTTGGGGCCTGTGCTGCGTCCTGCATGAGGCGTGCTGCTGCCTGCTGCCGTGGCTGCGGCGCCCGCACCACCACTGCTGATGGTACTTAGCCCCAGCACGGTGACAACAAGCATGGTGGCCAAGAAAGGAACAAGGTCTGGTGACAGCAGCAGCTTTCCTGCACCAGGATTTGCCTGCAGGGTGCCAGCACTGCTCAATGTGTCTACTAGCTGCACCAGCTGGCAAGCCATGTGCTGGCTCAGCGGTTTGCTGACAAAGCTGCCTTCACCCTGAGCTGGCAGCTCGTCCTGCTGTCGTAGCTGCTGCAGCCTGCCGTAAGTTTGTAACCCTGTCAAGATCAAGTGCACAGCTGCAGGTGCTGCAGGCAGTGCAACGTGCTGGCTGAAGTGCCCTGTTGGTGAAAGCACACTGCTGACCAAATCAAAGGTTTGCAGCAGCTCGCCACAGCAGCGGTCTGCCTGCAATGCATCGGCCTGTCTCATGCACAGCAGGATAGTGCCGAGCCGCTGCATAAGGGGATGTGTAGCTGGGTCACTGGGCCCGCTGCTCCTGGTGACAGCATTGGAATCTTCAAATGCTGTTGCTGCTGCTTCAAGCTGTGCTGCTGCAGCATCCATGCCAGCACACAGTGCTCCATCAGCCTGGATTCCTGCAGCTGCTGGCGCACAGTGTTTGCAGCATGGGATGATGGTGATGACATGATGGCAGTCACAGCTGTGCCTAGCCATGCGTTCAGTGCGTGAAACGTCAACGAAAACTTCTCGTTGAACACAATCTCCTCGGAGTTTTGTGGCAGCTGCAGGGCCTGGACACACAGCGTTGCCAGCTTTGTTGTGACCTGCACACAGCAGTAAAGCAGGAGAAGACAACAGCATCATGTTGGTAAGCTGCAGGCGTTGCACTGTGTGCTGCAAGCTCATCAAAATGCAAGGAACCGTGCTTGTCTGTTGGGTGATGTATGCCAGCTTCTTGGACAGGGCCTGGAAAGAGGGGCTTCTCCCCTGCTTCTTGGTGCTCGCTCCCTGCCATTCAAGGCATCCACATCACCTGCACGTCCTGCACGAGCCTCTTCCATGCTGCATGAGGCAGGGGCAGCTGCTGCTGAAACCTCTCTACACGTCGCAGCACCGCTGCTTTCAGAGCATCAGCTGTTGCAGCACCTTCTGTGGCTGCTAGTTGCTGCAGCTCCTTGATGCAAGCTGCCCAGGACACAACGATAGCATTTGCAGACATCACATCACGGTTTCACGGCCTGCTCAGGCAGTGCTGGCGTCAAAGTGTAGCACAGTGACACAGAGGGCGGAGTTGCAAGTGAGCACAACCTGCACTCACTGCTATCGTGAGCAGGAAAATGCTTTCATCGTTGATGTAAGCCAAAAAAGTCCCACATGTCATGGTTGTGCAACCGCACAGGCCAACGGCCAGCTGTCGCCAAAATTGAAAGGAGCACGTCCATACGTAGGCCACAAACAGCCATATCCCTTGCCAGCTTGTTTGTTTTCGCCCGTGGGCACCAGCAAGATTCGCACGAGGAGGAGGGGGCGCCAGATTGCAAGAGCGGCGGTGGATCAGACTGGGCCCACTTGCGTTCACCGTGTGCTTGTATTGAGCTAGCTGTGGAACCCTGGCCTGGCAGCTCACTGTCAACTGCCAGCAGTAACAGCAGCAGCCACCTGGGAATGCACGTACCAGCAGTACCAGCATTGGCAGCAGCAGCCAGCTGGGAATGCACGGCCTGCAGGCTGCGCCGTGCCCAACTGCAGTCCTGCAGTTGCACCTGGTCACGTCCACCTTCACAAGCAGTGCAGCCCTGCTGCTCTCCCATCGCCTCCACAGGCCAAAAGCGTGTGGCCAACATCAATTTACTACCCTCAGCTACTGTGTGGCACACCCAGAGTTGCATCTAGTTGGGTGAACAACACCACTGGACGCTGCGCCACATACCCTGCTTTTGTGGAGCAATGAATCTACAGCCTGGGGCGTTTGAAGCACATCGTGAGCTTATTGATGTTTGGTGTGTCTTGCACGGGGCAGTGCAGCGCACGTTCCTGCGAGCAGGCAACTGCCGCAGCTGCAGGCGTAGGAGTATGGAAAGGCACCTCAGAAGGCATGAGCCTTCACCTCCTGCTCAAGGGGCTGTGGAGTCCTGCCAGCTGGCAATGATGCAACCACCCTGCTGCAGCCGCCGGTTGCCCTGCAGTGACCTGCTGGTTTGGAGGCTGATTGAAGTCAATGATGAAGCCACTTCAGGCAGGCACACAGCTCACCAGCCTGACCGGGGCCCCCGCAGGCCTGCCCTAGGGCAGGGCTGACAACGGCATGTGGACAAATGCAGCTGCAGCCCTGCAGGACTAAAAACAGCTGATGTCACCACGGTGCATGCAATGCTGTCCCTGATTGCCCTTCACATGTCTGTGCACATGGCGGCATTGTGGACAACTGCAAGTACAGTAGGCCAATTGGCTCGCCAGGTAGCCAGGGTGCATGACACCTGCTGTGGCAGTTCCTGGCACCTTAGGCGTCTGAAAAGGCATGAATTTCGGCGACAAAAGAGTGTAAGCAGCGCCTATAGGTGCCCACCCAGCAGCACGTGCATCTGATGATCTTGAAATTTGGCAAACACCTGCTGTTGACCGCATCGGTGCTGTGGCACTCCTAAGTGCAAATAGCACAATGAAGATGCCTTGCGTGTGATGCTTGCAACCCAACTCACCCCACCGTCGCGGTCAACCAGTACAGTCACCTGTCGGGACTCAGGTCCTAGGGGGTGCGCGGTAATTCATCCGCAGCAGCAACATTTTAATGTTTCACTGAAGACTGCACGCCGTGAACCACCCTTATTGTCCAAACCTTCGCTGCTGCACTTGGAGTGACATCTGAACAGCACAGAACCGCACTCAGCGACGCAATGGCTCTGGACGCTTCTCGCAAGCTTTACACAAGCAGCGCCCCTGTTGAGCTCTACCAGGTTCGGCTAGGACCCTCTAGAGTGCAGCAGGTGCCCTGTTGGGGCTTTGTTGGTCTCAGCACAGCAACAGCAGGTGGCGCCGAACCGGCACAAGTTGATTGGGTGAAGCAACGAGCAGTGCTCTGTCAAGCACACGTGCTGCTACTTTGATCCACGTTAGTTCTGACGCAGCTTGCATATGCATGCATATGCGCCAGTGCAGCGTTCCAACTTGGCTGGATGCAGTGTGGTAATCCGTTGTCGTCTGAAGTAATGTCTGTGTTCCCCCCCCCCCCCCCAAAAAAGTACTTTGCTGTCTGGTTCCCCCGAAGACAGGTCCCAAAGCAAGCAAGTGTCATGCCTTTATCCTAAACATGTCAGTGTGAATGTGGCTTGCAGGTCAAGGGAGCAGAGCGCACAAAGCTCCAGGATGGCGCCCCCCTGGAGGTGTACACCTCAACACCCAACAAGCACTACCCCCTGCTGTCAGGTGATACCCAGCTGCCAATCCCTGTGCTGTGGTTGGTGCTGCTGCTGCTGCTGCTGCTGCTGTCGGTAGAAGCCTTGGTAGCTTCATCAGCAGCTGCAGCTGTGATCGTTACTGTAGCAGCAGTGGCATTGCAACACAGACCCCACCCTGATACCCCCAGCAGAGGCTGTCAAGCCTTGGCACTGCAGCCATTGAGGCAGGCAACGACATCTGATGCTCTCACATGTCATCAGGCTTCTGCCCCCTCTGTA
Organism: Desmodesmus armatus; assembly: GCA_007449985.2. NCBI lineage: Eukaryota > Viridiplantae > Chlorophyta > Chlorophyceae > Sphaeropleales > Scenedesmaceae > Desmodesmus > Desmodesmus armatus. The sequence goes on from VIIQ02000020.1 coordinate 53,751, forward strand.
CTGTACAGTGGCACATACCTCAAGCTCCTTGGTTGATAGACTGGGATACCATGGACTCAGTTGGGCCAAACTTTTTGAAAGTTTGAAAGGAAATAGACGAAAAGGCAGGCAGGTCGCCCCGCCCTGCTGCCCCCCAGCTCCCTGCCCTGCTTCACCTTCCGTCCCTCATCCCCCCTTCCCCCATTTTGACTGAGGCTTGGCCCTGAAGCAATCAAACTGAAGCTGGGGGGGATTGCTGGGGGGGAGGAGGGGTGCAGAGGGACTTCGTCTACCCCCTCACACTCAACAACAATATCCTCACCAAAAGCAGCTCTCCCACAGCCTCCAAGCTCATGGCGTGCTCCCTCCCTCTGCCCCTGTCACTGCAGCTGAGTTGAAGGTTGGTGATGTGCAGTGGCAGCTGACACAGGGCACCCACACCATAATGCTATCCTTGGTTTGGACCTTAGCTTACAGCAGCAGCAGCACTCACCTGCAGGCCTTACCCCCCCCCCCCCCCACCCTGTTCCCCATGCAGCCGAGTTGAAGGTTGGTGATGTGCAGTGGCAGCTGACACAGGGCACCCACACCATGAGGAGCACATCGGATGCTGGAGAGCCCACATTCATTTTCAGCAGTGTGCTGGAGAAAGACCCTGACACCTTCTACTGTGTCATACTGAAGAGAGGTGGGTGGGTGTGGCAACAGTGGGGTTCCCCGTCTCCAATCCCTCTCTTTTTCACTCTTGTTTGGTGGCTTGTCTCACACGCTGTCAGTGGCATTGTGTTGCCTTGACTTGTCACCCAGCTGGCGCTGCAAGTACCCACGTAGGAGATAGTGCAGTGCAAGACCCATACGCACCTTCCACCCCTGCTGACCCCCCCCCCAACACGCCTCCCCCTCCTGCTGGCGGCTGCTGCAGGCCACCCCAGCCACGAGATTGAGTGCCCACTTATGAGGTGTGTTGTGCCGGACCCATAGGCACACCCTGAATCCTCACTGACCCCCCTCACCCTCCCCCTTGGCCCCACCCCCCCACATCTCCTGCTGCCGCTGTGCTGCAGGCCACCCCGCCCACGAGATTGAGGTGTTGCAGCAGGTCCTGGCCAAGCTGAGCATGATGCATGTCAGCAAGAACGTGAAGAAGAATGCAGTGCCGTTCAACCTGCCCCAGCTTGACCCCAACGTGGTGAGCACTGGCAGACAAAGGATAACAGGAGCAACACCCTGTTTTTCCAATGCGACAGTACTGTACTGCATAACTGTATTGTACTGTACGGTTGTACTGTGGTATAATGCATGTCAGCAAGAGTGTCAAGAAGAATGCAGTGCCATTCAACCTGCCACAGCTTGACCCCAACATGGTGAGCACTGGCAACATACTGACACCCTGCCAATTGCAGTATTACAGTACTGTACTGTATTACTGTACTGCAGTACTGTGGTGTTACTTTCACTACAGTACTGTAGTACTGTTGCTGCATGTGGCTGTGCTGCACCAGGCAGGATGGCAAACACACCATATGAACTGAAATAAGGCTGTCTCCTGCTGCGTGTACCATTGCTGCTGTCACCCCAAGATAAATGAGATCATGCGTAAGGCTGCCTCCTGCTGCGCATAATGTTGCTGCTGTCAACCCAAAAATGCACAAGGCTGCCTCCTGCTGCCATTTCCTTGCTGCTGTCACCCCAGATCAACCCCCATGAGCCTCTGGCTCCCTTGAGGGTTGCACCGCTTGCCGTGCAAAATACTGTGACTGTAACTGCAATGCGACTATGCGTAAGGCTGCCTCCTGTCACCTCTGCCTTGCTGCTGCCACCCCAGATCAACGAGATCATGCGTAAGGCTGCCAACGACACACAGATGCTGCCTCCTGTCACCTCTGCCTTGCTGCTGTCACCCCAGATCAGTGAGATCATGCAGTTGTAATTCCTCCTGCTGCGTCTGCTCTGCTGCTGTCACCTCAGATCAACGAGATCATGCGCAAGGCTGCCAACGACACACAGATGCTGCTGCAGAAGGCTGGTGAGGGGGCCAACGCTGCCTTCCTCGGTGCAGCAGAGATGCATAAGAAGTATGCTCCAAAACCCTCAGACAAACCCGTGGCAGTAAACCCTGATGTCAAGGACAAGTGAGCAGGGGGTGGGGTGCAACCCGTAATAGGGGTGGGAGGGGGGAGCGTGTACAGCATGTGTTAAAAGGGACAGGCTCAGCACAGATTGTGCAGGATAGGCTCGCACACATACAGGGCAGGCACTGCACACAGCATGCAGAAGGCTCAGCACAGAGTGTGCAGGACAGACTCAGCACACAGCATACAGGCAAAAGCTGCAGCCTGGGCCCTTTTGGGTGCAAACCACACGTGTACACCCCAGAGCCAAGAGTGAGAGTGTCATGCTGACATCTGAGTCTTCTGGATGGCCGGGGCAGTGTTACACCTCTGACACCGCTAATATTAGTCTCTGTCTGCTGGCTGTGATGCTGTGTTGTTTTGGCTGTGCAGGATTGCAAAGACCAAGCAGGCTGCTGCTGCCGGTGCTGCAGTTACCAAGGGCGTGGCAACTGGCATGCAGGTCAGTAAACACCCAGTGGCAAAGGCAAGACGCATTCATGTGTCGGTGCCTGCATGTATCTTGGAGGTGCCTCCCTTATTCATGCCATGAACATGCCCTCCCTCAGCTCATGATCATGCATGCACACCGGCACATCACACCCCACATGTGTGTCTGCACCTCACATGTCTACAGGCTGCTGCAGTTGAAGTGGGCACCTCTCTTGTGAACACAGTGGCAGGGCCGAGTGGCAAGGACAGTAAGGGGGCAGGGGACCAGGCCAGGGGCAAGGGCCCAGCTGTGCCTGAACCCCTCAAGATGGTGGGAGGCATCGGCATGGAGGTACTGAGGGTGAGTGACACATGGTTGTATCTCATGTGTTTAACAGATAGACAGGGTGCTGCTGGGGATTGTCGCTCACACTTTTTTTTGCTGTTGTTATATGCGGGCCGGACTAAGGGTAGAGCACCCGTCTTAGGACCAAGTACGGCTGTTTTGGTCACAAAAACTGCTTATGCTGGGCGTGAGTGACACAGACAGGTGCATGGTGGCAGGCTGCTGCTGCTGGAAAGGGTTAAGGGTGCTGTACTGTCCTGTGTCGCCCCTGCCGGGACATTGCTGCAGTGAGGGATGCACCCTGCCCCAACTTCGTGCATGACTACTTTCCCCCAAAACTCCTTGTGCTGTGCGATACACCCTGTGATGTGCTGTGCTGTGCTTGTGCTGCCAGGACATTGCCGCAGTGCGGGATGCCATGCTGGATGCTGCAGGCAACGCCTGGTCAGGCATGCGGGAGGCGACAGTGGACGTGATGCAGTACCAGTACGGCAATGAGGTGGCATCAGTGGCGGCTGACAGCGCTGATGTGGTGGAGGGGGTGGCAAACATGGGAGTTGCAATGAGATACGCACAGCCCACACAGGTGCGGCAACGCGGTGCAGCCGGTGCTGTCAGGTGCATTTGTTGCCATCTGGCTTGCAGCTGTAAAGCTCTGTGGTACTTACATTCAAGAGGAGCCAGAGGGTGGTGGCGGTGGTTGTGCAGTAACAAGGGAGGCAACCACTTGTTGAGCACTGCAGCAGCCCAGTCTGTGATACGCATGCTGACATGTACCCAAAGAAACACGTTCAATCTGGACTTCAGAATCAGGCAGCATCTGCTCAGCACGTTTGGGTCTTTTATCTGCACATGAGTGCTTGGCCCAGCGGATGATGTCATGCATATGATTTCGTGCATTGTCGAACCCTGCAGGTGGTGCTGACCAGTGCCAAGGAGACCAGCAAGCGGGTGGAGGGCTCAGACAAGGCGGCAGCAGCGGGCGCCAGCAAGGTAAGTGCCGTACGAGCCTGGTCTGGCTCCCAAAGGCAATCATGCAAGGCCCTGATCCAGTAAAGTAATATCTAGTATTAGTAGTAAGTTGTGGGCAGGGTACTACTAGTACAAACACCCTACAGTGGATGCAACATAGCTTACAGGCGGCAGAGATTTTCTCTGCATCAGCTTAGTCAGACAGACAGATAGTCGACTGTTGATTCTGTGCTGGGAGCAAGCAATGAGTACTCGCCTGCAGCTTGCCGTCTCACTCTCTTCAACCACATATGGCATTGCCGCCGACCACCCCAAACAGGATGTGGTGAGCGCCGTGCATGAGGGTGTGCATGTATGTGTGGGTATCGCAGGAGGAGGCGCGTATTAGGAAGCGGTTGCAGGATGATCCCATACATGCTCGATCTATGTTTTACACAGCAACCTCATCCCTCTTTCCGCTATATCACTGTGTTGCAGGAGGAAGACGCACGCCTCAGGAAGCAGCTGGATGCTGAACGTGCTGCTTTGGAGCGAGAGAAGGCCGCCTTTGCTGCAGAGCTTGCCAAGATGCAGCAAGGAAACCAGCAGCAGCAGCGGCCAGCACAGCAGCCCCAGGCACAGCCCCAGCAGCAGCAGCAGAAGCGTGGGGGCTGGCCGTTCGGCTTTGCGCCTGCATAAGGCTGCTGCTTACTGCTGGCCTGGGATGTGGTGTGCTGGCACAGGCACAGGCTGCAGGCTGGGCCTTGCATGTGATGCACCAGCCGGCAGCATAGGATGCAAGCAGAGCGAGGTCTCACTGGTGTGCTGGCACAGGCTGCAGCTGAGGCTTGGGATGTGCTGCACCGGCTGGCAGCATAAGCTGCAAGCGAAGCCTCACTCGTGTGCTGGCCAGCACACAGGCTGCAGGCGGGGCTGAGAATGTGCTGCACTGGCTGGTGCCACAGGCTGCAAGCAGTGCCCAAGGTCTGATGGGCCCGTGCAGTTGCCTTCCTGCGATTGAGCGGGACGAAACGAATGACAGTTTGAGCTGAGCTAACCCACCAAAACCATTGAGTTGACGGACCCATCTGGAAGAATGGATGGCAGTTGCCTGTGAAGGTGTACAGAAGGATGGGGCAGCTGGGTGGCTGCTTCATGCATGTGCTGCACGGCAGCTGTGACAAGTTCTGAACTCCCCTGAATTTGAGGTGGTGACAAGTCACTGGGTGTGGGGAGAGAAATGCCCTGGGGCATCAGCACTGCTGGCGGCGGTGCAACACTAGCACTGCATCCAGCTTGCACTGCACTTGGGGGACTATATGGGTGTATCTATGGGTGGTTCTTTTATCCCCGTGTGTATCCGATGCAACATGATGTTTTAGGTTGTGTGGTTGGTGTGGAAGCCAGCTGCTCAGCGTCCGTCTGTGTGTGCCTGGTGAAATGAGGTTTCTGGCATGTGCGAGGGGACGACTGTCTTGTGTGACCCATTTGCTGCCAAGCAAGCGGCACCATACCTTTTCGCTTCAACCCCTGATCGCTGTTATCAATGAATTGCGCATGAGCGACAGCACACAACCCCTCATGGGTGGGCCACCGCATGATGTGTACTTTGCGATGGAGGCAAAGGTGGCTGACCTGTTGCCACATTGGACAGGGCTTCCATTCACATTTGTAATCAAATGGCCTTGCGATGGGACGGAACAGTATTGGCCAGGCTCCTGGGGTTGGCGGAAGGCACGCTCACGCGGGCAAACATCCAGGGCAGGCACGGGAGTTTTGACTTACAGCTTGATGCAGACACGAGCACTATCCTGTTGAATGGTCAGCGTACTGTCAGTCCAGCTCACCCAGTGTCACCCGCAGCCGCTGCTGCTGCTGCTGCTTGCGGTGTTCAGGGCCGTCAGCCGGTACCATGTGAGTACCACGCCGTCATCCCAGTAGGCATCGTTGGGCTACATCTGCGGTGCACAAACTTCTGCAGCTGGCTGTACACGAGTTCCTACTACGTAGTAGGGACTTGGAGAAGGTGCTGGAAGCTTCTGCCAGCTGGCGATCTCTAGTCCTTGGTCAACACCGCGTGAGAACCACACCAAGCACCACAACAAACAACATCATGCTTACAGATGCGGCAGACGGGGCTGCAAACACACCCAGCAGTCCTGGGTGTGTCCTCTGAACCCTATACCCTCGCCACACGGGGGTATATAAGGTGGACCCCTCCCACAGGGACCCTATTTTTTCCAGCCCAGTCTGCCACGCTGCACCCCCCATCGTTTTGTTGGTTGTTTATATATGTCTTTGAGCCTTTTTGTGCCCCCGTCTACAAGCCCATCCGCGATCCCTTTGCCCTCTGGCTGGGTCCGGAGGTGAGGACGCAAGAAACTACGATTGTACCGTCTGTCTGCCCCGTTGTGGTGCTTGCTGCGTCTGCTGTCCCTGGACAGACCAGCTACTGCTTCACAGCACGTCGCACGTGCTGCTCCAGAGCACGTCGTACACACCCACTACAATTGTACGGCTCACACATGCGTTTTGATATCGCTAACGCGCCGGGCATCGTGCATAATGCAGTGGAAGCACCTTCTCGAAGCTGCAACTCTGCTATGCCTTCTGACTCCAGCCTCTTGCCCAGCTCTGCACAGCCCCACCCTGCGCCCCTGGCGTCCAAGGCTGACCTGAACAGCCTTGGCACGGCCTGCTGGGGCTCTGAGCTGCCATCTGCAAAGGTTGCTGCTGAGCTGACTGCGCTGCTGTGCACCCGTGTCACTGAGTCCTGTGCTGCACCCCTGGGGGTCCAAGACGTGACGCCTGACATGCTTCAGCACCTCAACAACAATGTCTATAGTGCCCTCCTGCAATTTTTCGAGCAAAGCGGACATTACTGCACAGCAAGCCTCTCTGCTGCTGTGCCCGATTGTAATGATGCTGCTGCCGACGATTCCATTGAAGCTACCAGCGAGGCAGCAGCAGTCCCTGTGGGTGGTGTTGAGCACGCTGTCCACATCGTGCAAGAGCACCTGCCCTGCATCAGCATGAGTGGCTACCTCTGCCACAAAATCATGCATGGTTTGGCCAAAGTGCATGGCATCAGTAAGCCGGATATGGTTCGAGCAAGGAATGCTTTGGTGAAGCAAGGTCTGATGGTTTATAGTGGAAGGACAAACCGCAAGATGGTTGTTCTCAGGAGGGCAAAAGGAAGTGCATCACGTCGTGCTGCGCTGTGGCCCGACGTCTGCCATTTTGCTCTCCCCTATGCGCGATCCCTGAGATCAGTGTGGCAACGTCAGCGTCAGTCAGTGTGGTCTCACCACCCCTCATGGCAACTTTGAGTTTGTGCGTATGGTTATGGGCATGCAGTCGGCTCCCTCCACGTTTCAGCGTCTCAGTGACACCATGCTGGCGGGAGTGGAGCATGCTAAAACGTATATTGACGATACTTTTACCTTTACGCCTGACTTTGACAGTCAGATTGCGGCTCTTGAGCGTGTTTTTGAGCGCACCAGGGAGTACAAGCTCACCATGAACCCCCTGAAGTGCAGCTTTTGTGTTGAGGAAGTGGTTTGTTTGGGGCATTTGGTGTCCGCTGAGGGCATCAGTCCTGTGATGGACAAGGTGGCAGCCATTCTTGAGCTGCAGCCCCCTACTAATGCCAAAGCTATGCGTCGGTTTTTGGGCATGATGGAGCAGTACCGGAAGTACATCCCCCAGGTACGGGTGACGAGCACCCCATTGCTTTTGCTTCTCGTGCGCTTACCCCAGCTGAGCGGAACTATGCCGCCACTGAAGGGGAGTGTCTTGCTGTCAAGTGGGGTGTGGATAAGTTTCATTATTATCTGCATGGCCGCCACTGGCAGTTGCGCACTGACCACAAGGCCCTTGAGTGGCTCAATACTGCTAGATTCACCAACTCCAAGCTGGAGCGGTGGGCTATGCAGTTGCAGGAGTATGATTTTGATGTTGAGTATATCCAGGGTTCTACTAATGTGGTGGCTGATTATTTGTCCCGTGCCTCTGAAGCCACCCTTGAGCGGGAGGATGGCACGCGTGAGTCTGTGGTGTGTGGTGTGGCTGGTGGTGTGGTGCCCTGCAGTTCTGCTTGGCCTGCCGAGGCCGCTAAGCAGGCAGACTTTGATTTTGTGGTTTGTGATGTATGCCAAGACCCAGGGGGTTTTGATAACATGGCCATTTGTTCAGGTTGCAATCGCTGCCTGCACCTGCGTTGTGTTATGCCTCCCCAGTCCACAGTCCCCACCGGTGAGTGGTACTGCCCCGGTTGTGACCCGCTGTTTAGCAATCTGGAGGAGTTGTTTGATGCTGCGCCCATCTTGCAGTACACAAGCTGTGACCCCTACTGCAATGAGGTTTTGCTTTCCTTTGTGCGCAGTGGTTATGATGAGGTTCGCGGCAACGGTGTGGTGGTGCTTACCACGGGCAGCACTGACTTCAAGCAGGCTGTGCATTTCACCCGCAACATCGGCAACTTGGCTCGGTATCTGGATCGTGCTTCTGTGCGGGCTGCTATGGCGCAGTCGTAGGCTTGTGGACATGGCGGGTTTTTTTTTTGCTGCTGTGGCGGTAACAATCCTCGCGCTACATAATGTAGTGCAGGGTCACTGCACAGTGTAGGTATGGTGTCAGCAGGGTTCTAGCTGTACCCTACTGTCACCTGGCCCTAGGTGCCTATACCTGCCAGCCTGTGCAGTGCACCTTGATCGGGTGGTTGTTGTCTTTCTCTTGTTTTGCGTGTGTTACCGCCACAGTTTGCAGCCCTGTCCCTCTGTCCCTGCCTGCGCCCGTTGTGCTGTTGCAGATTGGTGTGTTTGTGTGTGGTCATTTGGCCAGCTGTCTTGTGCAGTTGCCGGTGTGGCTTGGCTGGTGCAGCTTTGCGGTTGGTGTGGTTTCTCTTTTGGTGGGTCTCAGGCTTGTTTGGTTGGGGGGGAAAGGCCTAGGCCTGACACAGCTTGGTGTAGAAATGCATGCAATGCTGTGTCATTCCTAGCAGAGTCGGATCAGCCTGAGCCCCACAGTAAGGTTGTGAGGGTTGCAGTGGTTGGAGCAGTTGGAGTAGTTGAAGCAGTTGGAGAAGTCCTGTGGTAGCAGTTGTGGCAGCAAGCCGTGGCAATTGCAGCAGGTGTGTCAGGTTTGAGCCCGCATGTGTGTACAACACACTGTGAAGGGCCAGGTTCAGGTCAATGTGCTGACAGTGTCATGCACTTGGAAAGGATGTGCCGCCCAAAAGTGGTGTGCGTCGTCCAAAACAACTCGGTAACAATCCTCGCGCTACAGCGTGCTGTTGTATGCCGCCATTGTGTCTTGGTGGGCGCCCTTACCGCAGAGTGCACAGACAGCGGTGCGTGCAGTTTGTACCACATGGTTGTCATCGGAAGCAGCAGGAAGATTGCCACATGCCAGTCTGTCGCAACAGATTGTGATGGTGGCAGTCTGTTGGCTGTTGTCCATTGGCTTTCTGCTACATGGCAATCGCACTGCCTAGTGCGCAAGCTTGTGCATGGTTTGGATCTTGCAACCAGCCAGCACGGTGACAGCGTTGACTTGTTGTCTGCATGTTGTTGCGAGCAAGCCCCGAAAGAGGCAGGCTCTTTGCAGTCCCATCGCATCTGTGATATGCAGGCCTTGAACTTGAAGCCCACATGATGTAACAGTGACAATTTGGTTTGATGAGAGATGAAAGACCACACATGGCCCTTGCTGCAGGGATAGCAAGGGCCCCGGCTGAAAACACATCCATCTGCCTTGCATGATGCTGCAGCACATCACTTCAGTGCTTGGTTTTAGTGCAACTGCCTGCAGACTGGAATCACTGTGGATTGTTGTACTGCCCACAAACTAATTACAAGACACTCAGACAAAGCAAGCAAGCAGACAGCTATCCCCCCATTGCGTGCTCCTCACACTGTCAGTCAACGTGCTCCGAAGCCCAATATGTTACATGAACGCCCTCCCCCGCCGGTCATGAAACAGCAGTCAACCCTGCATGTCACAAGATAGAGCGGCCAGCAGCCAGGCCAGAATGCGCATTATGCATGACACATCCGCGGCAAGCAGCAAGAGTGGCAAGCGTTCTAGAGGTGTATCATCACAGACGCGCCTGCAACAGGCACCTGTGCTGACTGTATCCCTAACAACATCCCCAAGCTTCTGACCAGTGCGTCAACAACACCCCCTCATCAATGTACCCACCAATCAGGGTATTGGTGTGGGAGCTGCTCCCATACCTCAACAAAGTGCAGCATTTACTACAAGTCAAATGTCCAACCGCCAAATGGAATTGGTGCCAGCAGCGTGTCAGGCTTGCTGCGTCAGGCGAGCACAGCAATCATGCGGGGCAAGCTTCAACAAAGCTAGGACATTAACTCAGACAAATGCACCCCTCATTCCGGGCTGGCACAGGCCATCCCTACACATGACTGCGATCATGTTCAGCGGACCGACAGTGCAGGGCCCTGTGCCCTGGGGGTCGGGTGAACTCTGAAGGAATCGGGGCAGGCTGCCTAGCGTGAGTCTCTCCCCGGGCCTCTGACAGGATCATCAACCATTAAAAACCAAACACACCCAACCACACCGCTACCAGTAGGCCATGGCAATCAAATAGTGAAGTGTCCTATAGCTATCCCAACACACTCAGCCCTCCTGCACACCAGAGCCTTGAACAAACGACAGCAACAGGCTGTCGAACGCACCAGCCATGCAGTTGCAACCACTGCGGCCGGGGCTTTGACGTGTCGTGGTGTGCGGAAAGAATCCAGCCGATGCCACAGCAGCCACCCAGCCGCATGGAGATGAGCATAAGCTGCTTGCCAGTGATGTGCACGGGCACTACGGCCCAGCACAGGCGGCAAACCGGCCTGCCATGACAACTCCAGCACACCAACAGGTGTGTAGTAAAGGCGTCGTTGACACCCCCCCTGTTCCCTCCCTCCCGCAGCAGCAACCATGAGCCATACACACAAAGGAATCAGGTCAGGTATGTGGCGTCAAGCATCCCCTGAATCACTGCAGCAGCAAAAAGACATCGATATTCACAGCAACACACATACACATGCACACCTCACAAGCTCAACGTCACCCCGATGTGTCCACAGCACAAGCATTAGTGCGTGCCAGCCTTGCACGAGCCAGCTGAACAACACCACACAACCACATATGTTGCCTCTGGGATGGGCGCGGTCACGCCTCTGTAATGGGAGCACTGTCAAACTCCATACAAAGCAAACGGTACTCAACAACAATGCTGTGAGTTGCAGATGCATGCATGGCACGGCAGGTATTCCCTGCTTTCAAAATGGCAAGATTCATATGTGGCGGCGATGGGTGCAGTGCAGCAGCCCAGGTTACCATTCAGGCACGCGCCTGACTAGGACCCATCCTAGCCACAGCGACACACAAACAACACAGTGGCTTGTGTCTTGCCGCATTGCGCGGCACTGCACACGCCAAGGCCCTCAAACTGATAAGAAGCCGTAGAATACCCCTGGTCAAGCAAGCAAACCGTTTGTGACAACAGCAGCCCTCAACACATCCAGCCAGGTGCGCTCACATGGGCGATGCTCCAGCAACACTCGCAACACCACGTCAGCAGCTGGTGTTGCAGCAACTGCAGGTGCCATGCAGCTGCCACAAAGACAAGCTGTTGGCATCAACACAGACACTTCCTGGCAAACTCCCATCCAGCCAAATAAAAGGATGACTGCACAGCAATCACACTCACTTCATTACAGGCCACAACACATCTCTCGCATCACAACCCCGACAAGCCCCATTCAACTGTCCATCTGTGCAGCACGGTACAAGTCGTCGTCGCTGCCTGCGCTGCCGGCGCTGCCGCTGCGCCTCTGGTGCAGGCCGCAGGCATACTGCAGCGTCTGCGTGGCGCTCTGCATGCATGCGAGGCTGCTGTCAGAGTCGATGTTGGACACCATGCTCCATGCGGGGCTAACGGTGGAACTGCGGCCGCCAAGCTGCTTGCTGGAGGAGCTGCGGGGGCTGGTTGGCAGTTGCACCATCTGCAGCACACACACGCACAGGCCGTAGGCGCAGGAAGAGACACAGCATGGTGTTTATATGATTGCGATTGCAGGTCAGCAAATGACGAAGTGCTGGGCATCTGCCGACTTGCCTTGACGCCCAACCATCTTTTGAAGCTTGAACAAAAAGCAAGGCTTGGCTGCTTCCATCACGCACGCATCACGCCAACCTGCTGCTGTCTGTCATGCTCAGACCAGCAGCAAATCAGCAGCACCGGGGGTCGCCTGTGCACCATGCATGCATGCAGGCAGGCAGGCATTCCTGCACATCAACCAGCCGCTCACCTCTGCAAACTCAGCCAGGATCCTCTCCTGTGTGGCGGGTGAGAACAGGAAGTCTGCATGGTGCATCTTGGGGTTAAGCTGAATCCGCGCGTTTGTCTCGTGCTTCACCATGTGCTCCACATGGCGCACGGGCACCAAGTCATCCTGCGAGCACAGACAGCATTGCAGGTGGAGTCCACGTCGTGGCATGACGTGGTCGCAGCAACCCACCCAGCGAAAGAAGCAAGGTAGGTTTCCAGGGGCCTCCTGCACAAACCTGACTTGGTGTCAGCTGAACAGCCCCTATACCAGCTTACAGCATAAAGACCTGTCATTTGTTGACTCACCTGCTCGCTCAGCACAAACAGGCTTGATGATGGGATCTCATCTGGCCACAGGTTGACATCAGTCCAGAAGAAGTTCCTGCTCACTGCTGCAGCTGTGTGGATGTCACGTGCGATGAACCAGGTGATGAGGCCTGCAGCACAGCAAGACATATTGAACATGTTGACCGTCATGTTGTGCATGCGATGCAGTGCATGCAGTGCAGCGACACAACATGTTGACGCACTTCCAAGCTCTTCACATGCTCAAGGTCAGCCATCAGCAAGGTTGTGTGCCGGTATGTCTGATGATGGAGCGGTCAGCATGCAGCTACAGTACACGGTGACCCTAGGCCTCCGGCTTCAGCACAAGCAAGGTATGCATGGTGTGATGGTGCAAGCTGTGGTCAAAAACAGAGGCCCAACTGCCATGCTTCTGGCCTTCAGGCACTACAGCTTGCCCACTACAAGCATACTACTGTCAAGTACATGCCAGCTGCACAGGCACACAAATTCCAAATGCTGGTCTGTTGCCGCACCTATCGCAGACCGCGCAGGGCTGTAGACAAAGTTGCTGATCAGGTGGCCACTCCACATGCAGCAGCACACTGGGTCGATCAGCGCCATGCTGTGCACCTGCAGGTCCCAGCACAGGTCAAAAATTCAAACAACAACCATCTCGATTTGAATTCAAACGTGCACCCAGTGCATACAAGCAAAGCATTCAGCAGGCAGCGCACCCAACCAGCACACACACATGCATGCCAACGTATGTGCAAGCATGGTATGGTGCAGGCAGATTGCATGCGAAAGCTACTAGTAGCAGCAGTGGCGGCATCGTACCCTCTCAGGGATCAGCTTGAGCAGGCACGACACGTAGAAAGTCCCATAGGAGTGAGCCAGCAGTGATGCCTTGCTGATGCCGTGAAGGTCAAACATGGCAGACATATCCTTGGCAACCTGAAAGCAACACCATGATGGCCACAGAGATGAGTGAAACAAATGTGGACAGCATCCAACATTGCAGCTGGCCACAGCATCTACAGCAGCAGATGGGCACACCCGATGATGTCTGCTCCTGTAGTTGTCACTGGTACACACGCGGAGGTGCCTCCCCCCGTGGACAGGTCGATTTGGCAGCGGCCTGTCTCGCCAAAGCATCAAAGCAGAGTGCTTCTGGTAACCGAACAGGATAAACTGCAGCACAGCAACATCAGCATTAAATCCTGAGATCGTCCGGATGCACCATCTGGCGTACCTGAGGTGCTGTGGGGATGTGATCTGTCCAGCGCATGGACAGGTGCTTGTACTCCACAGCAAGCACTGGCCGCTCCAGAGCAGTCACACGCAGCAGGAAGGGGATGTAGGGCAGCAGGCCGCCACCCACCCCATGCAGGAACACCACTGGGTGCAGGTGGTCCTTGGAGGCGCGCTCCCTGCAGGAGGCCAGCACAACAGGACGTCAGCACAATAACAGCACGCCGCTCAGACGACGCATGGCACTTACAGGTAACTTTCAAACATGGTGCTGCCATCTATCGTGCAGGGTTACCGTACCACAGAGCAGTATGCAGCTGGGGCTGCCGGGATATAAGGCGCATCTGCAGCTGGGACGGCAAAGCCATGGCTGCGCAAGTGAAAGGCGCTACTGCGCGGGGGCTTGGCCATGACAGGCACCAGCAGCTGCTGCCAGCCCAGCACACAAGGCAGTCCTGCACTGCACCCCTGCCCTACATAGGACTGCGGCTGTCCAACACACAAGACTGTCCTGCACCACAACATCCCACTGCATCAGACTATTGCTCCCCAGCAGCCATCCTGCGCTACACCATCCCACTGCACTATCGACTGGGGGTGGACGGTCCCAAGTCACACCAGACCGAGTTATGCATGGACTGAGCCTGCGCCATAGTTACCGCCAGGCAGGAGTCCCCAGCACCAGCACCTACCCGTGTGCTGCCTGCCGCTCTGTCGGCAGGTTGAAGGTGTAGTAGGTGTATGGGCCATAGGTGTGACCCACAAAGCCTGCTGCCACGAGCATTATGTGCTTCAGTGCTGCAACGATCTCTGCCACCACATAGAAGGTGAGGGGCCTGTACATGACCTTGAGAGGCTCCTGCAGCACCAACAAATCAACCGCATGGCAGGACAGCATGACCTCAGCACAGGCTCAGTTTGTACTCCTGGTAGGCTTGTTTTGGTGTGACTTGCATGCATGCCGCCTTGCAACACGTGCTGAGAATGGGCACTATCTTGTACATTTTGGTTGCCAGGCATGCCCACCCAGCTGTCCAGCTGCTTGCGAGTCTCAGTCAAGTTGCAAACCGGTGTGCTGAGAGACTGCATCAACCCCCTCCTGCCATGCTGCATTCGCCTGACGCTCAGGACAACACACTGCCTCATGAGTAATACGTCGCAGACCGTGCATCTGCCATGCATCTGCTTGAACCCTCAAGCCTCGCCTGCAAGTGGTCAGTCACAGCAATCACCATTTCCTTTCGTGCTGGAGCTGCTCGACCCTCAGCACCCACAGCATCACTGTGACAACAACGCTACTGCCACCCCGCTATTTGAAAGCTGCTTCCTGAAAGCCTCACCTGCAAGTGGTCCAGGTACTCCAGCTCAGGGTTCACACCCTCCTCAAACCCTCCACCCCAGACCTTCTCCATGGCACACAGCATGGCCTCCACCAGATGGTCTCGGCCCTCGGCCTTGAGTTGGTCCCTGCGGTTTCAGCAGGGCGGGGAGCTGTGTCTTCAGCCCAAGTTTGAGGCTTGCATGCGGCTGTTGAGCTGAGGATTGTGGTCTGATCTGCATCTGAACACATGGACTGTTGCACTGCTGATGACATGGGGTGGATGCCATGGGGTCCTAGGGTGCTGCCAGCTGCTGCGGGGGATGCTAGCGGGCTGTGCTGATGTCCAAGGTTCCCTTTGTACTTACAGGGTTTTGTAGAAGTACCCTCGTGCTACCAGCTCGGCTGCATTACCCCTGCGGATCTCCATGGTTGGGACGTTGTCAAACCAGCACTTGATCAGCTCAGCAATGGCTAGGAAGCGGACATTGTACTGGCTGCTGGCGTGCCACTTCTCGAAGAACGCCCATCCATCGTGGTTTTCAGGGGCATGCACCTCTGGAATGGCATCCAGCTTGGCCCGCTTCCTGTGCCAGATGAAGTAAAAGGCCACCTCTGCTGCCACCAGCACCACAGGGCCCCATGGCAGCACAGCTGCTGCTGCCCAGTAAGCAACGGTGCCTAGCGCTGCTGATGTGATGGTGAGCGCTGCAACGCATCTAAGCTGGAGCTGTAGCAACAGGCGCCTGTTGGGGCCTGTCATGCTGCTGCTGTTGCAGTGGGAATCCCAGATCACTGCTCAGATGAAAGGAGGACCCGCTGAAGCCCTTAGAAGGGTGCTGAAAGACAGTATGCTTCAACACACGTGTGCTGCCATGCCCCAAGAGAGCGACCCCAGTATTTTGGCCCACTGGATGATGCTGTTGTCCTGCGTGTTACGCTTGCACCGCGGTTTGGTGCAGTGCAGTCACAAGCACGATCGATCAGATAATATTGAAAGTACTGTGATGGTCACAAGCGTCCAACCAACTCAATGAGAAGCACCAACGAGCGGAGGGGGAGCGAAAGTGCGTCTCTCAAGGAACAACGAGTGAGGCAAATTCATCAATTGCGGATGAAGATGGCTGTGTCTGTGTGTGAGACAAGGCTCTTGTCAACCGGGTCTTAGAGAAAACTCGAGGTCCGAGGAGAAATGGAACCAAGAGCGTACAGCCGACTGCGACAAGACAATTGACACCGTATGACAGTAGACGCCATGAAGGGGCTCAACAGGTGGACTTCGGAAGCTGTGGGGAACGGTTTGTCATGCACATGTTCATGCAGTCCATGCAAACAATGCTTATTTGGACCGCTGTGGTCATGCGGACCATTTTGCTGCACTGTAATTGTCAAAAGGTTTTATCTTTCAACCTGTAAACATAATGTAGACAATGCGCGTGGTGACAGTGCATGCTTAAGGTTTTACAACCTGCTTTGCGTTGTTCAGTATGCACATCCCTGTGATCAACTTATTGACTTTGTCCGTAATCAAAACGAGCAGCTTTTGTTTTTCACTGTGCTGCCAAACTTGGATCAACAGTCAGATCTGCACAAGTCACTGCAACTCGGACTATGCAAACACAGCTTGATGTTCGGGGCTCGGCTTCAGCGCTTCCTGAAGGTACTTATCCGGATCAGTGCGATGTGGGAAGACCACTCATCAGCATCAGCATCAGCTGGACCAACAGCAGCAGCAGCACCATCACTAGGCAGCAGCAGCAGCAGCACACGCAGCAGCAAGCATGACAGTACGGGGTGCTTTCTTCGGTGCATGTGTATGCACCTGCGTCCTCACGGCTTGTTGGATCGCACATGCAGGCACCCAACCGGACACCACCAGAATAATACAGCAGCGCAGCAGGTGTGCTGTGCTCCTCTCTCATTGTTCTGGCCTTGCGCGTGGCAACCTAGGCTGCATAGCTTTAGCAAATTTTCGGACCCTCTCCACCCATACTCTTATCCAGTCCAGCTTGTGTGGGGAGCCGCTTTGGGGGTTGCGGGCTGGGTGGCTGGGGGGGGGGGGCAGCAACAGCACACATGCATACAGCCATATGCATGCAGGATCCGCAGAGACCTGTTCTTCCGTCTGGGCAGCTGCATGTTTTCATTCATGCACTGCTTTGAACTCTGTGCCTGCAGACCAACACCCCGGTGGCTATTTGGCATAAGCCTGTCAGGAGCAGCAGCCCTCAGCCCAGCACAAGCAGCAGCAGCGGCAGCAGTCAGCCAGCAACAGCAGCAGCAGTTTCCGCATCCCTTGCTCAGTCATGGAGGCAATGGGGGCTGGGGCAGCAGCGGCGGTTCTGGCGGTGGCAGTTCAGGTGGGTGGCAGGAAAGTCTGCATGCTATAACATGATCGCTTGCTATCCATGCAGAAACCATCATTCCTGGCTTAGCTTGTCAGTCTCCTGATTGCATACATATCATCGCATGTGATTGCAGATGAACCTGACCTCAGCAGCACAAGTGGCTGCACACACCCTCAAGACCTGAGGCTCGCTGGCTACTGCTTGCTGATCAGATGCTTGCTGGCTAGTGCCTACAGTGAGCCTCTGTTGACTCCTGAATGTTTCTCCACCATCTTGACTGCAATGTACCGCACCATATCTCTGTACCGTCCCACCTTGTATCTGCAGGCGGCTCTGGTTCACCTGGCCCCCAGCCGCTGGCGTTGATAGCAGCAAACAAGGAGCCGCTGGTGCTGACACTCGCGTCATTCGCAGTGACAAAGCTGGCGTACGTCAGGCTGACGAAGCTGTTCCGGGACCAGTACCTGTCAGAGAAGGGCATTGATGTGCGGTTCAGGCTCACGTTTGCAGGCAGTGGAGTGCAGGTGGGGGGTGGAGGGGGTGGGGGAATGGGGGAAGTGGGAGGGGAGGGGGGGAGAGTGACGGGATGGAGCACTATAAGGGGGGCGGGGGGGGGGGGGGAGAGCGGGGGATTGGGGGGGGGGGACAGCCACTACAAGCTGCACCTTAAACAGCAAGCACGCACAGATTCGTCAAGTGAGTTCTAATTGCCTATGTCTTGGTCGTATCCGCCGCTAATTCAATTGTCACACAAATCCTTGAAGATTTTTTTTGGTCCTTGAAAGTTTGTGTGTGCTATCGGTTTGTCCTGCCATAACAAGACTTGAAGGCATGCTGGTACTCCCAATCCTTGCAAGTCTGCGCCCTTGTATTCCGTTGTTGGAGTTGTGCCCCTTGTTTTTGATGCGGGAGGACCCTCCAGCTTCCAGGACAAGGGGTGCCACACAAGAATGGAATACCAGTACGCTGACTTGAAAGGCTGGGGATTACTTGACCGCCGCCATGTCAGGTTTCAGTGCAGGGCTTTGAAGGGATTGTGGAGGAGAGGGGTGGGAGACTGCGGTGTGTGTAGAGAGTGGGGTGTGAGGGGGTGTGAGGGGAGTGTGGATAACATGTGTGCCCCCCTGGCAGGCATCACTGCTCACAGCGCTGCTTTGTGACATAGCATTCCTTGTGCATGACAGCTGCATCCTCAAGTTCAGTAGGTCCAGAAGTGTTTTAAAATTGAGGGTGCTGAACAACATCCCCTGGCTGCAGGCACACGCCAAAGGCTGCTGCACAACCCCTTGCAACGTCATGAACTGCAAACACTTACGCCCTCCTATCTTCACAAGTACTGCAAGTCACTTCGGGGCTTGCCTGGCAGGTGCAGTGATTAGGGTTTCACCTGAGAAGACTGCTTTGAACAGGGCAGGCTGCTGTTACAAGCATGCAGCAGATCTGCTCTAGAGTTGGAATTTGCAACATCATCTTTCTCAACTCCCATTCCCTGCTTTGTGTTGATTACATTTTGTTCAGGCTCGTGCCGTGATTGACGGCTTGCCGGCAGATGTCGTGGCGTTGGCGCTGCCGCTGGACGTGCAGAAGATCGCTGACGCCGGGCTGCTGCGGCCCGACTGGCGCAAGATGTACCCGCTGCAGTCTGTAGGTGAGTGGCTGCCGCCAGGGTCTAGGCTAAACCCCAATCCTAAACCATAAACCCAAAGCTAGTGACGCTGGGCTGCTGAGGCCCGACTGGCGCAAGATGTACCCGCTGCAGTCTGTCGGTGAGCGGCTCCCACAGCAATATGCCTGTCGCTGTCACAGGCTTGAGAGTCTGACGAGGTCTTGGGATCTATGGGATCTATGGGATCTATGGGATGGTCTCAGTGGGTGCAGGCGGCATTGAAAGCTAATCGACATGGCAGTGGTCACCGGTATGCTGTGGCGCCCTCGCAGCTGCAGAAGCAGCCATACATCCTTTGTTCACAGTGAAGCAGGCGCTTTGTCAGCGTCGGCGGCAGGCTGCTTGCCAGCCCGGCTGTGTTTCTAGCACTGCTTGGTGATTGCAGCGGCAGGGAGAGTGGCTCTGTACCGTGTGGCTTGCAGTGCCATTGAAAATAAAATAAAATATGAATAAAAAAATAAAGATAAATAAAGTAAATAAAATTTTTGGCTGATCTTTACCTGTCTGCTCCTGTTTTGCTGTGTGCAGTGTGCGAGACTGCTGTTGCGCTGGTGGTGCGGAAAGGCAACCCCAAGAATGTGCGCACTTGGGAGGACTTGTTGCAGCCAGGACTGCAGGTAGGGAGACGGTTTGGACGCGTGAATTTTTTGTAGAGAAAGTGGGGCGTTATTTGATAGCGCTGGCCAGCCGCTGCTTTGGAGTGCCATATCAAACAGTCTTCAACACAGCATCGCTTTGTGTGGTCTCATGCTGATGCACATCATTGTGCAGCGTGGTCAGCCGCCACATGCTTCCTGTGCGATTTTTGGTTTGTCCAGTCAGCACACATCGTGGCGTCTTGGGTGGTGGCTGCAGCAATGCTTTGATGTGGTCCGCAGATGTATGTGGTGTTTCATTGCAGTTTGGTCATTTCATGTGCTGTAATGGGTGTGCAGATTATTGTGGCCAACCCCAAGACCGCTGGTGTCGCTCGCTGGATCTTCCTGGCGCTGTGGGGCAGCAAGATGAAGAAGGGAGATGCAGCAGCGATCGAGTACATCACTAAGGTACAATGATAGCTGCAGGAACACCTGAGGGGAAACAAACAGTCTCAAACAGGAGCTGTCCATTGCGCCATGCACAGTTTGTGTGCAAGGCTCATACTATCCCAGGGATGCATCCTGGGGATGCAGCAGCGATCGAGTACATCACTGATAAAGTAGAATGACAGCTGGAGGGGCAGCTGTGGGGAAAACAAGGTGCAACAGGGTCTGCCTGTCCATCGCACACTGCACAGTACACTGTGGCAGTGTGTGCGCAACTTGCTGGGCACATAGGGATGCAGCTGCGGGGTACACCACACAGGCATGCATGCTGCGCAGCAAGGGGGATGTTGCAACTATTTCGCGGCTGTGCTGGCACTGCGCTGGCAACAAAGCACAAGTAGCACAGCGCACATCCGTTCATGAGCGCAGAGCGTGTTGCAGTGTCGCTGCCAAACTGCCAAGTGGCTGGATGACATTGCCTCTGTTGAAAAGATAAGATGCCACGGTGCTGTTGTTGTGCTGTGCTGTGGCATGCTGTGCTGTGGCATGCTGTGCTGTGGCGTGCTGTGCTTAGGTGTTTGACAACGTGTTGATCCAGCCGCGTGATGCTCGTGAGGCGAGTGATGTCTTCTACAGGCAGCGGCTGGGTGATGTGCTGCTCACCTATGAGAACGAGGTGGTGCTGACTAACCAGGTGGGTGCTTGACATCGAAGTGTGATACAGTCACACTTTGTGGTTACAGGGAAGTTCACGACTAGCTAGCACAAATTTGTGTGTGGCCTGTCGGCAGGATGCAGCCCCTCTGATTGGGCCGGCAAGGAGGATTCAAAAAGAGCAAGGAGGAGTCTCTGCCACATCCTGCACTGTGTAGTGCACGGTACTGCCGCAGTACCATAGGATGGTGCAGGACTCTCACCCCTTGCTCTGTTCCTCTCCCTTCCCTCTTTTGTCTGCCTGTTGACTTGAAGGCTAGAAGCAGCCATCCCAAATGCATGCCCATGGTGATCCATGCTGCGGCTGCAGGTGTATGGAACAGAGAAGGCATTCCATATGTGGTGCCCAGCCCCAACGTAGCCACGATCTCGGTTCATGCCTCACTGTCACTTTCTTTGCCCGCAGGTGTATGGGGCAGACAAGGCGCTGCCGTATGTTGTGCCCAGCCCTAACGTGCGCATCGAGTGCCCTCTGGCCCTGGTGGACAAGGTGCTGGACAACAGGCCAGCAGACGCACGCGAGGCAGCAAACGCCTTCGCCAACTTCCTGTTCACCTCAGAAGCACAGGTAGGTGCTGCTGGCCACTTGGTAGGGTTCCGGGGCTGCAACATTTGGTTGCAGCCTACTATCTATACCCCAGCGTGGCTGCCAATTAGCTTGTTGTGAGCCCAGGGGTGGGGGGGGGGGGTGATGGGCCACAACAATGGTGTATTGATGTCGTTCCTTGGGGAACGCAAAAGAGGAATGCAAGCACCTGCCAGATGGGCTCGTACTTCATACTTTACGGAGTACAATATACTGACAGGTGTACCGCCTTGGCTGCACCTGTACTTCAGGTTGAGTTTGGCAAGGTTGGCTTCAGGACCAACCGCAAGCTGAGCAAGGTTGTGCCCGACCACCTAGAGGGACAGCCAAACGTCAAGGTGAGCTGATCAACAGTACTGTACTGTTGGTCACGGAAAGCTCGTGGTTGTTGATTACACTGATAATGAAGTGCTCCCAGTTGCAAGTGATGGCGCCCAGTCTGGTTTTCGCAAGCATGCTCGTGCATGTGTTGCCGTGTACTGCAGGTGTGGACTGTTGACAAGGAGCTGAAAGGCTGGACTGCAGCACAGAAGAAGTTCTTTGACGCCGGACAGGTGAGCAGCCTAGCTGAAGGTTCGTTAGGGCCTGGTTGTGCCCCCATATGTCGGACCTATGTTGGACTTTATCCATTGCGCCGTCAGGGCTGGCACTGCGAACCAGCTGTGAGAGGTGGGCTAGGATTGCAGCCGTCTGCATTATCCAATGGCCTCGTGGGCTGCCCACTGGGTGGCCAGGTACGTTGAAAGCAACGGTGACAGTAACAGCCAACAGCCAGAGAAGCCGCCATTGCTGCCTATGGCGTCTGATGAGTGTGTGCTTTTGTTTGTTGGTTGTTGGCTGTGTGGCTGCAGATCTTGGATCAGATCCAGGGCGACGTGGGAGCTAGGAAGCTGGAGGCGCGCCAGAAGAAGAAGTGATGCCGCTGCTGTCGCAACTGCGCCCGATAGTGCTTACTGGTGTTGCACCAGGGCCTGAAGGTGCAGCCTGGTGTTGGTCACAGCCAGCGCTTCTGGTCCTGCAGGGGTGTTATCAGCTATGCTGATTGCAGCCGCTGTGTTGCAGTACACTCTTGTCCTTGGGAGCATGTGTGAGGGCTGATGAACTGTGCTTCCTGGTGTTGGCCTTTGTGCGTGTGCACTCAATGTGAAAGCAGCAGTTGCTGCTGCAAGCGGCAAGGTTTCTCAGGCAGTGCCGCAGCATTGGCTGGCTCTGGTGACCCGTATCATATGACTTCTGGGTGTTTATGAACCTCAACTTTGCAAGGTGGCAGCCCAGTGCACAGCAGCTGTGCAGTCACCCCAAGGAGTGCCAGATTATGCGATAAGGTGTTCACTTCTGGAAGCGGCAGCACGCGCCTGCGGAAGTGCCGTGCAAAGTGCAGTGCAGATGCTGCTGATGGGTACACTGTGGAGGCGCATTGTCTCAGAGCCCCTCAACCAATGCTGTACTTTCTCATGCATGCATCACTAGATGCCCTTCTGACAAACCTTGACCTTGCACAAGTGCAGGCTCAGGTGCAGGTTGACTTGTTCAGACTGCAGGACTGACCTGGCCCCACCAGGGAATGCTCATGCCACCCATCAGGTCCCCCGCTAGCAAAAGAGTATAGGCACCATGGCCTGACACAACCAGGGAGGGCAGCACACTTGGTGGCAATTTCATTCAGCCACACTATGCTAGCACCCCCTTCCTTGATGGTCGGCAGAGAGTGACTTGTGGTGTCTGCTTTGACTGTCTGTGATGAAGTCTCATGACGTCCAGCAGACTCACGCATTGGCACTGGATTGCCAGAGCAGCAGAACAGATCAGTGTAGACACCACACATTGCCAGGCGTATACTAGGAGGTGACGCAGAGGTCGCAAGCGCACACCACAAATACAATCTTCCCAACAAGAGTCAGGGCGTCCTACTTCCTTGCCTCGCCATGACACTATGCCGCGAGGTTTTGCTGGCCCTGCACAAACGCGAAAGACAGCGAGTGAACCTGGATCGCTCTCTTTCACAGCGCTGTGTGTTGATAGAGCCTGTTAACATGGCGCCCAAAGGTGACTAGCCTATTTCATAGCTCTGCGGCGGCCTTTCCGGGCTCCCTTGGCCCTCTAGCTGCGTTTTACAGCTCAAATGTTGTTAGATCAGAGCTCTTACGGCATATGTCACCCTCACATGGGTGTCCGTCGGTTCAGGCAGCAGTAGCAGCAAGACAGCAGCCATCACCAGCAGTTTTCAGGCAGTGACGCTGCAAGGCTGGTGCTGGCCAGACGTCAGCTACCCTTAGTCCAACAGGCCTTTCTGACGGTGCAGGAAGGGCAGCTGTCGCTTGTAGAAGCAGCAGAAGGTTGTTGCCTTACATGCTGCTGCTGGTGGCGCAACTGCATCCTCCTGCCTGCCTGCTTCTCTGCACATCAACAGGCAAGGACGCTAAGGGCAAGGCCGCCGCGGCCGCCAAGGCTGTTAAGAAGAACACATGGAAGAAGTCTCTGAAGCCCCGCTTCTCAGCGACCTTCCACAGGCCCAAGACCCTGAAGCGCACTCGTGCACCCAAGTACTCACGCACAAGGTGAGCACAGTCAGTCTGGAGAAAAGCTGTTTTGAAGGGTGCCTATTGCCACGCACGGTGTGCGGGGGGGGGGGGCGTATGGGGTGAGGATAGGGGTAGGGGTGTTAGCAAGGAACATTGGGGTCTGCGCATGTGCGAGTCAATGGATGAGGGGTCGATAGGGTCCTTGTCTCTTGTTGGGCTGCCCTGGCATGGGTTTGGTGCGGACACCAGCACAGCCATCATCAAGGGTTGAGAACAGCAAGACAGCACAGAGCAGGGCGTGCTTGCTGCAGCCGTCAGTGCGCACACCACTGTTGCTGGCAGCAGGAGGAGCGCAGCAGCTGGCCACGGACCACCATGGCGCCCAGCAGCAGCAGCACTCTGGCAGTGCCAGCTTGCAGCGCAGCTGCCACAGCCACCACCACCAGCAGCACCAACAGAAGCAGTGCCAGCACCCGCAGGACAGTAAACACACACAGCACAGCAGCAGCCACACAAGCACGTTCACTTGGCGCGGACGGCCGCAGGCAGCTGCTGCGCGTTGCTGATGGTGTCTCCAGCAGTCGCTTGCTCAGCAGCTGGCGCCACCGACTGCAGCAGGCAGCCGGCCGTGCTGCACCAGCAGTCCTGCAGGACGTGCCTCTGGTCCTGCAGCAGCCAGCCCCAACAAGCAGCATCAGCACAGCAACAGCAGCTGCCAGCGGAGGATCGCTGCAGTGGCGCTGTGGCAACCCTGACAGGGTGCCTCAGGGCAGCAAGGACAGTGCTGCAGCAGTGCGGCAGTGGGGCAAGCAACAGTCCTATGGCAGCAGGGCAGCGGCAGCATGGGATCTGCTACGCTGTTGTGCTGCTGCCCTTGCGTATCAGTGGCAGTAGAGGGGGGACACTCTCCCCAGCACTCCCCGGCAAATGCGCTCCCCTGCAGTGACCTCTGCTGCGCTCCTGCTGTAGTACAGTGCAGCAGTAGTTTACGGGTGCGGGGGCATTGTGCCCTCAATACAACTTTTGCTAGGTGTCTGCTGGTTGGGAATGCTCAAGGGAATGCGTTGTACTCAAGCAGACTGGTGAAAGCAGTGTCGATGCCATCAGTGTGACCCACACTCTGAGGGCTTCGACACTGCATTCAACACTGCATTCCCCAGTCTGCTTGACTGTGACATCATTTTAGAGAAAGCAACCATCACAATCCTTTCCAAAGCTATCATGGGACTGTATTGGGCACCAGCAGGGCGGCAGGCTGTGCACATTCCGCTGCTCACACGGCAAGACTGATTGTTTAGGGGTGTGCAAACTGTTTTCGCATGGCAATATGGCGCTTTTGAGTTGAACATCACATGCAACTAGCTGGCGCTGCACACTCTGTGTCAACATATAGCTGGCTTCATCCAACAACACCATTCCTGCTGCTGCTGTCATTGCTGCTGCCCCGGCTATGCCCTGCTGCTGCAGTGCTGTTGGTGTTGAGAAGCTGGACCAGTATGCCATCATCAAGTGCCCCCTGACCACTGAGTCAGCCATGAAGAAGATCGAGGACAACAACACCCTCGTCTTCCTGGTAAGCAGGGGGAGTGGAAGTTTTGAAAACACGTGATTTGACCAGTTTCTTGTATGTATATGGAGGCGGGAGGTGCAGGAGGGAGCAGGGAGTAGATCTATGAGCAGGAAGAGTGAGTAATGGCAGCAGGATGGCAAGGAAGGATGGAGGGTTTGGTGGTCAAGGGTAAGCGGGCAAGGAGAATGAGCAGGGAGGCAGGGAGAGCAAAAAGGGGAGGAGGGTAATTGTGGGAGGAGTGCGCAGGGAGGGCAGGGAGGAAGAGTGAATTGCAGGGGGGGAGGATGACCAAGGGTTCCAAGGTACACGGTTGCGCAACATACTGACATGTACAAGCTGCAGCGTGCAGTGCATCCTTGAACGTCGCCCGGCCTGTTGCTGTGACTGCTGCTGCTGTCTGTCCAGGTTGATGTGCGTGCCGACAAGAAGAAGATCAAGAAGGCCGTTCAGGGTCTGTATGACATCCAGACCAAGAAGATCAACACACTGATCAGGTAGGTACAGTGCGGCACAGTGACGCAGTACGGTACTGTACAGTACAAGCCGGTACATATGTACAGGCCACTCGCGTCACCACCCGTGTATGTCATTATGGCTGCGCACATGTGAGGTGCTGCCGCTGGATGTGGTCATTATCAGGAATGCTTCACCAAACACCTCACTGTGCGGACAGCAAGCTCGCTTTTTCGTCACTTCACTAAGCTAAGCTTTCATCCAATACAATACTGTGCTCCTGATGCTGCTGCTGGCTTTTTTTTGTCCTTTCCTTTTTCCTGCAGGCCTGATGGTCAGAAGAAGGCATACGTGCGCCTCACCCAGGACTTTGATGCCCTGGATGTTGCCAACAAGATTGGCATCATCTAAGCAGCAGGCAGCAGCAGCAAGTGCTGCAGCAGCGGCAGCAGCAGCAGCAGGCCTGCGTGCGCAGCAGCAGTGGCAGCAGTTTCACGTGCTGCAGCAGCAGCGGTGTAGCGGCTGTGCTGCTGGCGTGCTGTGGGTCGTGGTGTGACACTCTTGGGTGCTGATTGGGTAGCAGCAGCGGAAGCTGTGTGCTGTTGCAGGGGCCAGCAGCGTGACGAGCGTGCAGCTGGCTTCCCATGCAGGTTGCGCTATGCAAGGCACCAACTGTAACAGAGTGCGCTCTCTCACACTTATCAGAGGGTGGGTTGAGTACGGCAGAGGGAGGGTGGGTCGATTCCTAGCGCGGTGGGAGAGGGGGGCATGCATCATATGCTGTTCCAAGTACTGTTTGTTGTACCACATGTTGATATGTTCCAGAACCAAATTATACACACACTTATGGTGTACAATCTCATAGACAGAGTGTGTTGCAGCGGGCTTGTTGCTGGAAGGAGTGCAAGCGTATTGCAAGGGTGGCTCAGAGCCCGATGTGTTGTTTTTGCCAACCGATGGAGGTGTCTTCCCGTCAAAACAAATTGACTGAACTTCCAGTTAACAGTTCCACACTGCACAGGCTGTGTCTGATGCAGCAGTCAATGCACCAACATGTTGCTCTAGTTGCATGCGTGCAGAGATTTTGCCCAACCCAAACATATGTGGTGGATGCCATAAGTCAGCTGACTGCATATAACACTCTTACGCTGGGGTACTTCAGGTTACCCAAACCAGTCACTCTACCGCCTTCGTCAATGCTGGCGCTGCCTAGTCACCAACACTGCAGTGAGTGAAACAGCATCCAGCAGCCGAACCCTGCTGGAGCATTACTGGGCTCCTCGTACATGACATAACAACCAACATGACAACAGTGACGTTGAGCCACGTATGACATAACAACCAACATGACAACAGTAACGTTCAGCTGCGCCTGCGGGACGAACGGGCAGTACAGCACAACACCCAGTGCAGTGTCCAGCACCAGCCTGGCTAGCCTTCCTCCTTCATCAAGGTCTGCCCCAAATCGCCTGTAAGGTGTGCACCCAAAACGCCTCTGAGGTGTGCCCCCAAAACCTCAAACACCACCTCATCAGCACCACAACCACACTTCCCAACCTTGACCACAACAATACAAGGTTATGCCGGGTAAGGGTTCACTGGTCGTCCAAAACCCGCCAAAACTGACAAACAGCCATGAAGCCTACATTGGCTCGCACACCAGCATGCCTGAATGAGCACACACTGCTGCATGTACACACACATCTCACACATTCTGGTCGTCTGCACGCTTTGTCATGCTGCATCACCACTGGGCAAATCAGGCCAGCTGCCAGTGTGTGGGAAAGGGTGGTCCCTGCTCACTACTGCTGTGATATATACACAGGGAGTGCATCCATGTGTTGTGTATGTGCTCGGCAGTGCACATACAGCCAACTGCGTACAACTAGGAGTGTGTCTACTTGCGTTTCTCCAAGTCTGCCATGGTCTGGCCCCCTGCTGCTCCCCCTGCATCTGCTCCTTCCGCCTCCTCAATTGCTGCTTCAGTGAGGTATGCCTCCTCCGCTGCCAGCTCCAACTCATCCTCCAAGTCATCCAGGTCGTCATATAACGAGTCAATGACAACTGCCAGTTCATATTCAAAACGACAGCAGCAGAGGCAGGGGTAGTCGTCATGATGAGCTGACAGCGGGAACAGTATGGGTCTCTTGGGCCTGGCGGGTGCCACCACAGGCACAGAATTCAGCATGATGCATGCTAGGCTGCATGCTAGACTAGGGATGTACATGGGAGTGTAGCGTGGCAGCATCCCGCCCTAACTGCAACCTACAGCTAGCCTGACACCTGAGGGTCATGATTGCATCTTGACGGTGCCTGGATACCGCTGCCGTGCTGCTGCTGCTGCTGCACTTTGAACTACACACGCATGTTTCAGGCTCACGTCTGTCAAAGATGTGTATATATATGGCTGCGCCACCGATGAGTCAACCAACCGCTGCTGCATGCATCTTGACCGTGTTGGTATCATGCTGCAGTTGCAGCTCAGGACCCCACTCAACACCCCGCAGGCTCACATGTGTCGTAGAGGTACATGGCTGCACCACCAATGAGTGAACCAACCCCTGCTGCGATAAGGTCGCGCCTGTTGGGCTTTGGCCAGCCCTGCACAATCAACACACACATGCACAGAAAGGCACTCAGCAAGCGGCAGGTGCACAACAGAGAGTGCTTGGCACGCCACAGCTGTGTTCCATCTGTGCTGGTACACATCAGGCGGCTGCTCAGGAGGCCGTGTGCATGATATGTGCAGCTGCTGGATCTAAAGGCAACAAAGCTGAAAGGATGCTGGCCAAGACGGGGCTACGGGCTAGCACGCAGTGAAACCTGCTTTTGCACGCCAACAGCCAGATGCTGGTGCTGCTGCTGCTGGTGCTGCTGCTGCAGGGATTTTACTCACAGTCTTTGCTTGTGGGGGTGGAGGTGGGGGAGGAGGTGGCGGGGGTGGTGGCGCCCGTTGTTGCTGGTCCATCATCGGCTGGTTTTGAGCCCTGCAGACAGCATCAGCGAGTGCTACACGTCATGTGTGATGCTTACCAAACACTCAACGCATGACGGGTGCAGGGCTGATGTCATGTTGCTGTGGCTCCAGTGCTGCTGCCCAACTGCACACCGCTGCCGCTACTGCCATGTAGTCCTCACTGACCTGGTGACCAGCCTCAAGCGTGAGGCTCTGTGCGGCGCTACATGAATGCAATGAGTGTAGGCTGAAAAGCCGTTTGACGAGCCGGCCGCAGCAGCAGTTCTCCCGACACTGCTGCTGCTGCTGCTGCTGACGGTGCACACCATGGTCAGCACAAGAAGCGTGCTTTGCACACACTGGCAGAAAGCAAACAAAGCCGAAGTTCCTTTGAGATTCACTGCAAAGGACGAAAGTGTCGGTGCAGCAAATACCGTTGTTATTGCGCGCCCAAGATGGTAGTGTGGACCACCGGAGGAGCCTTGTATCTTCCCCTGGTCGTTTCATTCAATCAGCTTGCATTTCGGGGTCGCGTATGCTCAATGACGAAGTGATCTGACTGACAATGCGCGCCTTGCTCGCTCACATTGAAACGAGTATCAACCAAATCAAACAAAGCTCTTTTGCGGTTTCATGATGGTGTCAGGCGACGTGGTGTTGTCCTTGCTGTATGCTGGTCTGGACAAGCCAACCCAGGAGCGGGCGAACAAGCTGTTCTATGGCGCGTTTGAATACCTGGGAAAGCAGAGGGGTTCCTCACTCTCGCTGCTTGGCCATGTGAGCACCGAGAAAGACAGGCCTTTGTTGCAGCAGCAGATCACGGTGCCCCCTTCTGAATGTGGATGTGTGTGCCCATGCAAACAGGAGCAGCCGTCTGCAGAGATTGCTTGGGCTCCATGCATTGCTTGGATCCTGCACAGAGTCCCTGGTGTCCTGAGCAGCGGAATACAAGAGGCTGGCGGGCAGAAGGACACAAAGCCGTGTCTCCCGCTCTCGAGACTGCTGGACGCCTGCGGCATCAGGTAGGGTTGACGCAATGTATTGACGTCTTTGGCGACCGGCTGCGGAAGCTCAGCGCTGCGCACCACTTTGCTCACTGCTTGTTTGGCGCCCCCCACCATCACCGCAGTTTGGTGTCGTTTTTCACGGAGCTGCCCGTGGTGCTCAACAAACTCAGGCCTTGGCTCTCCGAGGTCACGCCTAATGCCGACGCAGTGGACAGTGCGCTGCAGCTGAGGGAGTGGCAAGAGACACTTGTGTCCTTGACACACTTGGCAAACAAGTACAAGGCAAGTAGCAGAAATGACCATGCTGCAGTGTTCTGTTGATGCTTGGTTCATGTTGGAGGTGATTTCAAAGATGAGCAGCTGCCAGGGCCATGTGCAGACGCCCCCTCCGCCCTTTTTTTCCAAGGTGTGCTGCCCCAACCCCCTGCTCAGCCAGCCAAGCATGTACTAATGATGCCTCCTTTGCTGCTGCAGGACCTCTTCTGGCACATGCAGCGCAGCAACAGCAGCAGCACAGGGAAGCAGCCGCTGCTGCGTGCAGGCTGGCTGGCCTTCCTGCTGATCAAGGCTCAGCTGCTGCCAGGCTTTCCAGACCTTGTCAGGTGCGCCCCATGCACAGCAGCACATGCAGCTGGGGCAAAATTCTGCTCCTGCGCCTCTGTCTTACAGCTCAGCATGCAAGCAGCGTTGCTGCTCTGAGTGCAGGGAGTCACAAGCCTTGTGACCAGAACCGACAGAAGCAGCAGCAGGACCGTTCTGGCACTTCCGTCAACACATTCTGTCCTTCAAGAGGATAGCATGTGGTTCCTGATCTGATCTGCCTGTTGTTGCCAGTCGTGGCTACAGTGCTGCATGCGCTATGTAATCGTTGCTGCTGCGGTTCCTGCCTCTGCCTCTGCTGCTGTATTTCCTGCAGCTGCCTGGAGCTGCTGGTGTGTGTGCTGAACATGTTGATGGCCAGCGAGCCCTTCAGCGAGCAGCAGCTGCAGGAGGTACAGCAGCAGTCGCCAGCAGCGATTGGCGCAGATGGCAGGTTCAACACACTCAAGGCTCTGTCGCAGGAGGCCAAGGTGGAGCCAGCAAAGACAAAGGTGAGGGGAGTGCAGCGCAGTGGCAGTGTGGGCTTCAAGGCTCAAGTGCTGCAGCGGCAGCACCTGTTGTGGAGTGCAGTGCTAAGACGTGGGGTGATGCAGTTGCAGCAGCAGGAGAGTAAGGGAGACACACTGATCAACATGTATCACTATACCTGAACCCAGTTGCACCCGTCTCCTGTCGGAGGCGTGAAGCACACATGGCAGGCCTTGAACCCAGTTGCACGCGCATGGCGCGCATATGTCTCCTGTTATGCAGGCGCTCATGCCGCAGATTGAGGGGCGCTTCAGAGGCCACTTAGAGCAGGCGCAGTTCTCATGGCTGCCCCAGCCTTTGCCAGCGCAGCTGCCACACCCCCAGGCAGATAAGCTGGACACCTGCTGCAGCGTGTACCTGGAGGGGCTGGTTAGTAATCAGCGGCAGTTGAGTGAGCTGGTGTTGAGCCTGGACACAGCATACCAGGCTTGGTTTGAGACGCAGGTAAGTGGTGCTGTGAGCGAACAGTTAGTGGCTGGGGTGATGTGTGAAGGTGTGTTGTGTGGGTGTGGGGAGCTGGCAATGCAGCACTTGGGCAAGCTGGTGCCGATTTGTGGCGAGCGTATCGGGGATGGTTTGACACGCAGTTGGGGGTTGCTGTGAGGGATTGAACCAGCGATGATCACATCACAGACCTCTCAGCGATCTTTGCCACCCTGCAGCTTTGCTGTCAACAACACACACAAGATGGCGGCGCCAAGACATACTACGTATAGCATCCGCTGTCTGCTGTGCTGCGTGACCGTGTTGCAGGGAGAGATTGATGAGCGGGACTTCCTCATGACAGACTTTGGCGCCCTGGCCAGCCCCCGCACACTGCCCGGCGCCGCTATCCACAACATGCCAGCAACAGCTCTGGGCAGCAGCAGCATTCTCCCCAGCACAACTGCTGCAGGAGGCAGCAGTGGTCCCATGCACCAGGCAGCCAATGGCAGTAGCCACACGGCAGCAGCAGCAGCTGGGACTGCGGGTGACGGTCCTGCAGATATGGTCGTGGCTGAACAGGAGCAGCAGCAGCAGGAGCAGCCGTTGAGTCCGCTAGCAGCCCTTGCTGAAGCCGCAACGTCGCCCCTGGCGCAGCAGCTGCTGCAGCAGCCGCACCAGCAGCAGCAGCGGGTGCACAAGCCCCCTCTGGTGCCCGTATCCTTCAACCGCCGAGGGGGCTTAGTGCTTCAGGGGCTGCAGTCGCCGCTGCCTGTGATGCACCTTGGCCCGCCGGGCCCTGCGACCCCTATCTCTCAAGCTATGGGGTCTGTCTCTTGGCTGCGCAGCTTAGCGCAGGGCATGACTTTGGAGCCCTCGCCTGCACTGCAGCGGTATATGGCAGCAGCTGGTGCTGATGCCGGGCCTGTGCTTGTGGAGAGGGTGAAGGGAGCAGCAGAGGTGGTGTTCATGTCTGGAGCTGGAGGGGACCCCATGGCCGCTGGGGGCCTGCAGGGCTTGCAGCACGGCTTGGCTGAGGAGCGCCAGAGCGAGGTGGGTGTGGGTTGATGGTGCTCTGGCAATGGATCGTGACAGCATAGTTGAACGCAGCTAGCTAGTTGCAGTATCTGCGCAGCTGCCGTGCCATCTCATGTGCAACTTGTGCAAAGCATGAAGCAGGAGCTGCTGCAAGATGGGGTGCAGGAGGGCTTGGAGCGGCTGCCTATAACATGATTCTGTCTAGTTACACACATGGCGTACTGTGCTGGTGTGTTCCTGCAGGGCATCAAGTTGTACTGGCACGTGCTGGAGACGATGCTGAAGGCTGAGGAGGGACGCGCAGGACTGGCTGCTGCTGGTAGGTGGTGTGTTATCAAGGTCATGCCGATAATTTGCTTTGAGGCTCAAGCTAGGTTCCAGGGGGCTAGTCATGTTGTCCGTTGGTGCTGCCGCAACTGTCAAGTGCCTTCAGCGGGGTTCATCATCAAACGCACAAGCTGTGTTGGTGAGGTTCTGGCTCGCTGGATAACACATTTGCACCATGCTGGGGTACATGTTGGCGCGAGCAAGTGTTGCTGCTCACTCCATGCAAGACCGGTGCTGCTCGTCTCCACGAGTGCCTTGCTGTTGTTGATATGCTGTTCTTGTGCTAGTTGTGTGTGGCGCTGGTGTTTGGCTGACCCGTTCCACCAGTGCCTGCTGTGCAGTGTCGTGACACATGCTGTGCTGTGCTGCGCAGGTGTCCTGCTGACCCGCTGGCCCTTCCATCAGTGCCTGCTGGCCTGCTCCTTTGAGGTTGTGGCTGCCAGCTACCGCATGGGCCTGCTGTCCTTCCCCACCATACCTGCAAAGCTGGCCCTGAAGCCCTTTGACCTCAGCAAGATGATTGGGCCCTTTGTCAAGGCGGAGCCAAGCTTGCCAAGGTGCGCAGCAGCCATATAGCGGTGGCAGAGCCTGCCTGCAGCATGTGCATCAGCAAATGTGGCAGAGGGTAGAGGGGGAGGAAGGAAAAAGGGCGCACCTCTTGCATGCTCACTCCAGCTGCACAGATATTGCTTTTCCCCACCTTCCACTTGGGGATCCCCCCCCCCCCACCTTCTTGGAGATGCTTCCGCCGCCTTCTGCTGGTGCACAATTATACTTCTCCAAATCCAACTTGCAGTGGTCTTACCTGTCACTGAGACCCTCCAGCTGCACCTTCAGTTACCATCACTCTCACTGCCCTCTACTTTCTTACCATCCCAGGCGTTGTGCTTATTTTGACGCACCACCTATCAACCACTGGTCGCTGAGATAATCAGATCACCATCAGATGTGGCATGTTGTGCTGTCTGTGCATGCAGGGAGCTGAAGCGGCACCTGTTCACAGTAGAGGAAAAGATCCTCGAAAGCCTCGGCTGGGCCCCTGGCAGCAGCTTTTACAAGCTCATGCGCGCAGCAACAGGCCAGCAGCAGCACCAGCACGGCAGGGCTGCAGCCATGGCCGCCAAGCAGCAAGCAGAAGACTCACAGATGCAGGACGCGCAGCAGGATGTGGACCACCACACCTCAGAGCAGCAGCACGATCTGCAGCAGGAAGCAGCAGCAGCGGCTGCCGTGGATGCCTCCGAGCAGCAGCAGCAGCAGGCAACGGATTCTGCAGGATCGCCGTCTGCTGCTGCGGCTGCGGGGGGTTCTGCGAGCAGTGCAGACCTGCGGCGTCGGTCCTTCCAGGGTATTAAGCGTGTGAGTGAGACAGGGTCTGCAGGAGACCCCATGGATACAGACACTAGTAGGGCAGCTTCCGGCTCGCCGTCTGTGCTGGCAACAGCAGCTACATCAGCAGCAGCAAAGCGGCTAAGAGGGCACGATGGTCGAGCTGCTGACTCACCACGCAACGGCAGCCCGGCCGCAGCAGCTGCTGCTGCTGTCCCAGACGAGGATCAGCTGCCGTTGCCGCGCGCGCTGGGGCCGCCGCCAGACAGCAGCAGTAGCAGCGGGGGTGCGGTGGGCGGGGCAGCAGCAGGCGGGGATCGTGCGGCGCTGGCGGTTCTGCATGACTATTGCAGAAAGGTGCTGAAGCTGGCGGCTTTCAGGCTGGTGGCAGTCAGGTGAGCTTGCTGTTTGCATTGTCAAGCAGTGCTTTGAAACGTGGCAGCAGCACCTTAGCAGCAGGGCTGGTTGAAGGAGGCCATGCCACTGCTGGCTGCTGCGTTTAAGTTGAGCTTGCCACAGCGACGTGTGCTACGGTTCAAGTCATGAACTGGTTCCAGTGGAAGGGCCATGGGCCACGCACGCAATCGGATTTGGTTGATGCTGCCAACAGCACTGCCTTCAAGGCTCACATGTTATGGGCACACGCTTGGTGTCAAACCCACTCATCCTGCAACCTTCTGCCCTACTGCGCTGCTGCCATGGTTCTGCATATGCAGTGAGGGCCTGGACTTCTCCCCAATGGCTCGGGATGATGTGCTGGCACACGTGCACGAGCTGCTGTCTGCTGTGCTGTACCAGCACACCTTCCTGTTCTACAGCAGGCACTTGGACACGCTGCTGCTGGCATGCCTGTATGGCTTCTGCAAGGTCAACAAGCTGCAGAAGGTTAGTGAGCCATGGATGAATATGGACATGAAAATGAACATGGGGTGTTGCTTTGGGTCATGTTTCGTGGCCCATGGTCCCAAACCTATTGCGGCTTGCAGCACTTTGTCAGGAGGGAGAGGTTGCTGCTTGTGCATGCGTCACACGCCGTACATGTCTGATGGAGCGGCCTGGCCAACAGACTTGTAGCATCAATATGCTGTGTCCGTGCCTTTTGTACTGCATGCATGCTCCAATGCCAACAAGATATGGAGCTGTGTAGCTTTAGTCGTACGGCAGCTCACTTGAATTGATCGTACGGCAGTGCACTACCTTTTAAGGTATACAGGTTGGGGGCTGGTCGTGCCATCTCCTGCGCCTTGCTGCCGCCTGACCCTGTGCAAACTTGTTTCTCTGTGCTGGCCTGCAGATCACCTTCCGTGAGATCATCACGCATTACAAGAGGCAGGCGCATGCCAAGCAGGAGGTCTTTAGGACTGTGGTGCTGCAGCAGACTGACCCTGGACTGGTCACACAGCAGAGTGGGGACATCATCGCGTTCTATAATGCGGTGAGACCAGAAGCTGGCTGGCTTGGCTGTTGGTCCGCCCACGGGCCGTCCTACTAGGACAACAAGTACACCTTGCACTTGGCCTAGCATGTGTGAGCAACCCGCATACCAAAACCCCAGTGTTGCACCCTGCAAGAAGTCTATCAGAGAATGGTTCATCCTGTATGCCAATGGCATGTGCCATGCCGCTGTGCATGGGTTTGTTCCTGCAGTGATGGGGTTGTTGGGTGGATGGGTCAGCCACACAACGTGGTCCCAGCTGTCCCAGCACCATGCCGTATATCACTAGCACTCACCTTGCTGTATTGCTGCGTGCTGGTGGGCCTTGTGCCGCTGCAATGGACCTGAAAGATACCCATCACTTGAGGAGCCCAACGTGCATAAGTAACCCACTCACCGAACCCCAGTCTCATACCATGCAAGACTCTCAGCATGTGTCTCATTCTGTGTGCCGCTGGCTCCTACTTTTTGCCGCTGTGCAGGTGTTTGTCCCTGCGATGAAGGGCCTGCTGCTTGCCATCAGCCACCCAGCAGCAGCTGACCCGACTGCAGCCACCAGCAGCAGCCAGCCCCATGCAGCAGCTGCTCCTGCAACCAACGGCATGGCAGCAGAAGCCGCCAAGCCAGGCAGCAAGCCCACCCCCATGCAGACAGCACTGCAGCTGTCCTCTTCGCAGCAGCTGCCGCAGCAGCAGCGGGGCTGGGGCAGCGCAACAGCAACGTCGCCTGGGAGTGCGTACAGAGCTCTGAGCATCCCAGAGGCAGCGGCAGGGGCTAGTGGAGGTGCAGGGGGGCTGACAGGAGGCAGTAGCTTGCTAGGCGGTCTTGGAGGTCCTATCGGTCTGCCTCCACACGCCTCAGGAGGCAGTTTGGGGCTTTCCCAAGGGGTGCAGCAAGCCTTTGGTGGCTCGCGGGCCGGGGGCAGCAGCAGCGGCGGCGGCTTTTGGACCGTGGAGACGGCGGGACAGGTGCTGGCAGCACGTTGACAGTACCTGGGGAGCTGCCAGCAGCCGCGGCAGCAGCTGCTGCTGCTGGTGGCAGTGGTGCACCAAGCAGGCTGAGCCGTTTGAGTCGACCGGGTGGGGGTTCTGTGGGTGTTGCGGCAGCAGCAGAGGCTGTACCAATGCCAACAGCCTTACAGCCTCATGCCAAGGTAGCTTCCGGCAGCATACCCGGGCAACCTGCTGTTGCTCGAGCAGCGGCAGCAGGAGGAGCAGCGGCCCCCCACAGCAGAGCTGCAGATGCAGCGCAGCAGCAGGACCAGGGTTTAGGCCGGCAGCGTTCCGGGACCGCGGGGTTTAGGTCGAGCTCTGAACCGCAGAGCCCCAGCACGGGTGCGGGATCTGGGGATGGTCTGGGCACGAGTGTTGAGCAGCAGCCAGGAAGCAGCGTGAGTCCTTCTGCGCAGGCAGAGGGGGAGTCTGAGCAGACGCGGCAGCAGCAGTATGTGCAGCAGGGGACAGCAGTGGGACGTAGCCCCTCCGCTGCTGCAGCAGCAGCGGCAGGGTCGCCGTCCGCTGGTCTTGCAACGCTGCTGCAGGCCCTCGACACGAGGAGTGCAGGGCCTGGTGCTGCTGCTGGGCAAGCAGCTGCTGCCGGGCAGGAGTATGACTCATCTGCGGTGATGACTAATGGTGGTGCGTCAGCTGGGGTTAGTCATCCTGCCAGCAGCTGTGGCCAACAAGCTGCTGTCATGATGGACATGGTGTAGGGTGCCTTGCTGCATGATAACTCGAGTTTCTGGATTTTGTGAACAGCGGTCTTCGTGCCTCCGTCTGTAAGCACAGGTATGCTGTTGAAGCACACATGTGGTTGCTGCTGTAGCTGCTGACATGCAGTGATTACCCGCTAGCCAGCCACTCAGATTTGAGTGATCAACACAACCGATCAGGGTTGTGGTTCTGGTGCTTTTTGGCATTGTCACCACAGTAGCACAGCATGTGTTTGTCCAGCAGTTGTCCATTTGGGTGTGAGGGGGTACCTCTGTATAAGCCATTGAGGCTCTTGCAACTGTGGGTACTTGTGGATGGGTGTGTGGTGTCCGTTGTGCTGTGTACTGTGTACTGTCTTTGTACATGTGTCAGTTGTGTAGGGCAGCTGCTTTGTTGCTGTGCAAGCAGTCTATCATGTATTGGTAAGCAGTTGTGGCCATGGGGTTCTGCACTTTATTGTGGTGTGTGCATACATCATACCGGCTGTACATGTTGTCAGTTTGGCAGGGCTGGGAGTAGCTGTTGGGAGCACCTTTGTATGCAAGCAGCAGGGGACAACACAGGCAGTGTTCGTTTGCTACAGCTGTTGCTCACGCTATGTTTGCTACAGCTGATGCACGGTGTGTTTGCTACAGCTGATGCACGGTGTAGGTGGTGTCGCCCACGCCTTCAACAGCGGCATCGCGAAGGCACACTTTACCCTGTGCTGCGGCACGCATGCAGCTGTCAGAGAGCTCCGCTTTCAAGGTCCATGACCATGGTGCTGCCCACATCTGTCTTCATTCTCGTCTGCTACCATATCTTCAAACTTATGCACCCTGCCATGGCTACCGTGGCCTTGTAAACGTTGTCGTTGCTGTCTGAGAGTCACACTATCTGTGTTAGCTGGGTTGAGCACTGCATTGGCTGACCTGCCGCCCAATTCATGCTGTGTGCTCCTGGCACGACAAATGCGCCCCGTGGGACTCAATTGTAACATTCTCCCTGAATATGTTGACTGTAACAACATGCGTGACTGGGTGATGGGGGATGGGATGGGGATGGACACTGATTTCGAAGGAGCCCCTGATTGTCACACTGGCATGTGAGCGTGTATAGCATCTGTTAGTAGTGCATGAGATGCAGCTATGGAGACGATAGGTAAGAATGTTGCACAGCGCATGCTTTCATGCAGTTACATATTCACCAGACTTGTCAATTAACAGCAGTTGCACCAGCTTTGCCCTCCCCAAGCAATCCTCTGGGGCGGCCCACCCAAAAACGGTGCATGCTGCTGCCTTGAGCACCATGCATGCCAAAATCTTCCAGTATGCATCAATCCCTCTCCTCTTCATCCCAACGGCCTCGCAGGTGCCCCTTGCAATCCCCGCCTGTCATAAACTCCCAGCACAATGCCGCCTGGCCACCTGTGGCTGGTCGCATCTGCATGCGACAGTGCAGGAAAATGCGACAGCGACCGCAAGTTCAGTAGCTCACACTCACAAAGCCCAGCAGTGGTAAGGTCACTTCAATCATACCAACACACCAAAAAGCGCCCTCATTGGGCGTGGCGAACTATCAGCAACCCAAACACGCCATGATGGGAGCCCGTAGATGGGACACAAACACCCACCCAGTACACGCTGCCGGTCCTGGGGCACCCCCCCCCCCCCCCCCCGCGGGTGCATAGGCTATGCACAATGCCCAAGTGTGCATGTGGATCCACTCGAATGGCAACGGCCCCAATAACAAATGCCAACCCATGCACTCCATGTAACAGCCATGCAGTGCAAAACATCCGTTGGTAGCAAGGTCACAAGTATTTTGCTGCTGACACAAACAAGCGCCCAGATCCCGACACTGCTGCCCTGCCCCGTGCCATGAGAGGTGGCTGCAGGACCACTTTCCAGCAGTTGTGTGTGCGCCTGCTGATGCGCCAAGAGCACCACTCTGCTGCTGTTGCTCTGCGTACTTTGCCTCAATCGCAGAGCCTTAAGTGCAGCCACTGAGGCATGCACAACAGCCAGAAGCCAGTACAACTGCGCGCGCACCTTCCCCTTACACACTGCTGGCAGCCACTGGCATTTGACATGCACACAGCTTGTGTGACCCACAAACATCATTGAGCATTGGCCACAGGGCGAACAGACGCAAGGCATAATGCTGGCCTGGTGTGCGCCAGCAATGCATAAGTAAGTATGGAGGTTTGCTGCTGTGCAGGGGCCTCAAGACCAACACACTTGCAAGGCTGTAGCCTGTACATGTACCACACATAACGTTACATAACGTCGTCACCAACCCAGACGCACAACTCTTGGGTTGACATCCGGAAGCAAAATGCAAGCTTCAACTGTGAACGCTGCGGGCCAGATAAAGGTCATCAAGATCCAAGCAAAAATGTGATGCTGGTTGCATCAGCACTGTTTGTTGCACAGCAACCACTCCCCTAACATCCAATGCCAAGCGTAAGTGACAGCTCACCCCAATGCATTGCCTGTTGGCCTGATGCATGGTGGGGATGTTCGGCTGTCAGCTGAACACTCGTGCAACATGCACTTACTCCCACCCAAACGTGCATTGCCAAGCGTGGACACAGCGCTCGCTGTCATGCTTTCCCATGAAAGCCAGGTGCACTCGCGCATGACTGCTGGCAACACAATCAGATGAAAATCCACTTTATCCGATCGGCGCGTGCATTGCTGTCGATGTCAAAAGTGTGTGGCTGCACACAAGTCAGCCTGCTTTGGGAAACTGGGATGGCACTGCGTCACAGAGCCGCAACTGGCATCCCTCTGTAGCCCAGCCCACCAGAAGAATCCCACCAAAATCCCAACCCCTGAATCATGTCGGATGCACATGCAACACCTTCAACATTTAGGCAGGCCATTGAAGGCTTCCCAACCTGGACACAGCTCCTCAACCCTCCCTGCCGCAGGGGCAGCTGCCAGCAAGCAATGGTGCAAATACATACGCTCACACCTTGGGTTCTGCTGAGCGCACATGCAGCTGCGCAGCTTCGGCAACAGATGCGCTGGCTGCGCCGGTTGAACAGCCCCCAACCCTCACTGCCGCAGGGGCAGCTTCCAGTGAGCAATTGTGCCCGTACATACGCTCAGAACTTGGCGGCTACCGGCCCTGCATGCAGCTGCGCAGCGCCCGCAACAGATGCGCTGCTGCGCCTCCTCAACAGCCCTCTGCTCTCCCCTGCTACACCACGAGTGCTGGCCAGCAAAGCGGTGTCCACATACGCTCACAAGTTGGCGGCTGCCAGCCCTGCACGCAGCTCCACAGCGCCTGCAACAGATGCGCAGCCTGCGCCCTTCCAAAGCCCTCAAACCCTCTCTGCCGCAGGGGCAGCTGCAAGTGAGCAGTTGTGCATATACATACGCTCACAACTTGGCGGCTGCTGGGCCTGCATGCAGCTCCGCAGCGCCTGCAACTAATGCGCTGCTGCGCCCTTCCAAAGCCCTCTGATCTCCCCTGCTGCACGGCGGGTGCCACAGAGCTGTCCACATACGCTCAAACCTTGGCTGCTCACCCGGCCCTGCACGCAGCTCCACAGCGCTTGCAACAGATGCGCTGCCTGCGCCCTTCCAAAAGGCCCCCAACCCTCGCTGCCTCACGGCAAAACTGCCAGTGGGCAATTGTGCACACACATACGCTCACAACTTGGCTGCTGCATGCAGCTGCGCAGCGCCGGCAACAGATGCGCTGGCTGCACCTTTCAAAAGCCTTCCAACCCTCAATCCCGCACGGGCAACTGCCAGCGTGCGAACGCATGCAGCTCTGCAGCGCCGGCAACAAATGCGCTGCCCTCTGATTTTCCCTGTTGCACGGCGAGGGTCAGCACATAGTTGTGCACATACCCTCACACCTTGGCTGCTGCTGGGCCTGCATGCAGCTCCGCAGCTGCCTGAGACACCCCTGCTACCCCCTGACCAGCAGCTGCAGCACTGTCCTGCCAGCCAAGCTGCACCTTCACCCACATGCCAGTGGAGTGTGCGTCCCCACCCATAACCTTGGGCTCTGCCAGGGGCAGCTGGTAGGCTCCTGCACAAGGCAACAGGATGGAGGGGGAAGTGTGCAGGACGGTTCAGTACGTGGTTCAGTACGTGCGATACAATGCATGTGCTGGGAGCTTGAGGGATAAGGTTTACCCAACACATTGTTGAGGGTGTGCATCACTGTGTGTAACACACCCTTTTTACAAACCAACATCTCAGAGGGTACACCCACCTGGCGCCAGGCTGGCGAGCGGGATGCCAGCATAGCCCAGGATGGTATCCGTCATAACGTTATCCTGGTCCTTGAGCAGCACCAGCAGCACTGCCATCTCAGGGAACTTCACCGGGAAGCTGAAGTCCTGGTCGACCACCAGGCGCCCGGTGTTGTTCTTGTGCGGGGAGCTCTGTTCCGCCATGTCGTGCGGCATGCCGACGATGCGCAGCTCCACGTACATGTCGTCCTTGAACACTCCGAATTTCTTGCCCTGTTCAACGTGAAGCAAGACAAACACCGCAGCACATTGCGACACGGCGAGTTGGACTATTGCGCAATGCACAAGACTTGTGCCACAAGTACATGAAGGCTTCTCAGGCAGAGGTAATGTAGAGATCAGCAAGCAAACAGCAAGAACCGAGCGTCGACAGCCACCCAAGCCGTGTGTGCAGGTGATGGCACTGACCTGCGGCCTGTAGGCTGAGAAGAACAACGCAGCAAATGATGCAGCATGCTAAGTAGGAGTGTTGCGCGATGCAAGCCATACACAACGACATGAAGCCTTCATAGGCAAAGGAAGCAAGAGTTCAGCAAGCAAACAGCAAGAATTGAGCGCCAACAGCCACCCAAGCTTTGTATGGTTGCACGGACCTGCGGTCTGTAGGCTGAGAAGACGTGCACGTTGAGGTTGCGAGCCTCCCTGTTGGGCACCGGCTCCTGCGGGTTCACATTCCTCATCCACTCTGGCTTCAACATGTAGCCCCTGCAGTCGGAAAGCACAATGCAAAGACCAGGTTCAGGCAAGCGTCAAAGAGGTAGGGTGGAGAAGGCATCAGCGTGTGCCAGTACGCTGCTGAAATGCTCTATGTGGCAGGATTGCTGGACTGGCTGTGTTGGTTGGGCATGTGATGGAGCACACCCATGCCATGCACCTGCTCCATGTCACCTTTGGCACTTTCAGCACTGGCATGGCTGCACATGTGCGTGAATATACACATGCACGTGGCACTCACATGCGGTTCTGCTGAGAGAAGAAGGCGTCGTTCACCCACACAGCCTGGTCCCACAACTGCCTGCAAGCAGCAAAAGCAAACAAACTAGTTTGACTTGACGGTCAAGCTTACACATGCACATTGCCCCTGCAGCTCTAGAGCTTATAGGCTCATGACAGCAAACAGCCTGCCTAACCAGTTGAGTGCTGCAAGTGAGATGCCGCGAGTGCAAGTGAGATGCCGTGAGGTGTCAGCAGTGCTGCAATTGAGATGCCGTAAGTGCAAGTGAGACACCGTGAGATGCCGTAAGCGCTGCAAGTGAGAAGCC
This sequence comes from Desmodesmus armatus, assembly GCA_007449985.2. Taxonomy (NCBI): domain Eukaryota; kingdom Viridiplantae; phylum Chlorophyta; class Chlorophyceae; order Sphaeropleales; family Scenedesmaceae; genus Desmodesmus; species Desmodesmus armatus. The sequence goes on from VIIQ02000020.1 coordinate 96,533, forward strand.
TTACCAGTTGAGTGCTGCCAGTGAGACACCATACGACCATGGGGCTGCTGGGTTGGGGTTGCTGTTATCCAGCATGCGCCATGCAGAGGGGTAGCAGCGCAGCAGGTGCTTGTTGGTGTAGCTCAGCACGGCAGCAAGGCCAGGCCTGACAATGTCTGGAGCAGCAGCAGCGGTGGCAGCAGCAGCAGCAGCAGCAGCAGCGGTGGCAGCAGCAGCAGCGGCAGCAGCGGTGGCGGTGGTGACAGTGGCGACAGCAATGCCCTATGACAGCTCTCATATTCAGCGAACCTGCTCTCACCACCCTGGTTGATACAACCCTCCGATGTCCCTATGTGTTCAAGTTAGTCAAACAATCACTTTCATGCCCATGAGAAAGCAGACCTGAACCCCAAACCCTACAACCCTAAACCCTAACCAAGCCACACTCACTTCCATCTGCGGTCTCTGTCCTGACGGTATCATCCATATCCTCCTGCAACATCTCCTCTTGCACAACATCCTCATAAGATAGCCTGAAGCTTCGTAGCTTCTGCGGCCTCTCCTGCGACGTAGTGCTGCTGTTGGCAGCTGCTGCTGCTGGCGCCTCTGCTGCAGATGCCTGCAGCCCCAGCGTTCCTGCACCGGCAACAGCAGTGGAGGCTGGTGCTGGCTTCTCAGACTGGTCCCGGGCGCCCTTGATTGGGTGGGCGGCATCGGGGCCAGGTGTGACCGGGGTTACTCCTGTGGAGCATATGTATAAGGATTGCAAGTTGCAGAAGGGGGCGGCGACAGACAAGCAGGTTGCTGCAGGATCATGGGAAGGATCCTGGGCAAGAAGCAAGACTGGCACACCCTCATAACATGGGGTTCTGCCTGTCGGATGCTTGCATACTGCCCTGTTGAACAATGCTGATTGGCGTGGCACGTTGCACAGACTTAGAGTCTTGCCGCGCCTCAGAGAAGGCCTTCCCACCAACCCGTGCTGTGACTGGCGCTGCATGCGGCTCCACTCACCCCCATTAGCGCCTGCACCTCCCTCGCGTGCCGCCTTAGACGCCGCTGCAAACTCCTGTGCAATTTCGTCAGGGTCCTCCCCTGCCTGCGCCGCCCTCTCTGCCTGTGCTGCCTGAGGTGTTCTGAAGCTGAACAGCTTGTTGGCCATGACATAGCCGGCATACTCTGGTACCTGAGCAGAGATACAGAGCAGACATTGTTCAAGTGTGAGGGTATGTGTGTTGGAAGGATTGCAGGAGTGCAGTGCCAATGGTGTACTGATCTGTTGGCCATGACATAGCCGGCATACTCTGGCACCTGCATGGGCATTACATTGATGGGTGTCAAACTCCAGCCATACCAAACTAGTGGGTGTACTTTGTGGGTGTACTGTATGAGCCTCTTTGGTCCCCTGCGGGGTATTCAGGCGCGTTTCAAACCATGCAACACTGACAAGTGCAGTCAGATTGACACAAGCAGCTACAGTAGCGGTGTGCGGGACGTATGCCCTGTACCTGCGGCAGCTTGCTGTCAGGTAGGCTGTGGCTGCTGGGTGCGGCGCGTCCTGCCGTGACATCATACGTAGTGATGGAGCTGTTGCAGATGTACACCAACGCTGCCAGCTCCGGCTCCGTGACACCTGGCAGGACCACAGCAGCACACAGGGGCATCAGTCAGTGCTGGCATGTGTGGACTAAGCTGCTGCCCTGTTGGGGTTAGTGAGAGAGTGGGGGTTTGTCGGCGCAACTCATATGCTTCGCCAGGCTGGAACAACGCAGGGGCAGCAGCTGAACATGCATGGATGACTCACAGCATTTGCGCTGTTCAACAGCTGAGCTGTTGCGCTAGCGGTGGATGCCTTGGTGCCAGTGACCCCCTGGCTCCCTTGTAAGGCCTCTGCCACTGCTGTGACCCTCAATGCAACTGTAACTGCCAATCTCGGTTCAAGCTGTAGCCTGTGCCAGTCCTTGTGGGGATCACACCTGGCTTGACCTTCATGCGCAGCACCACCCTGCCATATTATGCTCTGCACTGTAGCTGCAACTGTAACTGTCACTCTCTCTGCGAATTGTAGGCTGTGCCGGCATGTGTCTTGCACACCTGGCTTGACCCACATTCGCAGCACCACCTACACCGTACTACCTGTAATACAGGGTGCTGCTGTGCCAAAGTCTGGGACCCAGAGTGGCAACATTGTGCTGCTGACATTGATCTTGATTGATCAATACGTTTGAAAATTGCGCACCTGGCTTGACCTTCATGCGCAGCACCACCTTGTGCTTCAGCTCCTCTGGTGAGAGCCACCTTTCATCCCGGTTCAGCTGCTCAGGGTCTGGCACAAACAGGTGGTGGCCCAGGACATCCCTCAGGATCTTCACCATTTGGTCCTGCAGTGTTGAGAGGACGTTTGACAGAAACACACCATATTGAGTTTGCGACGTGACTGTTCCCTGATTTTGTGTGTGGCATTCATGAACCCTGAATGCTGGCATGGCTGTTGCCAGGACTACAGTGCAATTCAAACTGGGCGCATACATAGAACTGATGACTCTAACGTGGACAGCGGTCCCCCCTGGTGCAAACCTCAAAGGTACCACCCCGTTCAACACTGTAAGAGCGACACACCTGCTGCTGCTTGACGTGGTTTTCAATGGTCAGGATCACAGGGTAGGGGCTGGCATGGAATGCGTGCTTGTGCACGGCCCTCACACACTCCCTGAATGTCACTGTTGACGTCAGGGTGCCTCCATGTGTCACCACCTGCACGTTCAGCAGACACAAGTTCAGATCAAGTTTCACAAGACTCAGAGGAGCTTTGCACACTCTAAACGCCACGCCAATCAGCAACCCTGCAACCCTGCAAACAGAAACCTGCAAGAAGTACGCAAGCACAGCAGCTGCTATTGTGGCTGATAGGTCAGACTGCTGGCGCACGCTGTGCGTGGGTGCACCGTGTTTTCCCTACAGATCAACTGATGATGCCCCAATTGCAGTGTCCATCTGCTCACCGGCTCTGTGGGGCCATCATACACATCCAACTCCACCACTCTGCACGAATGCCTCAGGCCGATTTCAATTGTCTGTGTCCCTGCTGTGCTGGTCAACTGATTGCCTTCAAGGTAGCTGTTGTGGCCACTACGACAGCAATACATGCAGATACACATTCGATGCTGAGTGCACTTGTGAGCGTACATGCATGCAGAGTTGGCAGCAACAGCAGCGATGGTGAATGAACCATGCTGTGGGTTCATGCATGCGTGCTGCCATATGCATAACCATCTGAGATAAACATCTGGGTCTGGATACACATGGCCAAGCTTGCTGCTGGAGCTTGCTGCTTTTCCTCTGCTACTCTGCTCTGGCAGCACAGGTGGCACCTGCTGATGAAGTAGTGGCTGAGGGGCTGGGTCATGTCCTGGTGCGCGTGTCCGTGCTCTTGAAGCTTGTATCGAGACCTGACGTGATGTGCGTGGTCCCACTGGCCCTTTTCCATGCAGGACAGCCAGCTGCATCCCATGGTGATGGTCAGTGTGACTCTGCTGCTGGACGGATGGCTCTGTGATTGCCGGTCTGCAAACGTTCTCCTTTACTTTCAAACGCTTTGAATGTGTACCGAGTAGTTTTGAGTCCTGCTTGCCCGGACACCTGCACAGTCACTTCTTGCGAAGTTGTTCGATTTTGACCGGCAAACGCACTGCCAAAAACATAATTCACTGGCTATGTCCAGCTCGTACACCGGGTTGATCAAAACAGCGAGGCCGGACCATGCGATCGCTCAACACAAAAATAACACGGCTCTCTTTTGTCCTATTCGGACGGGAATGAAGCGATATGTCGTCCAGAAGGGTGCATGTAAACTGTAGTGCGTACTTGGTCCGGGTAGGCATGGAAATGAGGGGGTGTCGGACAGCGCGCGTAGCGCGGGAGCGCAAGTGCCTACTTCTCTGTAGGATCTACCAATTTGAAAGCTTTGCTCAGGGCTGGCTTGACGACCCATTCCGCTTGTTGCCTCAATCAGTAAGATGTCTCCACGGGAGAATGCATCCCAGTGACAGTAGATGAACGGCTCCAACATTGAAAAGTCTGTGCAGCCTTCAGACCTGTGTTGATCAAGGCCTCCAGACCTGTGTTAATCAAGCACATGCAGCTGCACATCATGAGTGCAGGTCAGCGGCGCTGGCAGGTCGAGCCATCATGGCTGTGCCATGGTTGTTCACCACAGCACCACCAGCAGGTCTATGCACATGCAGCTACGATCTTGCAACAACCAATTCGGCTGCCTGACAGAACTGCTGGCAGGCATGAGCTGTTGCTAAATCGCCTTCAAACCCCAGGTCTAAACGCCCGGCCAGGCTACACAGTACGAATTTTTTGGCCATGGTGCAGCTGGCAGCGCACATCACCAAGCACCTTGCGCAACATCCACACAGCTTGCAACAAGCTCACCAACACGTGACATGACACCACTCTCCTCTTACCAGGTCGCCTCTGTTGCAAGCACCAACAATCATTTCACCAGCAACATCGGGGCTATGCAACCCATAACTTGTATGTCCAGATGCAGCATGAATCAAGCAAGCCACACCACACACACCATGCTGCGGTACCCCCCTGCCCTATTGCCGACCTACAAGAGATTTATGGCAGTGCAGATTGGCCACACACCAGTGACACACAAACACACCCTAGCACCCTAGTAATTGCCTATCGCTATGGCTAGACAGCCAAGTCCCCCCTTGGCCTCAGGCTGTCCTGCAATGTATCACTAGCTCTGTGCTGCAGGTGGCAGCCCAGGCTTTGAGGCATCACTAACAGCGATATGTCAGCTAGCATCACTGGGCATTGGGCGGGACTGCATGCGCCCACACTCACAAACTCACAGATGCCGCACTTGCAGCGCAACAACGCGGCGTGATGCAGCCCGCAAGGCAGGGCCCAGAGACACTGGCATTTTAGCCCTACTCCTTGATCAAAGGGTGATGACACCATGCTGCTGTACTACTACACCCACTGAGGGCTAACCCCTATGCCACAAAGTGGGATGATCAAGCAGCTAGCAGTAAGTCAGAAGCCATGGCTAGATAGCAGTGATGCTGCCGCCCCTGCTGCTGCTGTTTCTGTGGTAGACGAGATGACCCCACATCCTGCCCCCTTTGTTCACGAGTATGCCAATGCAAGACCGTGCCAGCACACCGCACACGCAGCACATGTCAGCAGCAATGCCAGTGGTAGACTTGACTGTACCGGCTGCACCAGCAGTTGCTCTGCTGGCAGCTGCAAGACGCTGGCAGGATCAGCTGGCAGCATCAGCAAGTGCGTTGCTGGCGGCTGCAATGACGCTGGCGTTGCAGCGCAAGGAAACTGCGGCCAGCTCTGCAGGCGGTGCCAGTTTCAAAGCGCACTGACAGGTGGCAGCTGAGTCAGCCGCCAGGGTTTCTGCTGTCGCAGCACTGCCTGGGGTCCACAGCTTGGCCAGCAGTGCTGCTCGCTGCTGAGAAGTACCTGCTGCTGCTGCTGTTGCTGCAGCTGCTGCCACACCATCTGCTGTGTCTGCATCTGCACTGGTAGCAGCTGCTGGCTCTGTGACACCCCAGCGTCTGAGGATGTCACTGAGTTGCCTGTAGAGGAGTAGGAGCCAAGGCAGCAGCAGAACATCGTGTGAGGGGTGGTCAAGACTGCTGTAGAAGCCTGCCTGTAGCCGTTCGCTGAACAACACGTGTGCAATAGTCAAGGTGCAAGGGGGACAGCGTGAAGCCGTACTCTGCACCAGCACTGTATGTGACCCCAGCCCATGCCCACAGCACCAAGAACACAGTGTGGCTTCCAGCACAGCATTGTGTGCCACAGCAAATATACAAAGTGGTTCTGGTCGACAGTTTGTGCAGGATTGTGCGTGACAGGGTGTGCACATCATGTCAACAGTAATGCACTGCCAACACTCGCGCAAAAAACAACACCGAAGCAGAAAGCTTTGGACATGAATAAGTGTGTCAGCATGGGTGCACTAGTAGTACCATGTGTGACAGGGGGTGTGACTCACTCTGACGGTAACGCGGCCAGCCCTGCATCCAACACTCTTGCCTCATCAGTCAGCACATCAGCCTGCTGCTCTGCTGCTGCAGGAACATCCTCATGGTACTGATGCAGGCAGGCCAGCAGCGCTATGTGCGCCTGACACTGCGCCCTGTCACACCAAGGCGCCTGCCGCACACCGCCTGCTGCTGCTGCTGCTGCTGCTGCGGGGGTTGTGGTTGCCTCCGCAGAAGCATCTCCGCTGTCGCTGCTGCTGCCGGCATCGCTGCCGGCATTGCAGCGGCCAGCAGCGCCGCTGTTGCTGCCGCTGCCGCTGATGCTGCCCCACTCCTTGATGCTGGTGTTGGCGCTGGGGCTGCTGCTGGGGCCGAGCACGAATGCGCAGCGGTAGGCGAAGGGCATTGAAAGGGCCTGCCAGCTTTGCAGGATCTGCATAGCATGGCAGCAGCAGAGGCAATGCCAGATGCAGCTCTCTTTCAATCAACAAACCATTCTCATGATTGAAGGAACAGCTTGACTATGCTGCCAGGGGCAGTCACTCGTTGTACAACAGCAACAGGCCAGTCAGTCAGTGTTTGTTACAAAGAGGCCTCAAGGACCCAGCCAACAGGCTCCCCTCCACCAGCTCCACATTTTTGGTTTCTGGTTTCGCTGTATCTGGAAGAATGGGCAGCATTGGTCATCCACTCATCAGACAGGTCTGAGGCTGGTGTTTGAGACCCGTGTTCAAATCCCATGCAAACATCAAGCCCTGCCAGTGGCTCCCAGAGTTTAAGTAGTAGCGGCTCCCACTAACCTGTATGTGTAGGTCCTCAAGGGGAGTGTCCTCCGCCATGAGCGGCACCTGCCGGCATGACACACTGCGCGGCAGCTGCAGCTCCCTGTGGCTCAGCTCACGCCCAAATGACCGCTGCTCAGACAATGCCAGCGCCTCCTGCACTTCCTCCTCCTGCTGCTGCTGCTGCTGCTGCTGCTGCTGCTGCTGCTGCGATGGTGACTGCTCCTGGTCGCCGCACCCTGCTGCTGCAGTACCTGCCGTACTGCTGCTGGGACCGCTGCCTGCAGCGGCAGGTGTGCTGCTGCCGTAACCAGCCTGTGCAGCGGCGGCTGCGGCAGCTGCTGCGGCTGCGGCGGCTGATCGTGCCAGCTCCAGGTCCTCTGAGAGCTCATCTATGCGCTCACGTAGTGCGCCAACCTGCAAAAGCCGCATCCACAGCCACGCCTCAGCCATTTTAGCTGGTGTACCACCTTCCGGACCCCAGATAAGACCAATCCCCTCGCACCCAGGGTGACTCTACAACCCCAATCCCTGAAGCCTTTTCCAGTCCTCTCTCAGTGCTGTGATGTGCTGTGCTTGCCTTGCGTGACCGCCCTACCTGCTGCCTTGACTCCAGGAGGTCCGCCTTCAACTCTGCCGCCACCTCGTCGCTGGCTGCCAGCTTGCCCTCCTTGGTGCGCAGAGCAGCCTTCAGCAGCACCACCTCATCCTTCAACTGCAAACAGTACACACAGGAACAGCCACAATTGCGGGAAACATGCCATGGCATTGAAAGCAGGGGCTTATACCTTGCTCATACTTCACAGAACATCCGAGCAGCTTTGCGGATGCTGCGCCCTGCCGTGTGTGCTGAGGAGTGCAGCAAGGAGTGGCAACGTTGGGCCGATGGGGTAGGTGTGAGCGGGGGTAAGTAGTTATCCTGTACCCACCCACCCACCCCTACAAGCCACGTACCTTCTGCATGATGACCAACAGCGGCTTGAGGGAGTCACACTTGTGGCACTTGTGGGCGGAGAGCAGCGCGGCACCTGCACAGTCACACCAACAGCTTTATGTAGCCTATCTGTGTTGGACCCACACGCACCTCATGAGTGGAAGTCTGACCAAGCTTTCTATGCATGAAAGCTGTCACGTTGAAGTTCACATGAACCCACACTGGAAGTGCTGTGTGCCTATGGACATGGACGGCAGCTTGTGATTGCAATGCATGCATTGGAAACCCCACACCAGCAGCAGCTCGCCAAAGACCTGTTGCAGCGCGCAACCATTTCCGTCCATACGCACCTGCCAGGCTGACTTTTGCCTCCTTGGTCTGCACCGCCTGATCCTGCTGCTTCCCCTCCACATTGTCCACAGTGCTGCCGCTCTGCAGGGCACTCTCCTGCCGCGGCAGCGCCCCCAGCACGCCCAGGCCCCCCAGCACAACAGACTCCCTCAGCTGCTGCTGTCCTGCAGCCCCTTGTGCCCCATGCTCCTCCCCCGTGCTTGCGCTGGGTTCGCCGCGCGCTCCGCATGCATGGCTGCTGTCCTGACATGCCTTCAGGGCAGCGGCTGTTGCCGCTTTCACCAGAGGCATCAACTCCTGGAGCTCTGCCAGCACAAACTCCACATGCGACAGCCGCGCGGCGGCCGCCGCCTCCCCGGCGGCCGCTGCCAAGCTGCCGGCAAGGTCTGGGAGGGGTGTCTGTACCGCCGCAGTGACCAGACGGCTGCCGGTGCCGTCATACACGCGCGTGCTGACGGTTTGGATCCGGTGGCTCTCCACCTCGCCTTTGACATGGCGGGGACTTGTCTGCCCTTGCGCTTGCGCATCATCTTGAACCCCTGCATCTGCTGCTGCAGGGGACGGTGGTGCGGAGAGCTCCTCCTCGGAGATGGGGTGCTCTGGTAGCTGACACAGCTGCAGCACCGGCTGCTGCTGGCGGCCGAAGCCGGGGCTGGGAGAGCGTGAGAGGCGGCGAGGAGTGACGCCCCGGGAGCCGGGCGCAGCTGCGGCACCCTCGGCACAAGGGCTGCGAAGCATCTCCTGAAGGGTGGACGCGATCGTCTGCAGCTGCTTGAGGCAGCTTTCAAGCTGCTGATGCAGTTCCTGGTGCTCCTGCCGCTGCTGCTGCTGCTGCTGCTGCTGCTGTGTGGTGCTGGGCTGGTCTTGCTGCTGCTGCTGCTGCTGCTGCTGCTGCTGCAGGACAGGCACGTTGGCCAGGCTGTTGTGTTGTGCTGTCTGCAGGGTGTGGTAGCGGGCCTGCAGGTCTGTCAGCTGCTGGACCAGCGACTGAGACTCATCCCTGCAAGCACAGCCCAGCAGCATATGCGAAATGGGTGATCCTTCATGAGATCCTATGTTGTGAGAGTACTCCAATTCTTGACTTTGTTGCCGACCTGATCTTTGGTAATGGCAAGCAGGATGATCCGTCAGCACATTATGCAAAGAGTTAAGCCAGGGATGCGGGGCAGCAGTCCACCACCCCTGCTTGCAATCTGCTCACCAGCACGGCGTGCATACCGTAGTGCCAACATATCCAGCAAGTGCTCGGATGTGGTGCTTGGTGTCCTCTCCCCCCGCTGTCAAACCACCAGAACAGCACTCAGTCAAAGCTGGCGCACCTCCCAGCACCCCTCCTTACCTGTAGTTTGTGGCCTCGCTCTGTGCTGCCTGCAGCGCTGCTTCCAGACCCACCAGATGGCCCTTCCACTTCTCAAACTCGGCCTGACGAGCAGCCGCCAGCATCTGTGTGCAAGATGGAAGGCGCAACAGAGACACCCTCAGTGTTATCAACATGGCATAATCCACCCAACAATCTCCAACATGCTGCTCGAAGCACAGCATATCATGTTAAACACACAACCATGCTGAAGACACAAGCTGATGTTTCCCACCACCGCCACCAGCAGCCCACCTGAATGCCCTCAGCCAGCTCCCTGAGCTTCGCCTTGTTCGCCTCCTCCTGCCCCTTTAAGATAATGCCCAATGCACAGCATACTTTGTCGGAAACACAAGCTTTGCATCTCAACCCCACCACCAGCAGCCCACCTGAATGCCCTCAGCAAGCTCCCTGAGTTTGGCCTTGTTTGCCTCCTCCTGCCCCTCAGAACTCTCCAGCTGCTTCAGCACAGCTGCCAGCTGCTCCTTCAGCGACCGGATCTCAGCCTTCTTCTGCTGCAGCGCCAGCACCAGCTGCTTGATAATATGGTCACGCAGCGCCATAGCAGCCTCCGCTGCCACCACCCTGCTCTCCACCCCGGAACGGTCTCCGCACCCGGACTCCAGGAACGAAGCATTCACGTTCTTCCCGCTCGCTAGGCCGTTGCAGCTCGAACGGACCGAGCCACCTGTGCAGGTCACGCCGTCGGTTGTCAACCGCCGGCTGCTGCGGCCCGTGAGCACCAGAGACCCCCGCGATGACAGCTGCACAGGGTGCGAAGGCAGCGCAGAGTCGTCATGCGTTGCCAAGCCATCTGCACCCGCATGACTGCCTGCAAACGTCGACCAGCGCGCAATGGAGCCGCCCCCGCCGCCGCTGGAGCTGTTCGCAGCCGAGACGGCTGCTGCTGCTGCCGCTGCATTCCCTGAGGATGTTATCAGCAGCCCGGTGGACTTCAAACTCTGCGTTGAATGAGGCCCGCCGCTGTGCGTTGCACCCGAGCTGCTGCTGCTGATCCTGTTGAGAGACCCTAGCGGCTGCCCACTGGAATGGCGGTCCCCGTGGGGATGCGGCTGCTGCAGTAGCTTCCACAGTAAGGACCGCTGCGTGCCAGAGGCCCTACTGATGATGCTAGTGGTGTGAGCAGAGGCCGGCACGGCACTGCCGCTGCTGCTGCCGGCATCGCTTGCAGCCGCGCCGCTGTGCCGCTGCTGCACAGGATCGGTCTGTGTGGCTGACACTGCAGGAAGAGGCCCAGCTCCCACCGGCTGGTCGACAATCTCCGCAGGGAGTGGTAGCACCTTGCAGGAGTGGCGTGGGCTGGCCAGAGCGCTGAATAAGCTGTGTTTAGGGCTGGGGATGCGGCTAGGGTGTGGGCTCCTGATGCCACCGAGCCTCGCGTCCAGGCTGGAACCCAGAGCAGCGTCACTCGGGTTCAAGCCGTTGCCACCGCCGAGCGACATACGCAGCCTGTGCGTCCATCCCCCGCTGCGGCCCCGACCCACGGGGCTGGACTTGCCGCTCGGAGACGCCGGACAGCTGGCTGCTGTAGGGCTGCCGCAGCTGCTGTCATCGTCATGGTCAAGCGACTCCGCGGCACACTCTGCCACGCCTGCCAGCGCGCCGCTGTTCCTCCTGCTGCTGAAGACGCCAAAGTTGTCCCACAGGGTGTTGCTGCTGCTGACGGGCTGCACAGACAGCGCATGCAGCTGTGGCTGCTGCTGCTGTTGCTGGTCGACGAGCTGCTTCTTCAACGCCTCTATCTCTGCCTGCAATGACGCGATGAGGTTGGCTGTATCGCCGGAAGGCGCGCCGGCCGGGGCAAGGTTGAGCACATTGCGCTGCGGCTTGCACACAATGCGAGCGGCACGGGCCGCAAACTCGATCGTGCTGCGCGACTGCTCGAGGTGCCACTCCGGCAGCGGCGTGATGCACGCGATGAGTGCGGTCGTGGCGTTGCCTCCCAAGCTATCCTCCAAGAGCCTCGTCAGCTTGGAGTCGCGGTAGGGGATGTGGTTGGCGCGCTTGCCCTCGGAGCGCTCGGCAAGCGCGGTCACGACGTTGCCCAAGCACAGCAGCGACTTGTTGATGTTGAGGGCCTCCCGTAGCCGTAGTGGGGTGTCGGCGCTGCCGCTTTTGTCGATGCGCTCGCTGCCAGCCAGGTCGACTAGGTTGAGCTGCACAGGCAGCAACAATTGACACATAAAGGTCATGCATGCCGTTTGTTCTGTCTGAAGGAGGCCAACCGATCCAAAACTTTCGCCATTGCTAATAGTCTTGCTGCTGCTGCTGCTTTCGCTGCATCCACAGTCATGGACATGGCGTTGGTGTTCAAGCTGCTGCCGTTGCTGTCAGTTCTGCGGGGGCCGTTGTTCCCGCTGCTTCCTCAGGGCCTGTAAGGAACTCACCATCGAGAACGTGACAGAGGCAGGGGCGGCCGCTTTGACAGACTTTGTGCTCGTCAATGTGCGCCTGCTGCTGCTCGATGTGGGAGACGGAGGGGACACTCCTGCCAGGCTACTCAGCTGCAGCACCTCCACCTTGACCCTCACGATCAGGTGGCTCCTGCTGCTGCGAGCATTGGCACGGGTCTCGCCAACTGCCCTTGCTGCTTTGGCCATAGTGACCAGCGCAGCGGCTTCCTCTATGCTGCCGCAGGGCTGCAAACAGCAAACACAACAGCAGTGATTACAGCTCAGCGACTTGGACGTACATCTTGTTAGGCCATGCTGTTCAGTTGCAGACGTGTGCTTGCGGCCGGCCCTGCTGTTACAATCGAGCACGTGGCATGTCGCATGGTGTTCTGTCAGCTGTTGCAAAGGCTACCAACTGAGCTGCGGGATTCCGTAGGGTGTGTCAGTATCTGCAGCCCCCGGTAGGGTTGAATTCTGCAGCCATGCACCCTCCCAACCCAGGTGCGGCTGTGCCTACTGCTGCCATCCTGCAAGTCCTGCAGGCCATTCCTATACCCTGCTCCCATTTCAAACACTCACCCGCTCCTCAGCGCCCTCCAGCACGACCCCATTCACGCTGCCTGCACCAGAGGCCCAGCGCAGCTGCAGGTTCTCCCTGCTGCTCAGCAGGCACCGCAGCACCTCATTGTACAGCTCCACAGCGCTGACGGTGATGGCTACCTCGCTGCTGCTGTCGTCTGCGGCTGCGTACAGCTGCTGCAGGACAAGGTCGGTGACTGCGTCCATGGTGTATGTCTTTCCCGCTCCGGTTTGACCGTAGACAAAGATCGTGCCTGCATGGGGTGCAGGTGCAGGTGCAGCGCAAGCATGGCATGCATCTGATAGGCCCAGCACAGGACCTGCTGTCTCAGCAGCAGGATCGTGTGCAGTGAGAGTATCTGCACGGCCTGGTGCTGCAGTGTGGGCAAAAACTGCATAGGTGTACCGCAGTGCGCACTGCTGCCGCTGCTGGTGATGCAGAATGCTGCCAACTGCCTGGCCTCACCGTTGCAGCCGCCCAGCACAGCAGCCACCACATCTTTGCAGCCTGACCCATCGTACACGTCTTCATGTCCCTCCTCGGGACCAAACACATTGGCTGCAAGAAACCAGCAGCAGGACGTGCAACAGCAGCACAACAGGCATTGACCTAGCAGCTGCTGGGAAGTGTGGCTAATCTGATGCTGACCGCATCGTGGTAACTGCTTGGGGCCAGTGACTAGTGAGCATAGCGGCGCTGGGTCCAACTGCTGCAAGGCACGATGCTACACAGCAACGACAACCTCTGTTGTACGATGAACATGCTGTTGTTAGAACACTGCACTTGCTGCACCAAGATCGCACCAAAGGGATATGACTGGTAGTCATTGCTCAGCTGTGCTGCTGCCTGCTGCCGCCATGCCAGAGAGGGGCTGGATGCTGCCCTGGGAGTGACATGTGGACTGGTGGGGGTGGCAGGCCTTGATGACCTGTTCAAGTTTGATGGGCTGCGGCAGCAGCAGAACACCGTTGCAGGCAGGTGGTGGGCTGTCCGTACGTGCAACAGACCCGCTTGTCAACAGCATCAGCAACCCCTTGCCAGGCAGTTGCGGTGTGCTGGGGCCCTTGCCTTGGGGTCGCGATGATACCAGCTGCTTTGTCAGTTGCGTGGTCAACACTGATGAGTCAGGGCTGGACTTTGCAAACGCTGCATGGTCTTGGCTGCACCATGCTATGGTTGCAACAACCCTGTTGCAGGCATCGATGATGACACAGCTGACTGCTGCAGCCATGGCCCTTGTGACCCCCTCAGCACCCCTCCTACCTGTTGCGCCCACTGCCAGGTAGGTATGCCTTCTGGAACAGCCGCACCTCCCCAGGTGCGGCCTGCACAGGGCTGGGCCCTGGAAATGTTTCTTTCTCCTGCTGCGAGCATGGCCGGATGCGGATGCTGGTTTTGATAGTGGTCTCGCCAGCCCGCTTGCTGTTCATCTTGTGTGTGAGCCTGCTACTGCTGCTGTGGGTTGCATCCCTGACGACAGCAGCTGCTTATGCTTTGTTGCGTGCTGCTTGTGCGTCACTCTGCTGCTGCCGGCTGGCTGCTCAAGGTGAGCTCAAGCAGCCAGCCGCCCAGAGATGACTCTGACTGTTGCAAGTCCCTATCATCCACTTGATCACACTACACGGCCTGCAATGCAGTGCATGGCGATGGCTAGCCAAAGGCAGTACACTCAGCCTTCCAAGGTTCCCAACACGTGCCCACTGAGCACTGGAGTGAGAAATTCAGCTTGTTGTAAATAATTGAAGAAGAATCGTTGATGTGATGAGTGCAACAAGAGCGAGCTGACGATGGCAGTGGCCGAGATGCAGAACGGCCAGGAGACGCAGGGAGAAAGACTAAGATGTCATTCAAGGTTTGACATACACCATAAGCGTGTCATCAGCAGCAACTCGCTGAGCAATGCTCATGAGGCCCTGTCAGCAGCAAGGAGGTGTGAAACAACTGACAAAGTGTAAGCAGTTCATCAAGGTGAATCTAACCAAGTCATGTTCCTGTGTAATCAAGTAACTGTATGCCGTTCAGACGGACAGCCTTCACGTCTCCTATCGTCTTTTGACTGATCTCTTCTCCTTCTGTTTGTTCTCCTGCGTCTTTGCTGTTGATCAACTCGCCCGTCATGTTATAAGTGACATTTGCTGATAGCCAAGCTGCTCATAATTCAACATCAGCTCAGCAGCTGAGCCCAGGGGCTGCAGAAGTGTTACCAGCAACAGCAGCAGCATGGTGTTGTCCCCTGCACCCATGGTGTGACCAGCTGTTGGTGCAAGACTCATATAGTCTTTTAGCACTATCGGCTGCATTTCTGATAGCTGGTCGTGCGAGGCGAGCAGCATATGATACGAAGTGGGCAGTAGTAGCAGCTGACAACCCCCCGGCGACAGCGACAAGGTAGCGTAGCAGCTTACACCCATTGAGGCAGTCCTTGTGCAGCCCTCTGGACTTCTGGGTGAAGTTGAAGTTGAGCACCATGCCAACAAAGCAGCACGTGGTGCTACCACACAGCCACCAGCTGTACCCTGGCCCGCAGCATCAGCAGCACAAGGATGCATGGCACCAGTTTGAGGGCCTTGTCTTTGCGCTGGTGTTCATTCACTTGGCAGCGTTTGCCTTCTGGTGCTACCTTCTATACAAGTCGAAAGCAGCACGCGCAGAGGCAGCAGGTGGCGGCAAGGGCGGGGTCAAGGCGGGCGCAGCAGCAGCAGCGACAGCGGTTGGAGTGGGCAAAAGCCCAAAAGAGATTCTGAAAGCCTATCAAAAGGCGCAGTTGGGCAAGGGTTGAGTATCTGGTCTTTGCCGATTTTGGCTTCGGCTTGTCCCATGCATATTTATTGGGTGTGTCAGGTGTCTGCTGCCCTGCACCTTACGGGCCACATGCATGCTTGTGGCTGTGTGGCTATGCAGTTGTTGTCCCGCAGCACCTATGCGTTGCCCATAGGGCGCAGGGCGCCCCAAGCGTGAAGGGTCGCCTGCCAGCACCAGATGCATCATGGCACGGTCCACCGTGTGGCTGTTGGTTTTGCAGTTGTGGTGCTGCTGTCCTGCATCATTCATGCACATGCCCATTGCATGCAAACAGCAGGCGTCTGCTGGCGCTGTCAGCAGCTGTGGAGGCACATGCGTGTATATGCAAACGTTCACTGTGTATATCACTTTGGCTTGCACTTCTGTTGGAGGTCGAAGGTGTTGGAGGTTGAAGGTGCAGGAAGGGGCTGCAATGTGCTTCCTCTTGCCGCAGCAAGGTGTCATGGCTGTTGCCGTGTCTAGCAGCTGCTTTGTAGCGGAAGCTAGCCATGCATCAAGCCTGCTGCCAACATGTGCTAGGCCCTATCTTGTGAAGCAGCAGCGGCACACTGGGCACATGGCATACAAGGGAGGTGCGCCCTGCATGGAACACAGCATCCTGCCGTTCAAGACCTTCAGGTGTCTGTGTATGGCAACCACACTTCTTGGCACAGCATGTTGAACTGCACAGGTGGGCACTCCTCCTTCGCATATGCACGTTTGTGTAAGCTGGCTCACGAGATTAAGCTGATGGCACAAAGACTACATCTAGTGCCAACCTTGGGATGTTGTTGGAAGGCTTGTTGTTGGGGACCAGTAGGCCTGGTCAGGTACTGTGCTTTTCTTGTTGCAGTCGTCCATGCCAACTTCGGCCAGTTTCCCATGCTATGCGGAGGTTGTAATCATGTGTGATCGTCAGCTAATCCATCTTCGGTCAAGAGACCCGACGGTTGCGGTTGGCGCGATGATCGAGGGCGGGTGCGGGGGTCAACCTCCTCATTAAGCGTCTGTGGGGCTGCTTCCACCCAACCAATACCAAGACAACAATCAGTGACCCTCTTTGACAATTCAATTCAAACTCTTCATCGCAATGGCGTCGTTGTTGCCCCTGGTCGCCGGACTGCTGCTGGTTGCAGGTGCGTGCTGATGAGCCGCTAGTCTTTGCTGCTTCAGCGCAGCGTTTTCAATTAGGAAACGCATGCGTGCTGATCATGCCGACTTTGCGACAACGCCAGCTGACATAATTGCTGACAGTATGAGTTGACAACTTTGCTGCTGCTGCTCACCTACTTTCCAGTGGCTGCTGCTCAGGATTTGTCTGCAATCCCCCAAGCATGCATCACCTACGGAGGAGCCCTGCAGGTGTGCCAGGCTTTCTGGAAAGCTCTGTGCGCGTCTGGCTGTTACATGCCATGCCACCGCGGCCCGCAGCAGCTCACGCAGCAGCTCCTCTAGAGATGCTGCCAGCCTTGAACACCTTCTGACGCAAACATGCTCTGCTGTTCCCCTGCAGACTGAGTGTGGTTCGACCTTCACTGAGGCCCAGACCTTCTTCAATGTGCAGCCAGGCCAGATCCCGCCCCCAGGCTCCATCACATCAGCACAGATCGACGCATACTTGAAGGCAGCCAAGCCACCTAGCCCTGGGTGAGTGGCAAAGACGTGCAGAATGGCTTTGTGTCCGTTCAGCGTGGTAAACTACAGAGAAGCTCAACGTGGGTTCGTCGCCGCAGTGATGTAACAATGCCGACCATGCTGTTCGTACTGGCTGCAATCTCTTTGGCCATGGACTTTGTTGCCAAGGTCCGACGCCACAAGTTGTGGCGATCATGGCAATGATTTGTAATCAAGCTTGCACCAGCGCACCGACAGTGCTCAACAAACTGAAGTTCAGGCTGGCCATCCAGTTCGTCTTCCTGGCAGTGTGCGCCTGTGACAACCCATCTGACACCCAGGGTCATGTGGTCTTGCTGCAGGTGCTGCAAGGTGGCCTGCCAATTCAATAATGCCTTCTGCTCCTGTGAGAAGGCTGTGGTGGACTTCGCTGCATCGGTGAGCTCCTGTGTGTGTTGTCACCCGGATTGGGTCGAACCTGCTAGGGTGCAGGACTGACTCCTAGAGACAACCACACGGCGTGTGCCACCCGGGGGGCGGGTGGACGGCAGACTCTGCGGCCGCACCGTGCAGGGTGCACATGCACAGATGTGGCAGCCTGTTGGATGACTCATCATGTGACAACCATGGTGCCAGGCATGCGTTTTAGGGGAGTCTTGGGGCTTGACCTGGAAAAGAAGCTGGTCCGGCACTGCCAAGATGTCAGCCTATGTGACTTGCCGGGCAGAGTCTCTGCCACTGGGGACAGCAAGGTGGCTGTCAACTGGACAGACTCCTGATCACAGTGTTTCTTTCCATGCTGGCAGTGGCCACTCACACGGTGCTTTTGCAACTACGCTGGGAGCTGCATCAGTGTTCTCTTTTGGAGGTGACCCAATATTTGTTGACTTTGATTCTCACTGTGAACTTCACTGACACCTGCCTGCTTGCTTGTGTCTCTTCTGCATGCAGCTGGCCGGCAACGCAGATATCTTCAACTCAGGTGGGTGCGGGCACACTGGGCCACTGAACCTGTGCAGTGTGCCACACCTAGTGGGTGTGACTCACTGACGGACAGTCAGCAAGCCTGTACACATGCGCAAGGCATTGCAACCGCCATTGGTAGCATGGGTGGCAGCACTGCTTCATGTAAGAATCGCATCTTGAGGCCTTCCGTAATGAGCGTCGAACTGAAAACTCTATGTAGACGCACTGCACCCATAGATACAGGGTAGTGGAATTATTTGATTTTTAATGCCAAGGGTCAGCAGGGTCAGTGTTCCGCTCAACATCTCAGCGAGTTCCCGGGGGGCCACTGGTGGGGGCCACCCACAAATGACTGTCATCAAACCATTGGCCTGCTGATCCTGAGGGTTGTGTTGCACATGTCTGTGTTGCTCTGCAGTTGGCAAGGCCTTTGCTACCGCCTGCAAGTTCCAGGCCTTCATTGCTGAGTCCTGCCCTGCACCTGCACTGAGGCCCACCACCCCCAAGACCGCATGCCCAGCAAGGCGGCTGATGTGAGAGGACCCGCTCTACCTGCAAGGCTGTAGTTTTAGAAGCTGCACGTTTGTGCCGTCACGGTGACTGTGTTGGCAACATGGCAACTATGTGAGGGCTCCCACACATTGACGTTGACAGTTACCCGTGACTTGAATTGGTTTCAAGTGCTTGAAGAAGGCGTTCAGCGACTTGACGGTGGTGGTGAGAATGCTCACAGGCAGTGTGCACGCACAGTCTTGATGCTGCAGTGGTGACAGCTGGTGCTGCAGATGGACTGTTACAGTCCCTGACCTTTGAGTTGTTGGACAGGATGGCATGATGATCGTCATGTGATGATCACATGCAGCAGACCACCACAGTGATGACCTCGCACAGCCTGACCCGTTGTTTATGGCTTGCAAGCCATCAATTGATGCCTACTGTGCGACCGTCTGCACAAGACGACCTAAGATAATTGACTCAACATAGGGCCCTGTGATCCGTCCAGGACCCATGTTGCCACAATGTTGCAACATGCAGTGAAGCCTCCTGACACCCTCTGTAATGCATGTTGGTACCTGGGTCTTGAATGGTGTGCACAATGAATTTGTTTGCATGTGAAGCACCAGGGCGCAGTGCTCTACCAAAGGGAAGTAGGCCCAGTGCCAGTGTCTGTGCAATGCTTCAACGTCGTGTGCAAGACGCTGAGCTTGAATCACTTCACGCCGATACTAGCCGATGTGTGGGGGGGACACATCACTTCACCATTTACAGAACCAAATTTCCACCACTGTTACGGAGTTAAGGATTGTGCTGGAAGACAGGCAGGCACAGCGATGGCAAGGGCAACAGGGCCAATACCCGCAGCCACACCACTGCCACCCACCAGTCACTGAGTGGGACTCACTTCGTCGCAGGGCAGCAACCTGCTGGGTACGGGCCACAAGGCACTCAAATGCAGGTTGAAAGCCTGATGCATGCATGCCTGGACATCATACCTGCACCAGTAGCTACAACTGATTCCCCAAGATCGCCAGGCTGGTCTGTCAGGGGTTTCAAACACAGTGGCAAGAAGACGCAAACCTTGGACGCTCAGAGAAGCTGTCAGAATGCATTGCGAACCACAGTTACGACGGGCACTTACGCCTGAATTTTGCAGACTGGACTGACTGACACAGTGATCATGAACAACTGTTGTGAGCATGATTGATGTCGACAGCAGGAGGGCAACGAGGTGACGACATTGTTGCGTTTTTGTGTCAGGTGTGTGGTGCTTTATGATCAGGAGGTTGCCCTTCCCCATCTGCAGTGCCAACAGAATTCATATCTGCTGACCAATTTCAACAGCACCAGCACCAGCTTGCTGTCATGTGCGCCAATACCTTTGTAGGAGCTAAGGGCCGAAAGGGCAGCACGTGCAGAGCTGCAGGAGCAGCTCTGGGAGCTCAGCAGGAGCGCAGATGCAGCAGTCACACAAGCTGCACCTACCGCAGCTGCAGGCACAGCACAACCACAGACTTGCGGGCAGCACACAGCAGATCAAGATCAGCACCAACAGCTCACACACCAAAGCTACCATGCTGCAGCCCTTCCCATGCCGTATCCTGGACGCGGGTGTGATCCATCAGTCCAGCCTGGATGGAGCGACCCACAGCGCAGTCGCTCCATGGACCAGCAGCTACAGCAGGAGCAGCCATCCCAGCAGGCCCAGCAGCATCTTCAAAGCCACAGCCTGCAGCCCTTCAACAGCAGCTACACCCCTGGCCCCTCACCGGCTCGCACAGAGGGCCTGCACACCCCCAGCATCCACAGCTACAAGCATCAGCATGCCCCTGCTGGCCCTGCAGCAGCAGGGTACTTGCAGGCACACACCCGCAGCAGCTTGTGCAGCAGCAGTTGGTCAGAAGCCAGCAGCAGCGGCTACGCAAGCAGCCGCTGCACCAGTTTGCTTGCAGCAGCTCAGGCTGCAGCTACTGCTGCACCACCCACACAAACAGCAGCAAGCTACAGTCACCTACATAGCGCCCAGGTGCACTCAGGCATACTGCAGTCAGCACCCAGCCCAGCTGCTGCCGTACATCACAGCACAGCATCAGCCGAAAGGCGCCCACAGCCTCCACTACCAGCACCAGAAGCAGCACCGCTTCCACCAGCACCCCCTTCCTCAGCAGCTCGATCACTCTTCTCTACAGCACCACCAGCAGCGCCACTCACTGCAGCAGCACCACCAGCAGCAGGGCCTTCCAATCACTACTGGAGCAACAGCGCTGTCACTCCCAGCCAGCCGACAGCAGCAGTGCCACCAGCAGCTGAAGCACTCTTCCAAGCACAACTCCCAGCAGCAGCACCACTCCCGGCACCAGACCCATCAGCCACAGCACCACCACCAGTAGTGCCACCAGCATCAGCAGCATCAGCTGCAGCCTATGTGTCAGCATTCACAGCTCTAAGCAGCTCCAGCAGCCAAGCCTCCCTGCAGGTCCTGTTGGACGCTGCTGCCGCCCGTCAGCACAACAGCAGGCAGCTGCTGGCCGCATCAACGCTCAGCAGCGGCAGCGCCAGCGATACAGAGCTTTCTGACGCAGCTCTTGCTAGCTGGCTGTCACCTGGCAGTGTGGCTCAAACAGGAAAGGATGAGTCAGCAGGCCGTGGGGTGCTGCCAGCAGGTGCTGATGCAGGCAGCATGGGCCTCACGTGCAGCATCAGCACTGCAGGAGCAGCAGGAAGGTTCAGTGCTGGCCGTGCTGGCTGTGCTGACAGCAGCAGCACAGGTAGGTGGCATGAGCTGACGCCATCGCCTGCACTCAAGGCTGTGCGGGTACGGCCTCCAGGTGCAATTGACATTCAGGCTACAGGCATACTGCAGGTGATGCCGGCCGGTGCTGCGCACTGTGGTGTGCAGGCAGAAGCCTCTACAGCAGCAGCAGCTGTGTCTGGCAGCAGCTGGAAAGGGCGGCAGATCCAGACAGCAACCACTCAACAGCACACGCCAGATGAAGCAGCAGCAGTAGTAGCTGCTGCCGCGGACAGGGGCAGATATGGAGGCAGCAGCGATCATGCAGTGGGGGATATGATCAGCGGGAGCTGGCCACGGCATGCCGGTGCTGCCGACCGGCAGCACCTACATGTGGCTGGCCACCAACAGGACAGCAGCATGCTCTGGGGCCATGGGGGCCCCAGTGCGGGACGCATGCTAGGGCTGCCTGCAGGTCATGCCAATGCTGACCCTGTGCTTGTCAGCAACAGCGGGGCAGGGGGGTTCAACAGCAGCGACCTTGCCAGCAGCAGGGGCAGCAGTGGGCCCCAGGTCAACAGGCGGGTCCCTGCTCAGGAAGGTCCTGCGGAGTGTGTGGGGGTTGGAATGGGTGGTGCTGGGGAAGCAGCACCTATGCCAGGGTGTGGTTCATGCAGTGCCCTTTCAGAGGCGCTGCTTGAGGCAGAGTTCCTGCAGGAGCTCAGCACAGCGCAGCTGACAGTGGTGCGGGAAGAGCGGGATCTGCTGGCCCAGCAGCATGAGTCCTTGCTGCAGCTGTTGGCACAGTCGAGCTGCGGACAGTGGGACAGTGGCGGATGAAGTCTGCTGCCCAGCAACAAGCTGCTGCAGCTGTTGGCCCATTCAAATATGCACAGCTTTCTTCAACACACGCAGAGGTGAGCGACTTTGCGTCAGTTGTCCTGTCCAGTGACGTTGGAGGAGGTTGTGTTGTTTTTGATGCGTTCGGATGTGCCCTGCTTGGTTCGTGCGGTCGTGATCTGCCCCCAGGCTGGCCCTTGCAGAGGCTGTTGAGCATGCTGAGCAGACGGCCCAACCCTCAGCTTTTGGTTTTAGTTGCTGATGCAGCAGCCGGCGCCGTGTCACTTGGCAGGCATGGGGAACTCACCGTCCTGCCTGCTGCTGTTGTCGCTGGCTACAGCACTGCGGCACAAGCAGCAGTGCGGCAAGAACCCGACAGGAGACTCATCGGTATGACACTTGGCTGGTTCTCGTCCTTGTTCATATCCTGCTGTGCCCAAGCATGCCAGCAGCTGGCTGTAACTCTTGGTACTGCTACTGCTGCTGCTGCTGTTGCATCTTGATCAGGCGAGTTACCCCGGGTGCCCAGCATGCCAGCACGATCGCTGCTGATGCGTAAGCTGGTGCAGCTCGAGCGCCTGCTGCGGCCGCAGGAGCAGCAGCCTCAGCCACCCACGCCAGCTACCAGCAAACAACAGGTCAGTGCCTCAAGCAGTAGGTCTGGATGTGTCCGCTTACAGGCTAACAAAGACCAGCATGCTGCGTGCATCAACCGCCCACACATACAGAGTTTCATGAATGCAGCTTCTCAAACTGGCTGAAGCACAGGATTGCACTCCCTTTACACTGCATGGCAAGCTGATGCTTGTGCGCAGTGCAGTGCTGGGGCTCTCAAGGTGTCACTTTGACCGCTTGTCGCCTGGTCGCTGGTTGGTCGTTGCTTGCAGGCACGTACGGCTCGCAAAGCAGCAGCAGATGCATATCTCTCAGCAGTGGCAGCAGCAGCAGCCCGGCACGATATGCAGTCCCTACTGCAGCAGCTGTCAGCAACAGCAACCTCATTAGCGCCAGCCAGCAGCAGCGCCCAGGAGCAGCAGCAGCAGCAGATGCCTTGGCTGCTTCCCGCAGCCCTTACAGTTGCAGCGCGGCAGTTGGCAACCGGGCCTGGTGGCAACCCTCAGTTTGCACAGGCCCTGGTGGAGCTGGTGCTGGATCAGGGTATAGTGGAGCCACAGCGGGCTCAGCGTGCTGTGCATGCTGTGCTGCAAGCTTACTATGACACGGGCGACTACGCAGGGGTAAGCAGGCAGGGCAGGGCGCGAAGCCTTTCAGTAGTTTCAGTGAGGTGCATACACCAACCCCTGTCATTGTGGTAACAAACCAGTGTGTGGGTATCTCAGAATCAGTGGTTATCTCAGAAGAATTGCAGCGACCGGCACGTGGACTGCTTACGCTGCCATGCCCGCACTGGGTCTCCTCACAAGTATGGACAATCCTGTGCAGCTGGTGTGGATGGTTCTAACAAGCATTGCCGGCTGCTCACACATTGTTATGTTTGCCTCCGCAGGTCCTTGCAGCTGCTGCACGGTTCTTTGATGTGGACAGCAGCAGCAGCACTTCACCAGCAGATGATGCAGGATTTGTCAACGACAGCAGCAGCAGCAGCAGCAGGTGGTTGCTCAAACCCAGCAGCGTCACTCTAGCACTGCTGCTTGATGCAGCGGCAGCGCAAGGCGATGCTGCGCTGCTGCTGGGTGTTTGGAAGTATTTTGGCGCCAGCAGCCAGCAGCAGCAGCACCCTGGCAGCAACTTCAGCAGCAGCAGCAGCAGCAGCAAGAGTGGAGGAGGTGCCTTGCCGTCTCCTGTGGTACTGCATGCGCTGTCAAACGGGGCAGTACTCTGTGACTTAGCAGCAGCTGCGCAAGCCGGAGCGGATGCCAGCCGCAGCAGCAGCAGTCAGGGAGTTTGCCCAGTGGTGTTCACACTGGACAGCTGTACTGTGGACGTGCTGTACCAGCTGCACCGCTTGGCAAGTGTGGGGCAGCGGCAACAGCAACAGGAGGATGCAGAGCGCTCTGCCTCACAGCATTGGCAGCAGCAGCAGGATGAGGACAGCAGGCACCTCCAACTCAGCAGCAGCAGGCGGCGCCTGCAGCAGCACAGGAGCCAGCGGCAGCTCGTGCAGCTGCCCCTGCCGCTGCTGCACCCCCAGCAAGCGAGCCGGCTGCTGGGTTTGTGCAGTAATGCTGCCGATGTTGATCTACTGCTGCTGAGTCAGCTGTATCAAACTCGGGGGCTGGGTCCCCAGGACTTGATGTTGCTGCAGCAGCGACTGCAGGAAGCATCTAACACTGCTGCTGCTGCCACTCCTGTTGAGGGTATCATAAGCAGCTTGGAGGGTGCAGATAGCACTGTCACAGTCAACGGCAGCAGCAGCAGCAGCATGGGAAGCTGGGCGCTCGCGGCACAAGGGCCGATCGCCCTCGAGGTTTTGGACCAGCTGCCTGCTGTGTCAGCAACGGTTCAACCGCCAGCTTTCCCGCCGCCCCTTCACGCTGACGTGGCATATGCTGCAGTGGCAGCTTACCTTCGAACGGGGGCGTTTGGGAGGGCGGCAGCAGTGGCGCATGCAGCGGCGGTGCAGCACCCGAAGGACATTCAGCAGTTCCACCTGCTGGTGCGGGGTGCTGCTGCAGCGGGAGCGGCCTTGCCTGGGCTGGTGGTGGTGAGGAAGCTGAAGGAGATGCTGTGGCAAGTGCCGTCACCGAAGGCACAAGCAGCGATGCTCAGGTGTGAGGGGACCATTTTTTGGGTGTTGTGTGTTCCTGTGGGTGGGTCGGGGTGGGGTGGGGGCATGTCGCCGGCGTACCGTGGGTGTAACTTGCTGAGAAAACCAGCAGGCGGTGCAGGATTCAGCACGGTGTACAAGGCAGCACCGCAGGAGCGATGTATGTCGGCACAGATGCCCGAATCAGGCTTAGCTGTGTGGCGCGTGAATGCTCACATCGGCTGTAGCAGTGTTGCAAATGTGGCCACAGCTGTGGTGGATTTGTATGTACATGTCGGCTGTCAGGCCATAGGATATAGGGACACTGAAGTATGCAAGCTGTTCGGCATAAGCTATGGCATGCTGGGAGGGGCCGCCACGAGTTGGGCTACAAGCCACACACAACCACCCTGCACCCCGGGTTTCTTAGCTGGGATGCCTGCTGCACTGCAGATGGGGTGATCATCATGTTAGCGACATGATGATCACCCCATCTGCATGCTGCAGACGTTTCTGTTGGTCCCTGTGTGCAAGGTGTTTGTGCCGGTATAGAAACGTATCAGGACAGTGGTCAATCACTGTTGCTTCATTGCAGCATTCGTATGTACTGCCCAGCTTAGCAACTGCAGTTTGATGGTTTGCCGTGTGGTTTAGGGTCAACCCTAGTCATTCCCAATGTTGCATTACATCCGTGATGGGTTGCTTACTCCTCCCGGTCCGGTGTGCTGAGTGTTTGTCGTGTTGTGTGTGGCATGCAGGACGCTGGCCAGGGCCGGTGCTAGCCCGCCTCTTGGTGCTGCACCCAGCCCAGCGCGGCTGGCCTCATTTTTTGACAAATTCTGCACACCACACCCCAACACCTGGGGCGCTCTCCTGCAGGTAATGCAAGGGTGTCGGTGCAGCCTTGGCAGTCTTGTAGTACGCGCTTCGATGCATGGCGCCCTCCTAGGATGCATGCATTGTTGGTTGTTGTTCGCACATGTGGCGGCCCGCTGGCGTAGACTTATCCCTGCTTTCTGTATGGGGCATGGGGCATTTCTGAAGGTCCACAGCTTGCATTGTACTGTGCCGTACTATATTTTACTGTACTGCAATACACAATCTGATGCAATCTTGTCTGTCCTGTCATGCACACTTCATGTGTGGAGATCCCTGCGATGCATACACATGTCACTCTTCCCTCCCGCCCAGTAGTCTAAGTAGACCACAGGGAGCAAGGGACTTGGTCACTGCAGGGGTGCTGCAACCTGTTCCCACCCAGTAGTGAGTTGCAATAGGGGGACACTATGTCACTCGGGGTTCCCAGGTGATCCCTCAACCCAGTACTAATCGAGCCCAACCACGTTTAACTTCCGAGTTCTGATGGGATCGGGTGCTTTCGTGGTGGTATGAACGTAGCATGCCCATTTGACCAAGTTCAAACTATATGACCACAACAACGTGATTACTAAGGACATAGACAGCGCGGATAGTTTCCCAGCACTGACGGTCCTAAAAACATGCCAGACTGGTGCACCCCGGCCCCCTTGGTTGTTGGGGGTCCCTCCCTGGAAGCATTCCCGCCCAGTAGTGCCACACACCCGGTCACCTTCCTGGCTCCCCAACGTTGATCCACCAACACTGATTCATATGTGTTGCACTGCTGCAGGGCCTCGTGGTTTCAGGTGACCGCGGCCGCCGCACCCTCAAAACCCTGCGTGTGGCAATGAGTCAACCCTGGAACTACCTGGCGATGTCAGGGTTTAGTGATGAGACCCTTGACAGAGCACGGTCTAGGATCGTGGCAGCGCTGCTACGGGGAGTGCTGGCGGCCCCAGAGCACCGCAGTAGGCTGTCAGAGGTGTCTACTGCTGCAGCAGCAGCACTCCAGCAGCTGTCCGCCAGCAGCAGTAACTGCGGCGCTCAGCACGACAGCATGCTAGGAAGAAGCAGCGGGTTCATGGCAGGGTTGGATGTTACTCCGGCAGCTGCAAAGCAGGCAGCTGTGCTGAGCGTCACAGCTGCTCCCCACAGCAGCAGCAATACCGGGGTGTTAGCTCGGCCGGCACACAACAGCAGCAGCAGTGGCTGGCTGCCATGTGTGGAGCAGGCAGCACCGGGACTGCCGTTGCAGCAGCAGCCAGTGCACACCCGGTTGAAGGTTGTGCTGGTGTTGCAGATCCTGCAGGTGCTGCATGGCTGGGGGGTGCGGCTGCAACATGATGCAGCACTGGCGGCGGCACTGCAGGTCCTGCGGTTTTGTTGGGATACAGAGGATGCACGGCAGTCAGGTATGTGCGTGATATGCTGTGTAATGTTCAGGGTATGCTATACAAACCGTATTGCTGTGTTGCTCTGAGTTGTCAAGTTAGTCACCTGTGTTGTCAGGTTGGACGAGGGTGAGGTAGCCTTGCCATGCATGCTTGCATGCATGAGCAGCATCCGTTGATGCCTTGCTGTTTGAGCAAAGCCAACATCCACTCAATCAGTCTGTCCGCTCCTGTTGCTGCTCTGTCTTGCATGGCTGCTGTGCTGCCGTGCATGTATTCCGGCAGGCATCCTCGTCGAAGTCCTCAGAGCAGCGCTGGACCTCGGCATCCAACCCTCACAGGCCTCCTTGAAAGCACTGCTGGCTTGCTGTGCTGACCTAGAGTCCCGGCCTGGCAAAACCCCGCTGGGGCTTGCATCAGGCCCAGGGTTTAACCTGGACGGGGTCGGGCATGTCGACCTGGGGCAGGTGCTGCAGGCATGCAGAGAGGCACTGCGGGAACAGCAGGACCATGCTGCAGACAGCGCAGCAAGTGGTGTGGCGGCTATTGGTGATGGTGAACGGGCGACCAGCAGGAGCAGCAGCACGGGGGCTGGTGCAGAGGCGCAGAGGCAGCTCGCTGCACAGCTTTTGCGGACGTGGGTGTTCAACTCCACCTTCGCTTATGTCGAAGGTGCACGTCAGCACGGCCCGACCTGGCCTCTGAGGGGCGATGCTGCCGCTGCTGGGTCTGGGAGCACTGCACCTGCACAAGAGCTGTCAGCAACTGTTGGCGCGTGAGAGGGTTGTTGTTTGTTGTTGGAGTTTGGCAAAGGGTTCACAGTGGTTGTTGAGTGGCGCGTGTAGTTCTTGTAGCCGTACCGTTGTACGTTGGTCGTCTTTGTGCTGCCAGGGATGGGCAGTCATCACTCTCGGAGGCACTTTCCTGCCATGATGCATCGTGAGGTTGCTCACATGGCAGTTGAGAGCACATGTTTGTGGACAGGTTTCACCACCCTGTTGAGCGTGCTTCTGTGTCGAATAAAGCCAGTTCAACTGAGGCACGACAGAATCTTGGGCGCCAGCCTGGGGTGGCCAACCACGCGGGTGGCAGTTTGAGTGTCACAGTGTGTTGAAACAGATTATCGCCTCTCAATGAAATCACGACAAGACGTGCAGTGAAGCCGACACGCCATGCCTGCTCCCTGCGAATGCAGCAAGTCCCAGACACCACCAGCAAGCAGGGCCTGCAATGCATCAACAGCCTTGTTGCATACTGGATGTACAAGTGTTAGCAGTATCGGCAAGCGCAGCTCGCTGGTAAAGCGGTGAACTGTCAACCTATCTAAGGCGTGCCAAGCACCAGCAGTGGCACGTCAGCACAACAGTCATTCAAAACCCAACCAGTGTGAAACCTTGTTGTGCACGCGCGATTCAAAAACTCACGCATGACACACACCCGTCAGTAAAGAGCCAATGGCATACTATGCCGACGGTTGGCTGACTGTATGTGCAGAGCTGTACAAGTACTCTTTATCTGGAACAAAGACAGCACACAGAAGACACAAGTCAATTGGAGGTCTGGTACCCAAGTCATCTACCTACACCACACACCGGCACCATCCGGCAAGCACAACCCTACAACAGACACGTGCGACTGTCAACCAACACCACCTCTGCAAGAATCCTAGCAGCAGTACCGCTGCCAACGTTTGCAGCAGGCTTCACAGCTATTGCAGCTGCTGCAGGCGCTTGCAAGAGGCACAAAAACGGCCACACTCAGTGCATGAACAGCACAGCCAGCACGCCAGCTAGCGTGCAAGCAATCCAGCCCGTGTGCGCAACAGCTGCTGCAGAGCGTAAGCTGCTCCTGCGTGCTGTCGAGTTGAGGCTACCAACCCTTGTGAGGTTGCCGCGGTTCCCTGGCCCGATACCACCCGCAGGAGCAGCAGATACTTGCAGCGCTGCTAGCGCCCAGTTCTGCTCTCCCTTCACGCAGCTTGCATCCACGGAAGTATCTGGCTTCGTAATGCCAAAGCTTCCGGAAAGGATGTTCTGTTTCATGTAGCACTTGCCCAGCGACGTCACCGAGAACTGACACTGCGGCTCCGCTGCGCACTGCAACTTGCAGAACTGCACTGCGCCAGCGCCAGCAGTGATCGTCATGTAGTCGACCGAGCGCACACCGTCTCCCGCAAAGTCATAGTTCTTGACACAGTACATGCCGCTGTTGTCTGCAGGTGCATCACATGGCAGTCGTCGGTTCGTTTTGCGCACGTCACATGGGCCTGGGGTACGTCCCCACCTGAGGGTTTCAACGGGCTCAACCCTGGTAGGCAATGCCATTGATGTGTGGCAACTGTGTCTGCGTGTGACACGACGCGACTGTGTCTGCGTGCTGGCAAAGCGTCTCCACAACACCATAGCACACACTGCGCAAGGTGCCGCCTGATGACATGCATGGCTGTGACAAACTCACAGCTAAACTGCAGCCAGTAGCTGGACACACCTGGGTTTCCGAACTTGTTCCAAAGTTGTGCATCGCCAAAGCACATGCCGTAGGTCTTCGGGCTAGCCCCAGACACATTGAACTGCACAGACGCAATAGGCAGGCCACAGACAGTGCAGAGTGATGGTCATCTTGCTGGGTGCCATAAGTACATGCTGGCAAACGTAACCATGACGAGGCACATGTTTGGCAGGCTTGCTTCTGAGTGCCTCATCCGCAGCAGGCTGTGCACAAAACATGGTGCTGGACAGTGCAGATTACTGAGGGTTCAAACCATGTCTTTCATCTTGAACCCAGCTTTGCAACTAGGTGAGTGTGTCACATGGTTACAGGCTATGCCACTAGGGTTGACTCACGTTGATGGCCTTGAGCATGGTGCACATGCCAGTCTCTGTCATCGAGTAGCCCACACAGCCACCACTGTCAGTGTCACACTTCCCAGCACACTGCGACAGGCCTTCGTCACCCATCGACACCTGCAGGTCAGCAAGTGAGATCAGCACTCACATACGTCCAGATCCGATCTGTTTTGAAAACACCATCTTGCAGCCCAAGACTCCGATCTTTTGACTGCCGTGAGAAGCCATCTTGCAGCCGTAGCAAACACGTAACGCTGACATACATATGTTGGGGTCTCATAACATGCATGTTTGGGTCTCAGGGTTCAGGGGCTTGTAACTATCCAACTGCCGCTGTAGTGCCTGCAACCAACCATCTGCTGGCATGGTCGATGGCGCTTATGATAGCGTAGCCCTGACTCCCACACTCAAGGACGTCATGGCTGCTCACCTGCACATCACTGATGCTGGTACCGTTGACAATATAGCCCTTGATGCAGCGATAGGTCTTGGCACCAGTTGGCCCAGCAGGGTTGCCAGCCGGTGCCACAGCAGCAAGCGCAGGAGTCTGCACGCCTGTGGGGTCACAACAGCAGGGCCCCAGACAGCACGACAGCAATGCGCATGGCAGGTTAGTATTTGCTACAGCCTGTAGCATGCGCAGCATGCTTGCAGGTGTAAGCTGGCATGCGCTGCCTGAGGTGGTCAGTAGATAGCTACATACGTGCAGGAGTGTGCCATGCTCCCTGCTGCCCATGACTCTCGGCAGCAGGAGTGGGAGAATGGCGCAGGCGTGGTGCATGGAGCCGCAGCTGCAGGGCGCCTTGCATTAGCTCAGGCAAATGCTGCCACAAGCTGGTATGACCAAGTCTTGAGACAGCAAGTGCTGTATGTCGCATCTTGTGCTAGGCACTGCAAGATTAGGACAGCAGGCTGCAAAACCCTAACCACACACCTGTGTTGACCTCAGGGGATGGTACTGCATAGTCCAGCTGCCCACCAAAAGTGACCCAGGCCTCCTGACCGTTGAAGCAGGTGAAGTCAAGTGTCTCTTTGGCAGGGCCTACAGCACAAAACAGAGCAGTGCGTGTAAGAGGTGGGTGTCCGTCAACACTGTTCAAACTAGCTGCGGTGGCAATGCTGTGTTGTTGTGTCAGGTCAATACCCAGTGTGGGCGCCCCCGCCCCCATTGGCGGGTTAGTCATTACAGACACCACTGCAGGCACTTGAGGTCACAGTTGAGACATGTTGCGCCAAATGCCCCACTGATTGAGGTAAGTAGTGGTGCGGGATGTTCTCACGCACTTGTAGAGATTGTGCGGTCCCTTCAGTTCGCAGACCTCCATTTCAGGTGTGAGGTCACCGCCCAATGGTGAAAGCACCAACTTGTAACCAACATGTCCCCCCTACCCCTGCCCCTCCCGCACACACACCACTATTGCAGCCTGGCCTACCTGTGTTGCCATAGAGCCCTCCCAGTGCGTGCATCTTGAGGTAGCATGTTGACGTGCCTCCAGTGACGGTAGGCTTCTTCATGATAAAGTACTGGCAGCCTGCTGTTGACTTGCACTGTGTTGCACACGTGCTGGGAGTTTGGCCTACGCATAGACACAGACACAAGGGGCGGGGTTAGGAACAGGGCATCATGATGAAGTACTGGCAGCCTGCTGTCGCCTTGCACTGCGTTGCACATGTGCTGGGAGTCTGGCCTGCGAAGGGATGCATGGATACGCATAGACATAGACACATGGGGCGGGGTTGGGAACAGGGCATCATGTCAGGGACCCTGAGTGTCATGTCACAAATGCAGGGCGATGACCAAGCTCACAGAGAAATGTAGAGTTCATTAGCGTTGGGGCAAAGCAGCCAGCTGGCCTTGGGGGCTGTTTGATAGGTAGTTCAGCGATACCATGTGCAACACCATGTTTTTCAGAAGGATGTGTCCGCTCTGTGCTGGGAAAACCGTACGTCAGCTCCTGCAGAAAGCAGTGCATAGGGCTAGAAAAAAACGTTCACCGCATGCACACCTGCCAGCTCCGTGTTTGCTGACTGCATGGGATTCTCCATGTCGCCAGAGGCTGCTGGGTCGCCCTTGATGTCATAGCCACGCAGGCAGAAGAAGCCGCCACCCACCCTGTTGGCAGCTGTAGCAGCAGGGCAGCAGGAGAATATGGCAGTCAGATTGATCCATGGTTGGACTTGATTATGGTGGCATGTATGGCGCCTGGCAGGCGCAGGTGTGCAAGGGCAGTGCACGGTGTGTCTTACCCTGTAAGCCTGCTTCAGCTGCTGAAAAGGCGGTCAGGCATGGAAATAACATATGGATTCATGCTTGGTTGTGATGATACTCACATGTCTGGACGCCAAAGTCCAGCCAGTCGTTCGCGCTCTTCATACACAAAGCGTCAAGGGTCGCGTCCGGTGCTGAGCTTGTCGTATTGAACGCCTTCATCAAGAAACACTTGTTCACGCTGAGTCCGAAGCCACTGCATTCGCCGCCAAGGGAATTGCACGCCACGGCACATTGGTTGACGCCCTCGTCGCCAGCAGACACGTTCCTTTGGCTGTGGATTTTCCCGCCCACGTTGTACTGGCGCATGCAGTAGTACTTGACGGCCTGCTGCGCAACGGCGGCATCGACCGTGGGTGCCACATTCACCTCTGTGCAGAAAGAAACACAAGCAACAGGCAGCTTGAGCACGACAGCACGGCCAGCAATGTGTGGATGTGGCAAGCAGCGCAGCGTAACGCCGAGTCTCACAGGCAACAAGCAGGCTGAAACACGTCACATGGCCGGTTGTGAGGCAGTGCCGGCGCACCTCACAGCCTTGCTTGCACAAAACCTACCGAGTGTGCACAAGCTGTTACCAACCTCATACTGTCTAAACAAAACACTCCACTGCAAACCCCACCCTCAACTAGGGGCCTCACATGCGTGCTCCCAACACCTCTTGCCCTTACCTGGTCCCTTCTTCTGCTCTTGCGCTGGTTTCTCTCCCGCCTTTGCATCCGGCTTGGCCTCTGCTGCTGGAGCCGCACCCTCTGCAGGCTTTTCAGCCGCTGCTGCTGCCGGCGCCTCCCCCGCTGCTGCTGCTGGCTTTTCTGCTGGTGCTGCTGCCCCAGCCTTAGGTGCTGAAGGCTCTACGGCCCCTTCTGCATCCCCCTTGCCTTCTACCAGGTTGAACACGACCTTTGAGGTGTAGACCTGGTCGGTTGGCGGTTGGAGGCTTGGGACGCCGTTGACCTCTGCACTGCCCTTGAGCATTGTGGCCTTGATGTTCAGGGTGTGCTTGCCCTATAGAGAGGTGGAAGCAGCAGGGACGGAAACAGCAGAAACAGTGACAAATGCAACAGCAGATTGTTTGTGGAGGCTCAAAAGTCGGAGCTTTGGTCCTTTCTGTGTGTCCTTGCAGTGAGTGTATCTTTGTCAGGCCTTGCCCCAAGTCCCTGCAGTGGATCTGTCCTTGGCAGGCCTTGCCCTAGGTGGCTACATCCCTAGGCCCCTACACAAACTCAAGCTAATTCTGTGGCAAGGGGCCCCTCCACACTCCTCCACAAACACTCAGCAGCACTCCTGGGAGCGCCTGCACTGCTGCTGTCGCATCTGCAACTTCTACTGCCAGTGCGGCTTCTACTGGCTGTAACACTGCTCTTGCCACTGTTGAACAGTGGCTGCTATGACCAGTAGTAGCAGTGGCTGCTATCTCCACTAGACGGTACCAGCACTGACACTGAAAGCAGCAGTGTCAGAGACCCTCACAGCCACACTGGGGATTGCGTTCACTGCTGACCGTGAACGCCATCTCCAGTGTGGCTGTGAGTGCCTGTGACACTGCTGCTTCCACTGTCGCTGCTGGTACCGCCGCCGCCGCTGCTGCTGCTGCTGCCGCTGCTGCTGCTGCTGCCGCTGCTGGTACCGCCGCCGCCGCTGCTGCTGCTGCTGCTGCTGCTGTCGTCCCTACATGTCCCCAGTACCTACCGGTGCCAAGGTGTCCAGGTTATCCAGCAAGATGAATGGTGCACCCTGCTTGGGCATAGTCGCCTTCTTCGCAACCCCGCCATCAATATTCCACAAAATGTCATACGCAGCAGGCTGCGCCACTGTTGTCAGGCAGGCTTGGAGGTTTCTGTCTTCCCCGCCCCACCACCCATCCTCCTCCTCCTTCCACTGAGTCCACCCACTGCCACCAATGCTATCCTTGAGGCTGGGGGTACCGCTGCCGCCTTCGCCAGTGATTGGGCTCCCCACTTCTGCGCGCATCTCCAAACTGCTGCCGCTACTGCTGCTGCTAGGCTCAGGAGCAGCAGCAGCGGGGGCAGTTGCTGGCGTTGGTGCTGGTGCTGGTGCGGCAGGCTGTCCGCTGCTGCTGCTGCTGGGTGCCGGCGTGCTGCCCCCACTGCTTGCCTTGTTTTCTGCCCTGCGGCCGAATGGGTTATAAGGCAGGTTCCAGAAGAAAGGGCTCAAACCCCGGCTGATCCCTCCTTGCTCTGCCGATGCATCCCATCGCTGCAGTTCACTGACTACTGCATCCGGCTGATCTTGCTCCTCTTGCACTGCTCGTAAGGGTCCGATTCGGCTCTGACTGCCGAGCCCCTGCAGCCGCCGCCCCTTGGCCGCGGGCAAGCAGTCCCCAGGGACACATGCCTTCCTGCTGAATAGGGGGTGCACCGGTTGCACGAACAGCTTTGGGGCAGGGCTGGCTGTGAGTTTTATGGTGTTGAGGGAGCTTGAGTCTTCATTGCCTGCTGCTACTTGAGCTTCTTTGGTCCAGCCTGATGGAACGTTTTTGGTTCCGTCGGGGAAGAAGTTGATTGTGAGGGCTGGGCAAGCAGCTGCTGCTAGCTGGGCTGACGCTGCAGGGCAAAAGGGGAAGCGCAGCAGTGTCGTGGTGGTGAGCATGTGTGGGAGGAGTTGTTGAGCAAGTGCACAGAGAAGTTGCGAGGGGTGATGTCAGTGCACAGGAGGAGGGAGAGGGAGGGGCGAGGAAGGGGTGAGAAAAAGGGGAGGGAAAAGGGACTTGCTGAGCATATTTCCATTTGAAAAAGAAAACTTTAGGTTGTTTTGAGCTGTGGGTGGCTGGTTGAGTGAGACATACTTGCATAGAAGGCACACGGAACCTGCCGCCAGCTGACAGCAGTAGCTGGGAGCACGGGTCACTTGATGCATTTGTGCCACCATGGTTGCATGCCATGCCGCCGTTGAGAATCAATACATGACTACATACTGTTTGCGACTGGTTCTCACAAGGGTTGCTTCGCATTTGTGACACAGCCCACAACACAGTCACTCACTGCTGTCTGCCAGATGCAGGAGAGCAAAGTTCAGGTGGGGCACACCACAGCTGATGCATTATACGTTTTCATGCACGTAGCAGGGACGGGCTCACCAATAAGTGCAACGGCGCATATGCACAACACCCCCTTCCACTTCGGCATCGCTACTCTCGTTTGGTGTAGCCCGCTGCGCAGTCTAGCATCGAGGCAGAACGCACAAGCTCAAAGGTTAGATTGTGGTTGGCTACGCTCGATAGCTCGTCGATGCTGAGAGGAGGGAATGCTGAAGTTTGCTTTTCTCCAGGTTGAATCAGTCACCCGCAATCGGACTCAGCTTCTTGTCGAAAGCCAAACACAAACCCGTTGGCACAGCGGCGATTGGCTGACAAGAAGTTCTGCAGGTGGGAGTTTGAGTGCCACCGACAGCTGCCCTCGGCCGCCCAAGGCTTCCCAGCAGTCAGCAACCTGCTTCAAGGCTGAACGACTTAAGTGAGATCATTCAAGTCACGTTCCTGTGGGCTGCAGACGCAAGCTTCAGGTAGCACTCGTGCCTCCTGCCTGCCTGGCATGCCAGCCTGGCAGGCAGGCTCAAGGAACGTGAAGCCTCAGCGACAACACTGTTACATGCTTAATCCAGCAAGTGAACGACCAGCTTCAGATACCGCAGCTCAGGACAGGCTGCTGGGTAAGGGTGGTCTGCTGGCTGGCCATGCACGCCAAGCACTGTCGCTGTCCGCCTCGCCCGTTGCACAGCAGAGTCGCAGATCTGATGGAACAGCGGGAAGTTTATGTGGCTGGAACAGGACGCCAGAGCCAGCACACCACCACTGCAGAATGAACAGCAGCACGGCATCGCAGGACAGGTCATCAAACGGGTTGCTGCAGGAAAAAACAATAAGATCTCTACAGCCTACCAGACTACTCAGCACATGTGGCTTGGCCTAGCAGCTTTGCACAGCACAGCACCACCTACATTGCGTCCTTACACAAGCCAGCTGTGCAATGCTGAACTGGCTTCAAGCTGGCAAACTCACATTGGTTTGCAAGCCACACAGGTGTTTGTGCCGTGTGTGTCCACAGTATGCCAATGCTTCATCTCTGTGCAACACTACCAGCTCACTGGCAAGCTAGTGCATATGCAGCAGTGCCGACCGGTTCCAAGCGGCTCGTGTAAAGGTCAAGAGTGGCCACATGCTGCATGCCAGCTCACCTGCATGTGACTTTGGCTGCCATTTCAAACAAGCGCTCGTAGCTGGCCTGCGCTTTGGGGACCGAGGCCTTGTTGGGGGCAAAGCTGGGCGGGTCGCAGATCACAACGTCCCACGTCTCCTTGGCTGCATTGTCAGCAGGACAGGCGTGGCATTACACATGTGAGTGACTCAACATGGATATACTGGCAGTGTCAGCGGGATAGGCATGGACCACACACAAACCAGTGACTCAACTTGTGACCTGACGTGCTGACAGTCTTTCACGGGTCAAGTAGAGCTTTGTACATCATGTGCCGCACATTTCACCACAGTCATGATTTGACACATCTGCGACCTCACCAAAATCAACCATGCAGATCACAGCGCTGAGGCCTCCGCTGAGAGAAACCCAACACAGTACCAGCAGTTCATACTCCTGTGCTGCTAGCTTTGAGAGCCGTAACTGGCACAGGCTCTCTACTGTGTCAGTTGCAGGGCTGTGGATTGGCCTGGTGGTGCGCTGTGTGGCGCCAAGGCAGAACGGTTGCTATAAGCACAAGCTGCAAGAACGTGTGATGATGATGATGATGAAAAATACCAGCAAATACCTGAGTGAGCGCGCTCCAGGAACTCAAAAGCATCCATGGTGATGGACTCATGCTTGGATGCCTTGAGCCCGTTCAGTGACCAGTTGGCATCAGCTGCTGCCAACGCTGCATCAGCTACATCCACCGTAGTGACAGCAGACGCTCCCGCTAGCCCAGCATAAACTGAGAAGCCACCGGTGTAACCGAACAAGTTGAGGACACGGCAGCCTTTGCTGAACGACTGCACAGCACGGCACAGCACAGCGCGGCACAGCACAGCAATAGGCTGTCGAAGTCCATTGATTGTGTACACTGGCATCAAGGCTGCGGACAAGCTGTCTCATGCAAAGCTTTCCTCCCAGCAAGAATGGTGCAAACTTACGAGGCACAGTAGCTGGTAAGGCAGGCAGCACCATACCGCTCCTTACTGCACCTGTGTGGCTAATTAGCCACCATTATAATGGTGGCTTGGGCTAAGATTTGCAGAGAGCCGAAGGGCCTGATGCAGTAATCAATGTAGTAATTTCCTTATTTGACAGGGCTGTCCTCAGCCAAGGGCCCACCTGCATGAGCTTCCTGTTGTCCCGTTGGTCCAGGAAGAACCCTGTTTTCTGGCCCACGACCACATCCGCCCTGAACTTCACCCCATTCTCTGTGAAGTTCACCGGTGAACTGGGGGTGTTGCCAAGGATGGACCGGCCCCTGCTGACTGACCCTGACCTAAGCAGAGGGGGAGTTCAATCCATTATGTGACATGATTCACACATAACAACAGGGTAGTGTCAGATGCAGAGGCTGAGCGATGGCTAAATGCGCAACAGCTGCACATGCGAGGGCTGTACAGCGTTGTGAAGTTTCGGACTTGCCTGGTGACACATTGACCGCACAGCAGCTGCCAACATCACGCAGAACCCGATGCAGACATCTGATTCAATTAGCAGCTTGGTGGCTGCACGCCAACTCCAGGCCTGTAATCGTGCCTTGCATGTATGTCCACCCCACCTGCCTTACTTGTTTTTCAGGAACACTGCGTCCAACGGCAGCTGCTGCTGCAGCCACTCAGCAATGCCTGCAGTGTCATAGAAGCCAGCAGGACCCTCCCCATCCAGCTTCATAACTGCTGTGTTGCCATACACATCACACACAAGGCCAGGTAGGAGGTCACCCTCCCCATTGATCAACCTGTAACCTGCACACAAGGGACACACAAGCATCATGCGTCTCTGTGTAAAGCACACCACCAGTTCCACTTTGATCCGCTGCCTCACTGGCTGGGTGTGAAACTGTGTCACTGACATGACGTGTGATGTGTTGCACACGGATAGGTGTTGGTTACGTAACTGATGTCCATCCAGCAGCAACTGCGTCATGACTTACCCCACGGCATAACCCACCACGCATGCACACCACATCACACATCTCCAGCAGCCGCTACTGCTGTATGTGCCCATGCCTGACAGCCTACCAGGTGGGTTGGTGCTGCTCGTCATTTACTCCACTTTCTCACAACCGCCCATTTCAAAATCCCCAAAACGTCATGTATGTGGTCAAACCCATAGCAACTGCTTCGGCTTTTTTTTCTGGCCTGTCCTGTGCACCCACCTGTTGTTTGACTGCCGTTGAACAGTCTCTGCCGTAGCTGCAGTGCCCGTTGTAGTCTACTGGCGATTAGGGCATCATCCAACCGCCGCTCCTTCACTGCCAGGGCCCTGAACACTAACTTTGACTTGGGGTCATAGAACCCCTGGCAAGACGGGGCAAGAAATACAAAAAATACAGACA
Source organism: Desmodesmus armatus (assembly GCA_007449985.2). NCBI lineage: Eukaryota > Viridiplantae > Chlorophyta > Chlorophyceae > Sphaeropleales > Scenedesmaceae > Desmodesmus > Desmodesmus armatus. The sequence continues at coordinate 134,997 of VIIQ02000020.1, forward strand.
ACAGAGCACAGTGATAACACAGATTGAAATTTCCTGAAGGTCACAACCTTGTTTTGCAGTTCGCCACTGACCACGCTGAAGGTGGTTGCGTGGTATTCACACCAAGCAACACTGACCTTCACTGCTGGCAGCAAGCCTAAGCTGTGCCTTTTTTGCCATCAGGTGACAGTACAGTTGCAGTCGGCTGTGCACGTGTACACCAATGAGAGCAACCGCAGCTACACAGCTGCTGCGGCCACCACACAGCTGCTGTGTCCACACTCCCACAGTTGAGTGGGACTGTCGGACAGTCACACTCCCCACACCACGGTAGCTCCCTTACCTTGGCTATTATGTCTCCATCCCTTGTCTTGATCAGTGCGAGAGAGCCTGATGGGGCCGGGGGCTTTTCTGCTATAGACTCTGCATACACCCAGGGGTGTCCTGACTTCAGGGTTTTGATTCGATCCTTGGACAACACAAGGTGGACTGGCGCTGCGCTGCCTGCTAGTAGGGGCATCTGCCAGCGCGTGCAGCACTGCTATTGGTGCTGCTGGTGCTGCTAATGCTGCTGCAGCCGCTGTTGCTATGCACTGATCGCCTATTGCTGCTGCTAGTGCTGCTGCTGCTGCTGCTGCTGCTGCTGTTGGTGCTGGTGCTGCTGCCTGCCACTACTTTGGAGGTGACCCACAGTGACAACCTGATGCTGCCCACGCTGCACGTCAATTCAGTAGCTTGGTTAGGCAGGAACCAGGCTGAAGGACCCTCCTCCTGTGTAACCGAGTGTGGAGCAGCAGCTGGCAAGCCTACTTCCCAACTTGTGGACCAGTCAGTGTTGTTCAAGTGCACTCAAAGAGCCTTTCTGTAGACGCTCCTGATGAGAATGTACGTGGTGTAGTCACAACCTTGTCCCAGTCAACCAAAGTGGTGCTTAGTCATCAGGACAACAAGCACTGATCACGCCGGATGAAATCACAGTTTGGTACATGTTGTTGGAAGCAAACCTGTTCACAGCCAGTCTGTTCAGGGCTAGCAGTTGCTTTCGTCTCCGCGGGACAGATCACATCGTCGAGCTCTTTCGCCAGCCTTTGATAGACGGCCGTAATGGCGACGGGTGCAAACCCATCTTCAATTCCTGTCACAATCACACAGCAGCCTGCACCCCAGCCAGCGGCAGTAGCTACTGCTGCTGCTACTGCTGCTGCACCCAAGGCAGTAGTCCCCGCAGCAGCACCTGCCCCAAAAGCAGCGCCACAGCAGCGAGCATTGCAGCCCCAAGCAGTGCCGGTGCAGCAGGCACGGGTGTCCCCCATTGATGCAGCCATAGATGATGTGCTGGGGGGCGATCTGGGCATGCAGGAAAGGCAGTTGGCAGCAGATGAAGTGGCATATGCATACTTCAGCCAAGTCCGAGAGGCTGCAGGCGATCAGTTGGACCCTGCGGTTTCAGCACAGCTGAATGAGCTGGTGGCAATCACACAGGCAGAGAAAGGTGCGGCTGCAGTACACCCTGGCAAACTGCATTGCATCGTCTGCTCCAACGTGGGCAAATGCATGCAGCAGCCCATGTTGACACAGATGCCACATAGATATTGTGCTGCACCTCTTTTGGAAAGCAGTGCTGGTGTCAATATCACAGATATCTGGATCGATCATGCCTGGTTTCAGAAGATACCCATTTGAACAGACAGCTCGGCTATTTTGGTCCAGTCGGCACTTCTAGGCAGCAACTCTCATTGTCTGCACCATTTGCCGCCCTTCTGCTGCAGATGCCATTCTGCAGAAAAGCAACCGGGTAGCGAGGCGTGTGCTGCGGCCGCTAGGGTATAAGATGCTGGAGGTCCAGGGTTTAAACCCTGCCTCTGTCAGCCCCGCAGCAGCACGAGCAGCACTGGAGGCAGAACTGACACCTGAGCAGCAGGCAGCAGTAGATGCAGAGGCAGAGCGGCTCTTTGAGGAGGTGCGCCGGTGTTTGGGTTAGCCCAATGAGCGAGTATGACCACTTTTCCATCAATTGGTCACCCTCTCACCACTCCATTTGAACCACTAGAGTAGCTAACGGCTCTTGCGAGAGTCTGTGTGACGCCCCTAAAGTTTTGTGCGCTGCTACTTTGCTGTGCCACCTCTTGGTGCAGACTGTCCAGTCTTTGGTTGATTCCAGACGTACAAGCAGCAGACTATCATTACATCAGAATAATGCAGGCCACTGCCATGCCCTATGGTTGCCCTCTCATGTCCTGCTGCTGTTGCTGCTGTTGCTGCTGCTGCTGCCGCTGCAGGTGTACCTTCCCGAGCTGGAGGCCGCCTCCCGTGCAGCAGGTGTTCAGGACCCTGACGAGGTCTGGCAGCAGTTTGGACGCAACGTGCTGGCACGGCAGCCAGAGGAGCCGCAGCAGCAGGCAGCAGGTGCGGGCAACTGGGACTGGGACGGGGTTTTGAGAGTTGGCTCTGCCTGTTGCAACAGATGGGAAGGTTGTGACGGTTGCCTCTTTGCATGACAGTACATTCTCAGTCAGTAGGCCATATGTGTTGTTGTCTCTGTACTACAGCAGCTGTTGCTATGGGCGTTAGTGAGATATGTTTCCTGCTTGTGGCTGCATCAGTATCAGATGCCCTGCACAGCAGTGTCCAACGTGCATCACTTGCGTCTAGCATGACAGTGCTGACGCACACACACAGGCATGTGTTGCTGCATTGCTGGCTGCCTGACATCGTACCCTTGTTCTTACCCCGCTCCCCTCCCTGCTGCTGCTGCTGCTGCTGCCTGCTGTCCTGCTGTGCGTGCTGTTTCTGCATCTATGTAGCTGCCATTGCTGTCCCTGCTGCGCTGGCAGGTGCTGTGGTGGCTCTAGTGGTGTCAAAGTTCTTTGGCTGGCTGCAGCGGCGGCGGCAGCGCCGCTACGAACAGACGGAGACTGGCAGCGAGTATTATGAGGAGGAGGTGTTGACAGCTAGCGACCTCGATGCAGCGTCAGCATATGATGAGTAAGCAGCGCCGCAGGGTGTTACTGGCAGCAGCGGGAGTGGCAGGTTTTTGCGGGGAAGGGGTGGACAGCTAGCGACCAGGATGCAGCGTCAGCATACAATGAGTAAGCAGCGTCGCAGGGTGTTACTGGCAGCAACATTAGCGGCAGGTGTGTGCGGGGAAAGGGCGGACAGCTGGCGTCCAAGATGCAGCATCGGCCCACGATGAGTAAGCAGCGCCGCAGGGGGTTACTGGCAGCAGCGGGAGTGGCAGCGGCAGGCTTTGTGGGGAAAGCGCTGATAGCTAGCGACCATGGCGCAGCTGCAGGTCCCAACGAGTCAGCAGCACGCAGCGTCACTGGCAGTAGCGGCTGCATGGGAGTGGTGTAAAGCAGCTGCAGCAGCGGACAGCCAGCACCTGGCACTAGGACGCAGCATTTACATGTGAGGGGCAGTGCAGCATTGCTGCAGCAGCAGGCGCCGGGTGTTGATGCTGACAGGTGTTTGACTGGCCAGCATTCGACCGAGTTGAAGCAGAATGCTGGCCTGCTAGGGTGTGTCGACAGATGGAGTACTTGGGTGCATGCAAGCTCACTAAGACTGTCCTACTACATAGGCAAGCAACAGTGACGTATATGGGTTGAGAGGAACAGCCTGGTGTGGAGTGTGTTGCAGCACAACTGGTCGTTGTTGTTCATTTTGACTTGCAGTTTCATGATTTCTGGCCTTGTTTGCACTCTGTGGCAATGGTCAGGGTTGACATCAATGTTGCCTACTGACTGATGAGCAATCCAATCTGTCAGTCGCAACCATGAGTCGTGACAAGTCAGTCACAGCAAGTAGTAGGGTTTCACAAGAATGTAGTCACCCAGCTGGGATGGCTCACAAATCACACCACCTCTCTGCATGGATGCATGCATGTACATGCATGTGCATCAAGTTCAACTGCCATGCAGCAGTCAATGGACCTTTCACTCGCCTCCTGCTTCAGTAAGCTGCACGCATGCACAAGGCAGACGCCTTGGCATTTCTTGACAAACCACGGCTGCACAGGCTGCAACAGCAACGGCGGCAGCACCTTCAACCACACAAATCATGCACAACGCTGGTCACCAAGAAGGTCCTGACACTGTGATCTACATTAGCAGGTCACTGTGCCGGACACAAGCCAAACTCAACAAACCCACCACATCACACCAACAACACTCACTGCCCTTTCAATTGCACTACTAGGCCGCTGCTGCCACCTTGATAATTTTGGTCCAGCCAGCAGCACACGTATGTGCAAGGAGATAACTCTCACGACAGCACACACTCACATAGCATGCGGCAGCAGCAGCCAAAAGCTTGAAGCAGCAGCCTACTGCTTGGTTGCTGCTTCCAGCTCCCTGTGCACCGACTTAGCCCTAGCCTCCACCTCCGACGTAACACACTTCACCCTCCTCACTTTTCAACTGCTACCACAAGCCCTCAACACACCAATACAGCCCATGCCAGCAGCAGCCTACTGCTTAGCTGCTGCCTCCATCTCCCTGTACACCGACTTAGCCCTAGCCTCAACCTCCTTCAAAAACTCTGCCTGCACCCGCTGCGCGTAGCTGCCGCTCTGCATGCCCAGCACAATCAGCTCCATCTTCTTCTGCAGGGCCTCCATGAATGCTGCCTCGGCCACATCCCCGCCTGCTGCTGACTTGCGGATGATGCTGCCCCACTCCTGCTCCTCTGCAAACAACACTTCGTTCAAAACACCCTCAGGACCTGCAGGATGGAGTGGGAGCAGAGGGTGTGTGTGGCAGTGGTGAGCGAAGCAGCAGGGGCAAGGACAGTGGGTGGGGCAGCAATGATTATGGCAGTGGCAGCAGCCAACAGCACCTCGTTCAGAACACCCTCAGACCTGCAGTGTGTTGGCAACAAGGGCAGGAGCGGAGGGTAGTGGCAGCGGCAACAGTAGCGGGGGCAGCATGCTTGGCCAGACAGTATGCTTAGTCAGACAGCATGCGAGACGCTGCCAAGGCTGCTGACTTGCGGATTATGCTGCCCCACTCCTGCTCCTCTGCAAACAGCACCTCGTTCAGCACACCCTCAGGACCTGCAGGATTCAGTGGGGGCAGAGGTTAAGGCAGCGGTGGGGCAGCGATGGTGTGGCAGCGGCAGCAGTGGCAGAGGCTGCAGCAGCACCGGTCAGATGCGGCATGAACCCCACAGGTTGCTTTGTTGGAGGGAGAGCGACAGGCACTGGCGCCATACCCACAAGCTTACAAGCCCTCACAAGGCTGCTTGCAGCAGCTATGTCATGCTACTCAGGCTGACACAGCTGTGGTCCAATGTCATTATTACTTACCAACATGTGGGCACAAGCCCACCGTTGAATGGTCAGGCCAGGGCACAGGCGATTGCCTAGATACCACCTCATCCTTACACCCAAACCCCGCCTTCACAACCCCCCCCCCCCCACCCCACCCCACCAGACAGCCAGCTGGCTCAAGCTCCCCCCTGTCCCAGGACCCTTGAGCCTAACACTGTACACAGGAGACTCCAGCACACCCAAACTCCCTTCCACCCTCACACCTTAACAGACCCACACCCCTCATTCCCTCCATTCACAACACCCGCACACAAGCAGGCCGCCTAGCACAGCCCAGCTCTCCCCCCTCACCTGATGTCTCAGGGCCCTTGAGTGCCCTTGATGCATACAGCTGCAGCACCTTCTGCAGCAGCGTGACCATCGTGTCCATGCGGTCATCCTGACATTTCTTCATCCATGCAAAGCAGTTTGACAGCAGTGCCTCATCTAGGCGATCGCTGTGCTTGTCCAAGGCAGCACGCACAGCAGACACCTGAGCAGGATCGAGGGGCAGGTACCATTCGCCCTTCTCGTTCGCTGCTGCTTTGAGGATCTCCTGCAGGATGGCTGCGCTGTCGTTCAGCTGCTGCTCAGTTTGTTTGACCATGGTGTCAACCAGCAGCATCACAGCATCTGCAACTGCCCTCAACCGCTCCTTCTCCTCTGCGTCCGTGATGCTGTCGTTGCGGGTTGCAATACGCAGCCAGAACTTGGGGTCGAAGCTGAAGATGTTTTCAGCCACAACCCGAGACAGCTCCTGCTGAGACTTGGCTGCCAGCAGCATATCTATGAGCTCATCCAGCTTTGCTGCCTCCTGCAGCTCCTTGGTGACATTGCCACCAAAGCTGCGTACTATCAGCGAGCTGCGCAGCGCCTGCTGCTGGGCCTGCTGCCACAATTGGTGCTGAGGGCACTGCTGCTGCTGGTGCTGCTGTGGGCGCTGTAGCCTTGCTACCTGCGCGCAAGGCCGAGCTGTGCTGCGGATATGTGGAGCAACAGCTGATGTGAAGCAACGAGAAGCATGCAACATCATGGTGTGCTGGGATCGACTTGCCGCTTCGCGATCTGCCAACCACCAACAAGCAGTAGCAACGCAGTAGCAGCTCTAGACGTCAAAGATATGAGTCAATTGACGTGTGCATCCTTTCAAATCCTGATACGCCAATTTTCGTCATCGACCCCAAGTTTGACTGGCCTCAGCTACAGCTGGTCAACAGTTAGCCAGCTGCCACCACTCATTGTGGATGATAATGGTGCGATGCTACGACAGCACAGACTCCAGGCTTTGCGAGCGATTGGGATCATGGTGGCACAGCAGCTGTAGACAGCAGTAAAAGTCCTGACTGGGACGAAGGTCAGGAAACGTACGCACTGCACGAAGTCTGAGCAAGCGTATGATCAGAGATTGATTAGCACAGTATATCGAACCCATCAAAGCCCTGACACTCATGTTCATGGCGGTTGTTGATCTGTCCATGGCTGTTGTTCCCAACATGATCAAGGGCACAGAACTGCTGGTAGCACCATATGCATCCTAAGTAATTTCTAATCCAATCCAATCCTTCTTCTCCCTGGAAGCAATCGATGTCACCAGTCAGCAGCTGCCAACCCCCTGCAAACTGTCCAAACCCGTGCCTCCAGCACAGCAAGAACCGCCTGCTGACAGACTGGTTGTGGTCACTGCATATGCTCGCTGCCAAGATGACTGTTCAAAAGAGGCCCTTCAACCAATCATGACACCAGCCACATGCACGTGCGCACGCGCGGACATGCCTTGATGCCCTTCCCTGACTGCCTGTGGCATCATCAAACACGGTAGCCCGCTAGGCCACCCTATCTGTCAACCTTGGCAGGGACTGCAGCAGGCAGTCACATGAGCTGAACACACACTCAGCTGCCACACCGCTGAGCACAAGCACGCAGCACAACTGCTGAACAAGCACCGTGCAACCCCCGTCCATGCCCAAGTGCTGCTGCTGCTTCCTCGTCACCCCACTGCCACTCGCACCACTGCCATTTTGCATCCGCTGTCATTGTGTGCACCTCCGGCCAATGCTGCAGTGATGCCCAGCCAGCAGCAGGTTGCTTGGGGGTAGGGTAGCTGCCAAGGATCAGGGGCAAGCTGAGGTGGGCCTGTGAGTGACAACGCAACAGCAACTGTTGAGCCAGATTGCACAATGTTTCCTTACTTATCCTGCAGCTTTTTGGCTGCAACAACAAAAATTACAGAAATAATCAAATAAATGCAGACCTTCTTGACAGCAGCAGTCAAACCAACAAGCCCACCGCAAATGCAGCCACCAGGCTCACCTGTTGCTTCATACACATTGCGGCGCCTGCCTGCCACTCCCCGTCCAAAACATTTGGTCGAGAGATCCCAAGCCTGTGGCAGCACAGCAAGGGCAGACAGCAGGGGACACACAGCATGACAGCAGCTGATCAGCCAGTGAGTCCTTGTGTCAGGCATGACTGTCACGGTGGTGCTGTGCCTCAGTCCAACAGCACAGTGTGTCAGGCCAGCTGCAGGCAATGCAGCGCTGTTCTACACATGTCACAGGCTACAGGGTGGCAAATGCACTGGGCAGCCTTCTTGGTGTCAGATGGCGATGCATGACGCACTGTCCCACTCAGGGGCGATGCACACTACCTGTCAGGAGCCAACAGTCCCCTCAACACCCCACAACAACAAGGAGCAGCCTTACCTTGGACATCAGAAGAAAACACGCGCCACAGGACTGTCAGATCAGGGTTGGCTGGTGACGCCACCGCAAGCAGCAGTAGCAACAGCAGCCTTGCAGGCACCCTGCTGGGTCCCTCCGTAATGGACAGTGTGCAGGACAGTGGTGGTCAGCGGACACGACACCAGCAGACAGATAGGAAAGACAAACTCCCGTCTACAATGCAGGACCTGCAGTGCACCAGACCACCCTGCAGGACAGCACATGCAGCAGGCAAAGCAGTCAGCACAGCAACACACCATGGCGCCCCTGGACGCCGCATCAGCACAAAAAGAACAAGGGACTTAGCAGCACTTCTAAATCAATACATGCAGGCCTCAGAGGTCAGATCCCGCATGGTGCTGCCCCAAAGAGACTTGCTGTGCTACCCAGTCATCACATATGCAGCTTGACGACACTAACACGGCTCCAACACACTAGGCAAACCATCGCAAGCACACCTTGAGATCAGCTGTGCTGACACTGCTGTGAGCTTCAACAGCACCATACGCTGGCAGCAAGTACACACCTGGTGCCCGTGTCAGCTGCCATGATGGTTGCCTGCGTCCACTCCAACGGGCGCCTCCTCTTGCGGAGGCTGCTACCACCCTCAACTAGCTGTCACTGCTGCTGATGCTGGCTGCGGCAGCAGGGTTGTAGAAGCATCAGACTGGGTGTGGCTTACAGACTGGGCCCACCACCATCAGGCTGCTGCTGCTGCACAGCCTCCAGCTTGCCCAGCAGGTACTGCTGCTGCTGTGCCGTGGTGCGCAGCGCGCCCCACTCCCAGTAAGGTATGCTGATGACTGCATAGCCCCGAGCTGCCAGTGCGCCATTCCTGGACTGTGTTGTGCCTGTCAAGGTGTTGTCAGGCTGCACATAGTGCTGGGGGCCCTCCACCTCAATTGCCACCTTGACCCCTAAGGCTGTCACAGCAGCAATGTCAATCAGACATGCCTTGTCAGCTGTGGGCTGCTCTGACTGCGGCTGCTGCTGCCAGGTGTCACGTGGCAGCTGCAGCACTGCAGCATAAACTGACTGCTGCAGGCGGGATGACTGCTGCTTGGCTGTGGCTGTCAGCTGCTGTTCCCAGCTGACCCTGCACTGCTCCAGCTGCTGCTGGGTCAGCACACCCGACAGCCCCTGACTAGGTGCAGGCAGCTGGCTGTCCAGCAGCCACAGGTGCACCTGGTGCAGCTGCCGCAAATCTTCATCACTGGCTGTGCTGAATACCTGGCCGGCAGCAGCTGCCAGCTGCAGCACTTGCGATACACACTGCTGCAGGTCCAGCACTGCTGCCGACCAGCACAGGTTGCACAGCTCCTGTGACTTGAACCCGGCTGTGGCCCCATCCGGCAGCTTGACTGCCTGCTGCATCAGTGCACCAGGCAGCAGCTGGCCCCTGTACCCTAGCTGACCACATGCCCAAGCCATGTTGGCCAGCGCCTGTGGCTTGGCAACATCCAACAGCTGTTGCAGGCGCTGACGGTGCTGCTGCTGCAAGGACTGCAGCACCAGCAGTGGCAGATACTGCAACTTGCCACATGCCCACAACAGGTTGGCCACGTTTTGGGAGGTTGCAGCATGCAGCAGCTTGTCAAAACCAGCCAGCATCAGTTGCAGCTGCTGTGGCGGCACCTGCTGCCCCATGGTGGCCACTCCCCACAGGGTGTTGGACACTGCCTGTGGTGTGGCATCTGCCAGTACTGCTGCAAACCTTTCTAGCAGCTGCTGCAGCTGCTGTGCCGGCAGCTGCTGCAGCTGCTGTGCCGGCAGCTGCTGCCCCATGGTGGCCACTGCCCACAGGGTGTTGGACACCTCCTGAGGTTGAGCATCTGCCAGCACGGCTGCGAACCTCCCCAACAGCTGCTGCAGCTGCTGTGGCGGCACCTGCTGCCCCATGGCGACCACTGCCCACAGGGTGTTGGACACTGCCTGTGGTGCGGCATCTGCCAGCACTGCTGCAAATCTCCCCAACAGCTGCTGCAGCTGCTGTGGCGGCACCTGCTGCCCCATTGTCGCCACTGCCCACAGGGTGTTGGACACTGCCTGTGGTGTGGCATCTGCCAGTACTGCTGCAAACCTTTCTAGCAGCTGCTGCAGCTGCTGTGCCGGCAGCTGCTGCCCCATGGTGGCCACTGCCCACAGGGTGTTGGACACCTCCTGAGGTTTGGCATCTGCCAGCACGGCTGCGAACCTCCCCAACAGCTGCTGCAGCTGCTGTGGCGGCACCTGCTGCCCCATGGTGGCCACTGCCCACAGGGTGTTGGACACTGCCTGTGGTGCGGCATCTTGCAGCACTGCTGCAAACCTCCCCAACAGCTCCTGCAGCTGCTGTGGCGGCACCTGCTGCCCCATGGTGGCCACTGCCCACAGGGTGTTGGACACTGCCTGTGGTGCGGCATCTGTCAGCACTGCTGCAAACCTCGCCAATAGCTGCTGCAGGTCAGCAGCTGTCAGCTGCAGCTGCAAGGTCGCAGCAGCCCAGATTGTGTTGGACACTGCTTGTGGAACAGCCTGCTGCAGGGTGTCGGCCTGCAGGAACAGCGGCAGCAGCAGCTTGGCTGTGGCTGGGCTGCTCAGCTTGCTGCAGGAGTGAATGATGTTCGCCAGTTCCCTGGCGCCACATGACTGCTGTAGCCGGACTGCAAGCTGGTGCAGCTCTGACAGCAGCTGCTGCACTGTTGCTGGCTGCCGCTGTGGTGCCACACCCTTGCGGCACAGCCTAGCAGCATGGGTGTATGCTGCACTCAAGTTGATATGGTCAAAGTCAGCTGCATGCTGCTCCACGACCTGCAGCAACTGCTGGGGGCTGTAAGTCGCCTTGATGGCTTCTGTGCGGGCCTTAGAAGCTGCAATCCGGGCAGCCCGGCCGTCATCCCAGCTGTTGTTGCTGCCGCTGCTGGACTTGCCACCCCTGCCACCACCCCTTCCACCCCACCCCCCTCTGCCGCCACCTCCACTGCTCCTGCCAGCACGTGGCCCCCTGCCTCCCCTGCCTCCCCTGCCCGGTGTCCTGCCCCCTGATCGCTGCCCTGGTGGCCTGCTGGGTGTAAGGTTGTCGAGAGGTTCGTGACTGCTGCTTGGGTTGCCACGCCCTGTGGCCTGGACTTGACGGCCTGCTGCACTAACTCTGTTACTGCTTCTGCTGTTGCTGGAGGTGTGCTTGATCCATGATCTGCTGCCTGCGATATGATACGGTCTGGTTACAGACACACACGGACCCCAGGCCGTGGCCCCACAGCCAGAGGCAAGCATAGTGGGTGAGGAACTTGGTAGCAGCACCCTTACAAGCGACGCCGAGCGAGAGATGCGGTGCTCTGAGACGAAGTGTGGCACTACGTGATGTGATAGAGCTCCTTCGCGCTCAATCACGCCACCTATTAGCGGTTCCAGGTGGGACAGTCTTTTTCATGGCTGATCTGTTCATGGCGGTTGGGGGACACGATAGATTGGTGCTACTCAGGAATGCCAGTCAATCAGACCTAGATGGAGCGGTTACCAGTCGATTTATTTAGGGTGGCTCCTGTGGAGTTGGTGTGGTGGGGTTTGCAGGGGGTGGATGTGCCTGCCTGCTTGCAGACGTGCTGCTACAGAGTGGTGTTTGCAATGTGCAAAGTGCTGTATATAGGCTGACACAAATTTGTAATACAAAATGCATGCCGGGCGACTTGCACAGTGGGATTTGGCGATGCCTTGTTATCAGCGCTGTTACAATAACTGCCACTTATGAACGAGGCACCGGATGCTCTTGATGATCCTTGAACTGTCATCAGAGCTGGCCTGTTCCCGTTTTAGCCCACATTTATTTCGTGTTCAGGAGACTGCACGTCAAACGCGTTTTCGGAACTATACGCCTGCTGCACTCATCGCAATTTGAAGGCTCTTTGACGTTGTAGATTACAAAAATCTTTCCCTTGATTACATGCAGATCCACTGACGGGCATTTGTTACAGCAACTGCCACGATTTTGGACAGCACTGTGCCCTCATCTGGGGCACGAAAGGCTGCAACAGCAACATTAGAAAGCGTCTGGTGCATGCAGTGTTGGCAGAGTGCTGCTGCACACTGCGATCAATTGTCAGCTGCCCGCCTCGCTGCACGCAGCTACGGTTTTGTCAGAGAACATTGTAGTCTTACTTTGTTGGATCCTGAATCCTGAATTTTAGGCGGATACGGGCCCCACAGCAAAATCGCCACAGAGAAGTATTTTTTGCTCATGTTCAGATTGTACTGGTAACCGTAAAAATTTTGCTACTGTTCTGCCAAACAGACTTAGATGGAGCGGTTACCAGTCGATTTATTGAGGGTGGCTCCTGTGGAGTTGGTTTGGTGGGGTTTGCAGGGTGGATGGAGGGTGCCTACTTGCTTGCAGAGGACCCGCAGCTACAGTGTGGTGCTTGAAAAGTGAATAGCGCTGCCTCTATGCCAGATTCACTTTGTAATATTACAAAGTGCCTGCCGGGCTACTGGCACAGTGGTAGTTGGCGATGCCTTGTTATAACAGCTGTTACAACAACTGCCACTTCTGAACGAGGCACCGGATGCCCCGATTGAGGATTGATCTGTCGTCAGAGCATGCATGTTCCCGTTTTAGCCTCCGTTTATTTCTCGTTCAGAAGACTGCACGCAAAACGCTCAGTTCAAACTCGCGGCCCGCTGTACTTTACCTGAATCGCCGAAAATTGGAGGCGTAGTTTGCAAAATGCCTTCTTTACAGATGGTGCCCAGGTACTGAGATGCATTTGTTACGGCAACTGCCACAGTTTTGGACAGCACCCTGCCCTCGTCTGCGACCCTGAAGGTTGTAACAGCATGTCCACAAGCCTATCGGCGCATGAACTGGTGGCAGCGTGCTGCTGTACACTGCGATCGATTGTCTGCTGCTGCCCTCGCTGCACGCAGCAAGAATCCCGTCACACAATTGTAGTCTTTAATTTCTTGGTCTCAAATCCTGAGTTTCAGGCGGATACGGCCACCACAGGAGATTTGCTCCGGATTTGCTTTTTTTGCTCATGTTCAGATTGTACTGGTAACCGTAAACATGCCCCGCCCTGGACGCATCCTTTGTCCCCTGTCAGACCTGGCAGCAGCACTGGTGGGAGCAGCAGGTGGGTGTGTGGGGGAGAACAGAATGGGCTACAGAGGAAGAGTGTCAGGCTGCTGATGTGCTGTTACGTGGGTGTGCTTGACACGTTCCACGCTGTATAACTTTCAACTCCCTGCAGGAGGGGGTCAGGCCACAGCAGTTGTGGGTGTGTGTGAGTTCAGCTGCAGCTGCTGCAGGAGCAGCACCTCTCTGGCTGCAGATGCCCTCTGCACATACCTGACCACAGGCAGCGGCGCAGTGCAGGAGTTCTGCGGCAGGGCTGGAGGTCTGCAGGCCTTGCAGGTGAAGGAAGGGGCTGCTGGCGGGGGAGTGGGGTGGGAACAAGAGGGCCCATGACTGAGCCCGGGTGCTGGGAGGATGGGTGCCTGCCAAGAAGGAGGTACCTTCATGTAGCATGCACAGAATCGATTCAGCTAGCAGCAGCAGGCAATGATCTAGGTGGAGAAGCACAACAGCCAATGATTTGCATGCTGCATCCATTGTGATTCATGATCTGCAGTGCCCGAGTTGACCCCCTTGTTCCCCTCCTCCTGCTCTTTGTGTAGGTTGGTCTGTCCAGCAGCAACCCTGCAGTGGTGTGTGCTGCCATCAGGGTGGCAGGAGCTGTCCTGCAGGCACTGCTGCTGCAGCACCAGCACAACTGCACCGCTGACAGCACCAACATCAGGCCCAGCACACAGCGGGACCAACAGGAACATCACAAGGAGCTTGTGGACCAGCTAGCCACCAATCAATCACCTGGCTTTGTTCAGCAAACAAGCCTAACGCAGCAGGAGGTCCAGCAGCAGTGCAGTGCAGCACCAGACTGGCTGGATGAAGGCAGCAGCCTGATAGCACTCCAACCACCTGCAAGTGCTGTTATCATGCCAGCAGAAGCAGCAGCTGCTGCCACACCATGCACAGCACCACAGCCCGGCCGCAGCAGCGGCAGTACTGGCAGTGCCACTGCAGTGTCAGGTGGTGCTGGTGCAGCGGCTGTGATGAGCGCACCTGCGGCTGCAGCAGCAGCTGACCTGCTAGCTACACTCACAGCACATGCAAGGGGCGAGGCTAGGAGCAGCACCACTAACAGCACCAGCAGTGGTATCAATATTGGTGACGGCAGTGCTGCTGCTGCTGTTGGTGTGCGTGTGTCAGCACTGCTGGAGCTGCAGCAGCTGATGCTGAGGCTGGCAGATGCAGCAGCTACTACTGCAGCTCAGCACAGCCAGAAGCTGCTGGGGCCTTGCACACAGCACAGATACAGCGCCAGCAACAGCAGCTGGCCGTTCGTGTGCAGCACCCTTGAGGGCAGTTGTCAGGCACCCAGCAGCAGCACTGGTATCGACAACAGCAACAGCAGTGGTGTGGGTGTTGTGCTGGGCCCGTCCTGGCTTCAGTCAGTGTTGGTTGCCGCCATGGAGGCACTCAACCATGCAGACCCCTCACTCAGGAGGTGGGTGGTGGGCCGCTGCCTAGACTGGGATTGGCTGCACATGAACAAAAGCACGTGAGTCGTCACGGTTGTGTTTCGCTCGTTGACATGTGTCATGGGCGTGTAAAGCATGTTGTGCAGACTGTGTGGTGACACGGTTTCCAAGTTGGCAACAGTCGGTCACCCCCAGCTGTGTTACCTGGCAGCAACCTTGAGCGCACCTCCAGCACGAACGTTTGTCCTGTGTGTATCCTGCACCTGCCATGCACCCACCCTCCCTGTGCTCCTTGTTGCTTCAGGGCTGGCAGCCAGGCTCTGGCAGCAGCACTGGTGCTGCAGGATGGACAGTGCTGGGCAGTCAGCAGCACTGGCAGTGCAGGGCTGATACGGATGGGCTGACCACCACCAGCAAGAAGCATTGGCAGCTGCTCCTGCAGGCAAGCAGCTGCAGTAAGGGGCCCTCACTAAGGGCTGTACAGTTAGACAGTGGTGGATGCAGTAGCTGAGGCACGTTGCAGCGACATCTTGTGGACTCTGCTGGAGGAAGCCTATCGTGACTTTTGGTGCCATGGTGAGCCTTACTGAGATGCAGTTGGCAGAGTAGCAGATGAAGGCGCACACAGACAAGTAGCGGTGTAGTCAGCATTGCAAGTTGGTTGGTGTACCCAAGCACGCTGGTACTGGCTGTCATGTTTGTCGGTCTTTCCGACCATCCCCCATGCATGTTATGTTGAGCCGCCAAGGCTGCTGGTGCTATGCTCTGTGCTGACGGCAGCAGGCCCTGCTTTTGTGTAACTGTCCCTGGGGGTGGACACACCTGCCATCACAGTCGCCTGGCATCTCATGCACACAAGCTCACCACTGCCTCTGTGATGTGTGGTGTGACTGCAGGGTGTAGGACCATGCTGCAGCAGCCACCATTGCCGATGGGCCAATCAGCACCAACCACACAGCAGCGGCAGGAGTGATGTTGCAAGGTGTGGCAGCAGGGACGGCGGCAGCAGCAGGGTCGGCAGTGGCACAGCAGCAGCTGCGACGGCGGCACACGCACCCGCACAGTCTCATGCATGTTGTATTACAGCAGCAGGGGCCTCATCAACGTTAGTGTGCAGCGTGTTCATGCTGACAGCAATCGTGTGCATGACCCCCGTATATGGTTCTTACATGGACTACTGGATTGGGTCCTGCCTTGTGTCGATCCTGGTACTTGTACGGTTTGTGGTGATGCAAATTACCAGCGCACACTGCACAGTTGGCCTGTCAACTTGGGTTGACAAACGCACAGATGATGCGCATGGGTGTGGGTGATGTTTTGCCACACTTTGATGTTCAAAGTGGGCCCCAGGGCATTGTAGGGTAGTAATCCAGCTTGGTACATGGATACGCTTCTTGGCTCTGCTTCCTTTCACTGCAGAACACACTTCCACACACTTCCACTGTGTATTACACCTCACATGTCTCAGTGATGTCCACGTGCTCAGCCGGAAGCCTACCACGGCTCGTCAGCTCCATGACACTGCAACACATGACAACCCTGACACACCTGAGAGGTGCCTTCGGCTTGATACTAAACTCATTTACGCTATGCACCCACTCCCTGACATTCTGATGCGGTATAGTGTCCACCACTCATCACCACATACACTGACACTCTGATGCGATGCAGTGTCCCACTGCTCACCACAACACGCTGAACGCGCCTTTACATAGCTGTGCACTCTCACTGCTCGCAGCCCCCATCAGTCCCCGACTTCTGGACTGATACTCAGGCTCTCGACAAATGCATATGGCCACGCCCCCAAACCCTCATCTTTCTCGGCCATGACAGCCAAGAAATGAACGGAAGGACGTTTCCATCCTCAAGTCCCACACGTCACACCATGTACGCGTATACCCCACCTGCCAACTCCCCGCAAGGATCTGCACACACACTGAACTCAACAAGCTCCACACACACCGCGTAACCCCAACCTGCCAAACCTCAGAGGATATGCACACACACTGCCCTAATCACTGGTTGGCACTGCCAACCAGTTAGGCTAACTGCGCACACCGTGTAGCCCCACCTGTCAACTCCCAAGAAGCATCTGGACAGTGGAGTGTGGCAGACTGAACTCAACCAACCGCACACAGCATGTAACCCCAGCTGCCAAGTCCCCACAAGGATCTGCACACACACTGAACTCACCATTGTCACACACCATGTACGCCCACCTGCCAAAGCCCACAAGCCTCTGCAGACGCACAACAACCCAACCGACCACACGCACCATTTACCCCACCTGCCCAACCCCACAAGCAGTTGGACACACACAATGCAACCGACCACAGACAACAAGTACCACATGCCATGGTGCCAGGCACCGCCTGCCTGCCAAACTCCGCAAGCAACTGCCACAGCCGGTCGGACCGGTTGCCAGGTGACACACACACACACGCAAACAGCAACACATGCAAGAAGGCACGTCACAACTATGGGAATGCTTCTCATCAAGGGAGAAGCCGGCAGCCGTTCAACAGGCACAAAGCAAGCAGGGTGAGCTTCACTACCCTACTACTACTATCACTACTACTACTGCTGAGCAAGCGAGCCTCCCTGGTACGCACCCAGCTGCACAACAGGCACCGTGCCGTGTCCGGGACACACGGGGAGTAAAACCGTCCTATCTTGTCCTAACCACACAGCAGTACAACCTAGTGCTGCCGGCACACCACACCATCATGCCATAGCAGTCACCAACCGCTGACGACAGCGCCTTACAGGTGCACGCAAGGGCTTTCAACGGGCTGTGTTGGCCATGTGCCCCATCTTGCTGACCTCCAGCCTCAGGACCAGAGACCCTGCTGTTGGCAGCCCCTTGGCAACCCACACCTCCTCATCCCAGCCACCTGCCATGCGAGCCACCTGCCACCGACTCAGAGTCGGAAGTAGTCCCTCCAGCCCCAGCCAGGCATGCCGCATGCCTGGCTGGGGCTGGGTACATACACGGTGCATGATGCACCGTGTATGTACACATATATGGTAGTGATGTTTCAAGACATGCAATTGGCTCAACTGTGGCAGCTGCGCTCAGCTTAAAGGTAAAGCTGCACCTGGCGCCAGCGGGCACACCAATTTGGTTGTTGAACAGGGCTCGGAAAAAGGCCATTAACACTCAGTGGGACAGCAGTGCTGGCAGTGCTGCTGCTCATGCTGCTGCTGCTGCTGCTGCCGCCTACGGGCTCACACTGAATACAGATGTCAAAAGCCATCCCACCCAGGCGCAGAGTCAAGCCAGGGGAATTCAGCTCGCACACCTCCTGCTGTGCTGCGCTGCGCTGTGCTGCCCCACGCAGTGTGCTAACATCAAGCTCCCAGGTAAGCTCCACTGTGCTAACTGGGGTAGCAGCACGCTGAACCAGTAGCCAGCTGGGAGGCACATCTTGCAGTGAATGCTGCAGCTCAGCAGCTGTCAGTGATGCTTGGGTTTGCACTGCGCATCACCTGCTCTTTCAGAAACTGAAGGGACTGGGGTGCTTCCTGCAGGCACAACAGCTGCTTGGTGACTGTTT
Organism: Desmodesmus armatus; assembly: GCA_007449985.2. NCBI lineage: Eukaryota > Viridiplantae > Chlorophyta > Chlorophyceae > Sphaeropleales > Scenedesmaceae > Desmodesmus > Desmodesmus armatus. The sequence continues at coordinate 153,077 of VIIQ02000020.1, forward strand.
CTGAAAGCTTGCCTTGACAGCTGAGGATCTGGAAAAGCCCACATGATGCTGCTGTGCTGACGACTGACAGCTGCCACTCGTGCGCCAGAAGGGCTGCCTGCAGCTGCTGCTCTTGAGACAGGGGTGTCTGCACCCCATACAAGGCTGCCAGCACAGCCTTGGCTGCTGGCAGCAGGGCAGCATCCGGCAGCGTCAGCACAAGCTGCCACTGAACTGCCCTCCGTGTTTGCTCAACACTGTTGCTGTTGCCTGGTGCGATGCTGCTGGGACCAGCTGCTGCTGCTGCTGCTGGTGGTGGTGGTGGTTCATCCTGAGGCCCCTTGCGCCCCATCTGCACAGACAGGCCAGGCAGTTGGCAGACTGGAGACTACAGGTTTCTCAGCCATGATACATGCATGGGGCAAACTGAACCCGTCTGGCATCTGATCTTGCATCAATACAAGCTGAAGCTACCGCTGCTGTCTTTGGCAGTGTGTGCCACACCTGCAGGTGTGCATTGAGGTGGGGGCAAAGAATCCGGATGTGTCCAGGCATTGTCGCCAGCTTCTGGGGCGGTGAGCCCAAACTTGTAGAGGATGATTTAATAACAACCTCCACATCAGAGTGCTCCTCCTGCTGCCACAAGGGCGAAGGGACGAAAGGCAGAGGCATTGGATCTGTATACACACAAATTGCGTTTGCGATTGCCTGGTGATGTTCAGAAGCGCGGATAGAAGCACGATTGTGTGCCTTTCAGTATCTTTGGCGTCCAGATTTCTCAAGGTGGGTTTTGACCCTAACATTCAGCATCCGCGCTGCTGTCGGCGATCGACGGCGTACGTACTGTGCGAAGTTGCTTTTTGGAATTGTGATCGCGTGGAGTCACAGATTGTGCAAACGCGTCCAGACATCTGTACACTTGGTTCGGAAAACGGATCCCGGATCCCAGAGAACGGGTTTGCATTTGTGTTTGTCCGCGGGGCGGACCCCTTCCGGACAAAAAGCAAATGCAATTTCATTTTCCATTCCCTTGTCATCTCTTTTAAATTAAAGAACTATGCTTGATAACAACATGAAAGACATCACTGAACATCACTGAACATGTGAATTTGAACATGTTTCAACATGATTGTGCATGTTCAGTACATGCCATTATGGAGCGTGCTTTAAGCATACTTGCAGACTTGCAGTCTGCACATACACAATGCATCTGCACATATGCACGTTCATGCGTGTATACCAGGCATGTGCAGATGCGTATATGCTGACTTTGGGGTGTTGTATTTGTGACACAAAGGAAGTGATGCTCCGCCACGCCACGCCACGCCACGCCACGCCACGCCACGCCACGCCAAGCCCCCGCCCTGCCGGCCACCACTGGATATCCTACGAGTGGCGCGGGTGCACAGGGTTACCCTGCGGCAGTGCCGCATGGATTATCGCAGCTGGCACCACGTATACGTAGCTGCTGTTTCTGGCCTTGCCTCGTTGCACTCACAGCACAGCAGCCCATGAGACAGGCTGCCTATATGCAAAGGACTTCGTCATAGTGCTGGGTGCTGCAGTACAACCTGCACCCGCGGCTATTTGGTTTGAGGCTGCAACAGGCCCAGCCTTTCAAGTGCCCCTACGCCCTGTTCTCGGCGGCCGTTTTCCACACTTGTGGATCAGTAGATCGCTCACTTTGAACCCTGTTTTGCACTTGGGTCTGGTTTGATTCAATGGATAAGTTATTGTGGCTGCATGCACTGCATAGTGGACGTGCCACAACAGCATTTGGTGGTGATGTCAAGCTGGCTGCCCTTGCCCACATGTGCAACAAGGTGGGGATGCACACCAGCAGTTACTCTTCTGATGATGGCTGCAGTGTTGCCTGTCATGTCATAGGTAGACTGGCTGACACATGCCAACAGCTGCAGGAGTCTGAAGCCATAGGAGACTGAGAGGAGCTGGTGTTGAGCATACGTTGTAGCTCAACAGGCATGCCACAAGTGCTCGACACGTACATGCAAATCATTTGTACTCAAAGGTCATGTTCCGTGATAGAACATGTTCTTTCAGTACATCTTTTGATTCAGAGGCGAGGTACACTTGTTGAGACGACCAGCATCAAAGCCGTCCCCCTTTGAGCCCTAACCCCACATGGTTTGCTTGCGCTACACTGGCGACCAGTGATCAGCACATCCCCTGTCAAGCCTCTATTCAAAGTGGCTGTGTTAGCACCACATGGTGCACCTCGTCAACGCACCCTCTTTACCCCAGGACCAGCTCAGCATGCGCCACAATCCTAACCCATGCTCGGAGTCCACTTTCAATCCGGCAACATCCCCTGCCGCAGCGCAGATGACAAATTACCCGCCCCACCACCCCTCAAAGCAGCCGTTCCCACCCTCCACTTGCAAGTCATGACCCCAGCTTCTATGAACAGCCAACAGAGTCAAGTCACACTAGCCGGCACCACAGCACCTGTGACACCATCACAGCACAGCATGCAAAGTTGTACACTTCCTGGGGAGGAGCCCCACAAGCGCCACCCCCTCATTAGTCCATTGAATCCAGTTCTGGGCCTTTCGGTACTGCAGCAGCTGCCTAAAAGCCGTATGCCTAGCAGCACTGCTCACAACCCCGCAGCCCACCCCTGCCCCCTGCCAGAGTCCTCAAACCTTGATAGCGCACTCTTCAAGTCACACGAACCGCATGTGAAACACCATCTCAGTGCGACAGGCAAAGCTTTCCACACTTGCACACGCACCCAAATCAGCCCCTTGGCTCCACTTCCAAGCTTTCTGGTACTTCAGGTACCTAAGACCGCCTGCCGTGCAGCACTGCTCATCATGCCTGAAACTCTCACCCAGATAACACCATGATAGGCCATCAGTCACACTATACAAATCTTAGATGAACCAGGCGCATTGAAACAGCACACCTGCCAGGTGCCCAGTTGGCAAAGTGGAGGATGTACGCTTGCACACACTGCTACGTGCCCATCTTCTATCAGTCAGCCCCCTGGCTCCACTTCCACGCTTTCTGGTACTGCTGCAGCTGCCTAAGAGCCGCCTGCCTAGCAGCACTGCTCATCACCGCTGACCCCCCTGAACCCCGCAGCCCTCCCCTGCCCCTGCCATCCCCCTCCTCATCACTGGATGAGTCATCCCACGACCGCCTGGCACGGCCTACCCTCCTCCCTCCCGCGTCAACATGACTAATCCGCTGCTCCGCACCAGCAGCACGCTCAGGGCTGCTTGCACCCCGCCGCCGCTGCTGCTGCTGGTGATAGTCGTTGGCGCTGTGTCCTCTGTGAGAAGCAGGGCTGCGGCTGCGGCTGCGCTGCCTGCTGCCACTGGCGTAACCCAGGTGCTGCTGCTGCTGCTGCTGGTGGACGTGAGCTGTCAGTGGCAACAAATCCAGGTCCCTCATCCCCTCAGTGCGCACCCCATCAACCCCACTACCAGCATCCTGCACAACAGCAGCTTTCCTCCCTCTGCCACTGCTGGCGCTGTCAGCAGGCAGGGGTCTATGCGCTGCTACGTCCCCAGCTGCTGCCCCCTGCTCCCGCACCCTCCTGCTAGAGCTGCTGCTGGCTTCCCGCTGCAGCACTGGGCTCACAGCCCGAGCAAGAATGAGCTTCTCAGGTGTCTGCTCTGCCCAGCTGCAGCTAGTGGGTAACCCCTTGATCCCCAGCTGCTGCTGCTGCTGGTGCTGCCACTGCTGCTGCCACTGCAACTGGCCTAGCGACCCCCGCTGCTGCTGCTGCTGCTGGCCCTGGGGGGTTGCACCACGTCCCTCACTGGCTCGGGCAGCTGCACGGCTTGCTTTGGCAGCGGCCCGGCCGGCTGTTGCCAGGGGTGTGTGGTCATCAGCTCTTACAGCCTCGGCTGCTGCCGCTGCTGCTTGTAGTGCAGCTGCTGCAGGGCTGGCAGGACAGCTGGTGCGTAAATTCCTGCCACCACCACCAGCAGCTGCAATACCACCATCGCCATAGACAGCACCAGCAGCAACACCAGCTGGAGCAGCAGCAACAGGAGCAGCGGCAGCTTGCTGAGGGTAGTTGCTGTCCTGCAGGAGCATTCTCTCATGCTGCAGGATGTAGCTGCCACCACCACCCCCACCCCCACGGCCTCCAGCCGAGTCCTGCCTGGTAGGTGAAAGCTTCACTGCTGCCAATGCTGCTGGCGGGGAGGTGTCCACCCTCGCTGCTGCCGAGTGACGCCTGCGCTGCTGCTGCTGCTGTTGGGGGCTGACCCGCTGCTGCTGCTGCAGCTGCTGCTGGGGGTTCTTCCTCTGCTGCTGCTGCTGTTGGGGGCTCTTCCTAGTCCTGAGGGGTGAGGGGTCAGGGGAGCGCAGGCCCTTCTGCCAGAAGGTGCCGGCTTGAGCCGGAGCCACAGAGTGCCGCGGCTGCTGCTGTTGGGGGCGCTTGCTGCCGGGGCCAGCAGCAGCAGCAGCACCCAGGTAGCCAACCTTGACGACTCTAGGCTGGTATTGCTGCTGCTGCTGCTTGAGGTGCTGGGGTGGGCTCCTGTCATGGCTGGCAGGCACATGCACCCACTGTGCAGCAGCACCACCAGCACCAGCTGCTGCGGCGGCTGCTGCATCCCTACTAAACCCAGCCTGCCTTGTTCCGCTACCCGCTGCTGCAAGCATACTGTCAGCACCATGCTGCTGCTGCTGCAGGCCGTCAGCAGTCCATTGCAGCCTGATGTACTGCCCGCCGTCTGCACTGCTGTCCTCACCCACCAGTTCACCCGCACTGCCAGCAGCAGCAGCAGCAGCAGGTAACCCCTCACAGCTCTGCCTCCCACCCGCCCCCATCCCAACCCCAGCTCCAGCAGCAGGTGGTGGGGACGCTGCTGCCGCAGCTGCCCGCCTGCGCTGCCACTGCCGCTGCTGCAGGTACTGCAGCTGCTTACTGTGTGGGTTCTCCAGCAGCTCGCTGCTCCTCCTGTTCAGCCGTGGGTCTTGATCCAAGGACCCGGCATCCAGGGAGCCTGAGTCATCCTCACAACCACCCCCACCCCCGCCCCCTCCTGACGTGTTCTCCAGTACCCACTTGAGAGTGCTGGATGCAGCAGCTGTGCTGCAGCTGCTGCCGGCACCACTTGACTCACCCGCTCCATGGTGGTGGCCACCAGCAGCAGCAGCTGCTGCTGCTGCCAATTGCCTTCCTGTCTCAATGCCAGCAGCAGCAGCAGCAGGGGGCAGGCCGCCATTAGAGGCCCTCATCTGCGAGGCAAATAGCCGAGCCCTTATGCTACGGATCCTGGACCCGTCTGCAGTTTCCTCCCAGCGCTGCTGCAGTACTGCTGTGCTGCTCACTAGGCCCTGGTTACTGCTGCCAGCAACACCATTGCTGCCAAAGGGCCCCTGCTGTCCCTGGTGACTGCTGCTGCCTGCTGCTGCAGCCGCATTGCTGCCTCTGCTGCGTCTGATACCCCTGCTGCTGAACTCGTCAACAGCTGCAGCTGCAGCGGGTGCTGCCGGCTCACTGAACCTCCTCCCACCTGCTGCTGCTGCCGGTCCTGCTGACAAAGCAGCAGCCCCTGCCGTGACAGAAGCAAGTGGTGGCCGAGCAGGACCACCCGCTGCGTCTTCAGTCTGCCTGGGTGACTGCTGATGCAGCAAGCTGTGGCGGGTGGAGTAACCCCTGAGCTCCAAGGTGCTGCTGGTGACAGGTACCAACTCAGTCCCTGCAACCGTCATCGCTGCTGCTGCTGCTGCTGCTTCTGCTGCTGCTAGGTCCATTGCTGCCGCCATCGCTGCCGCAGCCGTCCCGGGCCCTCCAGCAGCTGTCATGGAAGCCTTGGGAGACTCCACCACCCGGCTGCCGCAGCTGATGCTGCCACTGCTGCCGCTACTGCTGGCACCTTCTGCATCTCCAGCGCCGTCTACTGCTGCTGCTGCTCCTGCACTCAGTCCTGCCGCACCCCGGCCACCAGCAGCGCTCGCAGCAGGGCACACTGAGCTTTCGTCTGCGGCATAGCCAGCCGTGAAAGCAGCAGGTGCATCCACGAGCTGCCGCAGTGAGGGACTGGCAGGGCTACAGCTGCCCTCACGCTCCTGCTGCTCCCACCGTCCTGTGTGCTGCGCCACCCGTTTGTAGTGCTGGTGGTGGGTGTCCTCTTTCAACTGCAGCCGCCCAGGCTGCCCTTGGACCAGCTGCTGGCTGCCCTCACGCTCATGCTGCTGCTCCCACCGCCCTGTGTGCTGCTGCAAGTGCACCAGGTGTTGGCTGTGTTGCTGCTGGTGGGTGCTGTCCTCCAGGTGCCGCAGCCGCTGCTGCGTCTGCAGCAGCTGTCCCTGCAGCTGCTGCAGCTGGCCACACAGGTCCTGCTTCCAGGGGGTGCCAGGCACGGCAGCAGCAGCAGCAGCAGCAGCTGCTCCCCTGCGGTGGTTGCTGGCTGACTCAACACCCAGCTGATCTACTACAGAGGCTGGATCCGGCGACTGTGGTAGTGCAGCAGCTGCTGGCGAGGTTGCTGTCTGCTGCTGCTGCCAGCGCTGCAGGCGGGTCTGGGAGTGGGAGCCAGCCTCCAACCCCCCTTGCTGCTGCTGTTGGATAGACACCGCCGACCCAGCAGTAGCGGCAGCACTGGCAGCATGGCTGTTGCTGGTTTGCACGACATACTGCTGCAGCACTGCCACCCCAGCCAGTGCCCGTGACACAGCCTGTTGGTACTGCTGTAGCAAGGCGTGAGCCTCTGCACTGCTACTGCTGCTACTGCCATCGCCGCTGCCGATACAGCCACCAGTAGCACTGCTAGGTAGTATTCTTGCAGCATCACCTTGCTGAGCCGCTGACTGCTGTTCGCTTTGCTGCTGCTGCTGCTGGGGTGATGATACCAGCCCCTGCTGCTGCAACAGCAGCTCCTGCTCTACTGCTTGGCAGCGCTGGTACTGCTCCTGCAGCTGCTGCAGCAACTGCGAGATGCCTGAGGGCATGCTGACCCTACCTGCAGCAGGATGCTCCCGCTCGTCCTGCTGCTGCTGCTGCTGGCCCTCCTGCCGCACAGTGCCTGCTTGCTGCTGCATCGGCGGGATGTGGTCTGCTTGCAGGTGATCCACGTCGTCTGGCTGCTGCTGTCCCGCCCGCTGCTGCTCCTGCTCAGCACCAGTCGCAGCAGCAACTGTGGCAGCATCAGGCGAATCCGCTGCACCACCCACAGCTTCTTGTGTGCAAGCGTCGTGGTGCTGGTGTTCTGCAACTTCCGCTGGTTTGGCATCACACTCTGTAGAGACACCTGGTGTTGCTGCTGCTGTTGCTGAGCTAGACTCGACAAAGCCCCCTCCTGTCACAGCACCTGCTGCTGTTGGCAGCGTCACTCCGCTGGCTTCCCGCTCACGGCCACCAGCAGCAAGAGCGCCACCCTCACCACCACCAGCAGCGGCAGCTGTACCATCATCTGCTGCTGCTGGCAATGCTTCTGGTGACTGGGCAGCAGACACCCTGCCTGGATCACCCTTGCCCTCCCCAGCTGTGCTGTCAGCCGGGGCCCCAGCTGCGAGTGACTGCCTCAGCACTGAGATGAAGTGGCTGCTCAGCTGGGTCTGGCTCAAGCGGCCCCAGCCTGCTATGCGCTCCTGCACCGCTTGCACGTGAGCTGGGGCAGCATCGGCTGCTGCTGCTGCTGCTGCTGCTGCTGACACTGCTGCTGAAAGTGAAGTAGCTGCTGATACTGCTAGTGCTGGAACAGCCTCGGCTGCTGCTGCTGCAGCTGCTGCTGGAGGTGAATCAGCTATGGCTGCCGCTGCTGGTGGTGGAGGCGATGCCGCTGCTGGTGCTGGTGTTGCTGCTGGTGACTGTGACGCTGTGGGTGGCAGTGCTGCTGCCGCTGCTGCTCTCAGCTCTGCCGCCCTTGCCAGCACTGCTTCTGCCACGGAGCCTGCACCAGGCTTGGGCCCGCAGCTGCTAGGGCCTGCAGCACGTTGTTGTGGCTGGACCACTGGAGACATCTCTGCTGCAGCACACAGAAGAGGCTCACTGCTGGTACCCTGGCCTTCCCAACCACCACCAGGAGCACCGTCCTCACCAGCAGCAGCAGCAGCTGGGGTGTTTCCGGCCATGTCATGGGTTTGACTGCTGCGCTGCTCTCCGGCAGCAGCCTCAGCCCCAGTGCCCCCGCACCCCACCCCTGTTCCAGCGTGTCCCGCACTCCTGCTGCTACTAACTTGGGCTGCGGTACGCTGCTCGCTGCCTGATGCAGCCAAGTGTTTGCCGGCCCGTACAGCGTCCCGTGCAGCTGTTGCTGCTGCTGCTGCCACTGCAAGATCCAACATGATTTCAAGGTGCTGCAGTGACTCACTGCTGCTGTCTGCCTGTAGCTCCTGCAGCCCTAAACCTGAACCCTGCTGCTGCTGCTGCTGAGTGGGCGGGGACAGCTGGAAGGGAGGCACACCAGCGCCAGCTGCCCATGCAGCGCCTTCCCGCTGCTGCTGCTGCGGCTGCTGGAGGGTGCTGCTGTGCAGGCCGCCCTGCTGCTGACCCAGACTTGCGTCGTAGCTTGGCAGGTCGTACAGCAGGTTGTGGTGCAGCACATACTCTGGGGACCGCTCAACTGCAGGAGAGGACACAACAGCCAGCAGCCCCTGCTGCTGCTGCTGCCCTGACTGCTGCTGCTGCTGCAGGACAGGGCTGTCTCCAGCGGCAAACAGCTGCCGCTGCAAGGCGCCGGCTGGAGTGGAGTGCTGCAGCGGACTGTGGCTGGTGCTGCTGAGCCCGCCTGCTACAGTAACCGCACCTCCACCGGCTCCACCGCCAGCAGCAGCGGAGGGGTGGTCCGGTATGGACTGTGGTGTGTACACCCCTACAGCAGGAGAGGGGTAGAAGCTGCTGCAGGACGATAGGCCCGTCCACGAGGCCTGCCCAGGAGTCTGCTGCTGCTGGTGCAACTGCTGGTGCTGCAGCACCTGACCAGGTGAGGCCGCTGTGCTGTGGTCTGACTCCCTCCACCCCTGCTGCTGCTGCTGGGGGTCCCACTGCTGGGGGTCCTGCTCATGCCAACGCCGCCGAGGCCTGGAGCCCTGCTGCTGCTCCGAGCCACCACCCGCAGCAGCAGCAGCAGCAGCAGCAGGGCCCTCAGAAGCAGGCCCCATCTGCTGCTGCTGCTGCCCCTCACCCTCCTCCTGCTGCTGCTGCAGCCAGCCCTCCAGGTGCTGCTGCCTGTCAAACTGCAGCTTCTGCCTGCGCCGCTGCCGCTGCGGCGTGCCTGCTGTCCCCAGCAGCCCCTGCTTCAGAGCGCTGCTGCTGCTGATGCTGCCTGCCCTGCCGGGTGTGCTGCGCCTGCTGTCTTCTCGCTCCACCTGCCAGAGCTGCTGCTGCAGGTCGTCCAACATGCTGGAAAGCTCATCAACCTCGTCTGAATCTACACCTGCAGCTTTGGCGGCAGCAGGTGGTGCCAGCAAGCCCTCCTGCTGCTGCTGCTGGTGCTGCTGGTGCTGCTGTTGGTGATGCTGCTGACTGAGTGCAGGGGCATCCGCTGCTTCCGGCGGGCTGCTACCAACAGGGCTTTCCTGCTGAGCTTGCCCGGCAATTGCAGCCCCACCAACTGCCTCGATTCCCTCAGCTGCCGCTGCTGCGCCTGATGCTGAAGCCGACACCCCAGATGGCGACTGCCCTGCATCTGCCTGGTCCACACTGGTACAGACCACGCCTCCGCCAGACTGTGCTCGTGCTGCTGCCATGACCTGCTGAAGCAGCTGCTGCACCTGCAACAAACACCAACAAGCACATAGGTCAGCTCCACTTCCCTGCCTGCACACATGTCACACCTGTAGATGCCTGAAGGATGCCCGCAGTAAGCCCAAGCCCACCGGCCATGATCTGTGACTTCTTCTGTGACAAGATCTACTTGGGGAATCATTCTCAGGGGACCCGGGTTCACTACCTGCAGGCTGACTGACAGCACCAACAAAAACACATCAAAGAAGGAACACCCCAGCTTGAGTGCAACAGCGCATGCTTGAAGGGTTGTGAAACACAGGTTTGCAATGAACCAAGAGTGAGTGGGGGGGGGGGGGGCTGTTCTTACCTGCAGGCCTTTCCTGTGTGCCAGGGGCTCCAGCAGTCGTGCCTTGGCTTCAGTCAGCAGCAGCTGGTGCTGCAGGCCGCTCAGGGCAGCAGCAAGCCCAGCACGCATGTCGTGCAGGGCTCTCGTGGCCCCTGCCAACGCATCTGCGGCTACTGCTTGCTGCTGGGCGTCGGCGGCCGCGGCGGCTGCAGCGGCGTGGCTGTGCTGCAGCTGCTGCCGGGCGGCTGTGGCTGCTGATTGGGCTTTGTGTAGCTCCTGTTGCAGATCGGCAAGTTGGCGCTGCATGCAAGAAACAAGCATCAACAGCAGTCCAGAGTTACCGTCAAGGAGACTTGAATGCAGCCTACACTGGATGGTGTGATTGTGATGCAAGGCAATGCACCAGGCCAGAGCGGTGCAGCAAGGCCGCCAGCTAGCTGTTGCATTGCTCGCAAGCAGAGCGCTTGGTTTGTAAACAAGGTGGGACCTGCAACAAAGCTGACAGTCTCAACTACCCTGGCAACCCTGTCACCAATTTTTACACCCCTGCACAACACCACACACAGCCAGTCCACGACCTGCACCTAGACATACCTGCAAGTCCTGCTGCTCCCTCTGTGCAGTGCCGAGGTTGTCCTGAGCCTCTGACAGCTGCTGCTGCAGCAGCGATGCCTGCTGGTTCGCCACAGCAGCAGCGGCACCCTTACTAGCAGCCAACTGCACTGCTGCCTGCACCTCAGCCTCAGCAGCAGCCAGCCGCTGCTGCAGCTGCATCACTTGCTGCTCTGAAACCGCCAGCTGCTGCTGCAGCTCAACAGCACGGCTGGCAGCAGCAGCCAACTGCTGCTCCATTTGCTGGTTGCTCCGCATGCCAGCCTGAAGCTGCTGCTGAAGCTCGTCAACATGCTGCAACTCAGCAGCCAGCTGCTGCTGCAGGTCAGACACACGTGCCTCCGAAGCTTCTGCTGCAAGACCGTTCTCAGCTGCTGAAGCAACAGCAGCTCTGGAGGCTTCTTGTGCTGCTGCTAGCTGCTGCTGAAGCCCGTCAGCCACCGCCAGCTGCTGCTGTAGCTGCTCTAGCCGTGCTTCTGAGTCAACTGCATGCAGCACTTGAGATTGAGCAGCCTGAAGTACTCCCTGCAGAGAAGCAACCTCCTGCTGCAGCTGCTGGATATGCAAAGCCGATGCAGCTTGCTGCTGCTGCGCAGCCGCCAGCTGCTGCTGCAGCTGCTCTGTATGCGTGCTGGACTCAACCAACTGCTGCTCCAGCTGCTGTACACGTGCAGCGGACGTGGCAAGCTGCTGCTGCAGCTCTGTAACAACGGCTGCTCGGCCCTCTGCTGCCTGCAATGCGGCAGCAGCAGCGGCATGTGCAGCCTCGGCAGCAGCTTTGCCTGCCTCTGTTTCCTGCAGCTGCTGCTGAACATCTGACAGCTTCTGTTCGAGCTCAAGCAACGCAGGCTCAGCTGCTGCTGCTGCTGCAGCCTGCTGCGCCTCAAAGGCTGCAAGCTGTTGTCCCAACACCTGCTTTTCGAGCTGCAAAGCTGTCAGCGCTGCTTCCGCATCAGCCTTGGCTGTTTCCGCTGCCTGCAGCTGCTGTTGCAGCGAGTGCCGCTGCTGCCGGTTGGCAGCAGCCACCGCAGCAGCGGCAGCACTGGCGTCCGCCAGCTGCTGCTGTAGCGACTGCACCCTCTTGTCCGCTGCCTCTCTAGCTGCTGTGAGCTCCTCATGCCACTGCTGCTGCTGTTGCTCAACGGCAGAGGCAGCAGCATCTGCATCTGACTGCAGCTCAAGCAGCTGGAGCTGCAATGCCTCCACCCTGCTGTCTGCTGCTGCTTCTGTGGCTGCCAGCTGCTGCTCGAGCGCCTCCTCTCGCTGCTTCGCTTGCGCTGCGGCTGCCCTTGCTGCTGCATGTATTGCCTGCAGCTGCTGCCGCAACACAGCCGCCGACGCCCCTGGCTCGGTCACTGGGGATCCGCTAATGGCGGCACTTCCAGGGGACTTGGCGGGTGTTGGGGTGCTTGGGGACCGTATGTTCCGCTGGGGAGAAACAGAGCCCTCAGCAGCCTTTGATACAGCAAGCTGAGCCTGAAGTTGCTCCCGTGCTGCTTCTGCTGCAGCTGCTGCTGCACGCGCTGCTTGCACCTCGAGCCTCAGGGCCTGTAGCTCTTTGTCAGCCGCAGCGGCTGCCTTATCAAGCTGCTGCTGCAGACCCGGCAGTTTCCTTGCATCGGCACGTGCCTCTGCCAGCTGCTGCTGCAGCCCTGCAGCTTCTGTCGCACCGTTAACCCTCGCTGCCGCCAGTTGCTGCTGCAGGGCAGCTGCTTCGCTTGCAGCAGCGGCTTCTGCAGCTGCCAGCTGCTGCTGGAGGTCTGATGCCTGGTTGGCTGACTGCGCAGCTGCTGCCTGTGCCTGCCGCAGCTGCTGCTCCAGGTCCTGCCGAAGGCTCACTACCAACTGCACCTGCGCTACCAGCTGCTGCCATGGTGCAGCTGCATGACGCTCAGCCTCAGTCTGCTGCTGCTGCTGCTGCCCGGCATGCTGTAGCAGATGGGCAGCAGGGGTCAAGGCGGCTGTAAGGCACTGCTGCAGCTGCACGAGCTCTTCTGCGGCTGAGTCAGCCACCTTCTGCGACACATCTGCTTGGATCTGCAAGCAACACAATCAAACACAAACGGACATATGCAGGTGCTGTTCCAAGTGTCCTCAGGTTGTGTGAGACACTTCAAGGGCAAGTTGCTGCTTTGCTGTAAATATTGCTACTTCAGATGGCAGCTGCGCTGAAACAGTTTCTCGGGTCTCGCTCCAAAACATAGACAGCTACATGCATATGCACGCATGGGCCCCTGGGGACCAGGGCCTTGTGAAGCCAGAGGGCCAGCTGGCAAGTGCCAGACCCTACTGTGCGCACCTTGTGTGCACGCTGCTGTGTTGCAAGCTCATAAGTGTGAGCATCCTTCACAGCGGTGAGGTCAGCCTCATGGGCTTGCTGCAACACCTTGAGCGCAGCAGCATGTGCCGCACTGTCAGCCCGCTGCTTCTGCATTGCTGCCTGCAGCTCAGCAGCGTGTGCATCACGCAGCGTGTCGAGCTCCTGCTGATGCTCCATGCTGAGCTGCGCTCGCAGGGCTGACTCCTGCTCCCGTAGGGCGCCACGGAGTGTGTCCTTGTGCTGCTGCTGCAGATGCTCAATGGCGGCTGCGTGTGCTGCGTCGGCTGCTGCGAGCTGCTGTCGGTGCGCCTGTTCGAGCTCTTCTTTCAAGCCTGCTGCTTTCAGCACTGCTGCTTGAGCAGCCTCCTGCTGGTCAAGGAGCTGCAGGCAAGACGGCAGGCGTCCACACACTCTCTGCGCTGAGCACACCTAACTATTTCGTGCTGCCAACACGTGCACTGGAACGAACAAACACATGTCACATGCACGGATTGCGAAGCGCTGGACAGCATTCGAGCTGTACGGGACATGCAGCAGGGCTGGACAATATGCAGACATCGCGGCTTTCACTGACCTGAGCACAAATGCTGGTCAGCTCCTCTTGCTGCTGCTGCTTGACCGTGCCGTCGCGCTCCAGCTGCTGCACCTGCTGCTCTAGCTGCTCGACGAAGCGCTCCATCTGCTGCTGCTGTTGCTGCAGCTGCTGGCGCTCCTGCGCATGCAGTGCGGCCATGGTGGCATGTGCTTCTGCTGCTGCTGCCTTGGCATCTGCATCAGCCGCATCTATGTCCTCCAACTGCTGCTCCAACCTGATTAGCAGCCGCGCGTGGTGAGCTGCCCAGGAGTCCTGACTGGCCCTGCAGCAGCAGCAGCAGCAGCAGCATGAGCAGCATGAGCAGCAGCAGCATGCGTTGAGGGGAAGGTACACAGGGGGACTGCATGGCACTACTAGACCAATCAGCCAACAGTGACAGGTCATTCCTGGTGTGTGGCCCCAACCCGTGGGGATCCGGTTGGGAGGGATTGCCCATGCGAGCGCCGTCAATGGTGGTCAGTTAAGTAATAGAACGAACAGCCGGCACGGGGGATGCACGATGGGCGCCGCCACAGCGCACAGCAGCATCATGCAGTATAGGTAGCACTGTACTGCACTATGCCATACTCCACCGTACTGTACTGCACCATACTGCACCATACTGTACTGTACTACACCAGACCCACCTGAGCAGCAGCTGGTGGTTCCTGCTCTCCTGCTGCAGCTGTATCTGCAGCTCCTCAACCTGTGTCGCGGCCTCGTTCCACTTCACCGTAAGCTCCTGCAGGTTACGTTCCTTATCGGCCACAACACACTGCGCCCCCGCCAGCTGCTGCTGCAAGCTTTCCAGCTGCTGGGCCTGCTCCTTCCCAGCCGGATGCTCGAGCCGCATCTCCAACTGCAGCTGCTGCTGGTGCCGCAGCTCTGCCAGCAGGCTCTGCTGCTCCTCCTGTGCCTGCTGCAGCTGGGCCTCTGCTCCCTCCAGCTGCTGTGTGAGGTCCCTGGAGAGCTGCTGCTGCAGGGAGAGCTCCTTAGCGGCCAGGTCGTATTTGAACAGCAGCTGGCTGTTGAGGTGTGTCAGCTCCTGCAGCTGCTGGTTCTGTGGCAGCAGGACAAGCATGCGGCAGTGCAGACAACAGGCAACGCTTTGCAGGTGCAGCACCCCAGCTCTTGCACGAACGATCAGCCGAAAGCATGCATCATTATGCAGGCAGCCTGACCCAGTTGATGGACCGGATCCAGTCTGCCCAGATGCCAGCATGACATGGTTGGCTATACATGTGAGCATCTGATCAACCCGCTCCTCACCATCCTGTGCAGCTGCTCCTGCTTGTCCCTCTCCGCACCCTCCCTATCGCTGTGTTGCATGTGAGCCACCTGCAAAACACAGCACAGCACAGCACACACCATACATCAGTCTTGTGTTTGGACAGCTGCTTGATTACTGAAGCTGCGGTGCTACACCTTTTCAGCCACTGCATTCATGTTGGTGCATGTCCCTATATCCAGCAGCATGGCAACACAACATGGCTCATGCCCATGGGCACCAGCGAGCGCACCTGCTGCTGTAGCTCCATTTGCGCGCGCTGCGCGTCCTGCACTGCTGCTGCGCTGGCTGCAAGCTGCATCTCCAGAGTCTTGGCGTGCATTGCTGCTGCAGCTGCCTTTTGGCACTCCATGTCCACCACCTGCTTCAGCCGCTGAGTCTCCTGCAGCTGCGTCTGCAGTGCCAGATGAAAATCACAGCAACGACATGCAGACGATAAGTTGGACATGCATAACCGCCATGGCTGCTTGGAAGGGAGCATGACCATGCTAGCTGAGGTGCTGCTCGACTGCGCTGCTGCAGTCACCACCACACAGTGCACGTGCATGGCTGCTGGCAGAACCACAGCATCGGCCTGCTACAAACTAGACTGTTGCTCGGTTGCAGCGTTGGCCTACTGCAGGCACCAACGCAAGTACACCAGGTTGCAAAGCCAAAGTTTGAAGGTTACTGGCCTAACGCGTTTCACTCCACACAGACTGCCCCACCTGCAGCAAGGCCTTAGCCCTCTTGTACTTTTTCACTACGTTGAACATGCCCATGCTGCCTGAGCTGCAGCTGACCGTGCTGTGCGCAGCAGCTGCTGCTGACATGGCTGCAAACTGCTCTGCTGTAGGCATTGACCAGCAACTAGCTGGGGAGAAAAACCCGGCTGGCCACTGGTACATCCCTGAGGGCATGGGGCTCAGGCCAGGAGGGGTGGCTGAGAAGTGTCCTGGTGCACTGCATGGTGAGGTGGCCAGCACAGTAGCTGGGGGCGTGCCTTGCAGCCTTGCGCGCTGCTGTGCTGACGGCAGCGGCGTGACAAATGCAGCGCCATCAAGCTGCTGTTGCTGCTGCTGCTGTTGTTGCTCCAGCACAATGTGTTGCTGCTGCTGCGCGTGCTGCTGCTGCTGCTGCTGCACAGGGTCCTGATGCTGCTGCTGCTGCTGTTGCTGAAAGGCTGCTTGGGATTGCGCCTGCAGTTGTTGGTGCTGGTGCTGCTGCGCAGGGTGCTGCTGCTGGAACTGCATATCGCTGGGCCATGATATCCTCCTCGCCTCCTGCTGCTGCTGTTGATGTGGGCCTGCTCCACCCCATGTTACTGCAGCATGCTGTGCTTGGCCCCAGTTGTGCTGCGGCTGCTGCTGGATGCTGAAGTCTCCACTAGGTGATGCAGCAGGCGCAGGGCTACTGCTGCCCCACTGCATCTGCTCCAGCTGTGTTGGTCCCTGCACCAGCTGCTGAGAGTGGTGCAGCTGCATGCTGCTGCTGACCTGAGCTGCCAGCATGTCGTTTGGTACAATGTTGATGCGCAGCTGCACCGGGAGCTGCTGCAGGGGGTCGAGGCATGGTGGGGCTTGCTGTTGCTGCTCCATGCTGGGCTCCCTGTAGTCACAGTGAGGGTGTGCATCTAGATATACTTCAGTAGCTGGGTTGATTGGCAAGCGGTCCAGCTTTTACGAGTTACAGACAGACCTTACTGCAGTAGATACTGCACTGCCAACCACCACTGTTGATAGCTGCTGCGAGTCCGTCTGAGCCCGTCCGTTTCATTCACAGTCAAAACAAACGGTTCAGCCAACAGTTGGTTGAGATCATATCCGCTGAGGATTGACAGCTGACGGTGTGTCACAACAGAACAGTTTGAATTTTGCGGGCGCCTGGATGCCCCCTTCACAGTCTATTGCATCAAGGTGCAAATGCATTGTCAAATTTTGTGCATAACATCATGCATCTGTGTGCAGGTGCTCCTGTGCAGGGGACCACGGTGGCAACACCAGCAATGCTGCTGCTGGACCTGCTCGAAGCAGTTTGGGTGGCATACGTTGCTCTGCATTCCAATCTATGATCTGCAGCACGGGCATCACTGTGCCACGCCATTTTTAGTCACCACCACCAGCTTGGCACAGGCTGGCCCTCCTGTACGCTGAGCGCGCTCCGAAGCTCATGAGGCAGTCACAAGAATGCATTGAAGTTGATCAAATGTAGGCAGTCACAAGAATGCACTGCCCTCAGGGCCTGGAGTGGTGTCACGTGCTTGTGGCACACTACATCAGCAGTGCAGCTCAGCAGATGCGCACGTGGGCACTGAGCTCATCACGATTGGGGCCTTGTACCAGCTGGCACCAGCTCGCACCCATAGCCCCCGCAAACTCGCCCACTGGGGTACAGGTCTGCACACATGCCGCACTGAATTTTGCACATGCCACATCCAGCTGCAGCTGCAATTTTTTTTTGGGGGGGGAGGTTGTTACAAGTAGATACTTTCACCGCAAAGCGGTACTCTCTACACTTGATCGACTGGGTAAGCCAAAGACGCACACCTGAACCGAGGGAACCTGCAAAGACACGTCAGACAAGACCAGCCCCCCCAAAAAAAAAACACAGACATGGCAACTGCCACACACACCGAGTATAGTATCGTGCTTTCAAGACTCAGTTGTAAATCTGCAGTCTACACATACCGTGCACGCACACACATGGGTCAGTCCTTCAAGCATATCAGAAACACTGTTGTACAACTAACACATCAAAGCCAGCACAACACCTTCTGAGCTAACACGCAAAGCAGTACCCACAGGGTGGCAATTTGCACAGCTTTTGTTGATGACACCCTCAGCGCCAGCAGCATTGCTGTGTGGCACAAGGGCAGCAGCACTCTACAGCTCAACAAATTACAGAACCAACATGGCATATTCAAACCAGAATCCAGGCTTGTTTGGGTGTCAGCCTAGCACCATCTCCCCTGGCTGGAAGCGTCAAGCTGATCCTGCTGGCACTGCATGCACTGCACAGTGCTGACAGCTCACACATGACGCTTACCCCGACAGCATGCCCGCTCTCGGAGCAGCAGACGCTTGCTACGCACCGCAGTACAGCTATTTGTCCTAGGGGCAGCAAGGGGTGGTGTCGGTGAGCAGCTGCAGCTGCTGCAGCCAGACCTTGCTTTGACAGGAGGGGTCAATTGCGTGGGGGTGCGTAACAAGCCTGCCACATCACAATCACTACACTTGTAACTCTATAAGAAGCTGCTGTGACCATGCTGCGCAGTAGCCAGGGGTCCCAGATGCATGTTACCAATGGGCTGGGCGTGCTCAAGACACACCAGCTGTGCCTTGGTGCAGCAACAGCATGTTGCAGACTCAACCCACTTCAAGGTCAAGAGACAGCATACACGGGATCATCATGTATCTCCCTTTAAGGTGACTCATATGCAATTGCAGGGGGTGCCCAAATCGGCTCCCCTGTTGCCTACACAGCAGGGATCCACCACAGCACGTTTGGTATGCATACTACACATATATAGGTGACTCCTGCTCTGCGGTGTGGACTCGGTATCGCCTGTGTGCATTACACACGGGTCTCCAGCCATCAGCTACTGTTCAGCTGTCAACTAGGTGTAGAGGCCGCGTGCGCTCCTCTGCAAGCCTGTACTACGCCTTCCAAGTGTTCTCATACGTATTGCATCGTTGCATGGCACGCACAACCCAAGGAGAGGTTCACAGCACCGCAGCAGTGCAAGCCATGTGTTCAAATACAACAGCCACATCCTAAGGGGCGCTCGCATGACTGATAAAGCAGCGATCAAACGTATTTGGCTATTGACAACGCTTTTCAACACTTTGAGCACCTCTCGTTGACACAGGGTTTGAACCAGCTCTGGTGCCCAGCAGAGTTTGGAGGCCTCAAAGTTCGCGCTGCTGCACACCAACATACTATGCAACAACCTTAGTAACCATATGTACCACCTTGGCGGGCCTGCGTGCTTGCTGTGCAAAGTGGGTGGTCTGGGGATCCTTGCTTGCTGATGCCCTCAAAGCCGTGCAAGCCATCCACAAGGGCTAGCGTGCATTTCCACAGACACCTACAATATCATAATATCAATTGATGCCCTGCTGACGAGTCAGACGTTCTGACAGGCTGGTACATGCAGTACGACATGTGTGTCTGCTACTAGGGCAGCGCACAGGCCCAGACAGCAGACCTGCCGTCCCTCATTACTCAGAATCTGCAAGACAGATTCCCTTGCAACCTTGCATGTTGCCTTCAGATACTACTGGCTGCCTGCTGCCCACCAGCCAAGGGAATCCAACAGGATGCCAGCCTTTGGGGGCCAGGTCAAAGAGTATAACCGTTTTCACTGTTACTTTTACTAAAAAGGCCAAAACGTAAACAAAATCCTGTTAGAATTGTCCCGGACTGTCAGGGGTGGCTGAACACACCAAACAGACCAGCATGTTTCAATTGCAGGAAAATCTGTCTTGCAGATTTTAAGATATATGGCCTGATGTTTCAAACTTGTTAATAACAGTACTCCATGTTACTTAAGGTCCAGGTCCTGGGCCTTCACATTCTGGGCCTCCTTGGGTGGGGTAACTCAGCCACGGGGTGGGAGGCTGATGAAGGCCCTTCCTATGCATAATCTGGCACCCCCTCATAATTACCAATACCAATACCAATATTGCAGGGGGTTAACCCTCTTCCCCGGCACTAGCCAGCGAGCAGATCTGCTCATGGGGGCTTTCACATATATCAGCACCCTTCCTCTTCGCATTCGCATGGGCGATTGAGATCACCCGCACAAGTACGTCAATTCCGGTACCCGATAAGCCCCGGGGTGGGGCTCCCTCGCTGGGATTCGGACCCAGGCCTCCCGACACTAAGACAGGTATGCTTAACCACTACACCACGAGGGGATTACATATGAGTCACCTTAAGTGCAGCCAGTTGATGTGTTGCGTGAAGTGGCAACGTGCAGCAGTGCACAGTTGTGACTGGGGAGTCGATCTTGAGTGTTCACCGTGTTGCTATTGCACCAGGAGCTGATTGAGTTTCTGGTTGGCATGTCCCCTGTTCTTTGTGTTCCTGATGCTTTTCACATTTTAAGCTTGGCCACAGAAGTCAAGGTGGCAGTGTGGATTTGTGCATGCTTTGCTTGCTTGTTGCACAGCCTTGCTGCATTTGCTACATGTCCATTTCCACACTGAAACAGCAGGTGCCTGTCACTCAGTCATGCGTGTTCATGTTCATGTGCGTTCCACAAGGCCGCATCTTTCAATGCTCTATGCCTTGCACATGCTTGCATGTCTTGCTAACTCTGTGTGTCTTTACAGGTACTTGCTGAAATATGCAGGTCGGTGGCGCTTTGTTACTTTTGGGGGGATGATGGATTGGTGTCCCCGGTTGCCAATGGTCGGCAGCTTATGGCCTGAACTGACAGGCCCCATGTAACACAACTACTACTACTACAGTTGCAGTGGTCCGGCTGGTGCGGGGTCCCGTCTGTGCCACGTGCTGGTCTCTTGTTCCCAGGCTCGTGTTTTGTCCTTTTCTGTTCCCCCAGCGACAGCACCGGGAGCAGGTGCCTTGCTTGCCATGGTTGTATGTTTGTTGGGACAGCGTGTCACTGCATGCTTGGTTGCTCAGCAGGCCCCATGTGCTTCAATGGCCGCGCATTCAGACGCTTTATGCCTTGTACATGTTTGCATGTTGCCTAACCTTGTGTGTTGCAGGTGGTTCGCTGCTCTTGAGAAGGAGGTGGCGCCTTAAGTTGCATTGGAGGGACATGGTTTGGGTCCCTGAGCTTACATGGTGTGGGCTGGGTCTTTCGGGGATCTCAATGTAACGAACAATGAGTGAGTGAGTGACGAGACGGCACGGGGAAGTGCGTTCTGAGGCACGCTGATCGCTGCTGTGCCGCACCAAAATCTCACAACCAGGGGTGGGCGAGCTGGACAGTCTCTTTGCACCTATTTCACACACAAAAGGAAGCATATCAACTATCATAGACCAATAGGTGCTGCTGTGGTGGCTAGTTCCATGAGACCGTCTGGTCATTGGACAGCAGTAGTGCTGCTCGCATCAATGCTGATGCTGATCAAGCCTGCACAGCTGTCACCTACAAGCTAACATGCATGATGTTGCTCATTTGCGCTCGCCTGTCGTGTCTGCTGCGCTCCCGAAGCCATCCTATGGCTTCTTGCCTGTGGGCCGGCACGGGGCCGGCAGTGGGCCAGCACTGGGCCAGGCCAGGCAGCAGTGGCCTTCATGCCAGCTGCATGTGGCCCGCCCTTTCAGCTTCATGAAAGACGGCTATAAATTCATGGTCTTGTACCAGGTGAACCACAAAAGTACACCGCAGCTCGCCCTTGCAGAACATCGCCATCTGCCGGTGAGTGACGCTAGCGCTTGGCAATTGCCAAGGCCCATTGACGGTCCCGACTTGGGACTCCAGCCATCCAGAATAAGAGCTTTCCGCAGCTTGTCAACGCACGATCTTTTACAGACTTGCAGCATGCGTCACATCCGCGCCTTCCTCGTGTCTGACCACTTGCTGCTGTAACTGCTGTGTGCATGCTTGGTACAGGCGGAACACCATGAGGAACCTTCATTTGGCGCTGCTGGCACTCTTGGCCGTTGCAGCTTCTCCTTGGCAGGTTGCAGCGCACGGATCCCTCTACGTTCCTCGTGCTCGAAACTGGGTTCAGCCCATCCCTCAAGGATCTACTCCTGCTCCTTGGTACACCTTTCCTGGCAACAACAATGGTGTGGAGCAGATGGGCAACGGGCACGGCCTCCAAAAGCCCGATCGCACTTTCAACAAGCCTGCAGCTGGGCCAGGTGCGGCAGCTGGTCCACTCTGAGCAGCATCAACCAGAACACCAATGTCTCTTCATTGTGCAGCAGGAGGTACTGGGGACATTGCCAATCCTGCCCTTGCCCTTAGGGGTAGTGCCAGCAAAACTCGCAGTATTGCTGCAGGACCAGAGGTGTCACAGTGCATTGGATGCGGTCACTGTGAGGTCTCGATGAACTGTCACTGCTGCTGTTATGGTGTTGATGCAGGCGTATGCGGCGATCCCTTTCAGCACTACATAACCGACTACGCTGGGATGAGCAACTTGGCCATCCAGGAAATCTACACATCCGGCAGGGGGGGGGGGCGCTAAGGTTGTTTTCGGACACTATGCTAAGAAGTTGAAAGTGGGACCCCCCACCCACCCACCCACCCCCCACCCACCCTAAATGTCCTCTGAACGTCTTGTAACTGGCCTAAGCAAGGCCTTAAGTGTTATTATATCTATTCAAAATGTTTTTGAGGTACTCTGATGGCCACAAGGGTGTTGCTGTGCTCTATCAGTCAAGACACCTCAGGCGCCCCAGTGCCGCAGTGGGGCACGGCATGGACGGTCACCATTGTGATCAACGCACTGCTGTGCAGCCCTAGAAATATTTCACACATGAAACAGCACAGTTGATACATCCTTGTACCCTGCCTTGCTCAAAACAAGCTCCAATTCTGTAGCACTGTCACACCACTCCTGCTGCTGCTCTGCTGTCAGCTGGTGGTCTGGGTGCATCTGCTGCCAGTGAGACAGCATGTGGTACTTCTAAACCGCATCTGGTGGGTCAATGTCACACAGGGGGCATTGATAAGGAAGGTTGGTGCTGGGGGCTGACTTGGTGCTGGTCTGTGCACTCTTGCAACACATGTCTGGGTGCTGGCATCGACACCGTGCCGCAGCTACAGTACTGGAATGGGCAGCCTCAGTGGTAATTCATGACTGGAGGTGCTCACAACATGCATGAATCGACTCAGTTTGTCGATAGCTTTCGGATGCGCTATCTCCCAGCTTCATCCGATGCTCCTACAAGAAGTTTGCAGCATGTCAGGAAGTTACTGAAACCCAGCTTGACCCACCCACCCACCCCCCCCTTTTCAACCTGCTCAGATGGCCGTAAATTTCTTTATATATGTTATTTAATATGTTAATAACTAATTGTGAAAGTACCAAGTCAAAGTCCAGCATAGTGTCCAAAGTTAACTGAACTGCCCCGCCCTGCATCCGGTCAAGTTATTGACGTGCAGTGGATCATCGCCGCCAACCATGGTGGACGCATTGGGCTTAAGCTGTGCCCCACTGGCAGAACTGGCTTGACTCAGGCCTGCTTCGACGCCAACCCTCTGCAAAGGTGTGTGTCTACGTGCAGCATCATGCCCAGTAGGCTTGTGGCAGCTTCATTCTGTGATCCTTGGCAGCCGCTGACGTCATACTCACAGCTAGTGTGTGCACTGATAGGTTTCATGCTGTGATGCTCGGAGCAGTACATATGTAGTCGACTGGTTATCTACTGCGCCAGCTGACAAAATCATCCTGCCTTTCGCAGGGCCGACAATCGCGGGCGCTACTACTACATATTGGAGGGTGATGCGCCTGCAGGTAAGCCCCTCACACACTGTGGCACTCCACACACCCAGCCGTTGCATCATGGGCTGTCCAAAGCTGAGCGTGACACATCCCTGTGCTAGCATGTCATGCCTGATTGGGCTCGGCGCGCTGCCTCTGCCGAAGGCTCTGCTGAAGACCGTGGAAGCATCCTTGTGGTGCTTGTGATGCATAGCGTCAACCGCTCTAACAGTTGTACATGCTGTCATGATGTTGCTGCGCACAGGCTCTCCGGGGTCATGGCTGGGCATCCGTGGGGGTAGCTTCAGATTGCCTGCTGGTGTGTCGTGCCCAAATGGCTGTGTGCTGCAATGGGAGTACCTGACTTTGAACAGCTGCGTCCCTAGCGACATCGCCTCATGCCAGGACTGTGGAGATCGTTACCCCAGAAGGTATGCTTGCTGCCTGCACCGCGCTGACGTTGACGTTGACATGATCACACATTTAGCCATCCACATTTTGGAGTGTGGATGGAAGGATTCTGCCAGCCCATGACTGAATCGATGGTATGACAGACGTGCAGTGACTTGAGAAGCAACTTGAATCTCATGATGAATCAGCATGTTTGCCTGTGAAGCAAACTGCCAGTGTGCCAGTGACTGGTCAGCCTGACCCAATGGTAACTCAGCGCGCTGACAGTCACTGTGCTGAGCCTTAGTCACTGAGTGATCCGATGACTTGCTGGGTGCAATAGGGATTCATGCAAGCCAAGGATTGTGCACAAATGCCCAGATGCACTGATTGTATCAGAGACAAAGCAACACTGTTGCTGTGCCAACGACACTGCGGCAGGCAAAGCAGCTTGACAGCATCATGCGGCTGTCAACTGTTGCTGTGCTCTGCTCCCTTCTTTCCTCCCTTGCAGGCTGAACCAAGTTCTCAAGTGGCAGGCACCACTGGGCACCTGCTGTCTCGGCCAAGGTTGCAACCCCAATGTCATCCCTGAGGTTTTCTAGTGAGTGTGTGCTTCCGAAGCCTCCCGGCAGGAGGACTGCACAAAAGCTACCAAGCTGGGTCAAAGTCATGCATCAACGTTCAGATTCACTTCACCCCCCACCAAAACCGTTCATCGGATGTAGCAGGCAACAAGGGAAACAGCTCTACAGTTGGTTCCAGCCAGGGCAATTCCTGCCCTTTTGGGGTTTAGGGTTGTTCTGGTTCCCCGGTCGAGGAGCGGTGCTGGGGCTAACCCTACCAACAGCCTGGCTGGGCTACTACCCTAGTAGTAGGAGTAGTAGCAGTTAAAATGGCTTGCTACTACCCTAGGGTAGTAGAGGGTAGTAGCAGTGCATTTTGGCTTGCTACTAGGGTAGTTCCATCGGGATTACTACCCTAGTAGCTGCCCAGGGCTGCTACTACCCTAGTAGCACCTCAGGAACTACCCTAGTAGCAGGGGAAACCACCCTAGTAGCAAAGAGAACTACCTTAGTAGCAGGCGAGACTACCCTAGTAGCAGAGAGAACTACCCTAGTAGCAGGGGAAACTACCCTAGTAGCAGCATGCAAGCAGGGTAGTAGCAGGCTGCAACATGCCTGGGTTCTTGGCTGGTTTCCATGGCTGGTAATCAGGTGAAAGCTGCTTACGAGCGCCACCATGCTCGAGTTCCTACACATGCAAGCAGTGCTCACCCAGTATGAGCATGATCCATGCAACACGCCTGCCATTCACACCAATCACTGCACAAACAGAGCCACAGTTGCAAGGTTACATGTAAGACACTAGCACTACACAATTACTTTCCTTGCATGCATGCTCTGTATATACTGACCTCAACACAACACAACACAAACCTCACACACTACAGACAGCAGCTGTGAACTCCACAACAGGCCTCTGAAACAGGCTAAGTCCACACCATGATCATGGTCCCCAGGGACTCATGAGTGCTGTACTGCTGATCAAACATCATGACAGCAACAGACTGCCTGGTACAGTGGTTGTACAGACACAAACAGGAGCAGCATTGCCCAACAATGCCAGCCACAACCACACCCCGTGCCGACTGCTGTCACACAACCAGCTACTTCCCGCATCTCCTAGAGGATGGTGGAGCCCTCCAGAAAGCGCCTGTTGGGAACGCCCAGCCAGGCCTTTGCCGTGGTTGCTGCCGCCTTCATCTTCTTCTCGCCAATGACCACGTCCTTCAGGTTGATGAGTGAGGAGGGCACCTGCATAATTGGCCAGGTGTCACCAACAGGTCAACAGATGCATGCATACACTTGGGTCTGCTTCTACTTGACCAAAGGGGATCAACCAGTACAGCACAAGGCATTGCCTGTGTCAAAGCAGGTTGCTGTATGGGCTGACCCACAGCATAACAAAACAAGTAGGCAAGCTGGCAAAACCACCATGCCACCAACACACATGCTGGCCTTGCTATGTCACCAAGTCCACCAGCAACCAACAAGGGGACGCTGTGCACAAGCCAGTTGTGCTGCAGCCGCACTGCTGACACCGACACTTCATGATATGCCCCCGTCAGTGCTGGATATCCCTGTCACGGAGCTGTTAAATCCCTCACAAATTTCACTCACCACAACATCGCCAAAGACTTCTCAACCGTGACAGTCAAACTACAAGCTTGGTGCTTCTGAGCTGTGTCGACACCTCCTCCACCTCCATGTCCAGCTCCAGCTTGATGCCCTTGGTGTCCTGTTGTGGATGCTGGGGGGCTCAGGGTCTCCATCACAGCTGCTGCTGCTGTCTCCTGCCCCTGGGCTGCCAGCAGTGCACGCAGCTCTGACAGGGGGCAACATGACAAGGCACAGGTGCAGATGTGCAGATTAGTACAGCACGAGCGCTTGTCTACATGCTGTTGCAGTTGCTACCTTGGTCATGTGTGCATGGCTCGACCCAAAGAAGCAAACAGCGCCCCAACCAATGCACGGGCCTGCTGCTGGCTGGCAGCCTTGCTGTCCGTCCACTTCTCTACAGCCACTCTGACAACAGCGTTGTTCAGCAACATGCTCAGCGAGCATCAGCCACATGCTGTAGCGGCTCTTACCGTCTAAGCCAAGTGGGGCTGAGTTGGCAATGGCTCTGTCACCTCCAGCCGCTGTTGCCGCCATCCCTTGGCCCCTCAGTGAGGCTGTTTGAGCTTCAGACTCATCTGCTGCTGCCACCATGGTACACTGTGCCCCCGGTGCTGCAGCACTGGTCTGGGTGTCACCCTGGCGTCGCTTACTGTGCAGATTGTAACTGGTGGCGCCCTGCGTCGGCACAGCAGACTTGTTGGTGGGACATACAAGACTCGGTGTACTGTAAGTGCAACAAATAGGGAGAAGAACTTGTCGGGACTGGTCAATCTTTCCACTTTGACCTCAAAGCCATGGCTCAACTGGGGACCTGGGTCGACCTTCCTGTGAGTCACACCCCAAAGGTCTAGGATCTGATCCGTCTGCAGCTGCATGTGGACGCGTCCACATACGTGCTTTCAGTTGTTGCCTGGTATGGACGTGCAGGTTGAATGCACAGCAGCAGCTGCATCACTTTGCGCATCACTCACCATTCAGTGCCTGGACCTTCGTGAGCATTCCTCAAGGTCTCGGCCAAGTCAGAAGCCATACAGCAGCACCTCCTACGCACATGCAGGAGGGCAACATCGTCATGTGAGCCCCTGAGCTGAGGCATACGTCTGCTGTGCATGTGTACGTATGAGGCAGGGTGTGCAATCACACACAAGCCACCAGTCTGCTGCGCGGCCTGTCAAGCAGCCTTGGCTGCTTTTCTATCCCGATGTCAGCATGGCTTCTGACTTCTTGCAAGACTATTGATCTGCCTTCTGCACAACTGTTGCAATTGCAGCTGATCATGGGTGGCTGAACTCACCATGCATGTTGCCCAGTCGGCCAGCCTTCAGTAACTGTGAGTACCAGCGGCGCATACATGCTGTTCATCGCCAGGTTGCCGAGCTTAGCGAGTTCTCCGGGTCTGTATTCTGTCCTTGCTGCTGGAACAGCAGCTCTGACAGCTGTAACACTGGGGAGCTGCTGCAGCGGCTGACCTGTGTACTGAAGCTATCAAGCTTCATATATTCAAGCATGTGATAGCGCTGCTGGACCAGTGCGAGCTGCAGATGAGACAGACGGAACCACCATGACGATCTCAAGTTTAGCAGTCGCATTTGCACAGCAAGTAGAGCTCACGAATGAGGAGAGCATGTGAGAGATACCACGGTTATGTCTAGGAAGCCTAGTGCAGTGGCAGCGTTGCCAGCAGTTCAACTGCAATGCTCTGCTGACAGCCTGTTCAAACCAAACTTGGGGTTTGCAGGTGCAGCCTACAGCCGTTGATCAAGCAAAGCATGTGAAATTTCTCGTCAGTGGACAGTCTCTATGGAGCTCGAGTGCAATGCACTTGCCCAAAACAAAGCAGCTGACTGCTGAGTTTCCAGGTGCACATCGCCAGCCAGCCAACCATTCACGTGCAAGTACATGTGGCTGTACAACCTGCCTTCTACTCCCCTGCTGCCCCATGTGATCAGGTTGACAGATATGCATAGCCCAGTATACACAACCTGGTCGCACACTCACTCAATGCACAGGACCACCACTTCAAGCCTGGCGGGTAGAGTACATCACGCAACAGTCAAGCATGAACTTGCAGTCCTATGGCTAGCCTTGTTCGAGGCTGTCAGCCCCCAACTAGGGCAGTCCACCCCCTCACACAACCCAGCCAAGTAATCCTTGGTGGTGCCGTGGTCATGCCCAGGGGCTGGCTCGCCCCTAGCCGATGCACTGGCCATAGGCTTCAAAACTATGATGGCCACAGTACAGCTGGGAGCAAAGTGTTGGAGGGTTGAGGATTCAAGGGCCTGGTGGCCACCACGATGACACATACAACGTACCAAAGGAATGTGCGTGCAGCAGTGCCCGCCACAGCACGAAACTATGGACGCGGTGACAGGAGAGTCTTAGTATGTTTGTTTGCAGGGTTGCACCAGCAATGCCCTCTCACAATGTTTTATGCCACTGGCTGTGACAGCTGGCCTTGCTACCACCCTAGTAGCAAGGTAGTGGCTACTACCCTGATAGCAGCCTGCTACTACGGTAGTAGCTTATTAATCCGCTACTACCCTAGTAGGAGGGTAGTAGCGGGCCAAAACACCCCTACTACCCCTACTACCAGGGTAGTAGCTCAGCCAGGCTGTTGGTAGGGTAAGTAGGATTGAAGGACCATTCCCGATACAATTCCCTTGCAGTTTGTAATGCTACAGTCCACCCCACGCTCAGTTCACTTCATTGGTAGCGGAGATCGCAGGCAGGCAAGGTGGTCTGAGTTTCTGCAGATGTTTGATTTTGACTGGGCATACAGGCCAGGCAGAAGCAATGTGGCAGATCCACTCAGTCGCCTGCCAGATCCAGTCGCACCAGTACATGCCCAATCAAGTCAGACACTTGCAGCGCTATGTAGCCGGGTAGCCGCGGATCCACCTGCAGCAACAGGAGCTGCACCTGTTGCTTGTAACTCTCCTGCCTTACTTGAGTTAGTCAGGTCAGGCTATGACGCAGACCCTAGATTCGCTGACACAGCTCAAAAGCATCACTTGTCTTTTGACAAGAAGCAGTCCCTGTGGCTGAAAGGTCACAAAGTGGTGGTACCAGACGTCACACACATCAAAGCCCAGATATTTCTGGGAGTCCATGCACATATCTATGCAGGGCACTTTGGTGTGCAGAAAACAGAGGAGCTGATCACTAGATATTTCTGGTGGCCAGGTCTCCGGGACTTTGTTCAGTCCCAAATCCAGAAGTGCGACACATGTCAGCGAAACAAGCCCCTGAACAGGCCCAGTGCCGGCAAGCTCATGCCTCTGCCTGTTCCAGGCTACAGATGGGAAGTGGTCTCGTTAGACTTTGTCACGGACCTCCCTAAGACAAACAACGGCTATGACGCTGTTTGTGTGTTTGTGGACAAGCTGACCAAAATGGTCCAGATATCGCCCACAGTCTCTGACTGTGACGCCCCAGAGCTTGCACAGATCTTTCTCAGAGACATATACAGGTTGCATGGATTACTCAAACAGTTCTTGCGTGACAGAGGCACACAGTTCATGTCTCGCTTTTTCACCAGACTGTGCCACGGTTTGGGTATCCAACAGCTCCCCAGTACTGCCTTTCATCCCCAGACGGATGGGCAGACAGAACGTGTCAACAGAGTGCTTGAAGATTTGCTCAGGCACTTCACCAATGCAGAACAGACCAATTGGGATACTTTGCTGCCCATGGTCGAGTTCGCCATCAACAATTCCAAGCATGCTTCTTCAGGGTTCACCCCGTTCTTCTTGAACTATGGGTTACACCCTAAGACACCATTGAGTATCCAGGTGCCCTCAGTCGAGGAGGCCCCAGTAACAGATCTCGGTGCACCAGCAGTCACAAAGTTTGTAGCAGATCTGCAGGCAGCCCTTGGCAAGGCAAAAGCCTTGTTGCTAGCTGCACAGGATCGCCAAAAGGCTTATGCCGATACGCGGCGCAGTCCAGATCCGGACTTCACAGCGGGTCAAGAAGTCTTGCTGAGTAGCAAGAACATACCCCTGAAGCATCCGGGCAGTCACAAGCTGCTACCCCGGTGGCTAGGCCCCTTCAGGGTAGTCAAGCGCATCAGTTCGGTGGCTTACAAGCTAGAGCTGCCACCCACCATGTCTAGGCTTCACCCAGTTTTCCATACCTCATTACTGAAGCCTTATCGCAGTGATGGCCCCTACCAGCCACCCCCACCTGTTGTCTTGCAGGATGGCTCAGAAGAGTTTGAAGTGGAGACCATTCTGTCTCACCGCGACAGAAAGCTGCCTAGGTCGAAACGCACAGTGCGGGAATATCTCATCAAGTGGCAGGGTTATGCCCATGAGCACAACACTTGGGAACCCGCCAAGAACCTTACTAACAGTGCTGACCTGCTCACTGAGTACCTTGCTCGCGTGAAGACTGGTGCAGGTACACGCAGGCGCACCACTAAGCGCAAGTCCGCTACTGAATGACCCCGCCCTGTGTTCCCTTTGCCTTGCAGTGAATCATCCATGCGGCATGCCCCAGTTCAAGGCCTTCCCAGCTCCAGATCACCCAGAATGAAGGCCTCAGTACAGGGTGTAACACCCCTACAGTGCGCTCAGACGCTGTTGTACAGTTGCAGTGCTTTGCACTCAATCGGCCAGTGGCTTTGCCACTGCGTCCAGTGCTAGTCGCACAAGTGGGATCTTTGATCCTTGTCTGCTGCAGCGTATGCCTTGCTCCTTTGTGGGGCCCACAAAGGTCCCAGGGGGGAGGTATGTAGCAGGCAACAAGGGAAACAGCTCTACAGTTGGTTCCAGCCAGGGCAATTCCTGCCCTTTTGGGGTTTAGGGTTGTTCTGGTTCCCCGGTCGAGGAGCGGTGCTGGGGCTAAGTAGGATTGAAGGACCATTCCCGAAACAATTCCCTTGCAGTATGTAATGCTACAGTCCACCCCACGCTCAGTTCACTTCATCGGACGCAAAGGCAGTGTTGCATCACATAATAGCACGCCAGTTGGAAACACGCATGATGTGGCACCGTGGCATGCTATTTGCAGGGAATGACCCAGCCTGACTCAGGCAGTGCCGCTGCAGCATGAGTGACCTATCGCTTGATCCCTTGCTGCTGTTGTCTTCGCTCTGCAGCAACTGCGCTGACATCAGGATCAACAGCGGACCGTCAACTGGCTGCACCACGCAGTGCCCAACACCTACCAATACATGCCAGACAGGTGCGACGCATTGACCGTCAGCGCTCGGTATCAAGGGGATGCCTGCTTTGGCCTGACCAGCCTTGCCATATAGTAAATGTCCCCAGTTGACCTCAACAATGCGGAGCCTCCTTGTTTCGGAAACAACACTGTCAGCCAAAGGGTGGAGACTGTGACATGCTGGCAGCAGCAATATGCAGGGCGCCTGTGCGGCACAACAGGGCTTGGCAAATAATGTGAGTCCAGCTCTGTAGAAACGACATTGCCACATGGACTAGCAGGCATCACCGTGCAGAGTCTGGGTGCTGAGCACCCACTGCCAGCGGCTGGCGGCTCAGCTGGTAGGCCATCAAACCTTGTCGGACTGCATGACGGAGTGTCTGTATCGCTGCTGACACTCACTCACAGGTGGCGGCTGCAACACTGCCACGAGGGCCTGCAACCCCATCACCAACGTCCAGAACGGCGCAGCATGCTCCGGCGGAACCTGCCAGAACGGTATCTGCCAAGCAACCGGTAAGTGACCATCACCTTCATCAGATGACAGGCTGCGGCAGCCTGCACAGAGCACAGTGACAGTTTCAACAGCTTCATGGCAATGCACAGGTCGGTGGCAACCGGGAGACTGGCCACCCGAGTAAGCAGGGCATAGTCCAAAGCTATGATGGGCCATCACGGCAAGTGGCAAGTCTGACGGTTGACTGTGACGCTGCCTCCTGCACTCCACCACAGGTTGCCCGACAGCTTGTCCCAGCCCTACACAGTGCCAGACAGGTGAGCTGCTCACATGGCATGAGCCATGAGCTGAGCAATGCCAGTGTTTCATCAGCATTTGATGCCATTGCAGTGTCGACTTGTGTGGTTCCTACTACTAGTAGGAAGTAGGCCGCCATCAGATGCTTTGTGCGCTCGGCACGCTGTTGGCTTGCTGTAGCCACTCAGTCAGGTGCCAGGAGGACACACCAGCTTGCCACTGCATATGCACTGCACTGGCAGGTGTTTTGCTGAGCTGCAGGCTGTCATTGCATGACCGCGGGTGCTGCTCACTGCTTGCTGTATTGTGCAGGTGGTGGCTGCAACACTGCCACAAGGACCTGCAACCCCATCACCAACCGCCCCAACGGCCAGTCCTGCAACGGAGGAACTTGTCAGAACGGCGTGTGCCAGACTGCACCGACACCACCCCCACCATCTACTAGTGACCCCTGCCCCGGCATCGCCCCAGGCCCAGCACGTGCAACTTGCTTTTGCAAGAGCCCCCGTCTTACTGGGAGGTATCAGGACACTGCCCGGCAGTGCTCTGGTGGCTTCTGGTGCTACTCTGGAGGCTCATCGTACATCCCGTGTGGAACAGGGCTGAGGTACAACCCTAGCATTGGTGTCTGTGACTGGTTGTCCAATGTGGCATGCGATGGGAGGGTTGGTCTTGCTAGTGTTGCGCGACGCTTTGGGGGATCTGCTGCGCTTGTTGGAGCAGAGGTTGTGGATGTTGCCGGCTTGAACGCCACTTTGGTGGAGTCTGCTGACCAGGTTGCTGCAATGACGGCAGCATCTGTGGGTGAGCCGGAGCAGCTTGCTGATGCTGCCGCCTCCGAGGCAGAGTCTGCCACCGTGGCTGCGGCTGCCAGTGTTGTTGCACCTGAGCAGCCTGGTGAAGATGTCGCTGCTGCAGCAGCCGCAACTGTTGCACCTGAGCAGACCCCCGTTGTCGATGCTGCAGCTGCAGCTGGTGCTGTTCCTGTGTTGGAGCCTGTGGCCGTTGCTACAGCAGATCCTGCTGCAGCTGTAGCTGCTCCTGTGCTGGCTGACCCCACAGTTGTGACTGAGGGTGGCCTTGCTGCCGATACTGGCAGTGGCTGAGCATCATGCAAGGCCTGCAGCAGCCTTATACTGGGAGGCTGTTGTACTGGGAACTTCCCAGTATAGGCTTAGTCACAGCCTGTGAGTGAGTCACTCAGAGGCTTTGCCAGGGCCACTTGTTGCACCAGTGGTGTGTCATGCATCAAAAGGGTTTAGTGGGCAGATGATCGGTATGTCACCAATGACTCATTGTCAGACAGGTGACGTTGTTGGTTGTTCCCGCCAAAATGGTGTTTCAGTCGGCACAGAGTGCAACAGCCTCTCTCAGCATGAAATGCTGGTGGGGCTGTTGTGCTTGAGCCACATTGTTGTGCTGCAGCTTTATCTCTTGCTAGAAGTACTTGTGCTTTTCCTTCAAAGTTTCTGTGGCCCTCGCTGATTTGCTGCAGTACAGCTGCTTGGTACTAGAAGGGGCAGCAAGTGTGGGAGTTGATGACCATTTGCAGCTGCTGCAGCCAGAGCCGGTCTGTGTGTCTGGCGTCTACAGTGCATGACATTGATTGCTTTGGGGTGTGCATGGCGAGCCTGCAACTGCAGGCAGCCTGGGCCCGTAGTATCATCGCAACATGTAGAAGCTGCTGTGACCATGCTGCGCAGTAGCCAGCTGGCAGGCGCCTGCAGGGCCCCGAGAATGCTTGATTTGTTGTGCTGAACCTGCTTGATGCACACCAGTTGGGCCTTGGTACAGGAGCAGCTGCTGCAGACTCAACACACTTCATGGTAAACAAACAGCTACCGTAGCTGCTGACAGCGTGCACGGGACAATCCTTGTTTCACTCCCAGTGCAGCCATGTGGCATGCCACATGGCGTGCTTGATATGTGCAGGTGTAACACTGTTTGCCAGTCATGCATCAAGCTGACAAGGGGCAATGAGTTGGCTTTGGTCAGTGTTTCGTGACATGTTCCGTTCTGTTGTCACAACAGCAGCATGACACTGTCCAGCTGCTTCACGTGGGGTCCGCCCCCTGGCTTGTGTGGTGTGACAGTCTCTCTGCACTGGCTTCACTGCAGCCAGAGTAGCAGATCATGCATGATGAACAATCAGTGCTGCTCTGGTGGCTACTGTCATGAATCTGCCATGCAACAGCAGCTAGCCGATGCTTTCCACTTTCGTTGACATCTGCTGAGGCTTGACCGACGGTCATTCACCAGCTTCTAAGCATGAAGTCGCTGAGTTCCGCCCATCTGCAGCGTTCGCTGCGCGCCTGAGGCCATCAGCTGGCTTGTTGCAAGTGGGCCAGCTCATCAGCAGTGACCTTCCTGTCAACTTCAGGTCACCCTTCCTGTCAGCTTCGTGTCACCCAGCGAGCAGTAGCTTCCATGTTGCTGCAAAACCAGCTATTCAAGTCCTGTGAATATTTTGCGCAGCTGCTGCGACGGTGGCAACGCTCCTATCGCAGAGTGTGGGAGGATGCTGACACGAAGCTGACAGGAAGGCCGGTACATTCGTGGATTCGATAGCTTCCGTGTTAGACTTTCACATAGGCTATGAAGCCACTGGTGATGTACAAGGTGACCCACAACAGTACACAATACCTCGCTCACTGCAGAACGTACTGTGCCTGGTGCCGGTGAGTGACACGGCACCGCTTGACAAGGAAGCTTGATCTCAGCGCGCTGGAGCAAGCAACGTGCGAGATACCGCAGCATCTTGGTATATGAGCATGAGTTTCAGCATGCGCCCCATCTGCGCCTGCATCCTGTCTAACCAATCTGTCTGTTGTATCTGCTGTGAACATGTTGGACCTGCAGGCCAACCACCATGGGGGTTCTTCAAGTTGCGCTGCTGGCGTTCTTGGCTGTTGCAGCTTGCCCCGGGCAGGTTGCAGCGCATGGATCCCTCTACGTCCCCCGTCCTCGCAACTGGTTGTCGCCCATCCCTGCTGGATCCAGCCCTCCTCCTTGGTATACCTTTCCTAACAATATCAACGGCGTTGAGAACTTCGGCAACGGACATGGTCCCTCACTGACGAAACCGACCATGGGGCCAGGTGTGTTTGGTGATAGTAGTAGAACAGACAGGAATCCAGCGACCCAGGCAGCAGGCGTGTAGTGTACGTGTGCTGTGTAGAAACTTGCAGACGACTAGTTTCGGATCGGCTCTTGCGGAACCCAAGTGATGCCTACATAACCATTTGCAATTGTTGATGCAGGAGTGTGCGGTGACCCATGGCAGCATTACGCTACAAACTACGCTGGAATGAGCAACCTGCAAGTTCAAGCCACCTACACATCCGGTCAAGCCATTGATGTGCAGTGGATCATCGCCGCCAACCATGGTGGACGGATTGGGCTGAAGCTGTGCCCCACTGGCAGAACTGGCTTGACTCAGGCCTGCTTCGACGCCAACCCTCTGCAAAGGTCTGCCACGCCTTTCACTAGGAGTTTCGTTGTGTGCAGGTGCAAAGCAAATCACATGCATGATGCATCAATGTCCCCATCGCAGCTGCCGGCCTGAACCCACAGGCGGACGGAGTCTGGCAGAGTTGCACCGCACCCAGCATGCCATGAAGTTATGGCCGAGTCTGCAGGTCATACTCACACTGTAACTTCACACTGAAGAATCACATGGTTATTGTCAACGCACCCAGCAGCAGTACAGCATGTCTATAGAACGTCTAACGCCCAGGTGGCGTCAGTGCTGGATCGAAACCTGCCCATATTTGTTTAGGGGATCAGGGGAGGCGTTGCTGCAGTTCTGCTGCTGTCCAGGTGCTGCGCACTTGCTGCTGCTGGGGTCCTCCTGCTAAGATACTGCTGCTGGGGTACCCAGCACCGCTGCAGGAATGAACACGGAGCGACATTTGTGAGCAGTCGCAATTGAACAAAAGCACCGCGACAATAGCGTTTTGTCGTCTACTGCTGAAGTCAGTCATACGCACGTCAGTCCAAGGTGCTTGGACAACTGTCGTCTGCGGAGCTCGTAACCGTTCCCATCTCCTTGCCCAAATGCCCTCCGCAATGACCAAGACATAGCTATATACGCAATTTAACGTTTGAAAGGTGCCTCGGTGGATCTCTGTGACAGCAACAGCAGACGGGTGAGTGAGTAGACCTGACAGTCAGACCTGACTTACAGTCATCTTCGTAGCTGGTGTGAAGACCGAGCTACAGCCATGAAACAGGTTCTTAACTGAATTGAATTGCGTTGGGATGCTTGCCCGAGGATGTTTATGCGTGTGCCATCGCGCAAGGATATCGTTCATGTATATAGGTTCGCTGTCTTTTCACACAGGCCCTATGGCGGACAAGCGGTGCTTCAGACGTCGTCGACAAATATGCCTGATTGTCGTGTGGGGTGTCCAGTTTGCGATGGCTCCGCCATGGACTGCCTGCACATATGCTCTCGCAGCACAAGCAGTTCGCACCTTTCTACCGAACACCATCACAATCCTTATCATCGATTCATTCGTTATCGCCCAGCCCGGGCGTGGTGCGGAGCTTTTGGGAACGGAATGTAGACTCGTTTTTGGCTGTCATGTGTGGGGTGTGAACTTTGCAACGTATAAAGCTCTCAACCTTAAGGTTTCGATCTAATACATTCTACAATGTTCAGCATAGTGGGTACTGACTGTGGTGCAATCATTGTGCACATTGTACAATGGCACTGTGCAGGGCCGATGGACGTGGGCGCTTCTACTACATCATGGAGGGCGATGCTCCACCAGGTGACTGATTCACCGATCCGCACTGTACAGTTTGTGCAGATCCGTGCAGTTTGTTCGTGCAGCATACACTAGTGTAGAGTACTGTGACGCAACTTGCGTGCGCAACTGAGGCTCAGGACTGTTGACAAGCGTGCTTGATTGCCACTAACAAGACAAGTACATGCTGCAATCATGACTAATTGGATCCACGGATGAGTGCTTGAGGCTCAGAAATTCGAGGCATGACTAGACCCTAGAGGGCCTTTCAGTGTGGCGCACGGCGAAAGTCTGGCGCAACCTTGGGTCAAGGTGAAGCTTCCTGCCCTGCACAGTATGCTGAAAGCCAGGAACTCCGGAGGTCACAGCCTTTTCACTTGCCACAGCCTTTGTGCCACAGTGGGCGACCTTGAGTTAATATTTTCTCATCACCTGACATGTGTTGTGTGGTGTACTTTCAATGTTGCTGCACCCAGGACAACTCGCCAGCTGGCTAGGCATCCGCAGCGGAAGGTTCCAGCTGCCTGCTGGTGTTTCATGCGCCAATGGCTGTGTTTTGCAGTGGGAATACCTGACCATGAACAGCTGCTACCCATCTGACATCAGTACATGCCAAGACTGTGGGGCAAGTTATCCCATCAGGTGTATGGTGCTTGTACTACAACACACCATTGTTTTTGGCGTGTGTGTGTGGTGTCTGTATGGCACGTTGCAGGTTTGCCAGTGCGCGTTGCGGCCCGCAAAATTGGGATTACATGTGAGCCTGGGACAATGGCACATGTGGCAACATGGACACTTTGAAGTGATCATGGCCCAGGCTCGGCAATGCTTGCCTCCAGCACACTGCATGATGCAGTGTGTCATCATGTGCTGTTGCTGCAACTGACGATGCGTTGCTGTTTGTTGTGTGCTGTGTCTTATGGGTTTGCAGGCGCAACCCAGTCCTGAAGTATCTGCGCGATCTGCCCAACTGCTGCATTGGCCCAGGCTGTACTGCGGCCAACTCGCCCGAGATCTTCTAGTGAGTGACTCACTCGGTCGGACCGACATGCAGCATGTGCTGTTGCCATAATGCATGCACAGCCACGAGGCATTGCACTGCACTTTGAAACGGCGCCCCCTCAAGCAGCACGGCCAGTCAACGTCATGCACCACGTGGTGCTTGTGCACAAGCTATGCTGCCAGACATGGCTGCTCAACTTGTTGAAGAATGAATGACAAGCTGCCATGCATTACTCATTTATGTCAATGCCTCAAAACATCGGATGCCATCCAAGGCTTGAGGCAATGACATTACGGTATCACCTGGTGGAGTACCCTTTTGTGGAGTCATGTGACTCATGTGACGCTCAATACTTCTGCTGCTGTCGCCTTTGCACTGCAGCAACTGTGCTGACATCATCATCACCGGCAATGGTGGTACTTGCAACCCCTCATGCCCAGCCCCCAACGCGTGCCAGACTGGTGAGTTCCAGCACACCTGAGCGCTCACTACTAGAACGCGTTTTACTCACCTACATGTTGCCCCTGGCTACACTGAGGGTATCCCTGCTTATCCAGAGTCTCCTTGTGCTCTGCCCTGCTTATCCATCGCCTCCCTATACTCGACAGCACAGCCATCACTGCCCTGAGCTGGCAGTGGTTGTTCAGCTGCGCAGCTATAATGCCATCCTGCTTGTTTGAGCAGCCAACACTGCGCTCTTTGAAAGTGATCAGTGTATGTGACTGTGCTGCCAGCACTCATCAGATCTGATGAGCCCACTCTAGACTGGGCAGTCTACGCTTTGCTTAGTCAAGGAAGGCGCACCATGCTGGGAAAGCCCAGTTGTTACTGACTGGTTGCTTGTGTTTGTGCTTGGACAGGTGGCGGCTGCAACACTGCCACAAGGACCTGCAATCCTTTCACCAACCGTCCAAACGGCGCCACCTGCACTGGTGGAACATGCCAGAATGGTGTTTGCCAAAGTACCCCTGTCCAAGGTGGGTCACTGAAGCATCATGGTGAACCGTTCATGCATATGTCTGACATGAAGGCTTCAGTGACAGCCTGCCGTGCGTTGCAGTGACAGCCTGTCGCAGTGACGGTCACTGACCATACAATGTGACACTCGAGAGTCATAATGAGCAAAGCGCCTGCTTGGCACAGCATTGGGTATCATGCACGTGGCATGGCAGAGTTCCCTTGACGGGGGCTCGGGGGGGGGGGGGGGGACAGCCACGTTTGCTTTTGAGGTGCACCGTGCATTGCCAAGTCTGATCACATCCTGCTGCTTCTCGCACCCCTTTACAGGTTGCCGCACAACCGGCTGCCCTGCGCTAACCCTGTGTCAGGCAGGTGGGTTGCCGGCGCCTGCCGCAGGCATGTTGCATTGTTGCCGCAGCAGCGTTTTCTCAACAGTTGGTTTTGATGGCTGCGTCTGCCCTGCTTGCACACCACGCTTGGCATTACTCTGTTGTATGAGAACAGCAAAATATCTGCACAGCAACTGGTGCGATCCCACTACTGCACCATGGTGGCCACCAGTAATGTAAGGAGCTATTCAAACATTGGTGGCGCTGTTGCTTTGTACATTTCATGCTATCATCAAGCAGAACAGCACGCACGGTGTCACACAGACGCACACACCATTGCATTGGCGTGCTTCAAGAACTTCATTGAGTGACAGGTCAGCTGTCCGGCGGCAGTCCTCAAGTCGTATTTATGTTGCTCATTGCTTGCGGTTATGTGCAGGTGGTGGCTGCAACACTGCAACAAACGTCTGCAACCCCATCACCAACCGTCCCAACGGCCAATCCTGCACAGCTCCGGCCGGAGGGACTTGCCAGAACGGTGTCTGCCAGGGCCCTACTAATGACCCCTGCCGAGGCATCGCTCCAGGACAGACGCGTGCAACTTGCTTGTGCCGCAACCGTCCCCATGGGAGGTATCAGGACACTGCCTTGCAGTGCACTGGCGGCGCCTGGTGCTTCAACGGAGGTTCATCATACATCTCGTGTGCTTCAGGGCTGAGGTACAATCCAACCATTGGTGTATGTGACTGGCAGGTCAATGTAGCATGTGACGGGAGGGTTGGTCTTGCTAGTGTTGCGCGTCGCTTCGGGGGCTCTGCCGGGCTCGTAGGTGCTGAGGTTGTGGATGTTGCCGGCTTGAATGCCACTTTGGGTGAGTCTGCTGATCAAGTTGCTGCAATGACAGCAGCATCTGTGGGTGAGGATCCGGCTGCTGTTGCCGCTGATGTTACAGCTGCGAGTGTTACTCCTGAGCAGGCCTCTATTGAAGATGCTGCCGCAGCCACAGCTGTACCTGTTACAGCTGAGGAAACCCCTATTGTAGATGCTGCCGTTGCTGCAGCCGCAACTGTTGCACCTGAGCAGGCCCCTGTTCAAGATGCTGCCGCTGCAGCAGCTGCAGGTGTTGCACCTGAGCAAGCCCCTGTGGTAGATGCCACTGCTGCCGCTACGGGTGCAACCGTTACACCTGAGCAGGCCCCTATTGTAGATGCTGCAGCTGCCGCTAGTGCTGTTCCTGTGTTGGAGCCTGTGGCCATCGCTGCAGCAGATCCTGCTGCAGCTGTAGCTGCTCCTGTGCTGGCTGATCCCACAGTTGTGACTGAGGGTGGCCTTGCAGCCAGTGGCTGAGCACCTTGATGGCCTAGCATGATGCTAGGCCTGCACAGGCTGTAGCTGTGTCCTTGTGTAGCGTTGTGTAGCATGTATTCTTGCTGGAATCAAGAATTGAGTGTGGCGCTCTGCCTATCCTTGCCGTGACACCTGGTGTGACACCGTGGCACACCTACGTTGTTTGACGAATGTGATTAAGCTGTGAATTTGGCACTGCCAGGCAAAGGACATACTGGTGTGACACCCTGCAGCACAGGATCACAACTGAGGCAAAGCAACGCAGGATCAACACCTGGAGATGGTTGAGGGAACCCCTGGACAGAGTTTGTCTGTGGGTGCAGAGGCTGTTGAAGCCTTGTGCTGCGTTGGTGGGTGTGTGATGAAACCAGCAAGATTGTCGTCCAAGGCTGCTTTGCCAACGAACTCTTTGTGCTGGGGTGTCGAAGGGGATGGTGCAAGAGGGACTGGAATGGCCTGCAATGCTATGCCGCCATGAATACATGCATTCTTGCACAACATGTTGAGCTCTGGCGACCCCTTGTAACACTACGATGCGCTACTTGGCCCTGGTAACAAAATATTTTGTTGTCCATCAATGGACATGATCAACCAACCTCTGTGCCTTGTTATGGCTAGCTATCTCTAGCTGTGCAGATAGCTGTGCAGGTTACATTGTGTGATCGAGCAGATGAAAAGCAGGCCCATGTCTTGAGACAGCACGGTGCACCTTGGTTGCCTCAATGTGCAGTCGTACTGACGTGCAGTGTCAGCAGTCGCAAGTGCATCAAGCCAGGGATGTGTTGTTAATCAGAGGTGAGGACTGTGCTGCTGACCACAAACACACACAACAGGGCCGTGCAACCATTATTGATATGTGTGATAGACATTTCAATATTTTTATGACGTCTGTTACAAGCTGAGGTGGCGTGGTGTGCTGCTATAGCTGAGGTGGCGTGGTTTGCTAGCGCTAGCGCCCCACCAAGGATGACCATCCTCGAGGAATCCCAGGCTGGGGCAACAATACACTGCCCAAAGCACTGAAGCTTGGTGCCGTATTCATTATCGTTTGGAAAACATGACTGATGTATCTGCGTAGCTTGCGGGGTTATGCGGACTGTTGCATGTGCAAGGCATCCATGCCATGGCTGACTTGCAGCTGGGAACGGCCCAAACCACCCAAACCCATTCAAGATAAGGTTACATTTTTATCGTGAAGCTTTAAATATCGCACCGGTGCACCCCAGAACTTTGCTTTGTGCAAGGTGTGGGCTTCAGGGGGCGTGCAACACCAGCTTCTGCAGC
Source organism: Desmodesmus armatus (assembly GCA_007449985.2). Classification (NCBI taxonomy): domain Eukaryota; kingdom Viridiplantae; phylum Chlorophyta; class Chlorophyceae; order Sphaeropleales; family Scenedesmaceae; genus Desmodesmus; species Desmodesmus armatus. The sequence goes on from VIIQ02000020.1 coordinate 194,408, forward strand.
ATGGCCAAGCAGACCACTACGGTAGAGCAAGACAACCGAAGCAAAGTGAAAATGCATCTAGCTGTGGAGTTCTTGGTTCAGTGACGGACATCGCCGCATTTTGCAGTGCTTGGATGGGTGCTTTCAATGGACACCTGTCACAGGGTCAAAGGGAGGGTTCACAGCAGTGGTGTGCAAGCCGCTCAAGCGTGGTGTGGACGGACCCAGTCAGCTCAGAAGCCTTTACGTTTCCCCAGCAAGCCGCTGCTTTGCACATTCGGTCGAAGCCTGCCTTTCGAGGGCGACACCACAAGCTCCCTGCCTGTTCCTCTGGTTATGCACGCTGACCTATCACATATACAGATTGGAGATATACGGCCTGACAAGCCACCGCAGTTAGGACACACGTTGCTGCATGCAGCAGTGAGGACACCAGCTGCTTCAGCTCCTGCTCCCCAGAGCAGCACGGCAAGATGCAGAACATCGGCGGCGAGAATGCGGGCGATGCCTTCTACCGCTATAAAATGCCCAAGCTGATCGCCAAGGTGCGTGGGTTGGTGGGCAGCATGGGAGTCAGTTGCGTTGGCCCATCAGAACAGCCTGTTGCTCAACATGCATACACTGCTGCAGATCGAGGGCCGCGGTAATGGCATCAAGACAAACGTGGTGAACAACGTGGACATCGCCAAGTCTCTGGAACGCCCTCCTGAGTGTGAGTGAAGGCAGAGCAGCAGCAGCAGCTTGAACTTGTTGGGGTCTGGGGGTGGTGGTTGGTGCATGGCAGCAGTGGTGCAAGGTTGTTCCAAATACTTCTTCCTTGGTGTGTGTAATACGTGCAACGTGGTTGTGAGCCTCCCCTGTTGATCAGCTTGACCCAACATGGCGGTCTCGATCAGCTGCTGCCGGTGGTTTCTAGGCACTTCACCCAGCAGTAGCCTTGCCTCGTCACCCTTCGTAAGTGTCCTGCATGTGCCCACCTGTGTCCTGCTGCCCCCCACAGACATCCTCAAGTTCTACGGTTGTGAGCTGGGTGCCCAGACCAACTTTGACAAGAGCACAGGCACGTCCATTGTCAACGGCGCCCACGACACCAAGGTGCTTGCAGAGCTGCTTGAGAAGTTCATCAAGAAGTGAGTGGCAATGGCATGGGGGCTGATTTGGGGTGAGATGCCCGGTGGACTGTGAAACATGAGACCAACCCACTGCGCTGCTGTTGGCAGGCAAGGCTTCACTCGCAGTGCGCACATGCAGTTGATGCATGGGCATCAACTGCATGTTGTTGACCTGCCGCACAAGCGTCCTTGCCTGCATGCAGGGGGACGGGGTGAGATGCCCAGTGGCCTGTGACACGGTAGCACCAACCCACTGGGCTGCCGTTGGCAGGCATGGCTACATTTGCAGTGCGCACATGCAATTGCTGCAGGGTTTGATGGCCTGCCTGCACAATCGTCCTTGCCTGCATGCAGGGCGCAGCATGCCCTGCCATATTGGCTTTGCCCCCAGCACACTGAGTGTGCATATCATGTCCCTGGTGCTGTTGTGTCCTGCAGGTATGTTCAGTGCTATTCCTGCGGCAACCCTGAGACCATGATAAAGATCAAGAAGGAGTTCATCTCACTCAAGTGCAAGGCCTGCGGGTGAGGGGGCAGACTGTTCTACTTCATGATGGTGGTTTCGTGCATCAGCGCTCAAGGCGCTAGGCAGTGATGCCTGAAACAAGGACCTTGCAATCTTGCAAAACACTGCAGCTGGTCCGTCAAACTGAGCACATGCCAGCAGCTGACACAGTGCGTGTTGTTGTTTTGCCACCAACGCTGTTGTGGATGGTTGCTGCTCCGTTAGCTGCTCCAACTCTATCGTCGTTCCTCTCCTTCCCGCCTGTGCCCCCCTGCAGCTATGTGTCGGATGTCGACATGCGTCACAAGGTCAACACCTTCATCCTCAAGAACCCTCCAGAGAACAAGCTGTCCAAGGAGGAGAGGCGGTGAGCACTTGATGCACCGAACAGCCAGGCAGCATGGTGGCTGGCGCAGGCACACACGCAATGAGCAGCTGCTGCTTGAGGCAGCAGGAGGGTCCTGGCACTGCATCTATCGCTAGTTGGGGGGTGGTAGTGTTCACCCCCTTGTCTGCGTATGTGAGCGGTTGTCCCATGCCTCTGGCGTCGTGGCAGCCGGGGCTGTGGTGCCGTCAGCTTGCGTCCTGGCATTGTGCGTACAGGGGGTGGCGCTCTTTGTCTTGCTTACCTCTGATATTGTTCATGGATGTGGTTGGTCTGCTAGTCAGTGCTGATTTGGCATCGGTCCCGCTCCCTGCTGCTGCTGCTGCTGCTGCTGCTGCTGTCGTGCAGCCTGAAGAAGGCTGAGGAGGACCGCATGCGTGACGCCCTGGAAGGCGCCGCCAAGGAGAAGAAGGAAAAGAAGGAGAAGAAGAAGGACAAGGAGAAGAAGTGAGCCTTTATCTGGGCACCATGTTGTGCAAATCTTTTTCTTTTATCAAACCGCCTCATCATCAAGGATAGTAGCTTTCAAGCTGTGGTGGTGGCAGAGGCAGTGAAAGGGGCGGTAGCTGACAGCGGGCACCTGCTATTCGTGTGTGACGTGCAGGGACAAGAAGAAGAAGAGCAAGGAGGAGGGCGGCGATGATGCAGCAGAGGGTGCGGAGGGTGCAGCGGACAAGGACTCGGGCCCAGAGGAGCAGGAGGAGGAGGAGAGTGAGGATGAGGTGAGCAGCTGCAGCAGCTTGGCAGAAAGCTGGGCAGATTGAACAATGCCAACTGGAAGGGCAGGCGTTCTGTTTTTGCGCACCAGTGGCAGTGCTGGAGGCGTAGTGCACACAGCGGGGTGCCCAGCAGAAGTGCTGCTGGACTGTGCCCTTGGTGGCTCCCTATTTGCAGTGGGCAGCTCGCTGCCAGCTCGGTCCACTGCCACGCTTTCTCATTCGTTGTTGCTGCATCAATCAAGATTTGTCACACCTGCTGCATGCGCTCTTGCTGATCCCCCCTGTGCCTGTGTGCAGGTGGTGTGGATGACGGACACCAGTGAGGAGGCTGCCAAGCGCCGTGCGCAAGAGCAGCTGACCGCCGCCACCGCAGCCATGGTGACGCAGGGCAACATTGAGGCAGAGGCGGCAGAGGCCAAAAAGGCGGCCAAGAAGGAGGCCAAGCGGAAGGTGAGGCTGTGACCGGGACACATCTGTAAACAGTCATGCTTGAGTTTCAAGGGTTGAGCAGTGGTCAAAAGCATACGGCACAGAGGTCACAAAGGTCGCACGTGTACATCAAAAGGGGTGAGCTCACCATGCAGAGTTGCCTGGTAAACAGGTACTGGTGGGGCCTCTTAGCAACAGGGACAGTCAGAACACATGTTGGGCTACCTTACTGTCTCCACCGTGTCTCTCTCAACCTACACTTGCCGCTCCTCCTGTCCCCAACTGCCTGCTGCAACCACACCGTACCCCAGGCCAAGGAGGAGGAGGAGCGCCGTGCTGCTGAGAGTGCCTCCCTGAAGGCCGCCCTGGCTGCTGGTGACAAGCTGGAGCCTGCAGCAGCTGAGCAGCTGACCAGGTACCTGATGGAGGAGGCAGACGGCAGCGCAGCAAAGGTGAGTGGGTGGCGGGCTCGATTGGTGGCAGTCTGGGTGGGTGGGTGGTGCTTCAGGGTCGATCGGTGGTGGTGACACCGCCCAATGATTGCTGGTGAAGCATGGGTGAGGGGCCTGGACAGCATGCTGAATTCAAGCAGCAGCACCCGGGGGGGGGGGGGGGGATCCAGCAGCAGTGTCGTCCATGGTCATTAGCGAGGTACTGGGTCAGTCCGCTTGCATGTGTGACACTGTTGCTGTTGGGAGTCTTGGACATGACATCCAACAGTTGGCTGGCGTGCACACCGCTTACTTCACGTGCGCTTTGTATGTATGCAGGTGGCAGAGTCAGGTGCTGTCAAGAAGCTGAACGTCGAGGGAGGCGTTGCAGCCAAGGCGCGCGCTGTCTACGCAGCCCTGTTTGTGCCAGCCGCACCAGCCCCAGACAGCAACGGCAGCAGCAGTCCCCCCAGCCCCGGCAGCCCCAAGGCCAATGGCAGCAGTGATGCTGCCGCCAATGGCAGCAGCAGCAGCAGCAGCAAGCTGACTCCTGCGCTGGTGGCAGCCGTGCCCCTGCTGAAGCAGCTGGCGAGCGACCCTCCTGGGCAGTTGGCGCAGCTGGTGGCGATGGAGTGGCTGCTGGCGGTGAGTGGGTTGTGGCTTGGGCTTTTGTCTAACTTGCAGCAGCTGCTGTTGTGAGGGGGTGGGAACGCAACGGCAGGGTCCTGCAAGCAATGTACCCTGCACACTTGCCGGGCACGGCGAGCAGCTGATCCTGGTGGGCAGCACGGACGTGCCAGGCGACAATGCATCGCATGGTTGCACACGCATTTGCTTCACCTGCGTGAAGCAGAGTTGTGCACGGGTTACCAGCTTGAAGCATAGCTGTGCACGGGCTGACTAGACCTGACACGTGTACATGTAGGTCCGTGCCGACGCGCCCGTCTGTAATGTCCCGTCCTGAGTATGACTCTAAACTGCTCCCGTAGTAGAGTGGTCAAGTCAAGTTCCTATCATCAGATAGGTCTTGGGTTCGATCCATGTCTGCTGCGAGGGTGCGGCAGCACCACAGTGCGTCCGGGAACAGCTGCCGCTCGAACCGGGTGGTGCTAGGCACACCATGGGAAAAAATGCTACTGGAATTGACGGCTGGCTTGCTGGGTGATCTCGATCGCCCTCACACCTGACCTGAGAGACTGGGGTACTACAGGCCCTTCGGGGCACCCTCATGAGCCCCTGGCTCGCTGGCAAGTGCCGAGGTTGGGACTCTGTCCCCAATTACTGTACTGTACTGTAATGAGCCTGTGTTGACACGCATTGTGTGTGCCGCTGCCCTTTCCGTGTCTCTGCTGCTGCTGCTGCTGCAGGTTGGTGCTCCCTCTAAGGTGAAGGAGGCCCCCTGGTGCTCAAGGCGCTGTACGATGCTGACGTGACCGAGGAGGATATCATCCTGGCATGGCACGACAAGGAGGATGCAGCAAAGGTGGGTCTGGGATAGTGCTGCGTGCATATGGTTGCGGGTCTGGTGTCACAGGTGTTGCTGGTGATGATTTACCTGCCAAGGAGGGCCAAGCTTGTGTAGGCATCTTCACTATCGCACTGGCTGGGTGTACCGGCTGGGGCACTGGCTGGGTCACAGCCTTGGTGGATGCGGTGCTGACTGTGGATGCTGCTGTTGGTACGTATGCATGTAGGTGCTGGGTGTGCCTGCGGACGCTGCTGCCTCTGTGCGCAAGTCAGTTCAGGCCATCATTGACTGGCTGGAGGAGGCCTCCAGTGAGGAGGACAGCGAAGAGGAGGAGAGTGAAGGGTTGCGCAGGTGTAGCTCTCGTGAGGCACCACCCACTGTTTGTAGGGTTTAGGGGGCCTGTGGCTGTCTTGAGAGGGCATGTTGGTGCAGCTTCCTGGCGTATGCTGTGGCACCGCACGCTTCCTTGGTGTTGAGGCTTTCGCTAGGGCTGGAGCACACCGCAAGGTTGGCGGCCTGTGGTGCAAGCAGTTCATATGAGGGGCCAGTGCTGAGGGCCAATCAGGCTGACAGGCACGTTGATGGCCTTTGTTTTGTGTGTGAATACTTCATATCATCTGAGTGCATGTTGCTGGCATGGGGGGCGGGGCAGCCATCCAGGCATGCATATCAAGTTTGGCATTCACATGTCTTAGTGATGTGTGGCCTGTGTACTTTCGCGGGTGCTTGTTTGTGCAGGATGTGTTGTTGTTCATGTTTGTGGATTCGGCTGGGAGTCGGAAGGGAAGCCTTGGATACTGTGTAACACTCATCTTCGTGCTTTGGCTTTGTGAATTGGGTTACCGCACCAACCTGTGAAATTTGCTGTTGCAGTAAGGCTGTCCTGGTCCCCCTCAGCATCAGCTGTTTGAGCGTGGCTGGTGCAGGGCACTCACAGACAATACAGCAGTCCATATCAAGGGGCAGAGCTGCAACGAAACGTCATCAGTGAGTGGCAAAAGACACCAGCCAACACTGCCAGGCTGGGCATCTCAACCTCGAGGTTTTGGGGCACAATGTCCACCCCCAGTTGTGGGGAGCACAACGGCAGGTCAAGCCGTCCCCTCATTTTGCAATTGCTCAGCACAAATCTGGGCATCAAGCCAAGGGCAGGCAACATACCCACTTCAGCAACTCCACCCAACACACTGATTGACAAACTCTGGACAGTGTGTGGGTTGCCAGCAGGCTTCGCCCAGCCGGGAGAGCTGACCTGCAAGGTCGAAGCAGCTCGTAATGCTGCCCTGGAGGAGGCAGGTGGGCGACTCTTGGGGGGCAGTTCTGTTCTGCTGTGTCAGGGTCAGGTAGCATCCACGCCGGCAAGCATGCATAAGCAGACGTGTTGCGGATACGTGCTTACAACGTCTTGCATCCGTCCAAGACATCAACTCAACCATTCAATTCAGTCTGTCTGCTGCCAAAACCATCGTGCTGCTCCATTGCCTTGTGCGTGCCAGAACACTCAGGACCGCCAATTGACAACAGCATTTGACGTTGGGAACATCGAGGCTGCGCCATCTTTGCCACTGCTGCCCAGCTCCACAACTCAGCAGGACAGCAGCGTTGGGCGGTCTGTGGGTGCAGGCAGCCTCCGTCAGTCTTACTCCTGCCCATCTACTAGAGCAAACAGCAGCAAGGCACTGCCTGCATCAGCACAGGGTCTTCCACCCAGCAGCAAAGGAGCAGCGGGCGGTGGCATGGTCAAGATGTCTGACCCCCACTTGCTGCTGACCGCTGCAAACGGCACCGCTGCAGAGCGTGCCAGCAGCAACAGCAGCCACGACCTTGATGGAGAGCCGTCTTGGGGCTCCATCCAGGCCTACAGCCAGCACAGTGCAGCTGCAGCAGCCGGTGCAGGACACGGGCCCAGCACAGCCTTTGCCAACGGCCAGCACCAGGACGAGCGGAAGTTTACACGCAACCTGCTGTCTGCCAACAATAAGAAGGAGTCACTCGAGCGCTACAAGGCCATTATGTCCCTCATAGAGTCCTGCAAGAGGCGGCTGGAGCTGCAGCTGGGTCCTGCAGCAACAGCACTCATCCTTGCCGAGGCAGCATGGGCGCAGGAGCCCCTCGTGTCTCTCCTGCAGTCGGTGCTGGACGTGGGAGAAGCGCTGGCCAGCTTTGGCAACTGCCACTTCCCTGAGCACAGCAACGAGGCAAGGGCCATCCTGGCAGGCGACTACAGGGCGCTGCTAAGGCAGTACCTGTCCAACTTTGGCTTTGTGTTTGCGCAGCCCACCAAGCAGCGGCTGGGGAACGACATGCAGGTGCGCGGCTATAGGGGCAGACTTCCTAGCAGTTGCAGGATTATGGGGGTGATGCCGTGGCTGTCAACTTGACAGGCGTTGGTGAAGCTCAATCTGGCTTGTCTGATGCAAATAGATGTGATGACTGTTTGCAAACTGCTAAAGTGTGTGAGTAGAATAGTAGTTTGTTGACACGTTTGAGTAGATGCAGGGCATGCAAGCAGTTGCATTACTTGTGTATGGTGCACAATCTTGGAGTTTCAAACAACTTATCATCGCACGCCTGCTGTGGTATTCTTCCCCTGTGTGTCTGCTGCTGTGCAGGAGGAGGTGCAGTGTGTCGGCAGCTTATTGGCCACCCGCTGTGACGCATACGACCTGCTGTACGACCAGCTGGTGCGGCACGTGGGCCTGGAGGGCAGGGGGGGGCCCAGCACGCTGGTCATCAACCACAACAACGCCTCAGCAGCCCCCCACACCAGCATCACAGCCAACCCCACCAACACCACCACAGCAACGTCAGCCAGCAAGGCCAAGGCACTCAACCAAGGCCTGGGTGCAGCAGCCATCGCAGCAGCAGGGCTCGTCGGCCTCGTGCTGCTGCGGGGCCTGCGCGGAGCAGCGAATCGCCGCAGCCGCCGTGGCAGCAGCAGCGCCGGCAGCGACGCCCAGCAGCAGCGCCCGCTGCGCGTGCCCAAGGGTAAGAACGGGCGGGAGCTGATGCTGGTGAGCCAGCTGACGGGCTGTGCTGACCAGCTGCGCAAGGCCCGGGCCAATGAGGAGCTGCTAAAGGATGACTGGCGGCTGGGTAGGCATGTGAGGCTGGCATGGCCCCCTGGCCCACCCCTGCCTCCAGGCATGGAGGATGAGGTCCCGGATGCATGCAACGTGGGCCAGCTGCTGCAGGAGATGTATGGCTAGGCCATGCGGCAGTAGTAGCACTCGCAGCCAGGAGGCTGGGCCAAAGAGCAGCAGCCGGCAAAGCTTCGTGCTTGCTGCTTGCTGCTGCAGTGCCCAGGGTACAGCCAAGCAGTGGGGGTCCAGCTGTAGCTGTGTGGGTGCGCCCGTTTCTGGGTGCTGGGATGTGAGTGAGCTGCAGCAGCAGTGCTGTGTGGCCATGGTGCTTGTTTACAGTGTGTTGCAGCATTTGCTGCAGCCCTTGCTGTGGGTGCCTTGGGTTGCGCGCTGGTTCTGATTTGGTATTTGTCGTCCAGTGTGGGCCATGGCTGCATGGAAGCAGCTTTTGGGTTGGGGCAAGTGGGCTGTAGAGTGTGTGTAGCTGTGCTAGGAGTAGTTGTGGTTGTGTGCAATCAACTTGGCAAGCGTTCAGAGGCGTTGGGTTTAGGGCAAGAGAGCTGCAGCTGTCAACTGTGGGGGCTATTGCCGCATGTAGTCGTCACTTGCAGTTGTGGCCAGCACATACAGCTGTTGCATCTGTCATGTATGTTGTCCAGCCAGTCATGCCGTACATGCTGCTGTGGCAACTGTAGTGCAGTTCTGGGGTTGATGCGCATGGCAGAGGTAGCACAGATTGGTGTCCACCTCGCAGTGGCCGTGGCTGGCGCTGGGAGGGAATGCCTGCTTTGGGGCATGGTGGGGCACACAGTAGGGCATAGCAGCACGGGCTCCTGTCCGCTGTATCCTTTGAGTGAGTCCATTTTATGTCCAGGCTTCAATGCATTATTGCCCTACAGACTGTGCACGCAATTTTGTCAGTTCAGCGTGCATGGATGGCGCCATTGTTACCTTGGGTGGGCCTGGTCCTGGGTTTGCTGGCTGATAGTACAGGCCTGGGAGCTGTGGAATTGAGTGCGACTGGCAGCCCTCGCCTGCTGCAAGAGGCTCAGAGCCAATGTCGAGCTTGCGCTGCAGTGGTGCCTTCAAGGCAAGCCCGGTCCAGTTATGTATCGTGTGTAGAGTGGTGTGATCACATGAGTGGGTGCGTGTGTTTTAAACCTGTGGAAGCATTTGACAGGTTTGTGACCTAGACACAGCAAAGGCCTGCAGCCGTCAAATCACATCACAGTAGAAATCTCCTGCATTATTATCAATTGCACCTGTAGCAGCAGGGCTCTTTGTTGTGATACACATGGCCGGCATCCCCGTTGGATACACGTGACATGAAGCCGTTTTGATGTGTGTTCACAGCACAGCAAGGGTTCTGCATATCCTATCCGATAGGGTGAGTCACCGTGACTTACTGTGGCACACAGCCCCACACAGTAACCCTAATCAACAGGGTAAATCGCACACATGACAGTAAGGGTAGGTCAGCACAGCCAATTATGCTTAGCCCTGCTGCAGCATCATCAGGCTGTGGCGGCATTTCTTCCCGCATCACCAAGACACATGCGGGCGCTGCAGGTGGGTTGTAGCGAACACAGAAACAGGCAGGGAGCTGCTGCACGAGCAGGGTTCCAAGGGCATGTATTTGTTGCTGAACTGCTGCTGATGCCGCTGCTCCAGCAACACGGCCGCACGTCGCTGCCAAGCTGTTGCAACAATTGACAGCAGCAGCCCAGCCCAGCAGCCCAGCCCAGCAGGAGGAATTCGAAGGAGTTCGAACAGCCCGCATGACCCAGCACTGATGATCACAGTGGAGCTTTGATGCAACATCCAGCCCAGCAGAAGGGCAGCAACTGGCCAGACACCTTCATGTCACCGTGAGCCAAGGGTTTGGGGGCCCCGAAGCTCGTCTAGCTTCAGCTGCACATGCATATGCATCACTAGTGCATTACTACTTCTTTTCGTTGGCAGACACGGCAGCTTCAGCCTCTGCGATCTTACTACAACAACCACGTCGCTGCCAAGCTGTGCCATTGGGTCCAGGTGGCCTGGGTGCAGGGCGTAGACCTGCATACACAGCACACAACAAAAGCAGGGCGTGCTCAGCAGCCTGAAGCAAAGCGCCAGGCTAGTGTAAGGGCAGGCGTTTCAAGGAGTTCATCACAACACAAGCAGGCTGTCCTGCCATCAGCCATGACCAGCGTCAGCAGCATCAAGCCCTCTGGATCATCAACCAGGATGTTGAACATGCTGTAGCTGTACCTTACACGGCCCCCAGGTGTGCCCCTGGGGAGTGAGGTGGGGGCTACAAGTGCTGATGCCTTCAGCATTCATGTGAAAAGCCATCCTTGACTGCAGAGGTCATATGGTTTCAGGGCAGGAAGGGTGTGTGTGTCAGTATCTTTCCCTTTTCTTTCTACTGACAGGTGCACGGGTGCATTGATGCATGTCTGAAGGACGGGGTCACCGTGTTTCAAGGGAACCCACCAATTGCTCCTTTTAACACAGCCACATGATGCCTGGCAACTTGCACTGCGTAGTGCCAAATAGTGTACAATGTATCCTGCCTTCTCCAAATGGCCACATGACTTGACGGGCAACTGATGTTGTTCACGGTGGGACCCTTGATGCAGATACTTTACCACAGTACCACCAACTGCACCAGCTGACGTGCTCAAAGACACAAGCCATCACATGCTCCCTTCAAGGCTTGTTGGTGGTGAGCATATGGTTGGCAAATGCATTTGCCATCATGATGTGCCAGCAGAATTTTGGCACAAGGGCTGCGACGAAGCCACAACCAGATGGGCAACCATTCATTATGGCGGCGCTGCTTTATCACTAAAGCAGCATTGTTTGCTGATGTTGACAAAATGTCTACCGGTGTGCTGTTTGCTCCGGGATTCACTTCAATAATGTGCCTGCACTTGTGCGAACACGACCACCACTTGGCAAAGACCAATGTCAGACACTCACATCCTAAGTGGCTGCAGCACTCGCACTGCACATGTGTGAGGATCATGTTATGTAACAAAACATCCTACTGCAACCAGATCTGATGACCACGCCGTTGAACGTCTTATGCCAGTGCTGCAGTGTCCGTAAACATTTGGTAGCCTTGCAGCTTGTTCAACCAGCAGGCTGCTTGAAGAACTTTCATCTGACGCAGCGCCACACTAGCGTTTGCACAACTACATGACCCCGCCACCGCACCCTGTGGCTGTCAACATACTGACATTTCCCTGCAGGTTAAGTCGGATTCGGGCGGGCAGGGTGGGGCGGGCAGGGTGGGGCGGGCCGGGCGAGCCGGGCGGCGCGGCCGGCGGCGCGGGGCGGCATGGGGCAGGGCGGGGTAGGGCGGAGTGAGGTATCAGGCTTATTTTTATGTCTTTTAAAACAACAAAAACACCAGTGATCAGCACAGACACATGCATATGCAACTGTATGCCCGGATAGGGATTCAGTGATAGGTCACGTGCACGTGCCGGCAATTCCATAATAGGGTGCGTGCTATCTATCCAATAATAAGATGCAACAAAGAGCTCTTTGAGCTTTTTGAGCTCGTGCCGCCTGTTTCAGAGCTCCTGATTTAAATGAATGAATGATTGACCGTCAATCAGCCCATCATCCATCATTCATCAGGCGATTACGCAATCACCCAACCAGTCTGCTTCAGATGCGCCGTTTGGCATATGCTTGAGCCATTCATTGACAAATCAGGCACCATAATATACGCAGTACGTACGCCGGCAATCGTGTTCAGACTCGCACGGCCATTGAACAGGGCCAAAACCTCACATTGACAGATGTGTGCTGTGTATGCATCACCTTAAGAGAATTTTACCCCCACCAGCGTACGTGGACATCTCCTCGCAGCCGCAAGCTCAATTCACCTCGTCTGATCTAATGCTTTCCTTCGCCGTTAACGTTCGTTCGCCCTTGTGGCAGAAGGAGGAGCAATCTGATGTGGAGGTTGTGTTTATAGCACCCTCCGCAAATGTGGACACACCGGCCCAGAAGCTGGCAACCATGCCTGGACACACCCACTTCCTCTGCAGCAGCCAGCACTTCACAGATGAGGTGTGGCACACACTGACAACAGCAGCAGCGATAAACATTTCTTATGCACTTTTTGGTGCAGAATCAGGTGCAACACGAGTACCATTGTGCCCCATGCGTGTACCTTGGTGGGTGCCTGATGACTGGGTTGCATCCAAGTCCGACAGGATGGAGGCTCCATCCTGCTCACTCCCTGGCCTGTCTGCCGCCTATGCAGATCGACCGCCTCCACCGCAAACGCCCTCAGGATGAGCCAGCAGCAGCAGCTGGTCCCACCAGCATGGAACCAGCCAGCAGCAGCAGTGTACAGCAGCCACGAAGGGAAGACCAGCATTTGCAGCTCGTGCTGCCTCTGCAGGATGCTACCCTGCTGCCAGCAGCCAAGGCCGTGCTGGCAGCCTTGTATGGGGTGCAGACACCCCTGTCTCAGCAGCAGCTGCTGCAGGCAGCCCTTTTGGCGGACGAGTGGAAACTGCCAGACACCAGCACAGCAGCAGCAGCATCGCTTACTCAGACCCTCACCTCTCAAGGCAAGCTGTCAGACGCAGTCACCAAGCAGCTGATGTGCCTCAGGCACAGCTGGGGTGCTGCCTGGCAGGCATTACCCGAGTCCCTTCAGCCCCTTGTGAGGCAGCTCCTACTCTCTGTGCTGGGCAACCTGGAGCGGTGCTGGAAGGTCCCTGACCTGCAGGCCAAGCTCATGCAGCTGCCGCTGGGCAACATGGAGCTGCTGCTGTCCTGCGACGAGCTGCAGGTGGGTACCTGGGTGCAACAGCCTGTTCTGACACCTGTCACAGTCTGTGGCTCACACATGCACAGTAATGAATGGCATCAAAACAATCCACACTGGACAGGGCCATCTGCACCAGGCCATCTGCAAGGCTGTGATGTACGGGGACGTGCCCGGTCAGAACTCTGGTTTTGGTCCTTGCTACCTGTCCTTGCCTGCGCATTACCATGCCACACCTGCTGTTGGCAGCAGGTATGGTCATGCCATACCACTAGGCCGACGGACCCCTGGCTCGGCTAGGTTTGCCCCTAGCCAGGTCCTCTGGCTAGGGGTCAGCTAGCCCTCGGCTAGGGCACCACCACTGGCTAGCCCTTGGCCAGGCTGGCTAGGTTCCAGCCAGCCCCCACGGGGCTGGCCACCCCCTAGCTGCGGGCTGGCCAGCCTTGACTAGGAGGTGACCAGGTGGCAGGCGGACCACAAAGGCTCCATTTGCATAGTCTACTGTCTTGCTGCTGTCAGTGTGTGGTGCTATATAGTCTGTGCTGGTGTGGGTTGGCTTAGGAGTGGTCATGTCCCGTCATACAGCATGCCACAGGTGGCACCACCAGCAGGGCGTGAGAGGGGGCATCACATGACGGTGGCACACATGCAGAATTTCACATAAAGTGTGTTCTGCAGAGGCTGGGTATCCGAACATTACAAAAAGGTGACACCATAGCTAAGTTCACTGGGCATGGGGTTTGAACGCGGCAAGGCTCAAGGTAGGTAGCCTACCAGCATCAAGGCCAGCCAGTCAAACATGGATTCTGGTGTTGCATGGCCCCAACCTGCACAGTGCTACTGTGCGTCACACCGCGCGGTATATGCACTCAACTACAGCCGCTGCAGGTTGCTATGTGCACATAGCATCCATTGGGTCTGCCCTGTGGCCCAACACTGTGGCACAGTATCTACTCACGCATAGTAACAGCACTCCTGCTGTTGGACTGTATAATCACTAAACTTTGGTTCAGGCAAACCTGCTGTGCACACCCATCAGTACTTTTGGCAGTGACTACACTGACAGGCAAAAGGGCATGCCAAAAACTTGGTACTCACCACAATAGGTGGGGGGGGGGCATGCAGGGAAGGGTGCATGTACATGCACATGTGAGTGCATGTCCTGCCGAGAAGCTGCGCGTATTGCCCTTTTGCTGTCGTGACCCACCGTAGATGTCACCTGGAAAGCTGTCATTGTTCTTGACACTGTTTCTGTTGGGTTTTGGGGGTCATTGTGCTCAGTGCAGCTGCACACATGCAGCACACATGTTGCGGCTGCACACATGCTGCATTGTGCAGAGTGCAGCGCGGCACGCATGTGCAGCACAGTGCAGCAGTCTTTTCACTGCAAGGGATGTGAGCCAGTTGCCAATGCTGCATTGGGCCCTGCATTGAGGGAAGCCTATATCTGACACAACCACGGAATGAGCGGGGCTGAAGGCAAGCTTGGAGTTGCTGGCACTGCATCCATGGATCCTGGCCAGGCAGAATGCACCTCATGCAAATTTCCTGGGATCCCCAATGCACTCTTCCATGTTTGCTTGCCGTCTTCTAGGACAAAGCAAGCAACGTCGCACCCTCCAAAGCTTTCAAGCTTGCCCCCAGAAGTGCTGCCTGTTCTGCTGTGTTTGAACAGGCTGTCACACTGACCGGGGTCAGGGTGGCAACGTCTTGATGCTAGACAGTGCTTCTTACGTCATAATCCCTTCCGTCCTATGGTCTGTTGTCCGGTTTATGATCATCAGTGCGTGCCATTACTAGCACTTGCAGTTGCAAACGTGGTGGGTGGTCCTGCCGTCTCATTCGCAGCTCGCTGTGGTCCGTTGTCGCTATCATGGACTCACGTCTAGTATTTTGGATGGTAGTAGGACGATGTTGTGCCTCTGCAGCAGCTACTCCACGCAGCAGCAGTAATCGACAGATCTGCCTCAAGAGAGCACACACTGGAGGCAGCGCCTGTACCTGGCAATGGAGAACATGCCCAAGGGCGTTGCAGTCGCTGAAAATCTGCTGAAGACTGACCGACTGGGCGAATTGCAGCGTGAGTTCAGCCACGGTGGTTGATCTGACAGCTGTGCTTTGATCATGTGCACGGCTTGCCATGAGTCAGTCAGAACCTCGTGTTCCTCAGCAAGGCTGACAGTTGCAGAAGCACAGGCATTTAAGTCTTGTTCTGCTGCACAGCCGATGCGCAGCTGGCATGTGCAGCCACAGCCTGCCACGACTGTGCCTACGTGTGCTGCTGCTCAGTACTGGCCTTGTATGTTTGTGCTGCCCTGTATTTGTGCAGGAGGTGCTGCTGTGTGGCCTCTGACCTGATCAAGGATCAACACAAGCTTGGATGCTGGCAACTGAGAGCAACAGCACGATGAGCGGTGAGTTCAAGTTGCAATCTGTCAGCTTGAATTATGTTGCCATCGTTCAGGGACGGCCACACACTTCGTTATATCCTGCAGGCGGGACGTGTGTTTCTGCACTCTTGCCATGCTGCATCGATGCCTGCAACCGTAAGTTGTCAGGGCAACTGTTGTCTCTGGTTGTTGCTGCTGCTGCTGCCGTCTTCTCCCCTACAGTCATGCAATGAGCGCTTCAAGGGTCGAACATACCAACGTGCTTGCATAGCTCTAGGGCCTGCTAAGTCTGGTGTGAGAACCTTCCCCAAACACTAACAGTGTATGTGGGGTGTGGCAGCTTCATTCAGCAGCATGGCAAGTTCTTTTGCCTGGGGCCGTCATACTGGCAGTGTCTGCAGGTCACCAGCTCTGCAACAGCCTGCTTGTTCTGCATTGTGTTGCTTGCAGGCGAGCAACGAGCTGCGACAGTGGGGTTGCTTGGCCACCTGCAGGACCTGGAGCTGAGTGGCGCTCGGGAGCCTTACGACAGTGACGCCCGCTCCTGCACAACAGGGGCCAAGTGCAGCTACCCGTGCAGTGCAGCACCAGCGGTTGCAGTGGCTCTGCGGACTTGTAGGGCAGAGCCAGACCACAAGCACACAGTCAAAATCAATGACTGCCAGCAATGCAGCAGCGCTGCTGGCTGTGCTTAAGCCTACAGTGGAAACCAAGCTCTCTTTGTAGTGCGGCCCAGCTCTCTTTGTAGTGCGGCCCAGCAGCAGTTGCACTGTTTGGCTGCCTGCAATGAGAGGGGATCATGCACCCTGTGGTGTGCAGTACAGGCCGGTGCGCTTTTGTCTGCGGTGCACCTGTTGTTGACAAGTGCCGCATATGTTTGACTGCAAGTTACTGTCCCTTATGGGCCGTGTTGAGAACGGGGTAATGCTTGTGCAAGTGCAACAGTATGCATGACATTGCTTGAGGTGCTGGATGTTGATTTCTCTGTAAGATTGTGTGGCTGTTGGTTTGGCTCTGTGCACACATTGTCTTGGCAGCACAGCAGTGCCTGTGCCAATGCGAAGCGTGTACATGCAGCATGTCTGCTCTTCCTGCCAGGCTGAAGCAAAGCGATGTGAGCAGGCTACACGGTCTTGGTTGCTGAAGTCACACAGTATGGCATCTCTGAAAGCAGAAATGTTCACTACAAGTATGCTGCAAGCACATTCAAACGCAGCACAAACTCCCTACAGAAGCCACATTCGAGCGCCGTGACCAGGCCATAGCCAGGCCATGGTGCACTGTGCAGAAGCTAGCCATGGCCAAAAGCTAGCCAGCCATACCCAGCACCCTGACCACACCCTTGCCAGACGTTTGGCTATGGCCAGGCGGCAGCCACCCTAGCCAGCCTTGGCTGCAACAGTCAGCCATGGCCGCCCCAAGCGGCCAACCTCGGCTAGGTCTGGCCAGGGTGTGGCCACCCTAGCCGGAGTCTCATTTTGGTCAGGGTGGCCAGCCAACCCCAGTCAATGAAAACAGGGTTGGCCCAGCCAGGGGGTCGTCGGCCTAGTGATACATGTTGCCAAACAGCACGTCACTGCGCAGCAACATAGTCCGACACAGCTGGCCCACACTGCACGCCTGGCGCAATACACAGATGACAGCACACAACTCAGCCGCACACTCATCGTCAATGCACTGCTCAAGGTCCATCACCACATGTGGTGATGGACTTTGAGCATCCCCATAGACGGGCAAAAGTGTGCACAGAGCCCATCATAAATGATTTTACTACGAGAGATGTAGCTGAGGTTTCCATACCATGGAGCAAATGCAACAGAGCAGTTTCAGTGACATAGCATCATGCAACAGAGCAGCTTCAGTGACAAAACATCAGGCTCAGTCCGTCCACTCGGCATGCCACCTCTGAAGCAATGTCAAACTCCTTTTCTGTGCATGCTATGCTGCGCAGGTGGCATCTGAGGACACCGTGCTGTACACAGTGCAGCGCTACATGGACAGCAAGACTGATGCAGCCACCAAGCTGCGCATTCAGCAGCGCCTGGGCCCCCTCATCCGCTGCCAGCACCTGTCCCAGTACTGGCTGCTGCTGTCAGCGCTGTCAGATGATGCAGACACCATGGCTTTGGGACTGCTGCGGCCACAGCTGAAGCAGCTGCTGATGATGCGCAGTGCAAAGCCAAGCATCACAGATGCTGAGCTGCAGCGTGAGCTGGAGACAGAGCAGCAGCTGCCAGATGCGCCTCCCAGCTGGCTGCTGGATCCGCGTGCTGCCACCCCCATCAGCACAGTGGAGCTGACCTGGCAGCTTGATGTCAGCACACTGAGGGAGGCAGCACAGCGCAGCGCAGCACAGCAGGAGGTGTGCCAGCTGAATCCCCCCAACACGACACCCCCTTTAGGTGGGGTGGATTTCGATATGTCTATCCTGTGTCGGCCAGTAAGCAGCAGCAGCAGCAGCAGTGTTGCTAGTGTTACTGGCAGTGTTGTCGGCCTGTATGCCGGGCCCTCTGGCCTGCCTGCTGGTGCCAGGTGCAGCTTCACCTTTGAGCTGAGTGCAGCCAAACTTTCCGGGACGAGTGTGGAGCCAATTGGAGTGGAGCCAATTCCAATCTGTGGAACGGTCACCATATCACCACCAGGCACAATGCATGGCATGCATGTCTGGGGCTGGAGGGACTTCTTTTGCACCGGTCCCATGGCAGGTGGCTGGGATGAGGAGGTGTGGGCCTCCAGGGGGCTGCCAACAGATGGGTCTCTGGTGCTGAAGCTGAAGGTCAGCAGGGTGGGACACATGGCCAACACAGCGGCTTGAAGGCCCTTGCCTGTGAGGTGCTGTCGTCAGCGGCCCGGCTGGTTGGTGACTGCTATGGCCTGATGGTGTAGTGTGCTAGCTGGGTTGTGGGGTGGTGATGCTCACGTTGAAGTCAAATGGTTTGACTCCAACATCACGGGGTTTGACTCAAACCCCGTGTGCGTTCAAAGCAGTGCCTGTTGAGTGGCTGCCAGCTGCTTCCTTGCTGAGCAGCAATCACATAGTTGTGGCGCACCTTCTCACATGTGTTGCTCTTTGCGTGTGTGTCACTCGACACTCGGTTGGACTGGCTGTGGCAGTTGCTTGTGGAGTTGGAGGGCAGATCGTACCCCATGTTGGTACGTGGTGTCTGTGGTCGGTTGGGTTGAGTGAGTGTGCAACTGCTTGTGGGGTTAGGCAGGTGGGGTTTATGGCGCGTGCGGTTGGTTGGGTTGTTGTGCGTGCGCAAATGCTTGTGGGAATATGGCAGGTGGGGCTTACATGGTGGGTGATGATAAGTAATTCAGTCTGACTGCAGCGCACACAGTGTGTGCAGATGCTTGTGGGGAGTTGGCAGGCGGTGGGGTTGCACGGTGTGTGCAGTCGGTTGGGTTCGTGTGTGTGCAGATGCTTGTGGGGAGTTGGCAGGTGGTGGGGTTGCACGGTGTGTGTGGTTGGCTGAGTTCAGTGTGTGTGCAGATGCATGTGGGGAGTTGGCAGGTGGGGTTGAGCGGTGTGCGCACGCGCGGTCGGGTGGGTTCAGTGTGTGTGTGTGTGTGTGCAGATTTTTGTGAGGTTTGGCAGGTGGAAGTACGCGGTGTGCGCGGTTCGTTGAGTTCAGTGTGTGTGCAGATTCTTATGGGGAGTTGGCAGGTGGGGTTCCATGGTGTGCGGCAATCGGCTGAGTTCAGTCACTGAACTGAGTGTGTGTGTGCAGTTGCTGGTGGGGAGTTGGCAGGTGGAGTTGCACGGTGTGTGTGGTTGGTTGAGTTCAGTGTGTGTGCAGATGCTTGTGTCGGCTTGGCAGGTGGGGTACAGGGTGTATGCGGTCGGTTGGGTTCAGTGTGTGTGCAAATGCTTGTGGGGAGTTGGCAGGTGAGGTTGCACGGTGTGTGCAGTTGGTTGAACAAGTCAACGGTTCAGTGTGTGCGCAGATGCTTGTGTGGGCTTGGCAGGTGGGGTTACATGGTGTGTGCGGTCGGTTGAGTCCAGTTGTGTGTGCAGATGCTGGTGGGGCGTTGGCAGGTGGAGTTGCACGGTGTGTGTGGTTTGTTGAGTTCAGTGTGTGTGCAAGATGCTTGTGTCGGCTTGGCAGGTGGGGTACATGGTGTATGCGGTCGGTTGGGTTCAGTGTGTGTGCAGATGCTTGTGGGGAGTTGGCAGGTGAGGTTGCACGATGTGTGCAGTTGGTTGCCAACTTGGTTGAACAAGTCAACGGTTCAGTGTGTGTGCAGATCCTTGTGCGGTTTTGGCAGGTGGAAGTCAATTCCACCTTGGCACGGTGTGTGTGCATATCCTTGTGGGCATTTGGCAGGCGAGGTTACAGGGCGTGCAGTTGTTTGAATGTGGGACCGTCCTTCCGTTCATCTCTCAGCTGTCATGGCCGCTGGGGATGAGGGGTTGGGGGCGTAGCCATATGCATTCGTCGAGAGCCCTGAGCGTCAGTCCAGCAGTCGCGGACTGATGGGGGCTGAGAGCAGTGAGAGTGCTCAGCTATGCACAGGGAAGTTCAGCGTGTTGTGGTGAGCAGTGGGACACTACATCGCATCAGAGTGTCAGTGTGTGGTGATGGGTGATGGACACTATACTGCATCAGAGTGTCAGTGCGTGGTGTTGGGTGATGGACACTATACTGCATCAGAGTGTCAGTGAGTGTCTGAAGAGCGCAAATAGTTGAGTATCAAGCAGAAGGCACCTCTCATGTGTGTCAGAGTTGTCATGTGTTGCAGTGTCATGGAGCTGACGAGCCGTGGTAGGCTTCCGGCTGGGCATGTGTACATCACTGAGTCGTGTGAGGTGTAAAACACAGTGAAAGTGTGTGGAAGTGTGTTCTGCAGTGAAAGGAAGCAGAGCCAAAATCCATGTGCCACGTTTGGTCACTACCCTGAGGTGCCCTGGGGTCCAATCCAAACATCAACACTGTAGCAAAACAGGTACACACAAACACACACAACACATCTGAAGATGTGCATCAGCTGTGCATTTGATTGCCCAGGTTGACAGGCCAACTGTGCAATGGGTGATTTACATCACCAAAAACAGGTGCAAGTAGCAAGAACAACACAAGGCAGGACCCAACACAGTGGTATGCGTAAGAACCACCACCTGAGTTACGCTGCAGTCCACACCAACGTTGATGAGGCACCTGCTGCTGTGGTGCAATAGGCGTGAGACTGTGCGGTTGCGTGTGCTGCCGTCGCAGCTGCTGCTGTGTCGCCGCCCCCGCTGCTGCCAGTGCTGCAGCCGTCCCTGCCACAGCTTACAACATCAATCCTGCCGCTGCTGTGCCGTTGTTGCTGATTGGCTCATGAGGAATGGTAGCCGGTGCAGCAGGGTCCTACACCCTGCAGACACACCACACAATACAGAGGCAGGGTGAGCCTCGGTGCACAAGATGGCATGCGAGTGTGATGGCAAGTTTCCCTCTCTGAGACAGGCGATTCAAAAGCGGGGACTGCTGCCGTCTGCAAAGAGCATAGCACCCAGCAGCCTTTGGCTGTCCAAAAGTAACATACATGGCGGCCTCCGAAAGAACGACAAACAGGACGGCCGACACACCAGGCCTCCGTACTAATACTTGGGTACACCAACCAACTTGCACTGCTGACTGGACCACTTCTGTCTGCGTGCGCATACAACTGCTGCCAGTTGAGGAGGCGTGGTATCTCAGCGAAGCTCACCATGGCAAGCCTCAAACTGCCTCCTTCAGCAGAGTCACATGTTGTTTCTGAGACTTGCCTTAGCACTTGCAGCCCTTACTGCAGCTGCGTGCCTGCACAGTCAGCTGTGATGCATCTACATGGCAGCTGCCAATGCTGCTTGCTGGTGATTGTCAGCCCGTGCTGCACAAGCCCTGTACTGCCTTTGCTGTTGGCTGCACAGCTTTGTCCATCCTGCAGCACCAGTGCTGCTGCCAGAGCCTGGCTGCCAGCCCTGGAGTAACACGGGAGCAAAGGGAGGCAGGGTGAAGGGCAGGTGCAGGAATACAACAGAACAATCATTGGTGCTGGAGGTGTGCTTGAGGTTGTCGCTGGGGTTGACTGACTGTGGACATCATGTGCAACCTGTGACCACACAGCCTGGGAGCAAGAGCAAAGGGAGGCAAGGGTGCATGGCATGTACGGTTGCAGACAGGGGAGTTGGTGGTGCTGGAGTTCTGCTTGAGGTTGCTGCTAAACAACAGCTGGGGTTGATTGGACTGTAGACAACATGGACAACCTGTCACCACACAGCGTGCATGGTGCCATACACGACAATGACACATGTCAAGAAGGATCAAACAACTTGACACCATACGCATGCCTGTGTACATGCGCAGCCAACAGCAGTCTACGCAGCTGGTCACCACCCACCTCCTGAGTGAGGGGTCTGCATGGCTCAGTGCCTCCATGGCGGCAACCAACACTGACTGCAGCCAGGACGGGCCCAGCACAACACCCACACCACTGCTGCTGCTGATGTCCATACCAGTGCAGCTGCTGGGTGCCTGAAAACTGCCCTCAAGGGCGCTGCAAACACCCGGCCAGCTGCTGTTGCTGGCGCTGCATGTGTGCTGTTTGCAGGGGCCCAGCAGCTTCTGGCTGTGCTGAGCTGCAGTAGTGGCTGCTGCATCTGCCAGCCTCAGCACCAGCTGCTGCAGCTCCAGCAGTGCTGACACACGCACACCAACAGCAGCAGCAGCACTGCCGTCACTGGTGCTGGTGCTACTGCCGATGCTGTCGCTAGCGCTGCTCCTAGCCTCTCCCTTTTGCATGTGCTGTGAGTGTAGCCAGCAGGTCAGCTGCTGCTGCAGCTGCAGCGGCAGGCGAACTCAACACACCCGCTGCACCAGCACCACCTGACACCGCAGTGCCACTGCCAGGACTGCCGCTGCTGAGGCCTGGCTCAGGTGTTGTGCATGATGCAGCAGCTGCTGCTGCTTCTGCTGGCATGATAACAGCACTTGCAGGAGCTTGGAGTCTTGTCAGGCTGCTGCCTTCGTCCAGCCAGTCTGGTGGCGCAGTGCGCTGCTGTTCATGCCTCTGCTCCGTGAGGCCTGTTTGCTGAACTAAGCCAGGTGGTTGGTTGGAGGCTAGCTGGGACGCATGCTGCTTGGGCTGTGTCGGTTGGTCCTGCTGTGTGGCGGGTTTGCTGTTGGTGCTGTAAGGGGTGCAGTTGTGCTGGTGCTGCAGCAGCAGTGCCTGCAGGACAGCTCCCGCCACCCTGATGGCAGCACACACCACTGCAGGGTTGCTGCTGGACAGACCAACCTACACACAGCAGCAGCAAGGGAACAGGGGGGTCATGAAGGGTGCTGCTGATCATGATGGGTGCGACATGCTGCATGTGACATGCACACCATTGGCTGTTGTGCTGCCCCATCCAGGCTGCCACCTCTGCTGCCTGTGCTGTGTGCTTGCTGCAGAGGAGTGATCTTCCCCTCTGATCCCTCACCCAACCTCCCAGGCAGACAGACATCGGCATACGTATGGAGCCAAGCCAGTTCCCTAGTTGCCCCATCACCTGCAAGGCCTGTAGCCCTCCTGCCTTGGCGCAGAACTCCTGCACTGCGCCGCTGTCTGTGGCCAGGTATGTGCAGAGGGCATCTGCAGCCAGAGAGGTGCTGCTCCTGCAGCAGCTGCAGCTGAACTCACACACACCCACAACCGCTGTGGCCTGGCCCCCTCCTGCAGGGGTGTGCAAGAAACAGTATGTTCCGTGGGTTTGGCAAGATCATGGACCAGCAGTTCAACAGCCCGACACTCTTCCACTCTAACCCGCCACTTCAACCCCCCACACCCACCTGCTGCTCCCACCAGTGCTGCTGCCAGGTCTGAGAGGGTACAACGTATACGTCCAGGGCGGGGCATCTTTGGAATGGGAAGTAGCACAAGGTTGACTTGAAATCCTGACGTAGCACCAATCTATTGTGTCCCCTCACCTTTCCACAACCGCCATGAACAGATCAGCCATGAAAGTGACTGTCCCAGCTGGAACCGCTACTAGGGGCGTTGATGAGCGAAGTAGCTTCCATCATCACGTTGTACCACACGTCGCCCCAGATCAGCGCATTTCTTGCTCGGCGTCGTTGATATCTGTGCTGCTGCCAAATCCTCACCCACTATGCTTGCCTCTGGCCGTGGGGCCACGCTGCTGGGTCCGTTTGTGTCCATAATCAGAACGAATCATATCACAGGCAGCAGATCATGTATCAGCGCCCCAGCAGCACTCAGGCACACCTCCAGCAACGTCCGAACCAGCAGTGCAACAGCCCATCAAGCCCAGGCCATAGGGCACGGTAGCCAAAGCAGCAGTCATGAAGATTTTGACAGTTACACACCCAGCCCATCACCAGGGCAGAGATCAGGGGGCGGGACACCAGGCAGGGGAGGCAGGGGGCGAAGTGCTGGCAGGAACAGCAGAGGTGGCGGCAGAGGGGGTGGGGTGGAAGGGGTGGCAAGCCCAGCAGTGACAGCAAGAGCAGCTGGGATGACGGTCGGGCTGCCCGCATTGCAGCTTCCAAGGCCCGCACAGAAGCCATCAAGGCGACGTATGGGCCCCCGCAGTTGCTGCAAGTTGTGCAGCAACATGCAGCTGACTTTGACCATATCAACTTGAGTGCAGCATACACCCACGCTGCTAGGCTGTGTCGCAAGGGGGTGGCACCGCAGCGGCAGCCAGCAGCAGTGCAGCAGCTGCTGTCAGAGCTGCACCAGCTTGCAGTGCGGCTGCAGCAGCAGTGTGGGGCCAGGGAATTGGCCAACATCATTCACTCGTGTAGCAAGCTGAGCAGCCCAGCCACAGCCAAGCTGCTGCTGCCGCAATTTCTGCAGGCCAGCACTCTACAGCAGGCTGTACCACAAGCTGTGTCAAACACTGTTTGGGCTGCTGCGAACTTGCAGCTGCAGTTTACAGCTGCTGAGCTGCAGCAGCTGTTGGGGAGGTTTGCAGCAGTACTGGCAGATGCCACACCACAGGCAGTGTCCAACACCCTGTGGGCAGTGGCCACCATGGGGCAGCAGGTGCCACCACAGCAGCTGCAGCAGCTGTTGGGGAGATTTGCAGCAGTGCTGGCAGATGCCACACCACAGGCAGTGTCCAACACCCTGTGGGCAGTGGCCGCCAGGGGGCAGCAGGTGCCGCCACAGCAGCTGCAGCAGCTGTTGGGGAGGTTCGCAGCCGTGCTGGCAGATGCCAAACCTCAGGAGGTGTCCAACACCCTGTGGGCAGTGGCCACCATGGGGCAGCAGCTGCCGGCACAGCAGCTGCAGCAGCTGTTGGGGAGGTTTGCAGCAGTACTGGCAGATGCCACACCACAGGCAGTGTCCAACACCCTGTGGGCAGTGGCGACAATGGGGCAGCAGGTGCCACCACAGCAGCTGCAGCAGCTGTTGGGGAGATTTGCAGCAGTGCTGGCAGATGCCACACCACAGGCAGTGTCCAACACCCTGTGGGCAGTGGCCGCCAGGGGGCAGCAGGTGCCGCCACAGCAGCTGCAGCAGCTGTTGGGGAGGTTCGCAGCCGTGCTGGCAGATGCCAAACCTCAGGAGGTGTCCAACACCCTGTGGGCAGTGGCCACCATGGGGCAGCAGCTGCCGGCACAGCAGCTGCAGCAGCTGTTGGGGAGGTTTGCAGCAGTACTGGCAGATGCCACACCACAGAGTGTGTCCAACACCCTGTGGGCAGTGGCCACCATGGGGCAGCAGGTGCCGCCACAGCAGCTGCAAGTGATGCTGGCTGGTTTTGACAAGCTGCTGCATGCTGCAACCTCCCAAAATGTGGCCAACCTGTTGTGGGCATGTGGCAAGTTGCAGTATCTGCCACTGCTGGTGCTGCAGTCCTTGCAGCAGCAGCACCGTCAGCGCCTGCAACAGTTGTTGGATGTTGCCAAGCCACAGGCGCTGGCCAACATGGCCTGGGCATGTGGTCAGCTAGGGTACAGGGGCCAGCTGCTGCCTGGTGCACTGATGCAGCAGGCAGTCAAGCTGCCGGATGGGGCCACAGCCGGGTTCAAGTTACAGGAGCTGTGCAACCTGTGCTGGTCGGCGGCAGTGCTGAACCTGCAGCAGTGTGTATCGCAAGTGCTGCAGCTGGCAGCTGCTGCCGGCCAGGTGTTCAGCACAGCCAGTGATGAGGAGCTGCAGCAACTGCACCAGGTGCACCTATGGCTGCTGGACAGCCAGCTGCCTGCACCTAGTCAGGGGCTGTCGGGTGTGCTGACCCAGCAGCAGCTGGAGCAGTGCAGGGTCAGCTGGGAACAGCAGCTGACAGCCACAGCCAAGCAGCAGTCATCCCGCCTGCAGCAGTCAGTTTATGCTGCAGTGCTGCAGCTGCCACGTGACACCTGGCAGCAGCAGCCGCAGTCAGAGCAGCCCACAGCTGGTAAGGCATGTCTGATTGACATTGCTGCTGTGACAGCCTTAGGGGTCAAGGTGGCAATTGAGGTGGAGGGCCCCAGCACTATGTGCAGCCTGACAACACCTTGACAGGCACAACACAGTCCAGGAATCGCGCACTGGCAGCTCGGGGCTATGCAGTCATCAGCATCCCCTACTGGGAGTGGGACGCACTGCGCTCAACGGCACAGCAGCAGAAGTACCTGCTGGGCAAGCTGCAGCCTTATGTTGCTGCAGCACCACCTACCAGCAGCAGTGACAGCTAATGCAGGAGAGGGCGGCAGCAGCCTACGCAGGAGGAGGCGCCTTTGAGCCACGCAAAGGTCGGACCCAGGCAACCAAGGGGGCAGCTGACATGGGCCCCAGGTATGTATGTGCTGCCTGCATAGGATGCTGTGGAAGCTCACAGCAGTGCCAGCTCAGCTTGTGTGCTTGCAATGGTTGGCCCAGTGAATTTGAAACGTGTTAGTGTCGTCAAGCTGCGTCTGTCATGACTGGGTAGCCCATCATGTTTCTTTGGGCCAGCACCGTGCGGGATCCGGCTGCTGAGGCCTGCATGTACTGATCCAAAGTGCTGCTGAGTCCATATCTCTGAGGCCCAATGAGAGTCGAGGGGCGTCATGCCGTGTTGCTGTGCTGACTGCTTTGCCTGCTTCATGTGGTTTCGTGCTGCCCTGCAGGGTGGTGCAGAGCTGCATCGCAGGCGGGGGTCTCAGGCCTCCTCTTGTATTTGCAGGTGTTGTGTCAGCTGGCCACCACCAGCGGCCTGCACACTGGCAGTAGTGTGACGGACCCAGCAGGGCGCCTGCAAGGCTGCTGTTGCTACTGCTACTGCTGCTTGTCGTGGCTTCACCAGCCAACCTTGATCAGGAAGTCCTGATGGTGCGTGTTGTCTTGTCTTGTTCAAGGTAAGGCTGCTACTTGTTGTGGTGTTGGGGTGTTGAGGAGACTGTTGGTTCCTGACAGGTAGTGTGCATTGTTCCTCAGTGTTACAGTGCATCATGCATCAACATCAAACACCAAAAAGGCTGCCCCAGTGCAGTTGCCTGTTGTAGCCTGTGACATGTGTGGGTCACAGCTGCATTGGCTGCAGCTGGCCTAACACACAATGCTGTTGGAGTGCATATCAACACAGTCGCGCCTTCAGGCAAGGATTTGCTGGCTGATCAGCTGCTGTCATGCTGTGTACCCCTGCTGTTTGCAGGTGCTGCCACAGGCTTTGGGAGTTAGCTAGAGCCAAGGTTGTGAGTAGGAGTGGCCTGCAGGCGGCGTCATTTGTGTGGAAGCAGGTGGGCCTTGCTGGCTGCATCTGCGGTGGTCTTGTTGGTATGGCTGCTTCTGTCCTGCATTTGCATAAGTGCGTAATTGACTCAACACTTGCTGTTGTGCTGTCACAGGCCCACTTCAGCTTGCCCCTCAGGGCCTGGTTCTTGGCAGCTACTCCTACCCCCAAGCAACCGGCTGCTGGCTGCAGCATTGGCCGGAGGTGCACACAATGACAGCAGATGCGAAATGGCAGTGGTGCGAGTGGCAGTGGGGTGACGAGGAAGCAGCAGCAGCACTTGGGCATGGATGGGGGTTGCACGCTGCTTGTTCAGCAGTTCTGCTGCGTGCTTGTGCTTCGCGGTGTGGCAGCTGATGTGTGTGTTCAGCTCATCTGACTGCCTGCTGCAGTCCCTGCCAAGGATGACAGATAGGGTGGCCTAGCGGGCTACCGTGTTTGATGATGCCACAGGCAGTTGGGAAGGGCATCAAGGCATGTCTGCGTGTGCACACGTGCATGTGGCTGGTGTCCTGATTGGCTGAAGGGCCTCTTTTGAACAGTCATCTCGGCAGCGAGCATATGCAGTGACCACAACCAGTCTGTCAGCAGGCGGTTCTTGCTGTGCTGGAGGCACGGGTTTGGACAGTTTGCAGGGGGTTGGCGGCTGCTGACTGGTGACATCGTTTGCTTCCAGGGAGAAGAAGGATTGGATTTGATTAGAAATTCCTTAGGATGCATATGGTGCTACCAGAAGTTCTGTGCCCTTGATCACGTTGGGGACAACCGCCATGGACATGAGTGTCAGGGCTTTGATGGGTTCGATATACTGTGCTAATCAATCTCTGATCATACGCTTGCTCAGACTTCGTGCAGTGCGTACGTTTCCTGACCTTCGTCCCAGTCAGGACTTTTACTGCTGTCTACAGCTGCTGTGCCACCATGATCCCAATCGCTCGCAAAGCCTGGAGTCTGTGCTGTCGCAGCATCGCACCATTATCATCCACAATGAGTGGTGGCAGCTGGCTAAGCTCCCCATCAGCACTTGACAACACCAGCGACAGCAAGAGCAGCACTGATAATTCAACCCTCCTCTTTCAGCCAGCTGCTAACCATAGATGTTCAGCCACTCCGTTTGGTGCTGTGAGGAATGGTACTGTACGGATGCTTGCGGTCAGACGCAAAGCATGGGCACCGTCGCTGTGCAGCATTCCCCCATGGTCCAGTGCACTGGGCGGCAGCGCCTGGCTCAGCACCCGACGAGCACTCAGGCATCAAATTGCTGCCAGCTACAGTGCAGCAATGTGTCACACTAAGGCCACAGAGGGCAGCAGCAGGAGCAGGAGCAGCAGTCACCAGGGCAGCCATGGTCGGGAGGACCGCTGGGCCCCACCTCAGAGCTCAGGAAGGCAGGGCTCAGCAGGCGGGAAGACACCTGGCTGGGGAGGCAGGGGGCACAGCGCTGGTGGTGGTAGAGGGTTACAGGGCGGCAAGAGCAGCTGCAGCAGCAGCGGTTGGGACAAGGGGCGGGTTGCAGCTTCAATAGGGCGCACAGAAGCCATCAAGGCGACTCACAGCCCCCAACAACTGCTGCTGGTGGTGCAGCAGCAAGGATCTAAGTTTAACCACATCAACTTGAGTGCAGCATACACCCGTGCTGCTAAGCTGTGCCAGCAGGATGTGGCACCGCAGCAGCAGCCAGCAGCAGTGCAGCAGCTGCTGTTGCAGTTGCACCAGCTTGCAGTGCGGCTGCAGCAGCAGTGTGAGGCACGCCAGCTGGCCAATATCATTCACTCATGCAGCAAGCTGAGTAGCCCACACACAGCCAAGCTGCTTCTGCCGGGGTTCTTGCAGGACAGCACGCTGCAGCAGGCTGATCCACAGAACATGTCCAGCGTGGTGTGGGCTGCTGCGACGCTGCAGCTGCAGCTGACGGCTGCTGAACTGCAGCAGCTTTTGCGGAGGTTCGAAGCAGTGCATATGGACCCACAGGCAGTGTCCATTACCCTGTGGGCAGTGGCCACCATGGGACAGCAGGTGCCACCACTGCAGCTGCAGCAGCTGCTGGGGAGGTTTGAACCTGTGCTGCAATATGCCACACCACAGGCAGTGTCCAACACCCTGTGGGCAGTGGCCACCATGGGGCAGCAGGTGCCGCCACAGCAGCTGCAGCAGCTGTTGGGGAGATTAGCAGCACAACTGGCAGATGTCACCCCACAGGATGTATCCAACATCCTGTGGGCAGTGGCCACCATGGGGCAGCAGGTGCCGCTACAGCAGCTGCAACCGATGCTGGTTGCTTTTGACAAGCTGCTGCCTGCCGCAACCCCCCAAAATGTGTCAAACCTATTGTGGGCATGTGGCAAGTTGCAGTATCTGCCACTGCCGCTGCTGCAGTCTTTACAGCAGCAGCATCTTCAGCAGCTCTTGGCAACTGCTGTCTCACAAAACTTGGCCAACATTGCCTGCGCATGTGGTCAGCTGGGGTACAGGGGCCAGCTGCTGCCTGGTGCACTGCTGCAGCAGGCAGTCAAGCTGCTGCAGGATGGGGGCACAGGCAGCTTCACCTCACAGGGCCTGTGCAACCTGTGCTGGTCAGCAGCAGTGCTGGACCTGCAGCAATGTGTGCCGCAGGTGCTGCAGCTGGCAGCAGCTGCCAGCTGCAGCCGATCGTTCAGCACAGCCAGTGATGAGGACCTGCAGCAGCTGCACCAGGTGCACCTGTGGCTGCTGGTCAGCCAGCTGCCTGCACCTGGTCAGGGGCTGTTGGGTGTGCTAACCCAGCAGCAGCTAGATCAGTGCAGAACCAGCTGGGAAGAGTCGCTGGCAGCAAAAGCAAAGCAGCAGTCATCCCGCCTGCAGCAGTCAGTGTATGCTGCAGTGCTGCAGCTGCCACATGACACCTGGCAGCAGCAGCCGCGGTCAGAGCAGCCCACAGGCGATAAGGCCTGTGTGATTGACATCGCTGCTGTGACAGCATCAGGGGTCAAGGTGGCAATAGAGGTGGAGGGGCCTTATCACTATGTGCAGCCTGACAATACCCTGTCAGGTCCCACCCAGGCAAGAAACAGGGCGCTGGCAGCTCGGGGCTATGCAGTCGTCAGCATACCTTACTGGGAGTGGGATGCACTGCACGGCTCAGCTCAGCAGCAGAAGTACCTGCTGGCCAAGCTGCAGGCTGTGCAACAGCAGCAGCCTGATGTTGCTGCAGCACCACAGCCACCAGCAGCAGCAGTGGGTGGTGAGCTGGAACTTGCCAATGCCAGCAGCCCGCGTAGGAGGAGGCGGCCCTTTGGAGTGGACCCAGGCGATGCGCAGGGCGTGTGACCTGATCCAAGGTGTGTGTATGTGCCCTGCTGGCATCCCACATGTTGCGCTAGCGGCCGTTTGAGCCCAAGGTATGCTTGCAGCGGCCTGTGGCTTTGCGCATATACACATGTTGTCAGACCTATTCACCAGTCAAGTGGCTGCTGCACCATGTCGTGTGGCATGCTTGATGTGTTGCAAAGCTACTCTCGTGCCACGCAGCACTAGGCTCCTGCATGGCTTGCATACTGCTGTACACCATAGGGTGGCGTAAGCCTAATGTGCAGCCAACGGCCCGAGGCGCGCTGGCAGCGTTTTTAACACAAATGCCCTCTGCCCGTTCAGACATCAGGCCCTGTGCAGCCCAAAAAGCAACGTGTTGTGGCAATGTGCTGACTGCAATGTGTGCTGCTGGCGGTGCTGCTGTTGCAGAGGGCCTCTGTCTTTCTGTCCTGCAGGTTGGCCTGTTATCTGCTGACGCTGATGCTTTGCACACAGGACATCCCTTGGTGCTGCACATTGCAGGCCCCTGTCGTCTTTGGGTGCTCCTACAACGCAGTTGCCATTTGCACTGTCAGCTGCTGGCTTCAGCAGCCTAGCTTGGTGCTGAGTTTCCTAATGAAAGAGGACCTTATGCTGCTTGTGTGGTGCTAGGTAAGGTACGCTGTGTGCCCTGGTGTCCAAGGGCCTTGCGGCTCCTGACAGGCTGGTGAGCAGCAAAGAATGCAGCCTCGCCAAGAAACCCTGAGTTTGACTTTAAACTGCTCCCGTAGTAGGGTGGTCAAGTCGTGACCCTCAGGCGGGGAACAATGCATCATGCCTCGGCAGACACCACCCTGCTGTTCAAGCACTTCTTGAGTGCCTGGAAGCGTTTGAAAAGCCGGCAGCTGTTGCCATGGCACGTGGTGTTGCTGCACGTGCTGCACATCACCACACACAGCCGTGAGTTTCCCTGCTCGCACATATTGAGTCTCCCTGCTGGCACACACGCCTTGACCCAACCAGCCTCCGTCCTGCTGTCTTCTGCTGCTGTGCATCCCACAGGCCGTAGGAGACCTAAGGTGGAGAGTGGGTGTGGCAGCACAGTGTGTTCGTAGCAGCAGGTGAGCCTCGCTTGCTGCTCTTTGGGTTGGTTGGTTTGCCTTGACATTTTAGCCAACCGGCCAGCCAGCCTTGTGCTGTTGTTGTGGTGCCTGAGTGGCAGCTCTTGTGCAGTTTAGCAACACACATGTCTGCTGTACCTTATGCTGTGACTGCTGTGCTGTCGTTGTGCTGTTGTCGCTTGCAGGACCGCCTTGTGCTTCCGGTCAGCAGCGCTAGGCTAGAGCCCTACTCAGTTGTGAGCCACTCGCTGCTTCCGTTCACCTCTACAGCACAAGCTCCAGCTGTCAGCGCAACAGGATCCCACATGCAGGGCCAACGTGACATGTTGCAGCTGCCAGTCAGCAGGGCTACGCTACCGGGGTTTGCAGCTGCAGCCAACCAAGCAGCAGGAACCTGCGTTAGCAGAGGCTGTACTTTTCGCGCGTGGACACCGCCTTGTGCTGCATGGTACTGTGGCTGGTATGGTGGTTGTGCTGGCTGCGTGCACTGGGAGCTGTCCTGTGCAGAAGCTGTCCTGCAGGATTTGAAGATGTTGTTTACCAGAGAGCTGGATGTCCAGGAGAGGTGTCTGTCTGCTGCTGTTCTTGCCAGCAGTAGTGCGTTGTGTGGTGCAGTGGGCTGTTATGTGTGTGTGCGCATCTGTGGCTGTGGGGCAGCAGTTACTATCTTTTTGCGGCTGTGCCACAGCCCGGGGACGTTGTCACGCTGACTGGCCCTCTTTTACGTAGGCTCGGGTGATTTCTGTGTGTAAGGCCATGGCTACCTTGAATACCGCCATCATCACCTTGTCCCACCATATGTCAGGCGATTCAATTATTACTACTGTTACACACTTGCGGTACATGCCTTATTACAGGCACGGCGCAACCAGACACCAAGCTGCCTGTACAACAGCAGCCACACACATGGTGCTACGCTGTAGTCCATTGTGCTGGCCAACTCCATGCATTGTCAGGCATGCAGTCACATCATGCCCTAGTGCGGCAAGTGCGCAGCACAAAAGGCCCGCAACCTTCGTGTCTGACACCACCTTGAGGGCCAGTCCAGTGAAGACAGTCCTTGTGAGCTCACAACTTCTGCAAACCTCAGGCCCTGTGTGACAAAGGATGCATTGAAGCAGTCCGATGCAGCGGCAGGACAGGCCTGGACATGCATTGCAGACAGCAGCACAGCACAGCCCGTCTGGCAGGTCACGCTGTAAAAGCCATGCAGAGCACGTCAAGTGCATGCATATCCTGACAACCCCGCATTCAAGCTAACGAATGCCGCAAGATCCTTGCAACACATTGCACTCGACGCAACATGGCGTGCGTTGGCCACAGACAGTGGTGCACCCTTGACTTATTCCCCAACGCACAACCCACCATGCACGTGCGCAACGACAGGCACTGCGATTGCAATGCAGCAACCCACTGCAAAGCCCACTGCTACTGCCTTCGAACACTGTTGCACACCTAAACAACCCTGGTGACAATCAGACACCCACATGTGATGTGAAAGGGGCAACGACTCCTTACACCAACACTTTTGGGCACCACAGCCAGGTTTGGCGTAGGTACACTTGATCCGCGCAGCGGCCACTCCCCTCTCAAAGAGAGGAGAGCTTGATTGCCCACCCAACCCTGTCACATATAGTAGTACTTCACCCCAGCCTGCAGACATGCACCCTGAAGACCTGCACTACACTGCAGCCCACCAGACACTTTGCACCATGAGCATGACACATGACGCAGTGAGACGTAGTGACACTAACACGCGCGCCCATGAACGGCAGCAATGTGTTGTACCACAGGGCGACAACCCTAACTAGAACCATGCATCCCAGGCCCAGAAGAGGCTAAACGTCAACCTCCTATATTCCCCAGACAAACATGTGCCACATCACCAAAGGCAACATCAAGCCGAGGCACCTTTATGTCCCTCAAGCCCAGGCTCGTTAAACCCAGCTAGCATGTAACTCCCTGTTGGAACGCCCAAAGCCACATGCCAATCACCCAAGCCTGTCACACAGTGGCAAGTTGGTAACGCAGCTGGGCTGCGCAATGATCTGCCCTGACTGCTTATTCCCCTGGAAAGATCCAACACTTTGAATGACTAACACTTCCAACTTGGCGAGGAACACCTCCAACACTTTGGTAACAACACTCCAACACTGCCAACACTGCCAGCAATCCCCGCTTGGGGCTGCTGCATTGCCAGATAGTATCGTAGGCTACCTTTGTGTTCATGGGCAATGCTGTGCACAGAAAACATGCGCTGTTGACCACACTTCAAGCCCCCAGGTGTCCCCACACATCCCACACAAACCGCTGTCTTGATTCAATGCACTACCATCAAGGCACCACAGCCAAGGCTGCCATGGTGTTCCACAAACCGCACAGGTGCAGCACATAGTGAGCACACGTGGTAGCGTGGTTTATGATTGCCAGTGTTGACTCCCATAACAAGACCAGACCCTGCCCCTTTTCCACTGTCCCCCATACTATGACTGCATGATGCAGTCAGGTGGCACCATAGCAAAAGCTGGTGAAGGTATCCACACAGAAAGCATGTGCAGAACAGGGCCAACACTTTCAGACAACCTTATTGCCCACGCATATGCCCAGCTGCCAAACAACCCATGTGCTACTACAGCCCCTGCCCTGTGCACAACACAAGCAGGGCACCACAGCCAAAGTTGGCATGTGTAAACACAGACACAGAAAGCGGAGATAGGGCAAGCACTTCTTGAGAGCGTCAACCCCCTGTGCTTCTGCCCGCCACAGCCACATCGCAAAGCAGGGCACCACAGCCAAATTGGCATAGGTATCAACTGAAAAAGCAGGTGCAGGAAAGGCAGAGGAAGCTTCTGTCAACACTTTGTAGCCACATGTCGTATTCCCTCCATCCACAAACCACCCCGGTGGGCATGACGCAAAACCACACAGGCACGCACCACAGCCAAGGCTGGCATAGGTGTACACAGACTGCGCAGGCGCAGGACATCGACAGCACTTTCACAGGCACTTTTATGCCCACACGAGCACCCACCAATCACACACCACCCATGCTTTTGACCCACACTACACCACAGGCTGGGCAACACAGCCTCATCGACATAGATACCCGCAGGCGCAGAACATGCAGCAAAAGGTATGGGTATGGTAACACCTTATTCCCACACGTTCCACCGCGCACCCCAGATACCCCATGTCAGTTGCCACATGCCATCAAGCAAGACAAGCAGCCCCCTAGCACAAAGCTGTCTTTCCTACTACTCCTGACAACCTCCTAGTAGGCAGCTAGCAGCGCACTAACAGTGCCACACACCAAGCACAGGGCAAAAAGGGATGCAATCAGCCAAAGCTTTTCCAAGACAATCAGCCACCTACAAAGCCCTGCTTCCCGACCCCGTGCACCAAAACAGCGCATGTGTTGTACAGCCTCACAGCGAGGGACCACAAGCAAGTCCTGTTCACATGGCCACATGGCAGCCATGCCTCGCTAGTGTGCAGACTGGCCAAACCTAGACTGGCGGCATGACCTTGGCGCTCCAACAAAGCCGAGGCAAGCTTAGGAGCATCCAAGAGGTTTGGCTGCTGAAGCTGCTTCACCCTATGCGGCAGGCTTTGGGGGGCTTGGGGTTTGGGTTGCTGTCTGAGGACGGCGGCGTGCCACAGACTGTGCCCTTGGGAACACCGGCTCATCGAAGGGGCACGTTTTGCATGTCTCGCACGAGTCAGCTCCAATGTTGGTCTTCGGGCTGCCTTTGCACTGCCCATCTGTCTTGCCAGACGGGACAAAGCATTGGCAGGAGCAGCAGTCGGAGTTCCGTGTGCAGGCGCCCTTGTTCTCCCCATTCTTGATGCACGACACACCTGTACGCGGGCAGAGCAGGCAAGCAGGCAAGCGCAGGTGCAGGTAGTGTCAACGCCTGCCGCAAAGACGTGAAACAATCTGGTGGCGCCTGCTATGAACAAAGTTTCACACAACCTGACGTGCTGAGCAGCATGCTTGGGTTGTTTGTTAAGCCCTGTGCTGCCACTTCTGGTATTCCTTATGCCTGACAGGATCGTTCGTTACGAGGATGCGGCGTGGAGACGGAGTGGAGGCGGCATACAGTAGCCATGCAGTCAACTGCCAAACAAGCACCCAAGTCCATCAGCTTACATTCGCCTTCGACGCAGCTTGGGTTGCGTCCGCGGCATTTTTTGCAGGTTGTTCCGCACGAGTTGGGGTCAGTCAGGCTCTGCAGGCAGTGGGCATGGCATGGCAATAACAGAGCACACATCAAGCAGGACGACAAGCAGGCAAGCACAAAAGCCCTTGAAGTAACGCCATGTGCTCTGGCCTGAAGAAGCCAGCTAAACAAATGGCATAGTGCAGCGCTGCACAAACACGCAAGGAAATTTGACATCGCCGCCAAGTGCATTTCAGATGACTTGAGATTGGGTTGTTCAGGATGGACCTGACAGGAGTGTAATCAACCATGCTATGCCTTAGGCACAGTCTATGCGGCAGGCTTTGGGGGGCTTGGGGTTTGGGTTGCTGTCTGAGGACGGCGGCGTGCCACAGACTGTGCCCTTGGGAACACCGGCTCATCGAAGGGGCACGTTTTGCATGTCTCGCACGAGTCAGCTCCAATGTTGGTCTTCGGGCTGCCTTTGCACTGCCCATCTGTCTTGCCAGACGGGACAAAGCATTGGCAGGAGCAGCAGTCGGAGTTCCGTGTGCAGGCGCCCTTGTTCTCCCCATTCTTGATGCACGACACACCTGTACGCGGGCAGAGCAGGCAAGCAGGCAAGCGCAGGTGCAGGTAGTGTCAACGCCTGCCGCAAAGACGTGAAACAATCTGGTGGCGCCTGCTATGAACAAAGTTTCACACAACCTGACGTGCTGAGCAGCATGCTTGGGTTGTTTGTTAAGCCCTGTGCTGCCACTTCTGGTATTCCTTATGCCTGACAGGATCGTTCGTTACGAGGATGCGGCGTGGAGACGGAGTGGAGGCGGCATACAGTAGCCATGCAGTCAACTGCCAAACAAGCACCCAAGTCCATCAGCTTACATTCGCCTTCGACGCAGCTTGGGTTGCGTCCGCGGCATTTTTTGCAGGTTGTTCCGCACGAGTTGGGGTCAGTCAGGCTCTGCAGGCAGTGGGCATGGCATGGCAATAACAGAGCACACATCAAGCAGGACGACAAGCAGGCAAGCACAAAAGCCCTTGAAGTAACGCCATGTGCTCTGGCCTGAAGAAGCCAGCTAAACAAATGGCATAGTGCAGCGCTGCACAAACACGCAAGGAAATTTGACATCGCCGCCAAGTGCATTTCAGATGACTTGAGATTGGGTTGTTCAGGATGGACCTGACAGGAGTGTAATCAACCATGCTATGCCTTAGGCACAGTCTGCAGTCAACGCCAACATGGCTGCCGCTCCCAAGTGAGGGAGTCTTGGCAGCAGAACGGACTCACCTGGTCCGCTGGAAGGCAAGCCGGTGGATTTGGATCCTTGCACTCGGGGCATGTATCGTCAGGGTAGCAGAAGGCGCCGTCCTCGCAACTGATGTACCTGTCAGGGCATCTGCAGTTCACGTTGTCGCAGACTTCAGTGTCTGGGCAGGGGAATATGTCCTCGCAGGTGGTACCACAGCTGTCCTTGGATGTGGGGTCCTGCAACAGGAAGTACAACAGGCATGAGTCATTTCCGCAAACCATCAACCACGGCGGAGCCAGACTGCGCATGTTGCATCATGCACCTGGGTCATTGTTTGCATCTCAAACTGCACAGCGCCCTCAGCTGAATTTTCGTATATAACATCACAGTACAGTAAGACACAGCGCAGTGCAATACAGTGTAGCAAACAGGGCAGTGGGCAAGGGCAAAGCAGTTCAGCACTTCAAACCAAGGCAAGCCTGCACAGTCCTCTGGTTCACTTACGAAGCATTGACCATCGCACAGGAGCCAGCCCTCTGGGCACACGCATTCACCATTCTTGCAAATCTTGGGGGCTTCACAAATCTTCAGCTCTTCAACTGGGTCTTTGGGCTTCCCGCAGCAGGCATTGCTTGTCAGGGGGTTCTGCCACAGCAACAAGTTGCACACAGGGACGTTTTCAGCATCCATGGAAGGTTGCCAGGCGAAAGCATTCTGCCGCAGAAAAGATAGCATCTTGCAGGGGTGCTGCATTTAGCCTGCGACTGGCAATTCACACTTGCTATCGGGCACAGCTGTCGGGCACATAAGCAGTCTAT
Source organism: Desmodesmus armatus (assembly GCA_007449985.2). Classification (NCBI taxonomy): domain Eukaryota; kingdom Viridiplantae; phylum Chlorophyta; class Chlorophyceae; order Sphaeropleales; family Scenedesmaceae; genus Desmodesmus; species Desmodesmus armatus. Next base: position 231,979 of record VIIQ02000020.1, read on the forward strand.
CCTGCGATACTCACCACACACTCTGTACCACACTGCACCAGGCCAAGTCCCACTTTGGAGCAATCGCAGCTCTGTGGTGCAGGGTAGTTGCAGGTGTTCGCGCACCCCGGCGCCTGCACATGTACAAAATCGGCAGCGTCAAGGGTTTGGAACAGACGCAGATTGATGAAAGTGTATGAGGTGCAGGCTGTGTTCAGGCGCTGATGAGTGCATGGGAACATCTTGAGTGCCTTTCAAGCACAGTGACACGGTTGCCAAAGAGAGCTTGGACCGAAGGGTCGTTCTGTAGCCTCAGAGCCCGTCCCTGGAGACAAAGGCACGCCCAGGGTTTAGGCCCTTGCAGCCTAAAACCCTCCAGGCACTCTCACCTTTCCATAGTCGTATCCTTCAGGCATTGGCCCACCCCTGCAGCAAACGGGGCAGAAGGGGAGGCACGCGTACATGGCAGTTTAGTGGGGAGGTACATGCGGGGCATCAACTTGCAGCAGCAGCCCCCTGGGAAGCAGACACCATCTCAGCTGCACCAGGCTCTGCTGTTATCGAAGATATAGAGTTGATGCTGAGGTAAGTAGCCAACGAGCTCAGGCACTTGCACGATGCTCATTGCAGTGCTCTTTGACATGCTCATCAACTCACTTGTCGCCATAGCGAGCACCCTCGTCATAGGACCAGATGCCAAACGGCTGCTTGTCATAACTTGCAGGCTTGACAGGTTCGCTCCCCTTGATGGCCTCTTCAGGTTGGGCAAGGGCAACACCGACTGTCAGCAGCATGGCCAAAGCCAGCCACTGCACACCCTTGCACGCCATTGAAAGGTGGCCGTAGGCGTCTATGACAGACAACGAAGGCTTTGGGGATGCCTGTAATTGCAGCAGCGCCAACAGCAGAAGAAGAGCAGGCCAAGTCAAATTGCAGGTCAGCGAGCATCAGGGGTTTCCGTTTCTGTTTTTGGCAAGTGCCTGCCATCAGATGCCTCGGTGAACGGCACGAATAGCAGTACAATCTGATTCCATTTGTGTTGATTCTGTCATTCAACGCTGTCCCAGGGTGCCAATGCGCCAACATCAGTGCATGTACGTAGACAACAACCAAAACGCACTAGCACGCGTACAGTGGTGCAGACTTAGAGAAAACTGCATACAACATGACATACAACATTGATGGCAGTCTGCATCAAGCAATGGCGAGACCACTCACCTCTATTAAAAAGCTCGCTGCAGTGCCCACACACGAGTGTACTCACGTACTCTGACAAAGCAGATTCCTGAGCATAGACGTGGTATTTGTGGGAGGGGAGCCTGGGAGTCCCAGGCTGGGACACTAGTGGCGTTTACATTGTTATAGTGCCGTACTTTCGGCATCGCCAAAAAAGCCCAGAATGAGCGCCGCGTGCATTCGAATATCCTCATATCACAGGTTATGCTTCTCAGGCCCACCCCAGGACAGTCGGTGCGATTGTATGTTTCGTAACCTGACCTGGGGTGGTGTTGGCCATTATTTACTCCGGTACAGTGGCTGGTGGTGCTCACTGGAGCCATCCGATGGTGAGATGGTAGAGCCTCATCACGAATCTTTGAATCTGGCTCAGATCCCTGCCAGGTGTGGCCAAACCTGAGCATATGCATTGGCAGACAACATGCCTGAGCAGGCCTGAGGGCTCCAACGTACGGCACCGTGCAGTGATAGCTCAGACTCTGAGAGGCCTTCTTTACATGTCATCAAAGAGAGAAAAGACTAGACTTGAGGCACTGAAGCATAGCTGAAACAGTGAAGCACGCTTCTGCAGACCATTGCTGCTGTGACTGACCTGGCCAGCCGGCAGGCAGGCAGAATATGCAAGGTGTCCAATGGACACTGTCCATGCACCTCGTTAGGACCCGTGCATGTCCCACACCCACAGTCCCGCGGTTCCACCATAGACTGCAGTTTGTCAGCTGGGGTGCGCTAGCACAGTTCGATGGAGGGTTAATTTACCGCCTTTACGCCACATCAGAACATGTTGACAACTCCACAGCGCGAGATGGACACCCACAGGCTGCAACACGGGGCCACTGATTCAGCTGCCCAGACCTCCTGAGGCAAGCCTGCATCACGTGCACATGCACTGATATGAGTGACAATGTCTCAAACACTCTAGGCATTGGACAGCCTGCAGACAGCAGCCTGCTTTGAAGCATTGACATGGGTGATGTACACGACACCTGCGCTGTAAACCACGCTTGATTCACACCATTCAACAACACCAGTGCCTTCTGCCCCACGGAACCACTATTACCATGTACGGGAGGGTGCACCCTCCAGCCTGGAGGGTGCACCCTCCAGGCGGGGGGGGGGGGGGGGGAGCGTCAGTAGTGCCACTGTCTAGGAGCAGTGCTGGTGTCGCGTTGTTTCGTTTTCACAAAATGCAGCAATGGGAAAGCAGACAGTGAGCCGCAGGGTTGCTTCATGTCTCATGTCTGTCGATCCGCGATCGTGACAGCCCATGGCCTGGAGTCAAACTCAGCCACAGTGTGGCATTGCGCATTGACGATCGGTCGGACCCTGCTTATCGCCGACTGTCTTTCTGTTCAGCTCAAACCAAGGTGGAAGGCAAAACGCCTGCAGTCTTGTCAACAACATTTCAATGTTGCCAGCTCTGCACGCAAGATCACCCGGATGCCAGCGCGATCTGTGTGCACATCCGCCCAAACGCTTCTCAGTATCACACAGCCGCTGTTTCACGAGCGTCAAGCCCGTTGTGCACTGGCAACGCTTTTCCACTGGAGTCTGTCTTGCTGCTGCTGCTGATGCGAGCAGCACAGTGCAGGACACAGAGCAGCCTAACTCGGTATCAAGCACAACTCACCAACAGCAGCATGGAGCGTCAACGGATCAGCCCAGCCAGCTACTGCAGGATCAGCAGGAGGGCCTGTTGGGTCCTGTTGACAGTACACCCACAGAGTCAGCAGGAGCAAGAGCTGCAGCGGATAACCCCACCTTCGAGGTGGATCGTGTGGTTGAACGGGAGCTGTTGGAATCAAACGGTGGGTGTACATCCCTACAAGAGCAGCGGCCCAGGTGTGAACACTTGCCCTGCAATTCTCGAAACCCTTCCGTCACCCAAGCTACTAGCTTGTACTGTGTGCTGGTCCAGCCGTTGCGTGCGCTAGGGAAAATGTGGTGACTACCCCTAGGAAGGTACATGAGCGTGGCAAGTCATTGTGTCCCCTTGGTGTGACCCTGCTTGTGTAGCAAACCGCAGTACACCCCTTGTGATGCAACAGGAAGCCACAGTCGCAAACCTACTGCATGATGGCTGCCATACATCTGTTTTGGGGTTCAAGCGGGACCCGAAAAGTGCCCAAGTTGCTTCAATGTCATACTTTAGATGCCCTCACTTCCAGCAAGGCCAGCAAGGCCAGCAAGGCCAGCAGTGGACTCCCACCTGGATGTGGTGCAGGTAGTCGGTTGTATATCTAGCAGCGCGCATTGACTCAGGGCAGTTGTGCTGATTTTGCTGCAAGCGTCGGGGGATTTGCTAATGTACTGCCGTTGGTGCTGTTGATCTCTGGTGCCTGCGCCTGTGCCTGTGCAGGTGCCCGCAGCACCCGGCGCACCAAGCTGGTGTGCACCATAGGACCATCCAGCTGCTCCTATGAGGTGAGGGGGGATGTGTGTGTGTGTAGACACAGAGAGTGTGTAAGACACTTGGAAGAATGTGTGTGTGTGGGAGGGGGGGGGGGGGGCGGGGCAGGCAAGCGCGAGGAGGGGGAGGGGCGCAGGTGTGTCAGGAGAGTTTGTGAGTGTGGGTGGGGCTGGGGGCGGGCAAGCGGCAGGGGCAGGCGCGGGGTGGTGGAACGGTGGCAGCAGTGCAGGATAGTGTGTGAGTGTCGGTGGGGGTGGGGGGCCAGCAAGCTGCAGGGCAAGGCGCTGAGCAGGGGGCCGGTCGCAGGTGTGAATGAGAATGTGGTAGTGTGAGTGGGGTTGGGGTTGGGGGCGGGCAAGGGGCAGGGCAAGGCACGGGGCAGGGGGAAGGGGGGAAGGGGGAAGGGGACGAGAGTATGTGAGTGGGGGTGGGGGCAACCCGCGCGGCAAGGCACGGGGCAGGGGGTGGGTGGCAGGGGGAAGGGGAGCCAGTGTGTCAGTGGGGGAAGGGTGGCGGCAGGCAATCGTCGCGGCAAGGCATGAGGGGGGGGGGGAGGATTGAAAGAGAGTGTCTGAGTGTGGGTGGGGTTGGAGGCAGGCAACCCGCAAGGCACGGGGACGGCAGCAGGAGGGAAGGAGAGTGTGTGAGTGGGGCAAAGGAGTGTGTGCTGTTGGTTGGTGGGGAGGGCGGGCAGGAGTCTTGAGGGGACTCCGGCTGAGCAGTGAGTGTAGGCGAGTGGGTTGGGGCACGGAGGGACGGTGTGTGTGAGAGAAGGGAGGGTAGAATGGGTGTGCCAACACGGTGCATAGTGGGGCCGCTTTACAGACAAGATCCCGCCATGCACCCATGCGTATGTGTGTGTGTGTGTGTGTGTGTGTGTGTGTGGTGTGTGTGTGTGTGGTGTGTGTGTGTGTGTGTGTGTGTGTGTGTGTGTGTGTGTCAGAAATGCACGCGCATGTTTGAAGGGGTCAAGGGCGGGAATGTACAGTGCTCAGAAGGGGCCCTCTGTGATTTGAGAAAAGGGTGATTGGCTGGCAGTGGTGGGGCTGGATGGGGAAGGGCTCGATGGAGAGGGTGCAGCCCCCAATCGCAACTGACATCACTTGGCCATGTTCATGTTCAGGAGTTATATTCATATCCATGTGCGTGTCTCGCCATGCGCAGGTGTTGTCCATGCTTGCCGACAACGGCATGAACATTGCCCGTCTCAACATGACGCATGGCACACATGCCTGGCACAGCGAGGTTGTGGGGCACATCAGGAGGCTCAACAGGGAGAAAGGGTGAGCATGGGCACGGGTTGCTTGCACGACATGTCAGTCGCTGAGACGTGCGCGCGCCCACGCGCTCATGTTGGTGTGAGAGTGTGAGTGTGGGTAGGTGCCCGTGTCCCCGTCTCGTGTGTTTGTGCGTGCACGTAGGTGCCCTCGTGGGTGGGTGCATGCGCCAGCATGTCAGGATGCTTTGCGCGCATCTGTCCAACGTGTTTGCGCTTGTGCTGTGTCTGCACGGACCAGGGGAGGCCCTCCCGCGTCCTTTCATTAGTAAGAGCAACAGCCGCTCTTTATTCGTGCTGTACAAAAGCCACCATCGACCCCACTTTGCCTCTCCCCCCTCCCCTCCTTCTGTCTCCTTTTACAGCTACTGCATCGCCATCATGGCTGACACAGAGGGCAGTGAGATCCACACTGGGGAGCTGCAGGAGGCGATAAAGGTGGAGGTGAGCAGTGAGACAAATGATGTGTGACTGAGATCCAGTGAGATGGAGGTGAGGAATGAGATCCTAGAGTGAGTTACACACTAGGGAGCTGCAGGAGGCGATAAATGTGGAGTGAGCAGCGACGGCACAGGCTGGTCGCTGAGCGCAGCCTGGTCCCTGAGCAGTGCTGTTTGTATTTGCGCACCCACACTTACTCACTACATGCAGTACACACATGCCAAGACATGTAGCTGTATTTGACCTGCTGTTGTGATTGTTTGCCGCCATTGCTGGTGTTGTTGTTGCTGCTGTCAGGTTGGCACGCGTGTGTACTTCACAATCCGTGCCAACTCTCCCCAGGAGATGGGAGGTGTGCCTGTGGTCAAGGTCAACTATGACTCACTGGGGGAAGACGTGGAGGTGGGTGGTGAGAAAGCGTGTGCAACGGCAAAGATGAAGGGGGTGGGGACATTTCGGAATAGAAGGAGCCCGGGGGGGGGGGGGGGGGGGCTGGATGAGGGAGTCAAAGTGGGGGCCAGCAGGGTTGTCAAGGCGACCGCGGTGAAGGTCAAGTACGACGGCTGCACTGAGAAAAGACGTGGGGGTGAGTGGCAGAGAAAAAGGAGGGTATGATACCTTTCGTGTCGACATACATTCACACACCCCACCCCCCTCCTGCTGCTGCTGCCAGGTTGGTGACCACGTCAATGTTGATGGAGGCATGCGTGTGCACTTCCAGCGTCGGCAAACTTACACACACTCACTAAACATCCCGCTGCTGCTGCTGCACCTCGTGCTGCTGCACCCCACTTACACACACTCACTACACATCCCGCTGCTGCTGCTGCTGTCAGGTGGGTGACCACATCATTGTTGATGGGGGCATGTGTGAGCTGGTTGTGACCAGCAAGGCAGGGCCTGACGTGCTGGCAGAGAGCATCGAGCAGGGACTGCTGCTCAGCAAGGCCAACCTCACATTCAGGTGTGTACGGTGAGAGAAGCAGTGTGTGTGGGTAGCAAGGCCGGCGTCGCATCTCAAAAGGGTGTGTGTGTTTGTTCTCATGACCATCATGATGAGGGGATATATTTGCAAGGACGTGATGTGCGCGTGTGTCCAGGCGCTGCATGTGCAGACAGTGGGATCCAAGCACACACGATAGCATGCGTGCGTGCGCATGTGCGTCTGAGTGCGCGTGTGCTTGTGGGTGTGCGTGTGCTTGCTGGCTCCTGTCCAGGTGTGTGAGTTCGCAGGGTGTGTGTCTGCGCATTCATGATTCCATAATCGTGACCGACCCCCGTGTATTCTGGGGTGGTGTTGTCAATTTGCGCTGCTTTGACTGTGTTGCAGGCGGAATGGGGAGTTGGTGCGCGGGCGTGCTGCGATGCTTCCGGTCATCACATCCAAGGACTGGCAGGTGCGTGTGAAGCTCTGCTTGGTTTTGGGGGGGTGTATTGGCTTGGGGGCAATCCATTGCGCAAGGGGGGTGCGTGCGGCCGTGTCGGCAAAACCTGTTGGGCTTTGTTTGTGTTGTAACGCCGTTATGACCCCCCCCCCCCCCCCCGTGAGTTGCCGGAACGCGGTGCGAGGGGCCAGGCGTCCACCCTCGTGCTGACGTTGCTGCTGCTGTTGCTGCTGCTGTTGCTGTTGTCGCTCAGGACACTGACTGGACCGTAGGTGCCCAGTTTCAATTCGTTATCATTATAGTAGGTCTTGCAAGCGCAGTCTTGCACTGCTGACCCCACCGCTGCTGCTGCTGCTCTTCAGGACATTGACTGGGCTATCAGTGCTAAGGTTGACTTCATTGCCGTGTCATTTGTGCGCAACGCTGACGCCCCTCCTGCTACTGCTGCCTGCTGCCTGCTGCTGCTGCTGCCGCTTTTTGCGCCCTCCACCGCTGCTGCTGCTCCTCAGGACATTGACTGGGCTATCAGTGCTAAGGTTGACTTCATTGCTGTGTCATTTGTGCACACTGCTGACACCCCTCCTGCTGCTGTTGCCTGCTGCCTGCTGCTGCTGCTGCCGCTTTTTGCGCCCTCCACCGCTGCTGCTGCTCCTCAGGACATTGACTGGGCTATCAGTGCCAAGGTTGACTTCATTGCCGTGTCATTTGTGCGCAACGCTGACGCCCCTCCTGCTACTGCTGCCTGCTGCCTGCTGCTGCTGCTGCCGCTTTTTGCGCCCTCCACCGCTGCTGCTGCTCCTCAGGACATTGACTGGGCTATCAGTGCTAAGGTTGACTTCATTGCTGTGTCATTTGTGCACACTGCTGACACCCCTCCTGCTGCTGTTGCCTGCTGATGCTGATGCTGCCGCTGTTGCGCCCTCTATCGCTGCTGTTGGCGCATGCGTAGGACATCGACTGGGCCATCAGCGCTAAGGTTGACTTCATTGCCATGTCCTTTGTGCGCAACGCTGACGCCGCTACTGCTGCTACCGCTGCTGCTGCCATTGCTGCTGCTTCGCAGGACATAGACTGGGCCATAAGCGCTAAGGTTGACTTCATTGCCGTTTCCTTTGTGCGCAACGCTGACGTCATCACCAACCTGCGCAGCTACATACAGACACGCATGGCAGCAATGGAGCAGCAGCAGCAGCAGCAGCAGGGAGACCAAGGTAGGGAGGGACCATGGCATGTTCTTTTGTGTGAAAACATCTTTGAGCTCACAGGCACCCCCCACCCCCAACCCCCACCCCCCCACCCCCACCCCACACCCCCTGCCGTCGGGGCCCTGCCAGCGTTTACCAAACTGGACTGATTCCTTTGCAGCAGCAGGGAGATCCGTAATTCAGTAATTGGATGTTACACAGAATATCGCCAGTTTGGGGAGCCAACAAAAGGCCCATTGGGCAAAAGCAACTCCGAACCGAAACAAGGGGAGATCAAGGTGGGCCCTTTGTCCGGGAGGGAGGGACCTGGTGGCCGGTTCTGCAGGTGATGTAAGCAGGCTCTCCTTTCTTTGGAGGGTCAAGTATACAAGCCATGTTGTGATTCAGGGCAGCAATGGAGCAGCAGCAGGGAGACAAAGGTAGGGAGGGACCGGCAGCCGGCTTGTCAGGTGTTTGAGCTAGGCGTGCGCTCGCGCTTTGGCGGGATGCGTACAACGGGCAGGTTTCTTTCTTTGTCTTTGTTTTTGTGTGAACGAATGGAGCAGCAGCATCAGCAGGGGGACAAAGGTAGGACGATGTCCAGGAGGGAGGGACCCGGCAAGCGGCTTGGTAGCTGTTTGAGCTAGGCGCGCGCTCCGTTTGTTGGCGCGAATAAGTACAAGGGCCTTGTCCTGTCCCTTTGTGTGAACACATCTTTGCGCATGAGCGCACTGGCAACCCCTGTCGGAGCCTTGCCAGAAGTCACCAACAACTGGACTGAGATCGCTGCGCTTCCCTATCCTCAACTCCTGTTTGCAGTTTCTTGCCCGTTGGTGCATTTCCCATCAACCAAGATCTCTCAACAGCACAATGTTGATGCCCTTCCTCTCTATCAGCTGTCTACAGCACAATCTGACGCTCTCACTTCCTGCTTCTCTGCCCTGTCCCCTGGCACAAATTGTTACATCTTCCAACCCCGCCAGGGTTTGGCCACCAGATTGAGTTGATAGCCAAGCTTGAGGCGTATGACTGTTTGCAGTCCCTGGACGCTATTGTGCAGGCGGCTGATGGCATCATGGTGGCGAGGGGGGACCTGGGCGCACAGGTGGGCTGGAGTGGTGATAGGGTTTATGGTTGCTTGTTTGTCAGGAACTGTGTGCATGTGTGTCTGTGTGCGTGCGGAGGCGTGGGTGTGAGTATGGCGCGTGGGCGAGCGCAGGCGGGCTTCAGTTTGGGTTAGTGAGCGCGTGTGTCTGTTGGGGTGTGTTGGTGGGCGAGTGGGTGCGCGAGCGAGCGTGAGCGCGTGCAGGCGGCGGACGGCATCATGGTGGTAAGGGAGGGCCTGGGCGCACAGGTGGGCTGGGGTCGTGGTGGAGGTGGATTTTGCTTGCTTGTATGTAAGGCTAGGTGTGTGTCTGTGTGCGTTCGTGGCGCGAGTTCAAGCGGGCGGGCGTCATTATGTGCGTGCACGTGGCGGGTAGCTGGGAGTGCGTCTGCGCGCATGCGCATGCATGTGTCGCTATACGTGTGCAGGGTTTCAATTGACAAATGCATCATGTGCAATGTGCAGTGTGCAGCGCGAAACTCAGGGGCTTTGGTGGCCAGGCCATGACAGGCGCAGCTTACGCACCACTCCTATTGGGCACAAGAGGAACGTTGTACGGCTGTGGCATCATGTTTGTGTTTGCCGCTCTGCTGCCCGCCCAGATTCCCATTGAGGAGGTGCCCAGTGTTCAAAAGTACGCTGTCATGCGAGCCAGGCAGTTAGGCAAGCCAGCCATCGTGGCGCATCAGCTGCTGCACAGCATGATTGAATACCCGGTGCCGACACGGGCAGAGGTGGCTGATGTGGCCGATGTCGTGCGGCAGCGTGCAGACGCACTCATGCTGTCAGGTGGGTGGTGGCAATCCAAGCCGCATAGAGGCAAGGCTTGAAGGTCAGACACGTGCATGTGCGCGGGATGGGGCGGGTTGGAAGGGATGCAAGGCAGTGATCATGGTTGTGGGAGTGGAGCGGCAGAGGTGACTATGGGCATGTCTTGGTGGGGGGAGCATGCAGTGGGCTGTTGGCGCATCATCTGCTGCACAGCATGATGTAGTACTGTTCTGAATGTCGACATGGGCGGAGGTGGCGGATGTGCGGTGCGGCAGCGGGCAGACGTACTCATGCTGTCAGGTGGGTGAGCATAGGGCAAACCATGTAGTATCCATGCGATGCTGTCAGGTGGGTGTGGGAGGGCGTGTGTGCATGCGCGTGCGTCTGTGCGTCCCGCAAGTGTTCTCATCCCACATTGGCCACTGTGCGCGTGTTGAGCATGAGACACTTGACCTGTAGACGAGACTTCAGGCTGTCAGCATGTGGGTTTGTGGGTTTCTATTACTAGGTCCGCACCCCTGCCAACGACATCAGTGCTCAGGTTATTTGGGTTTCTGATACCTTTACTGTAGTGCACTGGACTGTGAAGCGCTGTGCTGGGCTGGACTGTAGTGTACTGCACTGTACTGTACTGTACTGTACTGCACCTGTCCCGTCGTTGCGTGCAGGCGAGTCTGCCATGGGAGCATACCCCGACAAGGCGGTGGGTGTGCTGCGCAGTGTGGCAACCCTCTTGACCAGCCGTGTGTCTACCCACCTGTCCTTCTATCCATCTGACTCTTGCCATGCAGGCGAGTCAGCGATGGGCGCGTACCCCGACAAGGCGGTGGGTGTGCTGCGCAGTGTGGCGCTGAGAATGGAGGAGTGGCTTAGGCAGGAGAAGTTTGGAGGGGTGCTGCTGCCGCAGATCGCGGCAACACCGGACGGCCGAGTCAGCGAGGAGGTGCGTGGGGGTGGCTTCTTCCGGCTTACTGCTACAAGTGTATCGCCTTGACGTCGCTTTAGCGATGGTTGTGATGGATGTTGCAGATGGTGGTGCGGGCAGAGGGCGATGCAATCGATGCCTTGTCTGCTGTGTGATTTTTAATTATCTACCAGAGATTTTGCACACCGCTCCTGTGCTGTCCTATACTGTGCTGTTCTGGCATCACATGTGCTGCCCTGCACCGCGGACAAAAGACATGTTGGTTGGCTTTTGCTCTGCCAACGTACTCCCGTGCTGTGCTGCTCGACTACCATGTCCTCCCCCCCCCCCCTGCCGTGCAGATCTGTGCCAGTGCTGCCCTGCCCTGCCGTGAGACATGTTGGTTTTTTTTTTGGTTTTACTAGGGGGGGCGTAATCCCACTGGCTGGCCACACACAGCGCAATCAGGCGAACCCAACTGCCGGGGGCCTGAGGCAAAGCCTCACCAATGAGATCGCCTAACACCCCTATACCAGACATGTTGGTTGGCTGTGTTTGATTGCCAGAATGCTGCCGTGCCGTGCTGCTCACCTGCCGTGTTCCCCCTCCCCTCCCCCCCCCCCCCTGCCCTGCAGATCTGTGCCAGTGCTGCCCTGATGGCCAACAAGCTAGAGGCTGCTGCCATCTTTGTGTTCACGCGGCGGGGCTACATGGCACACTTCCTGTCGAGATGCAGGTGCGAGTGTGTGTGGGGGGGGGGAGGGGGGTTGGAGGGGGGGGGGTGGAAGGAGTGGGAGTGGTGTTGATACATGGGCACACCTTGGGTTGCAGGCCGCCTGCACTTGCATGGCCATGGGAACACATATCTACAGTACCGTACTGAGGTCACGTCCCCTCTGATTGTCTGTTCAACCCCTTCGTCCGCTGGTCCCTGCCCCTGCAGGCCTGGCTATGCCGTGTTGGCATTTACACCTGACCAGGCGATGTTGCACCGGCTCAACATGCACAAGCGCTACTCCCTTGCTTACACATGCTAAAGATGTCAACCCCCTGTTGTGTTTCTTGACTTCCGCTTTTGCCGCATCCCGCCCTGCAGGCCTGACTGCCCTCTGTTGGCTTTACGGTCGACCAGGCTGTGCGGCTGCGGCTTAACATGCATGCGCGCTACTTCCTTGCTTGCACGTGCATACATATGACTCATTCAAATCCCCCTCTTTTGTCTGTTCCGCCCCGCGCCTGCTGCCGCTGCTGCCTGCAGGCCTGACTGTCCCGTGTTGGCGTTTACAGACGACCAGGCGGTGCGGCGGCGGCTCAACATGCGCTGGGGAGTTATGCCTTTCTGGATGCCCTTCTGCACTGACCCCGAGGTACGCTCACGGTCCCCTAAACCCTCATGTCGCAAAAATTGGCTGGCTGATGCTGTGCGGAGCAGCTGCCGCTTGCCCTGTGGGCAACTACTGCATGGCCGCCAGGCAGTATGCGAGCATGGGCCTCTGGGTTAGGTGTAGGCTTGGCACTGCAGTGTGATTGTTTGTTTTGTTGTCTTTTGGGAATACGCATGTCATGTTGCCATCCATATTCAGGCATTCCAATTTGGAATCAATTAAGTGGTGTAAGTGGCAACTTTGTATGGTTGTGCTGCTGCTGGCATGCAGGCGAATGTGCGGCGCACCTTCAAGCTGATGAGTCAGCGTGGCTGTGTGAAGGCAGGGGACCTAGTGGTGGTGGTCACTGACCTGCGGCCTGGGGAGGGTGACATCATCCGCAGCGTGCAGGTCAGGCATGTGCAGTGAGAAGAAGGTGTTACCACGGAGGGTTCGCAAGCAGCTACGCTGCAACTGACTCCAGCCACGGAGGGCTGCAACCTCACGTGCAGTGATATTGCGTCCTGACTGCACGTGAGGTTGCGTCCCGTTGCAACAGCAGCAGCAACACGGGCCAGCTCCTGCAGCAGTAAGGCATGCAATGGGAGCAGCAACAGGGGGCTGATGGCAGCTGCGGCTTGGGGTGGGGGACATCGTTTGCAATGTGCAGGTTCAGGCATGTGCAGTGACGTCTTGACCGCCTGCAACAAGCTGTTGGCTGCAGCGCACTTGGCTGTTAGCTTGGTTGTGGGGATGGCTGTGCGGAGGGTCTCTGATTGTCCCACTGCACAGACGGTGAGTCTTGTACATGTACCTGTTATGGGGTTTCCAGTGAGAGTGTGACCGGGCATAGGCGCCTAAGGGTGCCTCTCAACTGTTCTGTGCAGTGCTTGAAAGGTTTGGGTCACCCAAACCCCACACGATGTTGGGTGTGTTTGCTGCTGTTGCAAGTGTGTGAGCCGTTTTGAGGCAGCCACCGCACCTGGCAGGACAGCACAGCTGTCTTTCCACCTCTGCTGCTTTGTATCTCTCTTTGTTGTGAAATTGTGTATCTCTCTTCGAGGTGTATGTGTTATGTATGTGTGCGCTGGACCGTCCATCTGAGCATGCAGTTGGTGCAGCTAGCTGCATGGGGCAGCGGCGTGTTGACACTTGACTTGTACTGCTGGCAAGCAGTCTATGCATGTCAGCAGGACAGTCACGGATGTATCAATAAAGTTGTATGTGGCTGACTTGCCTGGTGATTGTATCTACATCACTCTGTTGGCAAAGGGTCTTGTAGTTGTGTGGGCGAACAGCTGGACTCTGCTTCTGTTTGCGTTGAGTTGCAGCATGCGGTCAGTACTGCGCTTGATGCATGCGCTCGTGTTTTGGAGCCCTTCGTGTTCTTTGTTGTGTTATGCAGCAGCGGCGCGGCCAGCTTGATGTACATGTTCTGTTGTCAACAACCCTGTACATGCGTACTGTACAGTAACTCAATGTGATGGGGTGTGTGATGGGGATGGAGAAGGGTCAGCTGGAGGCAAGGCTCGCCACCGTGATGTTTTCTCATGATCTGGGCGTGTGTTGATTATCAGGGCTGTAGCGGTGTTGCATCTTGACTGTTGGCATTGTAGGTTGAGGTGTGCGCCTGGGCTGAAGACTGAGAGAGTAGGCCCAGTAGTTATGTAGCCCCAAGAGAGACCGTACGCTGGGTAGCTTATATGTAAGTGCAGGTGCCGCTGTTACAGTGGAAGTGGCACTTTCAGCTGGAGCAGTTAGGGAAAGTGTGCGGACCACTGGCGGACCTAAGCGGACCCTCAGGCAATGACCGGTGCGGACCTGTGCGGACTCCCTGCCCCCACCATGACTGGCTCATGCCTTAGCACCCCCTCCTCAATGCCCTCACACCCCCCCAGTGCTGGACTGCATTTGGCCGCTCACAGCAGACAGTCACCCAGTAAACCTGACGTGGCACCAAAGCACAAGCAATGATATATGCAGCGCGTTCGATCATTAATTTACAACAGAAACAATACTGCAACTGGTAAGGGGCTATGCGGACGCATAACATCAACGACTGAAGGATCGATCAAACTCGGTGATCACAACAACAACTTCAAGATCAGCCAACGACCAACTTGCACCACAACCTGGCATCTTGCGCCCCCAAAACAATTATTAACAACGTGTTGCCGGCCCACAACCCCTGCTCCTTTGGTTGGCCCTGCCAGCCCTGCTGCCAGCCCTGGCCCTCGCCCGCGGCGGCTGCTGCTCCTGTGCCTCCCCTGCTGCCCCCTCCTCCCCCTCCCCCTGCACCTGCTGCCGGCGCCGCTTGGGCCTGCCGGGCCGTGCAGCACCAGCAGCTGCAGCTGCCTGGCCAGCAGCTGCCAGGCCGCTGCTGCTGTCACTCTCTGCTGCCACCTTGGTGCCCTTCTTCTTGAGGTACTTGGTGAAGTAAGCCGAGGGCTTCATCTTGTACTCCAAGTCCAGCGCTGCTGCTGCATCTGCGTAGCTGGCGATGTCATCGGCACTGTGTGCTGCTGTCAGCTGCTTGGCCCTGCCCTTCACAACTCCCCAGAGCATCCTGTGGTCGCTCCAGCGGCGCTTGTCACACCCCTTGCGCCAGCTGGAGCCTACCTTCTCAAGCTCTATCCGTGTCTGGCTGTAGCCGGGGGCCTGCTCATCAGTGTACCAGCTGGTGTACTGCCGGAAGGTGGAGAAGGCGCTCATTGCAGGCACAGGGCCAGGCTCAGCCACGCTGCTCTCGCCCCCAGCTGCGTCCCCAACAGCAGCAGCAGCAGCAGCAGCACCTGCAGCAGGAGGTATCTGCTGCATGCCTGCCCCAGGTGGCGCTGGCCCCAACATGCCTCCCAAACCCTGACCTCCCTGCTGCTCTGAGAGCTTTCCTACGATGTAATCCCCCAATGCCACCATGACCTGCGCTGAGCGTCCCATGTCTGACCTGTAGCCAAGCGCTGCTGCTGTCGCAGGCAACCTGCTGATGGTGGGCTCCAGGAACCCAAAGGGGTTGCCACTCAGCTGCAGGGCGGGCTGCTGAAGAGCAGCAGCAGCTTGCAAGACAGACTGCTGCTGCTGCTGCTCCTGCTGCAAACCAGCCCGTGCATTGCTGGCCACCTGCTGCTCAAGGCTATTCAGCAGTGCGAGCCCTTCTGGGCCAACATGCGACCGCAGCTGCTGCAGCAAAGCAGCAGTCGCCTGCTGCTGCTGTCCCTGCTGTTCCTGCTGCGGCAGCTGCTGTGGCGGCTGCTGGAAGACGTGCTGCTGCTGCTGCTGCTGCGGCAGCTGCTGAAAGAGCTGCTGCTGTGCATGGAGTGGCCAGCCTGCAGCCGCTGCTGCTGCTGTAGCTGCTGTGGGACCAGGCTGCTGCCAGAGCTGCTGGTTGCCCATGGAATGGCCAGGCTGCAGCCGCGGCTGCTGCTGCTTCAGCTGCTGTGGGACCAGACCTGCACGCCAAGGCTGTGCGGCACACATGCCAGCAATGTGCTGCTGCTGTTGCTGCTCCTCCTCCTCACCCAGCCACCAGCTGTGGGTGTGATCACCAGGGGAGACGGCTGCGCGAGCAGCAAACTGTGAGCGAGGCCTCATCCCCCCTGCCGGTGAGTAAAACATGGGGCTGCTGACCATCTGCTGCTGGTGGCCTGGCTCTTCAACCTCATACATCTGCATGATGTCAGCTGCCTCCTGCCTGCTGTGCTGTGCTGGACCCTGCTGCTGCTGTTGGCGTGGGCGGCGCTGCTGCTGCTGCTGCTGCTGCTGCTGCCGCGGTGGCTGCCGCTGCCGCAACACACGGGCTTGCCCCTCGGGCATGTCTTCTGGCTCCTGCACATGCACAAATGGCATACATGCAGAGGTGATGAGCATTGTCAGCACTTTGCCGGCCCAGGTGTGATTGAAAAGCGGTGATCTTCTCAGGCAGCACAACTGAGTTTGAATAGCTGGTAGGCACGCGCCTGCTGTCTCTGCAGAAGAAACCCGTGTGAAGTGCACTCCCGCTCACCTCGCTTTCTGCTGCCGGCGCCTCCTCACTTGCCCCATCTGCCTCTGCTGCTGCCTCTTCCTCAGCAGCAACAAGCTCCTCCCGCTGCTGCTGCAGTTCTGCCAACTGTGCAGCACTGAGGCCATCTGGGCCACACTTCAGCTGCTGCAGGATAGCAGCCAGTTCCTCTTCTTCAGAGACTGGCTGCTGCTGCCTCTGCTGCTGCAATCCGACCTGGCCATGGCTGCTGCCTGCAGCTGCTGGTGGCGGCTCGCCTGCTGCTGCTGCTGCTGCTGCTGCTGGTGGTGGTGACGACTCGGCGGCTGCAGCCGCAGTCGCCGTAGTGCTGCTGGCCTGCAGCTGCTTCTGTGCCTCTTGACGCAGCTCCAGCAGGCCCTGCTGCAACTGCTGCTGCATGTCTGTGACACCCTGAAGGGCCATGCCCAGCATCTCCTTCTCAGTCACAGGCTTGTCCACCCAAATGGCACCACTGTCCTTGGCCAGCTTGAAGCGCCGCATCTGGTCCCTGGATAATTCACAACACAACAGCAGTGGCAGGAACAGTGGCAAAGCAGCGCACTCCAAAAATTGCAAGCACAGCATGTGTAAACACCATGGGTTGCACGTAGGGGCATGTACAAAGCCTATGGCCCTTACCCCCCCCCCCTCCTGCATCTGCTTGTGTGCTGTCAATCTTACCTGACTAGTGCTGCCTGTGGTCCCTTCAGCAGCAGGTTGTAGACAGGGTTGTTGGTGTACTTGGTGGGCCTGTCAGGGTCTGTCACCACCTCCAGGAAGTCCTGCCACACCACGCCTGCCAGGTATGGCAACAGGTCTGCCATGCCCCTTGCTGACACCGGCACTGGCCGCCCAGCGGCATCTGCAGCTGCAATGCTGGCCCTGAAGGCAGCTGCACAGGGCAGCAGCAGGTCGATGATGGGCTGTGGTGTCAGGACCATGAGCGCAGGCCTCCAGTACTGGTCGTAGGGGTGGGCGTGCGGCCAGTTGCCCATGACCAGCAGGGTCGAAGGCTTGAGGGCTGTCAGGAGGTACACCCTTGTCAACGAGTGCAAGCGCCAACCGCCAAAGCGGCAGGTGTCCTAGACACACATACACACGCAAGCAGCAGTAGCAGCAGCAGCAGCAGCAGCAATAGCAGCAGCAGAGTGGCACTTTTGTGTGTGCAGCTGCATCACCAGGGCGTACAACATTATCCTAGCTGAACGAGCATGCAGTATGCATCATAGCTACATGTGTAACAAGAATGCATGTCATGCCCATGTCTTGCCCCTCGCCCACTTGATCCCTCCAGTACCCACCTCCTCAGGCACGCCTGCCTCGTCTGCTTTACGCACAGTGTGGTACCGGGGGGCATGTGTCACCTTCTTGATGCGTATGTCCAGGGCCATGTAGATCTTTGCGAACCGTGCCCTGTGCCCGCCGTACGACAGGCTGCTGCTGAAATCCTTCCTGCCGGGCCAGATCTTCACAGTCAGGAAATCCCGGCTGCAGGGGTCAGGGAACACCTCACCACCCAGTGTGAAGCGGGTCACAAAGTAGCGGCCGAGGGCAGACTGCACATCTAGCAGCGGCTCCTTGTGCCTCAGGCAGCCCTTGGTGGCCAGCTTGCCACCTTGGTTCTTGCCAAAGGTCTGCAGGATGCCGATCACCCAGCAGTGTGCAGGCCCTGAAGACATGCAAGCAATAACAGCAGCAACATGTGTCAGAACCTGTGCCACAGGCTTGCAATCAACAGCGTGGCTGCAGCTAAGCAAAGCAAATCCCTTCTGATGAAAATACGTAATGAAGTTGGCATGCAGTATCTCACCTATGCAGGTGCGCAGCAAGGGTGGTGTGAGCTCACACAGCCGCCGCTCTCGCACGTCATCTCCCCTGCCTGCTGTGAAAGACATGGCTAGCAGCATGCTCAGGTCCCTGGCGTCTATGGCCTTGGGAGAGGCCAGCGAGTGGTCAGCAATCTTCACAAGGTCGTCCCTGCGAATCACAGCACGACAACAAGGGCGTGCACAGGGAAACAGCATAGGTCAGTGGGAGGCATGGGTAGATCTGCCACAGCATCTGCACAGCTGCTTTGGTGCATGCTTTGCGGTGACAACACCACATTGCTGTTGACTGCACAGCTCCAGCATGCACCTCTCCTGCCCTTGAGCACATCTTAATTGGGATGTGGGAAGTGGCTGGCATGAGCGCTTGGAGCTTCATAGCTACAGGTTTGTATGTATGCATGCATGTAGGCATGTATGCAGGTGATGTAACCGTAAGCGCATCACTCACGTGCTGAAGGTGGATGCCAGGGTATTGTCCTGCGGGTCGAGGTGTTGCGGATCAATCTGCCCTGCCTGAAGCTTGCTGCGCGCCTGGCACTGCTTGTACACCTCAGCATACACTTCATATGCCAGCAGGCCGCGCTTGGGCATGATGCTGCCACTGCTGCCGCCCTTTGCACGCAGTTGCAGGCCACGGCCCCTGAACACCGCCTGCAGCATGCTGTGGACCCTCTTGAACATGGCAGTACCTTTGAAGTCTGCTGCCTCCTTGCCCTGCCACATCACAACACAACAACAAACATAAGTGTGTCAGTTGCAGCTGACAAGTGTCCAGGCGCTGCCTTGGCCTGTTGAGTGTACCCCATGCCGCTGTCACACCGGCAGTGCAGGTAAAGAGTTTAAGCCCAACACACACCACTTGACTTCCTCACCTTCAGGCCTGGGTGCCCCTCCAGTATGTACCAGGTCAGGAACCTGGCGGCCAGGTCAGGCCCATCTGAGCCGGACAGGGTTTCGTCAAAGGGGTTCTTGCGTCGCACGGGGGGCTGTCCAGCAGTCATCTGGAACTCGCAGAACGCCTGGAACACATACAGAGGCACCAAGCGCAAAGTCACTAAGGCGTGCAGCTAATGGCAAGATACATTGATGCAAGACATGCACATGCTTGTGACATGCACTATAGCCAACGGTCGCAAGTGTGGGGAGTGGGTGTGCTGTTCTACTCAGCCGCTGCCATTCTACTCAGCCGCTGCCATGCTGTGGGTGCCTGAGTTTGCGTGCACTCACCACAAGGTGCACGCGGAGGCCCTCATACTGGCCTGCAGTGTTGTTGTTCCCGGCCAGCCGTCGCTTCTCCACCAGCTGCTTCACCTCTGCTGGTGTGTATCTGCAGCAGTGCCAAGCATCAGGTGTGTTTTGGGTGTGCGTGCTGGCTGGAGGAACAAACACAAACGGAAGTTGTGAAATAGAATCAGCAACACTGCCTCAACACTTGTAAAGCAGCAACACCATCACTGCCTGTCCCACTTTGCCAACACCACTAACAGACATGGAACCAACAGACATGGCACAGGCTGGCTGTCTGGCTGGCTCATTACCTTGCTGAGGCTTTTGGCTCCCTGCGTTGCTGGTGTGCATCTGCCTCCTGGTCTGACTCCTCCTGGCTGTCCTCCGACTCGTCGTAAAGGCCACCCAGGATGTCGTCAGCAAGCTCACTGTCTGCTGCTGTTGGGTCCCACTCGCCGTCCTCCAGGTCTTCCAGCAGCTCTGGGTCGCTGTCATCATCAAACTGCTGTGCTGCAGCTGCTTTTGGGGCCCTCTTGCGCTTTTGAGGAACGTGTGCATCGTGCTTGGCATCCTGCTCCTGCACCTGTGCTGCTGATGGCTTTGCAGTGCCTGCTTTGCTTGCAGGAGCTTGTTTGCCTTTGCTGCCCCGACCCATGACAATCTTAAGGGTCTACATTAGCACGTAGAAGCGGGTAACCGAGCTGATATCGTCTCCACAGATTGAACGTGCTGTTGTGATGGAGGTTATGATGGGACTCTAGGTGCCAGTTCACAACGATACGCGACGATACAGTGCACAAAGGAAAGCCTCAACATAGAAGGATAACATACGCAGCGCTGCAGCGTTCTCGTTACCCTCACAGGCATGTAACCTGCAAGTAACCGTTTTTGAAATTGTGCGGACTTTGACTAGGTCCGCATGGGTCCGCCAGCCCATTGACCAAGGTCCGCACTTCGCACTATAAGTACTAGTTAGTGACACTCTGAGTTTGAGCCAAACTGCGTTGCTGCAGGCCGACAGGCTGACTGGACATCAGAACATGAGGGAACACGGTCCGTTCAGCAGCGCAGCGCTAACAACAACACACTGCGCAAACAGCCAAAACACGCGCCTGCAAAGCATGCTGCGATCAAGAGGAATCATGTACACTGACAGCAAAGTATGACAGCAGCAAATCACAGCTCACAGCCGCATGTTTACAGTGGCAGTACCACTGTAGGTGTACTGCATTGTACAACCAATGCTGTACTGCCAGCGAGCACAGAACAACAGTTGGTGATCTTACAGATCACTGCAAGATGCATGCAACACATCTGAAATGTGACTTGGTTGCAGGGGACTCCGTCTGTAGGTCAGGCTGTTAGGTAAACAAACACACACAAACACAACAGGGCCTGCGCTGTTGATGTCTGGGACCTCCCAAGACCCTCTTCAACAAGGTGCGTGCCATCCTGCATTGTCACAACACACCACTTGCTGTCCTGCTGAATCGAAACTGGTAGGATGCAACTCATGCGTTGACACACAGGACAGGGGCCTGCGTCATGTGTGTGAACGCTGCACCTCCAAACCTGCACCTCCAACCCCTGCATGCATGCAACCTGCGGTCCCAGCAAACAGTTGTGATGGCTCACCTAAGGCTTCTTCACCTAAGGCTTTTTTCACAGACTGTGCTTCAAGAGAGCAGCAAGGAACAGACCTCAAGCTTGCACTCGGCACCCTGTGCCACAGGCTTGGCTCAGCAGGTTTGCTGCAATAGCAAGTGTGAGAGATAAAAAAAAGTGACAACAATCCAACATGCTGTCCATGGCAACAATGAGGATGATGCCATGACAACAGGCCAATCACTGATCGGACATGGCAGCTCAGTAGCCCCTCCCTGGCCGACGTTACCTATAGGTGCAGTTTGCCCCTGCACAGCCTGTAATGGCGGCCGGTAATAAGAGGCGCCACGCCTGTCGGCAACACATACAGGCCTGATATGAAGTCAACCACAACGTGTTTACTGTCCAGCGACACTGCAGGTGCCATGGTCATGGCCCACCAAGTCATGTAGCAGCACTTGGCCGTGCCGGTCACATGCTTGCTGGCACAAGCGAGCAGCAGCTCATGTCACAGTCGACGCAGCATGCCGTGCGTAATGCACATAAGCTACATGGCCAAAGATGCGAACAACAAATACTACACCACGCTGACTGCGAGTGGTTGCCAAAAGCTGCGGCCGTCCACAAGGATCAGAATACTTTGCAGTGCCCTTTGCAAAGCCTTGCTGAACGAGCACGGCAGGTCCACCCACACCCACAGCTGTGACAATGCTCAGTCGACACAGCATGTCGAACGTAAATCACGTAATCGACGGCATCGCCTAAGCTGCGAACAACAACAAATACACTCCACACTGACTGTGATGGGTTGCCAAGATTGCGGTCGCTCACAAGGATCCAGAAGACTTTTCAATGCCCTGTGCAAGGCATAAAGCCTTGCTGGGCGAGCACGGCAGGTACACCGACACCCACAGCTTTGACAATGCTCCACACGAAAATCATCAAACCGATAAGCATGCTCAATAGGGTGGGTCTACATGCCCGCTCCCTGCTGCGGGCCGCAGATGCAAATGTACAGCCGACACTATGCGGCCCTCAGTCCATAGAGATCGCGGTCACGCTTGCGTAGCGACACTCTTGCAGTGCGCCGATGCGAAGGCACCCGGCACTTGGGGCGCCATGCGCCAACAAACCCCCACGCTTTTTGCAGTAAACGTTTCGCATTGCAACCGGCAAGCAACTGAATTCGTATCACGCCCCAGGCTCGCCGTCTTCCCGCACCACCTCGGTGCCCCAGAGGCAGCGCCTATCGGGGATTTCTCCTTCGAGCGGCTTCGTGTTGACAGCGATCGCCACCATAAGCTTCGCCATCCAGTTCTGGGGCGCCCCTGGGTTGCAGTAGTGTATGCAGTCGGGCGCGTCTGGCGAGTTGCGATGGCCCCTGCACGCAGCAGCAACAGCAAGGCGGCAATTCTTGAGCGAACTCGTTCGACTAGAGCAAGGGTCATGAAGTAAGAAGGACTGTGCTTGCAGGCCATCTCAAAGCGCGCAGCAGTGCACAAATGTCATCTCACGGCAACCTGACACAACAAGCGGTCCGCCCCACTCATGCGCCGACAATCGCCACCCACTGCACTCCACACCAGCCAGTACTACTGTAACAGCGCAGAAGCTTACCAGTACGCAGGCACTGTCGCGTTGTATATCGGCACCCAGGCCATGCCAAACCTGTCCCGCAGCACCGCCCGGGCGATCTGGTTCCGCCACAGCCCCGAAAGCACAGCCTCTGGTGCAAGCTCTGGTGGCAGGGTCACACTTCCAAAGCCGGGAGCGAGGATAGGCCTGGGGGCTGGGGGCCTCGGCCCTGCCTCAGGTGTTCCTGCTGGTACTGCTGCTGGTGCTGCTGCTGGTACTGCTGGGGCCCCTGCACGGGAAGACGTTGGTGACGCGGGTGACTGTGACGCGTTGCCAGGTGCAGCATTGGCGGCTGCCCCTGCTGGAGCCAGGGACTGCGCGCTGCTGGCAGCATTGCTGTTGCTGCTGCTGTTGCTGCTGTTGCTGCTGTTGGAGGTGACAGCCGCCCCTGAGGAGGACGGCAGGACTGCAGCAGCGGTGCCGGAGGCTGCAGGGCCAGTTGTGCTGTTGGCAGCAAACATTGGCTGCAGCCTGGGGAAGCCTGAAGGTGACGCGCCAAGAGAGCCAGGAGCTGCTTGGACACTGGGACCACTGCTGCTGCTGCTGCTGCTGCTGCTGCCAGACTGCTGGGGTGGACTTGGCGCAGTCCGGTCCTGTTGCTGTTGCAGCGGCGGCGGCGGCGGCTGGGTCAAGCTGTTTGCAGCAGGCACGGGCTGGAGTGCTGGAAAGACCGGGCTGTCCTCCAAAGGGCCCCCAGCTGGTCTCCTGCTGCTGCTGCTGCTGCTGCTGCTGCTGCTGCTGCTGCTGCTGCTCACAGTGCTGGATTGAGCAGCAGGGTTCTGCTGCTGCTGCTGCTGCTGCTGTTCCAGCAGTATGCGCCTGCCAGCGGCTGGCAGCAGTCTCTGTATCTGCTGCTGCATCCATTTGGATGGCAGAAGGGCTGACATCCCGCTCCTCGTCCTCCAGCTGCTGCTACTGCTGCTGCTGGTGGTGGTAGTACTGTCACCACTGGTCACCTGCAAGCCAGCCAGCCTGCGTCTATGCCGGCGGCCGCTGCTGCTGCTGCTGCTGCCGCCGTCTGTCTGGTAGGTTGGCATCACTCCGAGTCCTGACAGCGCCTGCGCTCCTGGGGTGGATGCTGCTGCTGAGTCTGTTTGCGACACCTTACGCAGCTCACTTGTCCTTGCATCAAACACAACGCTCTCAGTCGGCCTGCAACAGGAGCAGCACCAGCACTTTGATCAGACACTGCTTTGTGGCTAGGTGCAGGCATGTTGCAAATCCCTTAGTTGAAACAAGCACTGGTGCGCTCGAGCACAGCCCAGCATAGTACAGTACACTGCAGTGCAGGACTATCGGTACTATGCCACACCACACATTACACCACACCGCCACACATCAAATGCCTGGGCAGCAGGACACATCACTCACTTGCACATCTCCATGCCTCCCCCTGCCTCTTGTACAGTGAGTGGGCCGTCTTGGTCACCCGGGGGATCAGGCCAGTGAAGCTTCACCGTTTCAACGAAGAACCAGTTTGGAAAGACCGACCGGGCGGCCTGGTAGACCTGACCCACCGACTGTATGTTGTTGTAGTAACGCGTCTGTATGGGCGGGGAAGGAAAGTTTGTGGTACGGAGCAGCACAAAAACGTACAGTACAGTACAGATGATTCAGCTGCATTGTGGCAAGCGCACATGGTAGGGACATGTGTTCAACCCACAAGGAGCAACCCTGGGGAAGCAACTCGCAACAGTATCACTGCAACTGTAGGTTGCTGAAATAGCGCCGCTGTTGAAAGGGCACAGGAAAGGGATGGGAGAGACACGAGTGCACAAGAGCAGTTTGATCAATCTGACCTGGAACCACCCCAGTGATGTGAATTCGTTGTCCGCATGGCAAGGCAGGCTGCAAGGTCCTTTGCTTGACAGGCGCCGGCGCTTTGCGCAGGTTAAGAAGCCCTAGGGTTGTGAGCCTAGCACCTATCGGGACTCTCGAGCCTAGCAACCCGAGGGTTTTGAGGTCAGCAGGGCTCACCGGGTTCTTGGGGTCGTACCACAGCCCAAAGTTGAGCACAAACATGTCATCAGGGGCTGCCAGCTGCTGCAGGACCGGCCAGACAGGGACCGTCCAGCGCGTCTCATTTTGTGAGGGCCTCTCGGCAAAGGTGTCTGCCCACAGAACCTGAGGACGAGGGCCAGAAGTGGCAGCGGCAGCGGCAGCGGTGCAGAGCAGGAACTTTCAGTCTTTTGACGTTTGGCAGACGATGGCATCAAGCTTAGGAGACATGTAGACACTCACCTTGGTTCCGATTCATGCAGTAACTTTCCTTTTCAAAACATATAACAAGTGCCTGTTGACTGTCAGTACAGTTTGCTGGTGCACGATCAACCCAAACCACACATACCTTCAACTGGCAGATGCGGGTGCTCTCTGGCAGGTGGATGCACCTGGCCTCTCCATTGCGTGGCAGCTTGTTGAAGTAGTCAAGGATTGTGGTGTTCCAGGTGGGGGCATACTGCTGAAGATCCCAGAACTCAAGCATGAAGCACTTCAGTGCCGTGTACAACCCCTTCATTTGGGAGTCCCTGCAGCAAACAACAACAGCTTTGTTTGAGACAACAGCTTTGTTTGAGGTTACTAAGTCATAAGCAACTGCTGGCAACCAGCATTAAGCGCTGGCGGACAACAACTGCTGGCATGATACACAGCCACACCACGCCCAAACCCCGGCACCGTGTGCCCTCCCCCAATGATTACGCGCTCAGCAACACACCCGATAATCCACACCGTGCGTCCGCGTATCAACCGGAACACGTCGCACGGCGTTATCTCCGCAGGTCCGGGCGGCACCCGCTGCTGCGCCTCAGGTGGCACCTTGATGCCGGTGTTGCCGGGCCAATAGCGCGTGAGGTTTACCGCCAGGTCCTGCGGCCAGCAAACAGCATTCAGACAAATTGATATCCCTTTGTTTCGGTTCAGACTTGCTTTTGCCCAATGAGCCTTTTGTTGGCTCCCCATACGGGCGATGTTCTGTGTAACATCCCATTACTGACATCATCATCAGCTGCATGATGGATTCATGCCCAAGCCTGGCAGGCGCCTGCGCTGCCAAGCTGTACTGCGACAGCACAGTGCACAGCAACCCTCGCTAGGATTGTCATCGAGGTCATCGCAGGCAGCACACACCCAAAACGAGCAAGATTAGACGAGAGTACTCGGCTAATCTGAAGAGATTTGAGAGAGCACTGAGCTCAAGGGAGGCCAGAGTAGTCAAAGACATAAACCCTTACACTCTCCACCAGACACGATGTTCTTGTGAGCTGGACTGTACCAGATCTCCCCCTTTTACAGTCACTTAAGCTCTCATACAGAAACTCTGTCAAAGTTGTCCGAGGTATCATGGTCAGCTGCTGCGTGAGTTGTTGGCAGGCCTTGATGCAGCTGAGCCGCAAGGTGCGGCGCCTGAATGCACAAACCCCTACCCAGCACTGTGCAGCCGTCGTGGGCCATGCGCTTACCAGATTGCGCTGGACGGACGAACGGCCTGTGCTCTCCCGCTGGTTGCAGCTGATCCTGCAGCATGCATGAATGCACAAGGCACACGGTGTATCACAAACTTTGCGCATTTACAACAGAACTGCCCACGGGCGCTGTGCCCCTTTGAGCAGGTACTGACCAACAGGGTTCAGCCGCCACAAGGGCGCATGCTCGACAGTGAGCCTCGCAGTAGCTTATCAGTCACCACGCCCTGGATGCGTGACATTTGCTGTGTCAGGCAGTGTGTCGAAACCGTACGGCTGTCTGTGCAGGCATGCTATGTCAGCTTGACTTCAAAACAGCTTGATTTTAAACGGATACAGATCTGTAGAGTGACTTCACACCATACTATTTGTACCAAAGCAGCAACTAGAAAAACTCACGCGTCCCAGACAGGCACCTCCGTTCGCCTCCAAAGGCAGAAGTCTGGCCACAGGCCCTTTGCTTGACAGTTGGCGCAGCCAATGCGGTCGATACCGCCATAGGTGTAGGGCTTCGCCTTGCCCGAGGCCACATCCTGAAAGGCGGCGGCAGCAGCGACGGCAGCGGCGGCACCAACAACAAGAGCAGTCGCGGCAGCAATGGGGGAATAGCATAAAGAAGCACTGCAGCTGAAGCAGAGCCACTGGGGCAGAGCTAACCTGGGCCGTCAGCAGCTGGAACCCGTTGCAGCCGCGATGCCTGCATGGTCTGTCAGCTGTGGCTGCTTCTTCCTTGCTTTGGTGTGTTGACAGCAATCACAAAAACAGGCTGCCTGCCTCCATGCATTACTTTTGAACAAAGGTCATTCAGCTGGCAGAATGCAAGTGCTTCTCTTTATCAAACAGGACTGTAATGTTGGCAGCCTGCCAGCCCCTATGCAAGAACAGAAGCACCAAGGCATCCCGCGATGCAAACGGTAGCGACACACTGTGTGACTAGACCTCCCGCGTACAGGTTCATGCCCACTGCACACTGGCATGCGTGTGTGTGTGATTCGTTACAAGAGGCCCGTCAATTCGGGACTTCAGCTGCCGACCATTGGCAACCGGGCACACCAATCCATTATGCCCCCCAAAGTAACATGGCATGCCACTTACCTCCAGGGTAATGCGCGGGTAAGTAAATGGGCAGTCCTCCTGCTTCAGTGTCAGCTTGTCAGTCACGTTCGACCACGCCTCACACCTGCCGCCCTTGCCACCAGCACTCCTCACCGCCTGCCCCGCCTCATCCTGAACCCTGCCTGCACTGCTGAACCCCGCCAGAAACAACGGCTCCGCTCCGCTGCTCGTGCTGTTGGCAGCCGCGCTGGGCCTTGCCCCTGCTGTTGAGTTTGCTGGCCGGGTCGCATTTCCTGCGGCGGCGGTTCGATTCCCGCCGGCGGAAGAGTTTCCAGGAGGTGGTTTTGGCACCGCCCTGCCAGGGTTGATCATGGGTGGGGGTATAGGGCAGCTGCCTCTGTCTCCACCCCCTCCTACCAGAAACTGAGGGACCATGGGGGGTGTGGATGCTGTGCCGGTGCTCCGGCGCCGCCTCCTGGTTGTGCTGGGGTCACGGGGGGTGTTGGTCGGCATGGGCACATAGCTGCCTGCGCGTTGTGCTGCATCAACTGGAGCCTGGCCTGATGCCTGGAAAGTGATGGTGGGACCGAGGCTGCCAAAGGTGTTGTCTGCAGTGTAGGACGAGGTGCGCAGGCAGACAGGGGAGACAGGTCGGTCACAGCTACTTCGATGACAGCGTGTCTGTGCTGTTCAAGGGACACCCCAACTGCACATGTTCCAAGGTGTGGTGGGCATACCCACGTGAGCATCACTGCAGTCCATGCCTTTTCCACAAAGGCAAAGGACGCGGTTGAAGAAGGAATGGCTTGATCAGCAAACATGCTGCAACGCACCTGCAATAACGCGTGCCTGCCTGCTGTATGCGGTGCTGCCCAACTGCCTCACAACCGGCTCAGGCTTGGTGCCGTTGTTGACTAGCTTCATCAGGGTTTTGACTGCCCACACCCTGTAGGTGTAGTCGCTGGGCCAGCCGCCGTAGCAAGACCAGAAGCGCTGCAGGAAGATGTCACTGGCAGCAAAATAGTCCTGCAACAAGTGGGCGAGCGGGGGGGGGGGGGGGGGGGAGAGAAGTGATGATGTGCTGAGCACAGTAAGTAAGCTGCATGGAAGCTTGATTGCAGGACAGTTCAAGGTGGGCGACAGGGTATCAGCGCTGTTACGGCAATGGATGGTGAAGATGGTAGTGGATAGTGAAGCTGGACGACAGTCGCTGGGCCAAAACCATAGCAGGACGACAAGCGCTGCAGCAGGAAGCTGTCACTGGCAGCAAAGTAGTCCTGCGCGCAGGGGTTGGGGAGCAGATCATGCAGTGGTTTGATCACAAGCATGGTGATGGTGAGAGGGTATGAGCGAAGCTATGAGCGGGTCTTGGCAGGCCCCACCTGTGACCTCAGAACCCTTACAAGCTCAACAAGTGACACACGGGCGCGGGCGCAGACATGCGGGCACACATGCATGACCCTTTGCGCAAACATGCATGTGTGTACACTCTCAGTGCTGACACTTGCAACAAAACAACACTTGCACGCACAACGAAACCGGCACACACGGACGCGCGCGCACATGCACACATCCACCTACGCACACGGATGAACGCACCCTACACACGCACACGCACATGCAAACACAAACACACCCCCACATGGACACAAGAACACGCACGCACATGCACACATGCACGTGCCAAGCATCCACTCCTACAGCCCTGCCCCTCACCTTCATGCTGGTCCATATGGGTGCCTCCTGCCTGTTGGGCAGCACCAGCCAGAACCCCCTGTCACCCGTGCCGTTGGCCAGCCGGTGGTTGCTGAACAGCTGCCAGTACTGGTTGAACTGCAGCAGCAGCAGCAGCAGCAACAGGTAGAACGTCAACAGCAATGGCGGCAGCAGCAGCAGCGGCAGGAACAAGCGCAGCCAGCACTAAGTACACTGTCCACTGGCGCAAAGCCAACAGCGCGTTGCCACGTCAGTGCATGCAAGTCCTGCAGCAGGGAGAGCTCGATGGACAGTGAGTGCCATAGTTGAGGTTGTTCACCTGACTGCCCCAAGCAATGGACACAGCAGCAGCATACAAGCCCTTCTCCCTGCTCTGTTCCAGGTCCCACCCTGGCCGGCCTTGTGAATCATACATGGGGTACGCCCTACAGCAGCAGCAACGGTAGCAGCGCAGCAGCAACACACTGTGACAAGGCTGTGGCGTCACCAAAACAACCACCCGCACAAATCAATATCAAGATGCAAAGAAGCGCTCAGTGCATTCCGCAGACATACTTCGTGCCCATCACAGGCACGCTAGGGCACCCAGCAGCATGCGTCACGACTGCTAACAGCGCAAGCCAAGGTGCTCAAGCAGGCTAGGTGCAATGTTGGCTCACCACTCCCCCAAGAACACGCGAGGACCGGGCACTCCAGGCTTGTCTGGCAAGCGCTGAGCCATGTAATCGAACGCTGCCGTGAGGTTTTGCAGCCGCCAGTCGCCAGAGAACAGCACCTCATAGGCAGAGTAGCTACGTACAGCAACAGACCATGCAGAAACGTAAGACAATCGCAGTTGACAGCAGCGCACTAGTTCAAGCAAATTGTGGGGGTGGTTGATAACATGCTGTGACGCTTCAAGAAACCGAGTCAGTCCAGAGCAGTTGAGCTGACAGCTGAAGGGTGTGTTTTCAACCAACGCCCGGTTACCGGGTCGTTACTGCGCATGCAGCTTGCTGCAGCAGCAGCTGTCAGTTGCTGGCAGCATGTACCAGATGCAAGCATGTGTGTGACAACGACGCTTGGCAAGTGCACATCAAATTTCATGACCATTCAAGCAGCAATGGCAGTCTTCTGCACCTGATGTAGTCAACAGGAGGGTTGTCAATGGTTGGCACCAGGTAATTGATGATGGAGACTTTGTTGCGCTTCCAAATGGATTCAACCACAAAGTTGGCCTCGATGTAGTTCCACACATACACCTGCAAGACACACACAACCACACGACAGAGGTGTTACAACAGTGCAGGGCCAGGCAGTGACGTGCGGTGCGGTGCAGCCCAGCGCATCGCATTGCAGTGCAGTACAGCGCAGTGCAGTACAGCGCAGTGTAGCGCAGCGTAGTGCAGTGCGGTGCGCGCAGTGCAGTACAGTGCAGTACAGTACATGGCAACGCAGCGCAGTGCAGGTGCAGTGCAGCGCAGCACAGTCCAGTACAGTGCAGTGCATTGCATTGCAGTACGGCGCAGTGCAGCGCCGCACAGCGCATCGCACTGTAGGTGTTGGGGACAGGATCCTGTGCAACTAGGGTCATGCAGTCTGGATGAGCAAACCTTGCTGGCAGCACTACTTGTTGGTCCGCGCATGTTTCTGTCCTGACTGCTGCCGCTTGAGCCAAGCTGACAACAACTGAACCAATCACGATGCACCTTTCACGGCACTCTGCCACACACAAGCACCACACGGTAGTGTCACTGTGCGCCTGTGACCCAACCCACACCACCTGTTGGATTGTGAACAGTGAGGTCAACAACACTCACGTCTTTGCATGCATCCCCGAGCACCCTCTTGGCATCATCCACCGCCCGCTGCTTCTCCTGGATCACAAACTGCAGTGTCTCCATGCGGGCAAGGTCCGGAGGCACGTTGTGCCCCAGATTGCCAGGCTTGCGCAGCGCGTGGTCTCCCTCCCACATGCCAATGAAGAACTGCTTCCCTGTACCCTGGTACCTGCACACATTCGCAAGTGAACGCGCATGCATGCATGCTTGTCTGTATGTTTGCGGTTTGTAGCAACCGCCGCAGCTGCCGCAAGTTTGACTGGGTGGCTGCTGCCGCCTGGGTTGGCTATACATTGGCAGTCACTCGTCAGCAGTGGCAAAGTGCCCTGAAAGTCGCTAGTCATGTCGCAGTGTGCGCAGGAAAGATGGCATTGAAGCACGCGCAGCCACCCCGCAGCTGTCAGTCCTACATCAGCCCCCCAATCTGACAGCCCTGCTGGCTCCTTGCAGGCCCCAAGGTTCTGACAACAAAATTCAAGAGATGCAAAGGCGTGATAAACGACTGGTAACTGATATCACCTCTGCAGTAGGTACATGGCCAGGTCGTAGGTTTCTTGGTAGGGTTCGTCATAGTTGGGAAACACCCAGAAGAAGAACATTGACAGCGGCTGGTCAAACACCTCAGCATAAGGAAGGCTGGGGCTGCGCACCATGTCCAACGGAGCGCGGACATTCTGCAGCAGGACAGACAGAGCGAATGGGCAGGGTTCAGTGGGAAGAGGGCAAGGTAAATAAACACAGCAATCACTGCTGCAACACCTCGCATATGGAAGGCTGGGCTGCCCACCATATCCAACGGGGTGCGCACATTCTGCAGCAGGACAGACAAGGCAAATGGGCACGGTTCAGTGGAGAGAGGGCAAGGGACTCACAGAGCATCCACTGCTGCAACACTTCGGTGTGTGAAAGGCTGGGGCTGCGCCATGTACCGTTGCGTGCGCACATCCTGCAGCAGGGACAGAAAGAGCGAATGGGCAGGGTTCAGTGGGAAGAGGGCAAGGTACCCACACAGAGCATCCACCGCTGCAACACCTCAGCATATGGAAGGCTGGGGCTGCGCACCATGTCGGAACGTGGTGCGCACATCCTGCAGCAGACAGACAGAGCGAATGGGCAGGGTTCAGAGGAGAGAGGGCAGGGTGACCACAGAGCATGCACTGCTGCAACAGCTCAAGCATATAGCAGCTGGAGCTGCACACACCCATGGTCAACAGAGCGCGCACTTTTCTGCGGGAACCGGCGAGGTGGGTATAGATGAGGCGGTGAGGTTGGGAGATGGCCGGGTGTCGCTAGGAGCGGGAGTCACGGTTCAGGATGAGAGGGCAGGGGACCTACGGATGGCGTAATTCTGCAGCTGCACTGCTGCTGTTGCTGTTTCTGACGCCGTCGCAGGCTGTCCCAACCGGCAGCAATACAGTCACAAGGGTTGCCACACTGCTGCTACTGCTGCTTGCTGCTGTAACAAAGCACTGCTCATGAGTGTGATCACACTACTGCCCACTCACTGATATGGAGTTGCCGCGTGCATCCAGGTTTGCCAGATTGAACTTGAAGGAGTCACCACCAGCAGCCACAACCTCTTTTGCACCCTCGATAAGGTAGTGCTCGGTTGTGAACTGCAGACAGCGCGGCAGCACAACAAAGCACGGGGCAGCACAGCATGAACATATGGTGGCGCTGAACGCAAAACTGCAGCATCCACTGTTTATTGACGGTTGGCCTAATGTCCAGGCCGGTCTGCCAAGCAGGCTGGCTGCACAGCAGGAGCAGCAACTTGCGCTGGCCGGTAGCACAGCTGCTGGCAATCCCTGGTGGGTGTGTGATGCTGCAGCTGACTTATTCCACAACTGCTGTGTGTGCTGGACTCTACTCTTCAGGAATGGCCACTCTCACTTTGCATGCCAGGCAAAGTAGAAACAGCTACACCATCCACGCCCAGCACCCGCGACCCAACAAGGGAGTGCCTGTTGTCATAAGCCATTGCTCTTGCAGGAGTATTCCCACACTGTCTGCTGCCCTACCTGATACAGCGGGTTGACCAGCTGTGTGCTGATGCGCTTGTTGAATCGCCGCAGCATGGACTGCCTGCAGACAGCAGCAACACACGACCGTACTGTTCCTACGCAACCCTGTTGTTGCTGCCTCTGCACGTATGCTACATGTGGCATATGCCCTGCCTGCAGAACGCCACTCAAAGCTCACAGAAAAGTTGCCTCAAGCTAGCCACACTCCTCTGCGGCACAAACCTGCAAACTGCCGCACTGGCCGTGCATGCCTTTTCCCATGCTGGCCCATCAGGGAAGTTCACCCGCGCTGCAGGTCAGTTGTGCGCCCCAGCCACCACCCTATGCAGCCCAGCACACTGCCACACTGCGCAAGCCTTCTGCTTATGTTGTCCTGCCAGTAGAGTTCACCCACTCGAGCTACCGGTGTCTGCAGCAGCCCAGCACACTACCACACTGACCTCGCATGCCTTTCCCCCATGCTGTCTCATCGAGACTTCCTCACAAACTCAGCCTACAGTCACACCCCAGCTGACAGCCTAGAGGCCTCCGCTACAGGCCTCCGCAGCGCAGCCCAGCACTTACGGGAGGAAGGGTGCAACCTGATGTGCAGGTGCGTCCACTGACCTCGCCAGCTGCGGCAACACATCCGGTCCAAACAACAGCTGCGCTGATTCAGACGGAAGGGGCGACACCCTATCTGGCGGCTTGTACGGACACGACTGCCAACCGCATGTGCATAAGTCTGGCGTCCAGCACACGCAGCTGTCCCCGGCTCGAACCTCTGAGACGGGTTTGATAGTGGGCCCTGTGTAGGGTTCTTGCAGTGTCGCCTCTCCTGCTGCTGCTGAGGTTGCTGAAGGTGCTGGAGCAGGCCGTGGCCTGGTGCGGTTTAGCACTGAGGGGTTCAGCTCTGGCTGCAAGTCAGCACTGTCGATGGGGAGGGTGCGGCTGTCTGGATTTATGAACACCTGCTGCTGCTGCGGTGTGCTGTTGCGGGTGGGTTGCGGCGGCCGCTGTTCGATACCTAACAAGGCCCGTGCTGAGATGAGGTGGGTGTGCAGGATCACGCGGTGCGCTGCTGCATGCTTGAGCTTGGCTGCCTGCACAGTAGACAGTAGTGTGCAAGACAGGCACAGCAGGAACGGGAGCTGCCCTATTGCTAACTTGACTTGAGGTGTCGCCCCGTCTGAAGAGCGCAAAGGGATAAGGCAATAGAAGAGGCCTGAGCATGGTTCTGCCGTCTGTTACTGCTGCCGTGTGCCTGTTGGGTGTTTGTGTGTTTCTGAACAAGCCTGAGTCTTGTCAGGGGGTGCTGCTGTTGGGACAGGCACAGGAATACTGTACCGGCAACGGCAGCGAGCTGCAAAAGGCATGGCATGAAGGCACACTGCGATCAGAACTGCTTGGTTCAATCGACATTACAGCCACCACTGCTGCACCGGTCACCTAGAAACACACCTTGGCACTCCATGTGTGTCTGACCGAAGATCTTGCTGCTGCTGTGGTGCCTGCCTGCTGTTCTGTCACGCCTTGATGCTGTGGCTGTTGCTGAAATCGGCCACTGCACCACAGCACTACGGTGGCAAGGACTGCTCCGCAGATGTATAGTCGTCCTCGCATCTGCTGGTCCAGTGCTACAGTCAGGGTGCTCTAGTGCCATCAGTGACTTGCGTTGGAATAGTGTCGCATGTTCGATGTTCAACACGTTAAGCTACTCTGAAGGATGCGATGAAGAAACGATGGATGCCGAGGGTGCGAGGAGTCAGGGGCAATTGCAACCGGTTCAGCGGCTCACAACGGGAACGGAGGGGGGGCATGCAACAAGTGTATGGTGGAAACGATGTTACACCGCACCACAAGGAGAACTGGGAGGGACCTTCCCGTCTAGTGCTGCATCCATGGAAATTGACCGCAGCTGCCGCAGGGAAAAGAAGTTACTACCATAAATGAGGTCCATAGTCTGTACAGCCTCAGAAGAGATGTCATGTTGTTGCGCAGAGCCTGCAGAGCTTAGGCAGTGGTTGTGGGCAACAGGTCGGCTGCACCAGGCACCAGGGGCTGTAGCACCAAGCTTGGGGTGGTGGCTGCAGCATTGCTGAGTTCTGAAGCAGTTATGGCACATGCTTTCAGGTACATCTATCTCAGAATTGCTTTGGGATGGTTGATAGCAGTCAGGCACAAGCCAGGAGTCAAGAGGTACACACCGGTGTTGGCAACGTTGACCCTAGCTCACAAGTCAGGCACATTCACACTTCAGTTTAATGCTCCATGCTACTCAAAAGCTCTCTCGATCGTATCAGCGAGCGTTCCGACGCTAAACTCGCCGGTTTTGGTAATTTTGATGTCGACACTTGTTCCGAGACGAGCGTTCATCGCGAAGACAGTCGCGGCAGTGCCTGGCATCCAACAACTTCTCCATATATAGTCTCGGCACATCAACTCAGCTGCCATGCAGGACCACCAGCAGCTGCACCAACAGGCTGGCCACATACTAGGTGCTGCTTGGCACCACAGCACCGGAATTGTGCTTTCATATAAGGTCTGCAGCTCACATGCGTTCCATCTCACACGCGTTGCCTCCGTGCCGTGCTCAGATGAGGTCTATGGACCCTGGACAAGCAACTGGAAGCCAAAGCCGTTTGAAAGAGCAGCACCCAGGTGTGGAGTGTACTGCCATGACATGATGGCCTCTGCAGTCCTTGTAGCACCCAAATGCAGCTGTACAAGTGATGCAGATGATGTCAGTATACTAGGTATGGGCACAGCATGCATCACTTGCTAGGAACGCTCACCATGACATCCACGCCCTGCCCCGCCCTTTTGCGCAGGTACCTTTGGACAGATGCATTCGGGGTGTGTGCATACCTCAGCCTCTACCACGCAACCCAAGAGGACAGGTGATTCCACCCTAGTGCTGTAGGCAAGTTGATGCAGCCCATGCAAGCAGAGACTTGACTCATTCCTTGCTGCACATTCTTGTGCCCTGCCTGTTTCAGGACTGTCCCAATGCCACATGCATGTCACCAGCAGCCACCCAAACAGACACTAGCTAGACGGTACCACAAAAGAACCCGCTCTCACTTCTATATGCGCATGCGCACCCTGACACAGCAGGCCACACTGTCAGGAAACCCTTGGCGCACATGCACTGACTTGCATGTGCACTGACCGGCACCGGTCTGAATCATACAGAGACACCTGCACACCGCGTGCTGCTTGCAGGCTGCTTCAGCAGGCCCTGCTGCTAGTGGATGACGTACACAGCACACTAGGCCACCAGCGCCCCAAGCAGCCGCCAGGCAGCAGCAGCAGCAGCGCAGGCAGCAGCAGCGCCACTCCCTGGCTGTCTGGCGCAGATGCGGAACATCCCACGCGTGCTGGGCTGCGCATCGGCAAGCCCCACCCAGAAGGTGTGCTGTCTCGTCAGATACGCTGGGCGCCTGCCTAATGTGCTGCGGTGTCTCCAAGCACAGGGGGCTTTAGTGGGGGGCAGTGCTCTAAAATGCGAT
The DNA here is from genome assembly GCA_007449985.2 of Desmodesmus armatus. Taxonomy (NCBI): domain Eukaryota; kingdom Viridiplantae; phylum Chlorophyta; class Chlorophyceae; order Sphaeropleales; family Scenedesmaceae; genus Desmodesmus; species Desmodesmus armatus. Next base: position 267,898 of record VIIQ02000020.1, read on the forward strand.
GTTTCAGCCTGCAGCTGAGGGTGATGCTTTGTGCGGTAAGACCAGCAGCTTCCAGGCAGCAGTGTGTGCTGCCGACACACCACTCTGTACAATGCGCAAGCACATATGGGCCTGAACGCGTTTAAACTGACTGGCAATGGCTGGGGGAGCTCCCTGCTTGCTGTTGCCTCACAGGCATCTGCATGCGTTGTGCGGACACAATGACAGTGCATGCAGCCCTGACTCATCACCTGCAGCAAGGACTCATCATTGCGCTACAAAGATAGCACTTTTCAGTCATTGCAGTTGGTGTTGCATGGCTGGCAAGCGCCTGTTCTGCGGGGCGCACACCAACTAGTAACAGTGCACAGGCCTGACACCTGCAATGTGCTTGACAAGGCCCTGGACCAATGCTGTGCCAACTGTGCTGCGCTGTCACACACGTTGGGCGCTACAGGGCCATGGGCGCTAGCAGCATACTCAGCGAATGAACTGCATTAGTGTCATAGTTGTAATAGAGCCAGCATGTTGTCACTGGCGTGGCGCACGCGGCCTGAAGAGATACAATTGCATGTTGCCACTGCAGCAATCTGCAGCCCCAAGAGCACACAATGGCGTGTTCCACTGCCGCTTCATGCAGGACACTCTGATGGTGACGGTCAGTACTTCCACTACTTGACCAAATGGGCCTTTGCACTCAACCAAGTTGCAGCAGCAACAGGGGAGGCCAAATACCTACGCTGGGCTGTGGAGCTTATGCAGACCGCGCACCGAGCATTCACGTACAAGGTAACTTACATTTGACATGCAAGTGGGGTTAACAAGGTACCGGTGTGGTGTAGGGGTGTTGGACGTATCTCACTGGGAAGGCTTTGCCTTGGGCCTCCGGCAGTTGGGTTCGCCTGATCGCGCTGTGTGTGGCCAGCCGGTGCACGGGCTGGACTCCCACGTGGGAGTCTGCCGCCCCCCGGTTCCCCAAGGAAGTTGCAGGGTTGGTGGCGGCAAGTGGGCGCATAGGTCCTCACTGCATGTTGAGCTGGTCAGGCCAGCTTGGGGCTCCGGAGTATCAGGTTTGTGCATGGCTACTGTCGGCAAAAGTGGGTCCCCATTCAGGTAGTGCTCAGCTATGGGACTTCCAATCTTATCACCGCAACACTCCTGTCCCTCCAATGCCACAGCGCCTGGCGCACCACACGAGCCCGTCACGACTAAGCCGCTGGTCAAAGCTCCAGGGTTTGGGTGCGCCAATCATCGGCCTCATTGCTACACAAACAGGGCTCCGCGGGTCTTGTGTGTGCGCCTGCAGGCTGGTTTGAAACAGGCAGCGCTGTTCGCACTTGCACGTGTCCATGCCCACGCACATAACCGTACTGACAAACCAAGTTCACTCTCACTGTTAGTCCCTCTCTCACTGTGACTCCCACTGCGCGCAGACGTCCAGTGGCGCAACACGCATGATTGACCTATCATCCTAGATGGGCGCCTCTGATGCTCTCATCAGCGGTCTGCTCAAGCTGAGTGCCCTCCACCTCCATCCCTGCTGTCCATCTCTACAAAGACCTCAAGCCGACTTACCCGCATGGTGTGGAAGATGACCATCGACCTCTCCCGCCCAGCAGTCAACAGCATGGGCAACCTAGACCCCTATGATGGCCTGGGCGCACTCTTACTCCCATTTCCACTCTCACTCCCTTTGCGCAGACATGCAGTAGCGCAACGGGCATGGTGTGCAACACTCCGTCGACCCGGGATCCCAAGCTAGCACTGTACTCAAGCTGATTGCCCTCCACCTCCACCCCTGCTGTCGCTCTCTACACAGACCTCCAATGGGGTGACCCGCATGGTGTGGAAGATGTCCATCGACCTCTCCCGCCCAGCAGTCAACAGCATGGGCAACCTAGACCCTTACGACGGCCTGGTCACATGCACCCTGCTGCAGCAGGCAGCTGGCAGGATGGGGCTTGCCTGGGCAGACACTATGTGGCTGGACCAGGGGGCAGGGGGAGGCAGGAGCAGCTTGCTGCAGGGAGAGATTGCTGACTTTCAGGCCATGGTGGATGCAAGATACAACAGGTGGGTGATGAAGCCAGTACTACTGGTCGGCCTGTGGCCAGTAGCCAGACAAGAAGCATGGTTCTGATGTGTAGCATTGATGACCTGCTGGTGGTGCCGCCACGCCATGCTGGTGCTACGCCCTCCCCCAGGGGGCCGCAGCACCACCCCAAATATCTGTGGCGATCTGGCGTGTGGGGGTGTCTCTGGTGTTAGAATGCATACTGCTGTTAGCATATGCTGGGCGCACATACCACATGTGCACATCCACATGTGGAGTGCAGACACTACGGACAACCCCAGTAACGCCAGGAGTAGTAGTGTGTGACTTGGCGGATATTCACGCGCGCAACAATTTGCTCCTTTACCCCACATGTCCTGCGCCCTTGTGCCCTGCAGCTAGTCCTCTGATGACCACCTGGACGCCCCAGACACCACCCAAAGCCTTACTGACGCCGAGACTAGTACAATAGCTTCTTTGGTGATTCCACACTCATACACGGTGGCTTGGTCCCTCACCCCACGTGTCCTGCGCCCCAATCCACATGCCCTGCGCCATCCTTGCCCTGCATGTCCTGCGCCCCTGCAGCTACTCCTCTGATGACCCCCTCGACCTTGGCGAGGCCCTCTGGCTATCCCACTGGCAGCTAGGCCAGCAGCAGCAGCAGCCAGCGCAATCGCTGCTACAGCAGCAGCAGCAGCCAGCGCAATCGCAGCAGCAGCAGCAGCCAGCGCAGTCGCAGCAGCAGCACGGTGCCGCATGGGCGAAGCACATTTCTACAGTCTCACTGTTGAGCTTGGAGAGGCTGTGGTCGGAGGGCTGCTTTGATCAGCCGCTGCAGTGGCGCCTGGGGTTCAGGGAGTTTGGGACCAGCATAGGCCTGCAGGTGGGCATCCGCATGCCAGGGCGTGACGTGCTAGTGGTTTGTTGGTTGCAGCCAGCCAGGGGAGCTCACCGTCACCTGCACTCTCTGCACAAGCACATCAGGTGTCATTAACACGTTTGCCATGGCACACCAGTCAGTGACCAAGTCAACACACAGCTGACCTGCAAATTCTTGCAAGTGAGTCACATGTAACACCCTGTGGAATGTTGACTCTGACCGCCACGTCTGGGTTGTTGACTCTGACCGCCACGTCTTAATTGGAAATAAGTAAGCACCGATGACGCATGCAGCAACTTGCCAGACCCAGGCAATAGTGCGTGCAACCGTCGCTCGAGTGGAACCTCAGCTGAATGCGCTGCTGTGTTGCTGCTGCTGCAGGCGCTGTTGGCAGTCAGGTTCAAGCAGTGATTTGTGCTATCGGTGCTCAAGTGGAACCTCAGCTGAATGTGCTGCCGTGTGTTCATGCTGCTGCAGGCGCTGTTGGCAGTACGGCCAAAGCAGTGATTTGTGCTATCGGTGCTCAAGTGGAACCTCAGCTGAATGTGCTGCCGTGTGTTCATGCTGCTGCAGGCGCTGTTGGCAGTACGGCCAAAGCAGTGATTTGTGCTATCGGTGCTCAAGTGGAACCTCAGCTGAATGTGCTGCCGTGTGTTCATGCTGCTGCAGGCGCTGTTGGCAGTACGGCCAAAGCAGTCACTCGGTGATGTATGCAATCGATGCTTGAATGCATTTTCAGCTGAATGTGCTGCCGTGTTGATGCCGCTGCACCTGCAGGCGCTGTTGGCAGTTAGGCTCGAGCAGTGATGTGTGCAGTTGATGCTCGAGTGGAGCCTCAGCTGAATGCGCTGCCGTGCTGATTCCGCTGCGGGCGCTGTTGGCAGTCAGGCCCAAGCAGTAATGCGTGCAACCGGCGCTTGAGTGGAACCTCAGCTGCATGTGATACCGTTGTTGATGCTGCTGCACCTGCAGGCGCTGCCGGCAGTCAGGCCCAAGCAGTACTGTGTACAGTCGATGCTTGAGCAAAACTTCAGCTGAATGCGCTGCCGTGTTGATGCTGCTGCAGGCGCTGTTGGCAGTACGGCCCAGCCTGCCTGGTGCAGATGTGTGGAGGCAGCGGGTGCAGCAGATCCATGACAGCTGGGCACAAAAGCTGTACACGCGCGACAGGGACATTACTCCGGGTAAGGGCCTTCTTGCTCTCAACTTTGTGAGGAGCTGACAGGCTGTCCCAGCAGTGGGTGCTACTGACTCGCCAGATCGCTACTAACTGACAGAGCGGTTCCAACTATTCCACCTTTGTAAGGAGCAGTGATTGTTGATATGGCTGTTGGAAGCAGGCGCCTGGTGCGCATATGCTGGGGAGACAAAACAGGAAGTGGCAGCTGGCCTGATAACTGGAGCATAAAGAGTTGCTGGCCCTGCTGCATAAGCTACAGCTGCCCCTCTGCTTGTCTTGCTTGCAGTCATGTATGCCACCAGCTTGGTGCCGGGCGTGTGGACCTACCAACAATGAAGCCCTTACAACTCTGCCGCCAGTGTGGGCCTATGCACACTGAAGCCCCTGAAATTGCGGCTCAAGTTTGTACAGGCCTTACCACAGGAGCCAGGCGTGTTGACCTACCAACAATGAAGCCCTGGGAGGACCTCAGCGTCGCGCGGCTCAAGTGTGCACAGAACATCCGACAGGCATCAAATAGAGGCGCTCAGTGCAGTGATGACAGCAGACGATGACGTTGCTGGCACCACAGCAGCAATGCACAGCAACCCTGCAACAAATCAGCGTGTTGGCAGTGGCTGGTTGTGATTGGTGACACTCTCTTGACACTCACTGTGCACCCATGATGCAGGGAGCGCACAGCGCATAAGTTGTGGCAGGAAGTGGCTGATTTTGATTGCAAGTAGTTGTGGCTGAGAAGTGGGACCTTGCTTCTCTTTGTGTTGCTTGCTTGTCAATCCAGTTGACTTCTGGCCAACCCAGATACTGCATCGTGTGTGGGACGATGGCGCTGGTCCAGTTGAGGTGCTGCAGGCTGCACATGTTTTGAAGCAATGCAGCAGCTGTCATGTACTGATCACGTCACAGACACCACCCCATGTTCAGCCAGACATGTTCAACCCCATGTGTGCGGTGTCGGGCGGTAGGAAGTTGATGTCCAATATCAGATGTCCAATGTCAAGTACCGATACCAAAGATTGCAGGCCTGCATGGGCAAAGTGTCTGAAGCCTGCAGAATCAAGGACTGTGGCGTGAGCCTGAGGTAGATGTTCCAGCACATCAGATGGCTCCATAAAGTGCACAACAGCAGCGCTGCTAGCCGCATATAGCAATCATAACATCACATGACCCTCTGCAGGCAGCTGCTGGCTCGTGCACTATCTGCTGCAATGCTGCCTAATGATTGCTGCCAAAACTCACTGCATTCACTCTATCAAGCAACACTTTGTCCTAAGCTTTGCCTGTAGACAAAGTACTCTTGTCACCGGGTACAAAACCCTGTCAGGGTTTGACTGAGCTGGTGCTCCCTCAAGGCTGCGCCAGCCCCTGGGTTTTTCCTTTGAGGAGCAAGTTGTTTACTTGGGGCGCGACGTTAGTGGTTAGCTCGCTGCGTTCGGTTCACGCTGATAGCAGCAGCGGCAGTTGCCCTGCAGTGGCCGTGGCAGCGGTCGTGCGGGTGCCCAAGTTGGTCTCGCCAAGACCACTGCGGCTGTGCGGCTGTGCAAGTGGCTGCAGCTGGCCCAGGGGAAGGGGGGCGCAGGGCTGGCAGCTGTATGCCGCCCACTTGCTGCGGCGCGGAGGCACCACCTGGGCAGTGCGCCAAGGCGGTTCGCTGCGATAGGTGCTGCGCTGCGACAGGTGCTGCACTGCGCTGCGACAGGTGCAGGGGATGGGCCGCTGGAAGTTTGATGTGGTCTGCAAGTACTTGTACTGCAGCGCTTTGGCCATATGGGCCGCTGCATCCCGCCAGCAGCACAAGCGTGTGGCTGCAAGTGTGCTAGCAGTCTGTTGCCAGGGGTGTTTGGATAAGTGGCGTACATAGGAATGTACCTTTGGGGTAACGCTTGTACTATTGTTAGTAACAATGCACGCCTGCGCCTTGACCTGGAGGTCTGCGCACCAGCGCAGGGCACTCTTTCAATTGCATCATGCAATATGATAGGGCCTGGCCGCAGCACTAGTGACAACACCCGAGTTGCTCTACCCAGTCAAATCAAATCAGATCAAAGTTACACCTGTAGCAGTCATTCAGTCTGCCGCCTATTCTGCTGCTGCTGCTGCAACTGACAGCGCCGCTGCATTTGTTGTCGCTGCCCGCCTTTTGTGCTGCTCCATCTGATGTACCACTTCCCAGCAGTGCCGGCGGTGCTTGCAAGCTGCCTGCGCAGCATGCTGCACACCAGCTGCAGTCTGCCGATGTTTCTTGCATCTCTGGTATGCTACGTATATGGGCAGGTCAACTGGGGACAACCTCAGCTTGACCAGTTGCCCGCAGCACGCCACACGTGCACCAGCAGCAGCGCGTCCAAGGCAATGAAGATCCTTGGGCCGTCTGGGCTGACTGCGCAAACACAGGATTATGTTGGCCAAAACTGTAACGAAACAGTTCTGTTCTGTTCTGTGGGCCGCACCTGTGCACGCGCAAGTGATGTGTGCATTCCGCCGCAGCCATATGAAGAAAGGAAGGAGCAGGTCCCACAGGGCCCTGCATTGTTTCAAACAAGTTGACGCCCGGGGTCAAGGCGCAGGGGGGGCCTTCGTCCTGCTGCGCCCCTTGCATGCAAGTGCTTGCGCAAGCACTAATTCACCCGGCGGGTGATTGGCTATCAAGCATGCGCATACTATGCGCATAGGCCGAGCTGGGCAAGCTCTCTGAGGCTCGCAAACAATGCCAGGTCGTGAGCACCTGTGTTCCGCCAACCCTGTGCGCCTGGTGGCAACTCGGCCACTGTGTATATCACATGCGGAAGCCACTTGCAGAGCCAAGCACTGGAGAGTGTCCTTCTGAGGGCGATCTGTTGTGGTCCTGTCACAGGGTATGGTAGCGCTGCTGCTGCTGCTGCATGGCAGGGGAATCGGGCAAGGTTTATCACGGCTCACGGTTGGCTGGAGCAGTTTTGTTGCTGCTGCAGTATGCAGGAATGATGCATTCAGGCGTGGAGCCATCATGTATAGGAATAGGACACTACGCACGGGCTTTGGCTTCACACTCGGCGTATATTTCAGGCTCGTGGGTCCGACTTGGATCACCACCACTTCAGGGGCAGCCTAGGCGCCACTATTGGACGATTCAGCAGGCGTATACGGATCATCCTGCAAGCTGAGTGCGGAGCCCGTTCTCGCATCTGCCCACCTGTAACCCCATTCGCGCCTCCTACCGGGATCATAGCTTGCTAGGCTTCCCCGTACCAGTTTGAGCGCTTCCCCACCATTTCTGCGATTGGCACAACGGTTCCCCGTTGCCACTGGTACCCAATCTTGAGTGGAGCCTGCCAGCCTACCGGCATTTGGCAGTTGACTCTTTTTCATCACCAGGGTTCGAACGTGTGCCCAAACGTGTCTGGATCATGAGCCTAGCCTGTGCCAAGGACAAGCCATCATGCTGCTGCGTGCCAGTGCACAGCTGGCTTGTCATGCCACATGCCGTATGGCAGCATCATGCTGCAATGCATCACTGCAATGCAGCATCATGCCGGATGCATCACAGTGATGCAGCATGACGCATCATTGGATGAATCATCATGCAGCATGAATTGAATTGAGGCCATGTTCTGCACAGCACACACTTCTATCCTGCTGGCTTGTGAACAGTGCAGCGACTGGTGGTGTCGGTGAAGTTGCCCCCACGTGCGCCCACTGCAACATGTGGGAGTGTTTTGTGGCTCGCAGCTGTGTGTTCGCTGTTTTCTGTTCCGTCCGCCCTTTCTTGTCGCAACCCTGCAGGTGCGAGAAGCAGTGCCGTTGGCGCCATTCAGTCCTTCCAGTGTATTATATCTCTGTGTTCGCAATCTGGAGGCACACTGAGTGTGCGTGACAAGCTTTTCATGGTGGGGTTTGTCCGAACGGCCCCCTTCCGTGCTGGTTGTGTCCATCCATGGCTGGGTTCAGTTGCAACGTAGTTGCTTGAGAAACCCGTGTAACACCTTCATTCATTCATTCTGCACAGCACACAGAGCCACATGCGCAGCATGCCAGCGTGTTGTACATCGTTCTGTAGAGTGCTGCCTGCAGTCAGGTCTACCCCGCTGCCAGCAGGGTGCAATGCATGCTGTGCGTGCTGAGCAGCATGTCAGCAGCAGCAGCAGCAGCACTACAAGCAGCAGCACTACACCTGGAAGACAGCACCCCTGAGCGGCCGTGCCGCACCGTTCGGCGCGTCGGTTACAGCCGCTGTCACAGTGTGACAGCCCGCACCCGCCTCTCCTGAGGCAAGGAGTCCTTGTCCAGCTGTGCGACACAGCTGCCAGCAGGACTTTGCCAAAGCCACATTAGGCTTCATGATCGGATTGTTTTTGAGCTAGCACCCCACCCCAAATAGGGCCGGGAGGGTCTCTGCAGGCTGCGCAGCGGCAGGGTATGCGCTGTAGCAGCTGCAGCACACCTTGCACAACAGTGCAGATTGCGCTGCTGCCATGCTGCCCATGCACAGTCTTAGACACCAGCGCATGTGCAGCCCCAGCAGCAGCCTATTTAGCCATTTGTGCTGCTGTGCTGTCTGCAATCTGCTGCTCCCCTCTGCAACAGCAACGGTGTACCTCCCACACTGTGAGTCGCAAGCCACAGGCAGTAGCAAGCTTTGCTGTGTGCGCGCGCATTGTGCTGCTGCCGCCAGTGCTGACTTGACTCAAGTCAGCACTGGCGGCTGCCACCAGGTCACAGCTGACTCTGTTTCTTTTTATCGTGACGCATTGTGCAGACAGACAGCGCAAGTCCATCGAAGACAGGGGGGGTTCTGACCTACTAGATCTATGAATCAGTGCGTCCAGGTGCAGTTGTGAGAAAGCTAGGCCTCAGACGGTTGGCAACAAGTAAGCAAGCAGCCAAGCCTACAGGTGCATTGGTACTTGGCTAGGCAAGGTTGGTTTTTGAGAGAGTGTCCCCAAGAGCAGCATCGACAAAGCAACCATGCATGCAGCATGCTGCGCTTGCTGGGGCTGTGCGCATGCCATGCGCTTGGAGCACGCCTCCCCTGCGCCGCAACAGGACAGTTTGCACACGAAGCCATGCAGTGTCGTCACTTCTGCAATGCGCCAGCAGGATGGGCAGCCCCCCCTCCCACCTGCGCGCGCGCGCCAAGCGTGCCAACAACACATGCATGCGCACTATCCTGCAGCAGCCTACATCAAGCAGTAGAGACCACGCGCTACTAGGCACTTTTCCTGTTGGTGCTGCCGCTCCTGCCTGGTCGGCAGGGGGTGTTTGGCAGAGCCGTCCTGTGCTGTCAGGAGCCCTGTTTTGTTCGGTAGCCATGTGAAACGATGTACATGATATTAGGAAATGTATGCATGGGCCGCTGGCAAGGGTGGTGGTAGTCACCAGGTGCCATAGACTGAGCAGAGTCAAGGTCTATTCTGCTAGTTGCAGCGTGTCTGTGGTTTGCACACGCCCAATCGATTGCAAGGCCAGACCCAGCATGCAAGGTCCCATTGATCCTTGCCTATGTGCAGCAGCGGCAGCTGCCTGTCTTGTTGAGAGGACCACTGCCACAAGACGTGACACTGAGGCTTAAGTGGTAGCTAGAGCTGATAGTAAGTGGTTGCAGGTTGCGCATGTCTTTCAAATTTGGCCGGACTGCCTTGCGCACACCCTAACTTGTGGACAGTATCAACGCCAAGTGGGTACATGCATCTGATGCAATGTGCGCTAGGCTTTTCATAAAAGTGGGTGACAATGGCGCAGCTAGGAGAGCAGCAGCTCCTCGTCAGCCCTCTGGGTGCCTTTCTGGGCAGTGGCACAGTGCTGCAGTGTGACAGACCTGGTGGGGTAAGAAAGATATGTCCCCCATGCCCAGTGACGGACTGCTGATGCGCTGCTGAACACAGATTGAATTTTTTGATGATTTCACATTAGCCTTTTGCGGTTCATAGCGCTCCTGAGTCTGCAGGTGTCATTATTTTTGGGAGGAAGGGGAGATGGAACTGCCGCTGCATATGCTGCCACTGAGCTGTCATTCCCTCATTACTGGATACTTTCACCACATAGTGGTACTCTCCAGACCTGGTAAACTGCCGAAGCCGAAGCTTGGTAAATCTGCGCGTATTATGTAAGCAAGTAAACGCTGATCACCCTCGACTGGCCATTACGAGCCACGTCGAGACGCTTCTGTCGGCACTCACACGCTGAATGCATATAATATGTGCATATGTATTGTTTTGTCAGCAATCATCTGATCCTGCTCTGGTTGTTGTTCCAGGACCCAATGACAAGCAATGACTGCTGCGGTGGACCCAAGCCTGGCAATGGCACAAAATGCACTGGCGGCAAGCATTGCGATATGGGCGTGTGTGTGTGCCCAGAGGACCAGGAAGACTGCGGTGATGGCATTTGTAGGGTGAGTGCATATTGGTATGTCAACTGGCTCTGGTACTGATGGCACAGTGCTCTTCATCTCACTGCAAACTGCAGTGCACTGATGTCCCTATGTGTGAATAACAAACAAATCAAAAACTCTGAACCCAAAACAGATTTTAAGTAATGCTTGCTGGTGTGACAGAAAAACTGGGAAGTGGCAGCCAGGGACAAACAGCAAGTTCTTTGTGTCTGTCTGCCTGTCTGCTTACAGGACCTCATGACCGACCCCGACAACTGCGGCGGATGCGGTTCTGAGGGTGACGTTTGCCCGGCCGGTCAGGTCTGCGCTTCGGGAATGTGCGGCTGCGAAGAACCCCTCCAGCCCTGCTGCAATGGCACGGTGACATTCTGTGCATCCCTCGATACATGTGCCGCCGTCAACTCAAGCTGCCCTGAGCCAGAAGTTTGCACGGATGATCCTGTGAGTCACTGATCTCGGGGTGCCTAACAGCCTGATGTTTTTCACCACATGCTGCACTGACTCAGCAGCCTGTTTTTCCATCAAATGTTGTACTGACTCAGCAGCCTGTCGTTTATCTTACCGTGACACATTATTCAGCTCAGCTGTAGTAACAATTAACATGGTGCTGTTGTCTGAAGAAAACTGATGTTGTTTTTTCATGCAGTCCCTCACTGACCCGGCCAACTGTGGAACAGACGCTGAAGATTGTGTGGTCTGCCCTGACACCTTACCCAAATGTGAAGGTGGCCGATGTAAGTGCTCTACAGCTACATGTGATCACATGACCACCTGCGTCGTTTGCCATCAGCATTGTCAACCTTGAATTTCACAAACTAGAGGCTCTTGGCATAGTTGTCATCAGACAGTGAACATCCTATCACTGCTCACTGGCGGACAGTGAACAAGCACATGACATCATGCCTGCCGATACCTACAGTTTAGTCAGTGAGGGAGATTTGCCACCAGATTGCTTGCTGTACCACGTATCAACAATAAAAGAGATGATGCACACCATAGATGTGACTCATGCCAGCCTTATAACAACCTGATATCATTATGGTACAAGCTTTTTTGCTGTGCTTGCTTTGCTTGTGGTGTGCAGGTGTGTCTTGCTTCAAGAAGAAGGACCCTTGCACCGCCAATGAGCAGTGCTGTTCTGGCAAGTGCAACACTATGTCAGCCAAGCCTAAGTGTATTTCCAATGACAACGAGGAGGACGATAGCAGGAGGGGCAAGAGGAAGGCTGCCAGGAAGGCTCCCTAGCGAGGATAGACATTTCCCACCACGATTCTCAAGTTGTTTTCGTGTGTGGTCTGTTCATGGTTCATTGACGGTTTTTGGAACCCTGCATGTGGCCTGGCGGCGCTCATGTCTGCCTGCTGGCACTTACGGTGCCAGTTACTGTGCCAGGGTAGGCGATTGCGGTTGATCGGACGATGTGCTTGTTGTGCAGTCCCTGTGGTGTTGTGACAGCTTGGTGCACTTTCACGAAGGAGAGTGGTGGTCAATGTCACCTGATAGCAGCCTTCTCTGTTTGATGGTGACTGTGCCCATCATGTGGCTGGTTCCATCCAGGCTCCTCCTGTGCTTGAGGAACAGGTCCATACAGTGTTGTCAGATTAGCTCCCTCTTCCTGAGAGGGCCCAAGATTGCAAGGACGTTACATGTCTCAGTAGGGCCTGTGATGTCAGTAGTGTAGCCAGTGAAGGGGGTTGTTTTCCACCAGGTTGCTTTGTCGTCCCACGTGTTGTCTTAGACTATACAAAGAGACTAGGCTGAACTTGCAGGCAGCCACATTCAGCCACACCCTTACTGGGTAACTGGTTTGAAGGTGACTCTGTTTGAGACTGAGGGTCTCTCCACAGGGTTGCCACCTACTACGATTGATTGGTTGGTTGAGAAGTTGGTTTCTGATTGCGGCTGTATCAGCTGTTGAAACCTTGCCTGTAGCATGGCATGCTGTGATGCATGCATGCCTCGTGCTAGCTGAACGCACATGCTGCAAAGCATGTGTCCGAGTGGGTGTCTGTGTAACATTATGGATAAACACCCAAAGACCAGGCTACCAACTTGCTTGCTGCAGCTCAGTGGGTACTGCCTTGCCTTGCAGCACTTGTGCATTTCCCACCTGCCTGTGCCAGCTTCCAAACCATGTTGACCTTTTCAAGCAGTGTTTACCTCAGCGCCTTGCAGCATTTGTGATATACTCTGTGCATATTCCCTGCCTGTGACAGCTTCCGAAGCATGTTCACCTGTTCAAAGCAGTGTTTCCCTCAGCGCCTTTCAGCACTTGTTTAGATTTTATGCGCATGTTCCCTGCCTGCGTCAGCTTCAAAGCATATTCACCAAAGCAGTCTTTCCTTCAGCGCCTTGCATTGCTTGTGCATATACTAGTGCATGTTCCCCTGTGTAAGCTGACGCTTACAAAGCATGTTCACCTTTTCAAAGCAGTGTTTCCATCAGCACAGTTGTACAGTTCACAGTTTACAGCACCAATGTGTGCCACCATTCGTCTCAATGAGAACCTGCTGAAATTGCTGCAGCTTTCAGTTGCGATGTGCAGATGTTCAGTTGTTCTTCAGTGCAGTATTCTCAACTAGTAGGTAGTGTTTTGTTGCAGCATATCAGCTTACAACCTGTGCACCTGTGCACCTGCAGCTGTCTGAACCAGATCAAAACATCTGCCGTGCAGGACACCCTGCTTGTCAACTGGCAGCACAGACATATTCTCAAGGCAGCACGCATCAGGCGTCAGTGATGCTGTCATACCAGAAGGATTGCAAGGAAGCGTGTTCAACACAGTGTAGTTTCAAAACACTATGGTAACAACTTGTGGTCAGCAGCACTTTGGCCTACCAGTCCATACATTGTCGGCTGGGAACCGATGGATGTCTAAGCCCTCCTCTCGGCCTGTTGCCTTTTGAGATCGTTGCACAAGCACCCAGTCATGAGGCTGCTATCGCGCTGTCTCATGCTGCTACTACTGCTGTTAACAAGTTGTTACAGGTCACCTGCGTCAGCCTGACCTTGTGCAGCATGACATCAGTAAGGAGATTGGTTGTCCTGATCGCTGCTGCTGCTGGCGTGATGCCCAGCTTTGGACACAGATCTCTATCTCACAGAAATTGGGGCATTCTGTGCTGTTTGTAGACCCTCTACTGCTGACTGCTGTTGCTGGCTCAGTCACAGTGTGTCACTGCCCTACCACTGGGTTCTGGGGAGAGGGTAACAAGTGGAAACATTCACTTTTGGGCGGTATTATGCGCACAGTCTTGGATGACCTATCAGCCACCAACCTGCCAACCTCATCGCTGCTGCAAATGGTGCAGCCTGCTTACGGCCTTATTACTGGGCAGGTATTGTGCCAGTTATTTGTCAAAAACTGGCCAGGTAATCCCTGTCGTCCTTGGGGGCTATCAACAGTTGACTGCAAGATTACCTGCAGTATAACGAGCAGTACCTTCCTGGAATTTGTACTGGCCTGATCAGTAGGGGCCATGCAGGGTGCTACTGCTGCTGCATGATGCCTAGGGCGGTGTAATTATGCTGCCTACAATCTGCAGGCACATAGTGCAGATGGTGCTGTTGCGTGCTTGACAGCCCTGCCAGTCAGAAACTGTATCAAGTTGTTTCACCACTGTCACCAGCATTACACGAGACACATGTGGCGCCGCACTGTACCACAGCACTGCTATTGAGACAACTGCCAGCACTCAAAACACCACTTTCAACAGTCCCCAGACACACAGCCTGGCCAACAAGCCAGTATAGTAGACTAGGAAGCAGCCACAACCATACCCTGACGCCAGTGCACTTGAAGCACACCTCACAAATGCTGTGAGCCTACTTGTACCCGAGGAATCATTCGTACAAGTACAAGTCATCTATCATGCATATTTATGACAGCATCTTGCCAACTGCACACCCCACATGGCGTGCATCGCATACACAGCTGCTTCCAACAATGCTGACACAGAACCCTACAGCTCAGCACAGATGTGACCAACGGTGCCAGCCAGCCGAGCGACTGCCAGAGACTGCAACCATGCAGCCCCTGAGCTGGCTGCCTGCCTCCAATGCCCACTTGGCCCTCCAGGACCTACACACAGCAGTACACAACAACAACAACAGCAGCACACAACAACAGTGAGAAGCGACACCTTGGTATGAAAGCGTTGGCTGCTGACCTCAAAGACATCAGTTGCCTACTGGACCCTTCTGACACACAGTTTAAGCTGAGAGAAGCAAGTAGACTCCACAGGCATTCATGTCTGTATCCAACAGCACACTCACTCATAACACCATGCTGGGTGTTGCATGGCATGCTAAGCTCACCTTGTATCCTTGATATCCCTGATGTCGACCGACCCTGCAGCCACGCCCTTCACCACTGTGCTGCACCCAAAACCCTGCCACAGACACCTCCCTGCTGGGGCACTCATTGTCCCAGCCAACCGCAAGGGCTGCAGCTGTAGCTGCTGCGTGTCACTGCTGCTGCCGCTGGTGTTGCTGAGCAACCGCTGTGACAGCGCACTGCTGCTGTCAGCATTGCTCCCTGTCATGGGGCCAGCTGTAAAGCCCTAGGGCTGAATGACTTTGCAGGGTGCGACCCTGGACCCATCTTCCTGCAGGTGTCAGCGGCAGGGTTCTGCAGCCAACAGCTGCCCCATGTGCCTCAGGGCCTCAGCACCTGCGCTCTTGTTGCAGCTCCCATACTGCACTTAGCCTTCACAAACTGCAGCGGCCGTTCTGCCTTGTCCACGTGAGCTGGTGGGGTTGCTGCTGCACCAGAGCCGGCAAAGGCCTGCCGCTTCTGTCCCGACAGGCCTGCTAGCACTGCGAGCAAAAGTTGCAGCGGCAGGGTTGCATGGATGCAGCATGTGACACTGTGAACGTCCACAGCAAACGGCAGGAGGGAAGTTACACAAATTGTAAGACAGCATTGACAATGCATGCAAGCAGTCTGCATGCACTGCAGCTGCCACGTACAGAGCACGGAGTGTTGTGCATGCTGCGGCATAACAACCAATAACGATGCCTTACCACGTCTTTGGCCACTCACCTGGGGGGCGTGTGCCTGACTCCAGCAGCAGCCTAAGCAGCTCAGCCCCTGCTGGGCGGTATCCTGTCAGCTGTGGGATCAAGGCTGCTGGCAGCTGCAGCTGCAGGGGTCCGTCATGGGCAGCAGCAGCAGCAGCTCGTAGGAGGCATGCAAGGGGGAGGGGCGTGCTGGCTGCTGCTGCAGCCGCCCCTACTGCTGCAACCGCCTGCGCTGCATCAGCTACCTCAGCTGCTGCAGTCACGCCTGCTGCTGCCCCCGGGGCTGCTGGTGCAACAAGGCTTGCTGCAGCAGCGGCGGCTGTCGCTGCTTTGCGCTCTGCGTATCACGGCAGCAGGTGACACAAACACATTTGTTGACAAACCTTGTCCTACCCCAGATTTGCATGTTTACAACTACAGGACACCAGCATGCCAGGCAATACTATAAGTCAAGAAGGATACCACCCGCAATGCGTACAGTACAGTTGCTGGGGCAAGGAAGACATTCGTGGCAGCAAATTAGCCGCACACCTGCTAGCATGCTCTGGCGGGAGACAGTGCTCACCACTGCTTCAGTTGCTGACGTCATGATGCTTGCTCAACGCAACGTGCTGCTGGTTCGCCAGGCAAGTCAAAGACCCTGGGGCTGCCTGCAGGCCGTACTGTGAACAGCCTGATCAACCAGAAAGGGTCTTATATCAGCTAGCTGGTTGAATCGACACCTCACCTGCTCGTTGCCAGTTGGGCTGTGTTGTTTTGAAGATGCCTGGGTGGGAAGGCATCATAACTGTCGCAAGGCAATCCACTGGCTTGGGGTAACAGCTCAGGTCCGATGCAGACTTGATGTAAGCCTGTGCATGCACACTGCTAGGTCGATAGTTGTCAACATGCACAGCCTTGGGGTGTTCTGCTGCGGGTGATCTGCTGTCAGCAGAGGGGCGCCGACAGCACTGCTTACCCACTGGACAGCCGCAAGGCACAACATCAATGAAGCTTCAACATATTAGCGGCAGTCGCTTGGCTGTGCCCTGTGCAGGCGATAGTGTGCGCAACTGAACAGTCCCAGTGTCAGACACTGTCACAGACTGTGAAACCAACCCTCCTGGGACACGACGAGCACGGATAAAGACTCTTGGCAGAACACATGGTAAGCATTTGACCCTTTGCGGGGCGATTCGACTAGCGAACTGCATCCTTGGTATGAGCTGGTGATGCTGTTTTGGTGAGGGTGATCTGTTGATGGTGATCTGGCTGTGTGACCACCAAAATACACGTGATGGACAGGTTGCGTCCGATCTCCTGTGCATGTTGGGTATTGTCAGGGAAGCGCTTGAAGCCATTTGATGACTGACAGTTGACATGTCCCAAAACAGCTGTCAGCCAACACGTTCAAACCAGCTGCAACGGTTGGGCTTCTGAAGCCCTCTGACAGGCGCTCCACTCAGCTGACAGTTCATGGTGCGGGGTTGCACAACAGTTGGTGTAGGGGATGTGCGAAGGCTTTGGGCTGGCATTGCGAAGGTTGTGCCGCACACGATGTATTGCCCCCCCCCCCCCACACACACACGTGTGCACAACTGTTGCCTCATGGTAGGGTGTGCCTGTGTACGGTGTGTCCCTGGTTAGGGTGCCAGCACCCTATCCACCCTTACCCAGCCTGGCAGGGTTGCCCACAGCATGCGTCCCTGTTGAGATTCACTGCTGCCATGCGGTTGCGCTCGCCTCACCACAACCCATGGACATGAACATGATTCACTAGGTTTGACTGAATTGCAGTCTGACAGAGTTGTAACTTGCAATGGTCACATTATGTTGTTGGTGTCTGATTGTATCAACGGTGTGACCTGTGGTTTGCATGCTTTTGCTACTGGGACAGCCCTGTTTGGGACAGGCTGTCCCAGACAGCCTTGCTGTTATGTCAGTCACTGTTGTGACATGCACCGTTTGCAGTGATCCGACTGTCATTTGATAGCTTTGTTTTGGTACAACTCAAGAGTGTGTTTTTCAGCAGCATTCAGTTTTGTGTGCTCTGCAAAGTACATTCAAGTGCTGCTGAGTTATCGTGACTGCTCCAGATTGCACTGACCCAGACTGTCCCAGTCTTTGATGGCTTGTGCTGCTTCAAGGTTGGGTTGTGTAACACCGTCACTACGCCACTGTTTCATGCCATCAGGCAGTTTGAGGAGACCCTGCTTCCAGCACACTGTTCAGTGTCAGAACTTGAGAGTCCCATGTTGCACAGGGCTCAGAACGCCCTCAAAGCGTGTTGCAATGGCCCAGCAAACAGGCGGAAACAGTACAGAACCTATGAGGACCGTGTCTGGCCCGCTGCTGCAGAGTGAGTGGTGCACTGCTGCTGCTGCTGCTGCAGAGCCAGCCATTGCATGCGGTCAGCTGCCCTGCGTGCTGCATTGCATGCAGTGAAATTTCCGATGGGTTATGCCATGCCACAGTGTGCAGTGCATTTGTTTTCATGACTAAGTGCTAGAACGTGTGTTACAGAACTTGAAATGCGCATCAGCTCATGTCATACTACAGCTCTCATCGGAAATATGTACAAGACTGTGACAGCCGACTAAAGCCTTTTTTACAGTCGTGAATATCACAGTACATGGCTTAACCGGGGCTGTGACAGTCGGCTGACTATAGTCGCGACTGTCACCAGTCGACTGCAACAGTCGCGACTTGCCAAAGCCGACTGACCAGTGCCCACTGTTTTAAGGAAAAAACGGCTATTTTGGCTTTTGTTCCGCTGTTTGTGCACGTTCAGCTGAATGCATGCGGAGCTTCATCATGTTATTCACTTGTCACTCAGTCCAACCCGATAACTGCATGGTGTTGGTGAACCCCACATACCATGTGCCAAGACAACATTTAGTGGCACAACTTTCTTCTTGTGCCGTGACACAAGAGGGTTAGACAACTGTCGCCCCGCACCAACCCTGCACCAACCCTGCACGTGAGACATGCATATCCCGGGATAGAGACACACATGCCTCAGACGGTCCCAAGCAATTCTTGAGAACGTGTCACACCCTGCTGCTGACAACAACATGCTGCGCAAAACAGTCAAACTCAAAATATCAGTCGAACTTGAAATCAGACTGGGAGGCTTGCCTGCCCATGCATAGAGGCACCACTTTCCAAGCATTTAAGAAAACCTTGTGAGTGCCAGTAGAAGACACCACAACATGCTGGACGCGTCACAGCTGATGGTCGACACCCAGGGGGGGTGGGCCAACAACACAATTACCCTCAAAATCCCCCCCCCCCCCAAAAACTACAACAGCATCCACCACCACATTCAGCATCCGTCAGCAATGCTCACGGCCATCCTTCAGGCTCCTGCACTCCTTATCAGTCTCAGCTCGTGTCCTGCAGTTGAGCAGCAAGCAGCACAGAGCTTTGTAATATGTGACAGGCAACAGATCACACCCATGTTCTACGTAGCCATTGTCAAGGCTGTCCACACCCAGAGCACGTCACGTCACGATGTTAACATGCCATGCTGCACCCTGCACGAGTGATTGTGACTGTTGTTGTGCAACCCTCTTGAGCAAACAAGGTGTACAAGGGCAAGCTATGCCATGCTGCATTCCTGCTTATGTTTGTAAGACGACAATCCTAGGAGCAGCTGAACTTTCTCATATCAGGACCGGGGCGCTGCTGATGCGCATGCCCCACCTGTAGGTCCAGCAGCAATGGACTGGGTCCCTCGCTGAGCCTCGATATTCGTCCTCAGTTCACGGCCCTTCGGAACATGCTGAGCTCCAGCTTGTTGCGTACGTGCACTGCTGGAACTGCGACGCCGGGCAAAACAACATGTTGATATGTGTCAGCAGTCAGGCAAGCCTTGCCGTCCTTGAAGGGATAGCACACCTAGCGTCTTATTGTATAGTGCCTGTCTAAGTAGCAGTGCAGGACCCTATGCATAATGAAGCAATGCCGCGCAGACATACTGGCACATGGTGTTACCTGACAACAAGGAAGCACTGTGGCACATCAGCAAATGAATCCATCATGCCTATCGAGTGAAGGAAATGCCGTGTGAAATAGGAGGGGCTCAGAACGCTCACACACTGCTTGCTGCCTGCAGTGCCTGACACATTCGACGCCGCATGCATTCCAACCAGCCAACAACGGGCACATCAGCTGCACACTTACATATGGAATGCAGATGGCATCTGTTGAAGTGCACGCGTGCTGCAGCATCTCTGCAGCTGCTGAAGTTGTCCTTGCTGCCAGTGAGTAACGCCACTGTCATGCTCAAACGCAGGACATGCTGCCTAGGCAGTCATGAACCCTTGCTGCTGTCGTGCTGGCCATGGAAAGCCCATCTCTGGCTGAGTGTCTGCCTCGACCCCTGCTGGCAGTTCAGCCCATCAACAAGCGCAGCAGCTGCTGATGGCTCCTGCACAGTGGACAAACAAACGTGCCACATAACGTTTGGGACGTCCAGCACAGGGGTGTGCCAACAGTGCCAACAGTACACCACCATCTGCTGCTCCTTGCATCTGCTTCTGCCATAGAAGCATACCCTGGTGCCTGCCATGCATGCCAATGCGTGCCATGTGTCACCTTCTTTCGAGTGGCTCCTCATGTGTTGCAGCACGTCCGCACCTGAGCCATGTGATCATCAACTGTCAGGAAGTTGGTTGTCGTCGAACCACGTTGAGCGCCCCATTGACGACGGAGGCCACTAATACAATGGCAGATCAACTTGCAGTATGTGGAACGTGCTGTTGGGTGAAACTGGCTGCACCATTGCAAATGCTGTCCAGATCAGCTGAGATCGCTGCAAACATACTGCTGCTCTATACGCCCATAGCGAGCGATAACGCTGTGTCATACGATAGAGATTCTAACGACAAGTTGAGTCAAAGCGATAATGTGTCCAACTGCACTGCATGTTCAAAAGCTGGGGTGACAGCTGGGATTCTGATGCTTTCTGCTCTACTGTACTTGTAAGTGAGATAGCAAATTTCGACGGTGGCATTTGCAAGCTGCTGGCAACACGGCTATACGTGGGCTGAACCTAGCCCAGCTTTCCCATCCAAGCTGTCCAGTTAGCTGCAACTTATAAGCAGCCTAGCCTAGGCTTAGTAGGCCTGGAGTCCACCAACAAAAAAGACCCGGGGTGGGGGGGGGGCAGGCCTGAACCGGCTAGGGAGGGAGATTCCAGTTGCAAAACAGCCTCAAACGGAAGGGGTGTGTGGCAGGCAGCAGTTCGGCAGCATGGGATACAGCAGTGCCGTAACAAGCTTGCACTTGCCGCGAGGGGTGGGTGGGGTCAGGGCCAAGGAGCCTCAAACGGGATGGCGAGGGGGATACAACTTTGTTTGGCGTACCCCCCCCCCCCCTCTTCGGGGGTGGTGAGAATATGTGGTCAACCAGCATAGTACCGGGCCGCCTTACTACTGGCGCCAGCGGTTTGCGGAAGGCAGCCCCAAGGGTCCCACCTTTCAATTGATGAACTGTAAATCTACATAGGTTCAAACCCCTGAAAGCTTACTCTGAAGGATGTTGCCATCAGCAATGCTTTGCATAGTACCAGCTGCTTGTGCCACATCATCTGTGGGGCAACTATGAGGAAGACTCTTCGGATGTGCATGAGCTAACTCACATTTGTTGTGAGCTTGTTTGCTGAACGTGTGCGCAACCCTCTCCTTGCATCTACACATTCCAAAGTCTTGGCTAGGCTTGCACTACAGTTGACAGCTGGCGGCCCTACATAACTGCTCTATGCACGTTGCTTGGGTGTGCCTGAGAGCATATCGGTTGATGTGGTGGCCTACCTCATGCTCAACTCAGCAAGGTGTGTAACTGGGTTCATACACTTGAGCCTGACAGCTGTGTTGCCAACACTAACAGATCCCGCCAGAACAAGGCAGGACAGGGCCAGGGCATTATAGTTATCATAATGCTGCAGGATCGGCAGATACTATCAGATATGCGATGATGTAACTCTGACGTAGCCATACGAAAACTAATATAGGCATGATAACACCCGTCGACTATCACAGCGGTCCTCGACTGTTGTGACACAGTCGGCATTTAGTCGCAGCAGCCGTGGCGGACAGCCGGACTGTCTCCACTATATCGACTTGCGACTGTTGCAGCCGTACTGTCACAGTCGCGTACAAATTTCCGATGCTGAGCTGCAGCAGACCCAAACATGCTTGCCCTTACCAGTCCCTGAGGTTAATCTTGCCATAGTAGGGAAACTCCATACTGCTTCCTGTGTACAGCTTGTGCGCTGCCAATTACTGTTGTCAGGCTGGGTGCTGGGCACGTTGGCCTGTTGCTTCTATATTTCAGCGCTTTAGCGCAAAAACTCCTGTGTGCGTAGAGACTGCTGAAAGACTTCATGCAATCGTGACAGCCACTTTGACACTGTCACCTGGACTAACACCCGTACCTTACAGTGCCACAGGATGCGCATACTGTCGTACTTTGTACTGCATCAGGTGCACTACGATGACAGTAATGTCTGATAAGTTTGGATTTCAACCTAGTGAGCAGGTTGCTTGTTCCAAAAGTTGTCTGTTCGCTGAAATCGGTGACCAATTACTGTCTATAGTACCCTGTACGCATGAGTCTTGCAAGGCAATTGAATCTAGCATCCTGCAGATCAGGGCAGTACTGTAGTGTGCGGCAGAGGTGTGGCCCCCTGAGGCACCAGCAGCATGCAACGCCGGCAGGTTTAGAAGACATAATCCAGGCCTCTGGTCAATCAGATCCTTACGGCACTCTAGGCCATTCGTAATGCGCACTTGTAAAGGTGGAGTGGTTATTTGTGTGATTTTTTCTGGGGGCGGCAATACAGATAGGTTATGTGACACTGAAAAAAACATATTGCGTCTGCATGTGCTCTTTCGGTTGTGTCTGGGGCCGTACGAACTGTTGCTGACTGCATCGTTGACCAATGTTGGCACAGCGCCAAAAACGGATGTGAGGGAGTGCGGCCCTTTGGTGGTAGCTGAAACACTCGTACATGCGAAGAAACCTGGCTTCAAGCCTCTCTACCAGCTGTCCTGCAGGACAGCGTAGGAAACGACAGCAAGTCTGAGCTGGGACTACCGCAAGATGGGCTTTGCCCGTGTTGTCTTGCTGAGTGCAATAG
Source organism: Desmodesmus armatus (assembly GCA_007449985.2). Lineage (NCBI taxonomy): Eukaryota > Viridiplantae > Chlorophyta > Chlorophyceae > Sphaeropleales > Scenedesmaceae > Desmodesmus > Desmodesmus armatus. Next base: position 290,508 of record VIIQ02000020.1, read on the forward strand.
TGTTATGCGGATTGAGTGCTGCAGTTGCTGGAGGCAACGGTGAGATGCAGGGAATCACAACGCTGTCGATGTTCAGTGGTTGCCAGGCCAGGCCTTCGATGCCAGGCAATACTTGTACTTGATCGCCCTGGACATTGTGTAAATGAGGACGTTTAGCAGCCCAGCACAACGATACGCAATCCTGTCTCCCTTCCTCTTTCCGTTACCTTGTCCGTTACGTTGTTTGGTGTTGCTGGCCTGACCTCTGCTTCCTCTCTGTTGCAGACTATCAAGAGGATGCCATTGCAAGCACCACAAGTAAGTCCAAGTCAGCACCCAGATGGCATTCTGCAGATGAAGCCTCTGCTTCCTGCAAGGGCTTGATGCAAGGGCAGCTGCTACTGTTGTTTGGTGTATAGAGAGGGAGGTAGGCTGTGAACATGTTGCCAACACATGAGTACATGAATTTTATGTGTGCGACCCTAAGGACTCAGCCGCCAAGTCTGATGCTGTCCACCTGTTGACTGATTCATGCTTCAGGGCACAAGCACGGAGGAGGTTATGACCGTCATGAGCCTCACTACAGCCGACACCCTGACTACAGCAACGACTACCGTGACTCAGGTGTGCCTGCCCTTCCTGCAGAGAGTTGCACAGCAGCTGTGTGCGTGCTGGGCATGTTTACATGCAGCCAAGCTTCCGCGTTGTTGACACCGCACACACTGCCTAGTAGTAGGCAGTGCCTACAAACACAGCACTTGCATCCAGCACTCATGCCCTGCTCCTGCAGCGACCTGGCCTTGCCGTGTCCTTGATTTGAGCTTTGGCAGTTGTGGTGACTGCCAGCAGGCCCTTTGTGGCAGCTCGACTAACAACCCACAGTATTGATGGTGTCACTGACTGCACAACACTGCTGCCTGCGCTGGTGCCCTGCCTGTATGAACATTGTTGGGTCCATGTTGCAGGGCCGTACTATGAGGATGTCTACGAGGGCAGGCCTTATGAAGATGAAGAGCCACGCTACCACCGGTCGGAATATGATGACTATGGTGAACATCACCGGCACTATGGTAGCTATGGCTCAGGTACGTGTGGCACAGTGGGCTGCTAGGGCCGTGTAGGCTTTGGAGTGATTCTCCAGAATCCCCCAAGCGGTTTGGGGAAGTGGCTGCAGCTGAATGCAGCTCACGATGGGGCCCAAACAGACCTTGTTGTCCTGATGTGCATGCGCAAAGGCTGTTTTGGCATGCATCAAAAGGTGCTTGGGCATGGATGCAAACAGTCATTGCTGTGAGATTAGACAGCACGATGTATGTCAGACGCGCGACATGTATGTGCGGCATGGTGTGTCACAAGCAGTTCGGAGCCTTGGCCAGCTGCCTTCATGCAACACAACCGGCAGGCTGTCTCCTGCACTGCTGCCGCTCACACCAACATCGCCTGTGTGCCTGTGTACTACAGGGTCTCATTGGCACAAAGGACACAAGGTTTACAAGGGTGATAAGGGTGCAGACGGTGAGCAACGACATAGCAAGACCAGAGCTGGGCGCATAAAGCTACACATAAAGCTGCGGGTACCATTCTTTGTCCCGTTAGGTTCCCAGTTGTCCCAGCGCGTGAGCTCATGCAAGCACAAGCGGCCTTGACAGCTATTGCTGACTCAACCAGGCTGGGGCATGTCTTTTGTCAGCCGCACTTAGCCTAAGCTCAGTTTGGGGAGCCGCTCTAGTTGAGTTTTAATTTCTTTCTGGGCCCCAGATGATTGCATGCTCCCACATTGTTGCACATATCAGCAGCAGCACACCCCAGAATAATTGCTGAGTTGTCCTTGCTGATGCTGGCCTCTCTTCCTTGGCGCATGCAGGCATCTGTACACCAGACCGCATCTACACAGTGCGCAGCACAGACATTTTAACAGATGACGGCGAAATCGAAGCTATTGCAACTGATGACGGCGGCTGCGCTGAGGCTACTGGTGCGGTTCATGGGGAGAAGTGTGCTGCCGCTAAGGTGGGTGAGCCTGCATGCTGCATTGCCAGAAGTGTTCTCAGACAGCCTTCTCAGACAGCCTAGTGACCAGCTTGGCGGACGCTTTGTGCCCTGTGGCTGACACGGGTTGCTAAGCGCTGCCACTCGGTGTGCTGTGCCGAGACATTTTAGGCGCCTGAAAGACAGCCAGCTTGCTTGTACTGATTACACTTTGGCATGCATTGCATGGCAGATGCTGAAGGTGTCTGCCCCTGCAGTAGGCTCTGACTCTGTGAGAGGCACACTGTGGCATGTGTTCTGATGACGGACTGCAAACAGCACAGTATGCCGAATCGTAAAATGCATTACAGCACCCACCACTTTGGTTGTCACTCTGCTGTACCTGTCTGCACTCCGTGCAGTGCGCCTTTCCCGGTGACGTCTTGGTGACTGGGAGCTGCACCGTCTTCAATGGAGCTGGCAGGGTCAGCAGCCCCATCTGCAAGGACAAGGCCGGGAAGGACGTCACTTGCGAGGGCCTGGGTCCCACACCCAGCGGCTGGGGGTGCACCACTGAGTTTGCTATCCAAGAGAGAGATTCTGAGGTCCTGCCTCTGGACGTATCGAGGACCATCGAGGCAGTCGCAGTGTGCTGCGCCACGGAGTTGCCAACCCACTTCACCATAACTTCGATGACCCAACGCCCGTCGTGGACGCCAATAACTACTTCGAAGATGGGGCCGTCCCCTCGCCCTACAGGGGCTTTTTCTGGACCGGTGTTGAAGTCGCAACAAACGGCAGCAATGCGCTTGAGTGTGAGAGCGCTATCGACGGCATTGTGAGCGCGCCCAACGTGCTGTTCGGCAACACCATAACGATGACCGCTCTACCTGGATTCGTCTTCACCGTGAAGTCGCTTTTTGTGACGGACGCCTCCGCTGCAGACGCGGTCGCCACCTTCCGAGGCCTGAACGGGACTGGCGATCTGATGGGCACTGTCAACAAGAACGTGAGCTCCACCGGCCCTACGGAAGTCAACCTGAGCGGCCTTGCTCGCATCTCCACGCTGGAGATAACGACAACAGCATGCACACCTTCTGGGGACACCTGCATCAACCGTTGCGAAGGAGGGCTGTCTGATCTGGCCATCGACAACATCAGCGTCATGGGTGAGTATTGCTTTTCGAGGGTGATTCACTGTGAGCGCTCCCTCCAGACTGCGGTACAGTCCTCCATCCTTGCAGCTGCCCTGGGTTAACTCTATCGGCAAGTCCTGGAGGGCTGCCAGCCCCAGGCAGGGTTGCAGTGCACCTGCATTACAGCTGCACACATGCCTGCGGGGTGGGGTGGGGTGGGGTGCACTGGCATCCCCCTCCCACAGTGCAGGGGTGGCTCCAGTGGCTCTTGTAGACCTCAATACTCTGTGTATGTCCAGTCAACAGTCACTGCAAGGTGCAGCCAGCACATAGTTTCAACCTTGAGGCTCTGTTCAGGCCCCTGCCAACCATCACTGCCTGCTGCTGTCTCCTCCCTGCAGTGTACCCCGATCCCGCCGCTCGCAACACCTGGCGCGCTCCCCGTAACAGTGCCCCCAGGGGCCTGAGCAACATCAAGGCTGGTGCCTGGGCGCCAAAGAAGAGCTCCAACAAGCCCAAGGCCAAGGCACCCAGCAAGAAGGCTGCTGCTAAGAAAGGCTAACCTGGCCACACATAAGTTTGTGCGAAAACAGCAGGGCTACCGGAGCTCTGGGTACAGCAAAGGCGACGCCAGCAGTGTCTGGTGCGGGGGCACAGAGCGGGAGACGAAGGCATGGTGGTGATGTTGACAGGGGATGTTTGGCTGCTGTTTGAACACGTTCACACGTTGATGACGTGCATGCTCCCTTGTGGGCCTGCATGAAGGTGTGCCTGTTCACGCCCAGTGTCTCTTGGTCAGCCTTCCAAAGCTGTCAAGCACTGGTGCTTTGAGCCACCTGTAGTGTTGTGGTGAAGGTCAGTCAACAGTGAGAAGCTGGAGGTGTGCAACCGTCGAGGGCAATTGACGGGGGTGTGCGATCATCAGGGTTTCCTAGTGTGTTGTGGTTGTGAAGCAACATGATATGTATGGGCCACATATAATATCGCCCCACCGGCAGTGTGTAGTGTTGCCTGCGGCCTGGAGATGCGTGATGGGTCCTCTTGGGTGCTGCTGATGCTGGTGGGATGCCCCAGTTTCTGACCAAGCGCCTTCGTGTCTTGTGTTCACACCCTGCTGCTGGCTGCTACTGGGTGCTGGCCAAGTTGTTTCTCCCTGACCTTCAGAACAGTGCATGCGCACAGCAATAAGGCTGGCCGGTCCTGTGAGCCTGTCTAACGGCCTCAGGAGTAGACGTTTTCTCAGGGGTGAATGCGACAGGATGAGCATTGGTGTGTGGTGTGACATCAGGCATGAATGTGACGCGGCGCTGTGGATGGTGCGGCTTGCCCAGTGATGGCTGGGGTTGGGTTTACCCTTGACAATTTCCAGGTTGGGATGTTACTTGCGGCTTCAGGAGTAGATGTCTCAGAAAAGTTTTCATGGGCGAATGCGACAGGACGTGCATCCGTGTGTGATCTGAAAAGGGAGGCATAAATACGACAGGAGCTGCGGATGGTGCGGCTTGCCCAGTGACTGTTGGGCTGGGGAGTACGCTTGTTGATTTCCAGGGTGGGATGCTTCTTGTGGCCTCAGGAGCAGGTGTCTTTCCATGGGCAAATGCGACAGGACGTGCATCGGTGTGTGGTATGAAATCAGGCATGGACGTGACCAGGCGCTGTGAATGGTGCGTCTTGCCCAGTGACTGTTGGGCTGGGGATTGCCCTTGGCAATTTTCCGGGTGGTGTGCTTCTTGCGGCCTCATGAGTATATGTATTTGCATGGGCGAGTGCGATCAGACTGTGTGTGGGTGAAAATACGCATGAATTTGGCCAGGCGCTGTGAATGGTGCGGCTTGCCCAGTGACTGTTGGGCTTGCCAAGATCTGAGATGCCCTTGGTGGCAATCATGGTGGGATACTTCTTGTGACACGCAAGCCAGTGATTCAGGCAGTCATGTGGGTGACTTCGTGGTCACTGCGTAGTGTTGGGGAGTGTTGACTGTTTGGGAGTGTTTACCAGCCTGTGAAAAAAGGGCGGTCAGGCGTGGCCCTGACCCAGTTTAGTAGTAGTAGTAGTAGAATCTGCCACACGGAGTTGGTTTGGGTGTTGCGCAGGTGGCAGCCAGCTTGACCAGCATAGAAGCATTTTTGTGGGTCAAGCAGCAAATGGAAAGTGGTCCCTGAGCAGCTGCATGCTCGGAGGGAACAGTGGGACATCATGTGCTGTGATGATTGCACAGCTGTGGCGGTGTTGCATTGGTTTTTTTTGTTATGGCTGGTAGGGGGATGCCGCGAGCCCCAGAAGAGAAGTTTGCGCGTAGTGTTTCAGATGATGTGTTGGATTGACTTGCGTAGTCAGGCAAAGTGCATGTGCTGGGCACACCACAGTCCCGGTTCACTTTGCAAGGGACTGCTGGATGATTCTGATATCCGTCAGGGGCCGCTTTTTCACAGATGAGCTCAAGCAACAATCATGCTGCCAGGGTCCTGAGCTCACAGAGAGACATTGTGTCCCTGTCAAGGCTCCAAAAGTGGTTGGAGTGATGCGAGAGTAACATCACAATTTGTAACTGAACAATTTGTCGTCATGTTCCTGGGGGCCCAAGGCTCTCATTGCTGTACGCATTTGCATACTACTTCATCAGGCCTGACTTCATTCACACTTTCCTCAACTTTCCCATATTCTTTTGTTACATCCAACAACACAGCATCGCTGGTTGCCAAGCTGTTCCATGTCGGCTGTGTTGGCGCTGATTTACAGCCACGGCCAACAAGCCGGACGGCACAGCCAAGCTTCACAGATGCAACACACTGGTATAATAGCTCAGGCCAACTCAACCCTTCACACCGGACCTCAATGCGTGCAGCACTAGGGCAGAAACCCACATCACCTTGTGTCACATCTCCAACCTGCCAACTTCCCAACACTTTGCATCCATTGAGGGGCATTGCTGTTCTACGCAGGATCACACCACCCACTGGGCGTTAGCGGTGCCAGGGGCTGCCCGAAGCAGCACAAGGGCTTGCTAAACGATGTCAAACTGCTACTCGTTATCCCCTTCGTCTGCACGCCCTGCTTGATCGCAAATACCAAGCTCATAAGTCAGCACCCATCAGTGCAGCATGGCACAATGAGACACACACCCCTGAGGAAACAGCCTCCCTCTCAGTATCAGCAGAATGATGCTGTAGCAAATGCATTGACAACTTGAGGTGGGAGGCCACACATCGTGCAAGTACTCTTTTCCGTATAGGCCAAAAACCTTTGCATGCATTGCAACAGGGCACACCCCAGTGCAAAAGGGGGGAACACACACCTGAATGCAATTTGCTTGCATACGGCATGGTACTTACGGGTTTGAGCTCACCCCATATCAGAAACAGTATCCTTATGCTGCGACCCCGCTGAAAAGGGGGCCATTGGTGCAGCACACCTTGAAATGACCATCGAAGCACCCCAACAACTGCCGTGAGGGACCCTCAAGTGTGTAAGGACACAGTGCAAAGCTACTGCTACTAGCATAGTATGCAACACGATAACAACTGCAGATAAGTATGGACGGCCACATCCACAACATACTGGGGACGACACCACCTTCATCCTTCCTCAGCAAAAACCCTTCATCCTTCCTCATTGAAACACAGTGCTGTCCAGACACATGCTGCCATGGGCTGCTTCAAAGACTCCTCGAAACAAACAGAAACACAAACGAAGAGGCAGCGGCTGCAGCAGGGTTTCTTTTCCCTGATGCACCACTCACCCCACTCTGAACAAGGGGAAGTGGACAAGCAGCCTGCTGCCTCTCACCTAGCTGGCTGTAGGCGTTTGAGTACTGCTTGATACTGCGTAGTAGCTACACTTGCTCACGCTACGCCTTCGGTAGCCGACCTACTGACTGAGGTGGGGTTGTGCAGCATTCTCAGCTGCACTGCAGGCCTGTGCCCCAGAGGTACTGCAATAACCATATGTGAGTCAATCGCCACTCAGCACACCACAAAACCCATTCCCAGTGTAGGCCCATTCCCCTTCCCCATCCACGCCGACATGACCAAACCCGGCAGCAACCTTGAGCCCAAGCAGTCAGAAACATAAGCAGCCTTCGGATACCTAGACATCAGTCCAAAGCACACGCGCGAACTTTGCAGAATCACTATCTCTGTAGCATGATGGGCTAGGCGGCGAGGCTGAAATAGCCCCAAACAGTGTGCCAGGCACGGTATCATGAGATAAGTCCCAGCCAACCCCTACTCTGCCGCTGGTTACCATGGCTGGTGCAGGGAGCCGTCAAGCACTTCTGCCTGCCGTGGGACCGTTTGAACGTTCACATGCCCTCACCGCAAGCAAGGCAAACAGCGGCTGCCTGCTTGCTGCAGCTAGCAAGTTCTGCAACAGCACAACATACTGCTCCATGCAGCAAACGAAGCACTGGCAACCCCATGATAGGGAGGATGGGCACTGCGGGCACCATGATTGCTGCAGATGCAGGCTGGCGCACTCATGTCGTCACCACTACTCAAATGCAACAAGCGAAGCCCATCTTGTTGACACCGGACACACATAAGACGATATGATACCAACACCCAGCATGCCTGTTACGCGGCAGTTGCACTTGCTGCAACTCAAGATCACCAGGACAACCACCAAGACGCAAACACCCCCACCCCGTGAGCAAGTTTGCAAAGGCACCAATCATGCCGTTCAGCGCAAAGTGCCTGTTGATGATTGTGTGAAACGCCCCCACCACGGCAACAAAGGCTCGTGCATCGACACGGACCACGCATAGATTGCAGAGCTCATCACAACCACACGAACAACCACAAGAGTTGCCAGCCCACACACTGCAAGAGCTACCAGCCCCAAAACATCAGAGAAAGCCCACAACCTTGAACAAGAGTCACAATAACAGCCGACGATGTCTCAATGTGCTGGTCAGGCCCAATCGGCAGTGGCACTGCGCACATATGATGTGACAACTAACCAGCTATATCCGAACAAATGCAGGCTTGGATTGGCTGCGGTTCAATGTGAGGGTCTGCAGGGTGGCTTGCCCGCCTGTGTGCCGAGAAAGTCAGGGAGGCAGAAAGGCCTCCCTCCATTAGTGGGTGGGCCTTTCAGCAAAGGGTGCATGTGTGAGCATGTGTGGTCACCTGTTAGGTAGCGCCAGCGCTCAACCGAAATCAGAAAACCAGGCGCATAATATGCACACTTGCTTCTCAACAATGGCCACAAGACTGTGTGGCTGCAACTTGAGGGACAAGCACCCCCTTGCCCGAGGGCTGCAACACCACACACCAATGCCAGGCTCGACCACAGCATGCAACAGTGGCCAGCAACAACCACACCTCAAGAGGACAACACAGTTTTGCTGTTGCAAGCCAGACCCTCAAAACTCTGAAAAAAAGCCAGACCGAATCAGGAGCTAAGGTGCTATCAGGCGAATGTTCCCGACTGGCGATTTCCGGCATGCTTGCCAACGCCAGGGCTAACACGGTAAGCAGTGCCAAAGGCCGTAGTCAGAAAGGCCCCAGCCCCTGTGCAGGTCCTGCACCAAATGTGCATCGGCAACGTGTTGTGATACATGGCTGTATTATTTTCAGTCATGTATCGCCGCTTGCACGGGGTCACCTGGCCAACATGCATTGGGCAGCCTTGTGGGAAACTCGCATGGCGGCTCACCAGCCCAGCCCAGGAGACAACCACAACTCAAAAGCTCTGAGAAGTTGCGCTTATTGCAGCTGTCGCCATCACCATGCGCGACACTGGCAAGGCAGCAGCAGCGCCTTGTCGAATGCACTGTGCAGTGTCTCAACAACACTGCCGAATGTGCAATACACCCTGAAAACACTCACCTGGTCGCATAAACCCCAGGAGCCCAGCCCAGGCTGACTGCAAAGACGACTCGACCAAGGCGACGATGCCCCAGCAGTCTTGCCCCAGATGCACCAGCACTTCTAAAACCTGGATCCACTCAGGGCAACAAGGCTGTTGCCACGGGAGCATGCAAATTCACCACTGATAAAACGGTCTCGCCAGCCCCAGCCGTGCGCGCTCGGCATGCTTTCAGGAGCCCAACAACAGCCGCAACACAAGGCACCAACGCTCAAAGTCCAAGCCACACCCTGCAACCATCTAGAACACACCATGCTCTTGAAACCAGTCCTTCGTATCCTGGCACATGGACTACCCGTTGCAGCTCTGCAAACCCAATTCATGTTCCCAAACATGTTGCCACAGGGATTTGTCCTAGTGCAATTACGCAGCCGTTGCACCACCCACTCAACCCAGCAATCAACTGCTGTCCTCACTCAACACCTTTCCGGGCTGCTATGTTATAGAGTCACCCCTGCCCCAGCCACAACCGCAGGTCACGACATGCGTCACGACATGCCAGAGTCATTGAGTTCATGTCCTGATGCAATCCCAGCGCATGCGTTGATACAGCCCTGCCCCAGTATTTTACGAGCACCCACAAGGCAACCAGGGCAAGGCTGTGTACCCCACACACTGTGGCGAGTACAGGTACTACTACAAGTACCACTGGTCCAGTCCCACACATGATGCCACATCTGTAGATCACCATGTTCACGTCGATAACAGTGCTGCAAGCACCACCCACCAACACTGGGTCCAGGGGTTGGCAGTCAGCCAGTGCGAAAAGCTGTCGCTTCAAAACAGCCTTGAGCTGCTTTGCCACTAAAAAGAGCCCTCTCCACAGACACTGAGCCACATGTGCATACATATGCCAACACAGCAACAGTGCAAGCACCGTTGATGGCGCAGTGCATGCTGTGCATGATTGTGCCAGCCCATCAACCCTCTCACTCACCGCACAGAGTGTGGCAGCTGCACCACTGTTGGCACCGCTCAGCCTGAATGTATAAGATACAGAAAGCAGACACATTGTAGGCCTACAGTGTGTCTGCTTGTAGGAAGCTTGGAACCCATCAGAATCACATCAGAATGACATGCATTTTGTCCATGTTTCCGATGCATCAACACACTGTGCACACACATATACCACAGCAAAAACTGACCACTGAGAGCCCAGACCGAACAGCACTGGCGCTGTTGGAGCATCGAGTGCCTGGGCAAGTGTGGTTCCTGCCACACTTGCCTAGCACAGCAGCTCCAATAGCCACACACAACACTCGCACTACAGTGAGAGTATGAGCTGCACTGAAGCCCAACTGCATGCACTGCAAATGCCCTGACTAGCCCAGAAATGCTCACACAACACAGCCAAAACAGCACCTGCCATCACCACCAGGTGTCAATCACACCCGACACAAGCCGACTGTGTACTGTCACGTAATAAACTGCAACTAATCTGGAGTCTGCTCAGAATGTCACTGAAGGATGCACCTTCGCAAATACCTCAAGGATGCATGACTGCTGGCCACTGTCGCCATGCATCGTACACAGCCGTTGAGTCATAAATATCATGTGTTCAAGCAGTGCCTGGCGGGAGCACTGCATGGTAGGAGCACCAATCACAACCCTTGCCCTGCAACGACTGTTGGCTATTCACAATCAACAGATGTCAAGGCTGCTACCTAAAACACCAAGGCCGGCCACAGCCACCAACGCAAACTGGAAGTACTCATGACTGTTAGTCACAACCACCATTCCTTGTCCCGCTGACGCTCACCGTGAGGTGACCTCGGACACATGAACGCAAGCATCACGCTTGTGTTCTGAAGCAGTATGCGCCCGTGCAATGGCGCAGCTTGCCGAAGCAAATAACCCTGTTACGCCACAAGGATAGTGTGGTCCACATCTCAGATGGCAGCACAACAGGCTGGCCAGTCTCACACGTGCTTCAACGCTCATGCTGTACCCACACCAACACCAACGAACACACGCCACCAAGCACCAACAACCACAAGCAAACATGTTGCACAGGAGTACTGCCACCCTTGATACCGCTGCTGGCAAAGAGCCATGAGCTACTTGACAGCATGCACCCCTCGACACACTTTCCTACATGCACATCTACTGGTGCCAACACACCAAAGCAGTAAGCGCCATGCGCGCCTGCATATCACCATGACACATCGATGGGTGCTGCGCACAGCAGGGGAAGCACCTGCCGCCGCGCGCAGCCCACAGGCCAGACGCAGCGCGCTGGTGCAGATCAGCTGAACCCCATGTTCTGCAGGTCCATCAGCATGCTGTGTGTGCTTGCAGGATACATGCATTGCCAGCTGCCAGCGCTGTTGGGCTGCTGCTGCACCTCATGCGCCATAGTGAGTAGGCCTCCTGCAGACATCAGGCCGGGGGCTGTACTGTCCAGCACACCAATCTGCACCAGTCCTGCAGGTGGCGGTGCACTCAGTGCCTGCAGGGAGATCACACCCTGCGACGGCTGCTGCTGCTGCAGGACGTACCCGCCGTCCAGCATAAATGCCTGGGCAGGGAGGGAGCTGCTGCTGGGCGCGATGGTTGCTGCAGGCAGCTCAATCTGCAGCACCTGCCCAGAAGCCATGGGAGCGCTGGCGCTGTTAACCACGGTGGGGTCAGGGACCTGTACCCAGTATGTTGGCTGGCTGCTGCCGGCATGTTGCACTGCAGCACCTGCTGGCTGCTGCCTGGCATGCTGCACTGCAGCACCTGCTGGCTGCTGCCTGACATGCTGTACTGCAGCACCTGCTGAGGCTGGGGCTGAGGGATCTGCTGCGCCTGCAGGACCACCGCGCCCTGCACGCCGCCTGCTGACACCATTGGCAGACCTGCATTTGATACAGGTAGGGTGATGGTGGCGTAACCACCAGCCACAGCACTGCCGCTTGTGCCCTGCCCTGTCTGCAGCAGCACCACCTGCTGCTGTGGCTGCTGCTGCATGTAGTGTGTGGACTGCACTGCAGGGCTGAAGTTGGGTGTCCTGGGTGTGCCACAGGCTGGCAAGGCATTGACCACGAGCACCTGCTGCGGCTGCGGTGGCGGTGGCGGCTGCTGCTGTGGCGACGCCATGCTGGGCGGCACCTGCATACCAGCCACATCTGAGGAGGGCTGGCCAGGGCAGCCTGTCGTTGTGAAGGGGAGCAGGCCCCCTCCTGTTGGATGCTGCCCCTGACCCTGCGCCTGGCGCTGCTGGTAACGGTTGCCCCTGTTGAGCATGGCACCTGAGGACCAGCAGGCCTCTGGGGGTGGCAAGCTGGGATGCAAGGGCTGCGCATGCAGGAGACACACACAGGAAGCAGCACAGGCAGCAACGGCATCAGCACAACAAAAGTGTCAGCAGACAGGCGCACTGCCGTTGCAGGAAGGCATGCAAATCGTACACGTTTCATGCATGTCAGCATACCAGTTTCCTACCGCCAGAGCTTCTGCTGTTCCAGAAAAAGACATATAAGCGGCTAAGCTGCAAAGAGGGTCAGCACATGTGAGAGTGCAGGAGAACACAGGCAAGCAGCACACGGTGTCAAGGACCCTTACCTTCAGGTCAGACATGGAGTGAGCATAGAAGCACACGGTGCGGTTGCACTTGGCGCCAAACTGGCACAGTTCTGTCTTGAAGCGCTGAGGGTGAAGCCAGTACCTGCAGGTGGTGAAACCAAAAGCATCATCAGCACCAAAAAAGTGTGTGCTGGCTGTTGATCCATGTCAGCAGGATTGCTTTCTATGTGGGCGCTTGTGGCATAACGTGATTGAGCTGCTGGTGCCCAACATGCCTGCAGCATGCACAGTTTGCAGCCTGTAAGCAACTATGCATGTGCCATGAAAGTCGGTGGCATGTTTGACCCACAGGTGGCATGCTGCTCTGACATGCAGTCTGACATGCAGGAAGAACCACCAGGGTGGCAGGACAATAAGGCTGGGGCTGCTTTGCACTCAAGCACTCACTCAAACATGTTGTGGGCGTGGGTGCACCTGTCGCCCAGCGGGCAATCCGCGCGCTGCAAGACAGCATGCAAACAAGTCGTCAGCACACACTAGATCGCAACAAGGCTTGGCTGCCTGCTCCTCCATGCAGGCTCTGCACTGTGCCTGCACGCTGCACAGAAGCCATGATATGCTGCTGGCACACTATGTGACACTGCTACGACAGCTGGGACCAGAGCCAAATGATGGTGCTTCAGCTTGTGCTGAGCTGCTGCAGGACGACTGCCACACCCAGCACACCTGCTTGGCGTAGTGGCAGGCGATGGGCAGATGTGGGTGCTGGTCCAGATTGCGCCTAGCTGCCCGCTCGCCCACATGTTGCAAGGGCAGCTAGCCCAGTCGTCTGCAAGCAAGGGCAGCACAGCGAGTGTCGGGGGAGCAGCTGTCCAGCCGCATGGCATTGCTACTACCTGACAGAAGCAGCGTCCTGAGAGCTGTGCAAGCTGCCGCACAGTGATCATGACCATTTGCACTGCATTGCAGCGATGCTGCAGCAGGGAGTCCACACCCAGCCCTTGGCAGCAGAACCAGGCTTGCCAAAGTTGTTCCTGTCAGATCTACCGCACATGCGACTTACGTGCATACTTCCTGCTGCAGGGCACCACCTGCAAAGCCACGGGCAAAGGTGTACACACACAGCCACAAGATCAAGTCACTTGAGCCCAGCAGTGGCGGTTGCAAGCCATGCCCGCAGCCTGCAGAACAGAGAACTGTGCTGCTGCCCCAAAGCTGCAGAACATAAGGCCCGCGTGCAGCTCAACATGCACCGGGGCCTAACAGGGCAAGCACTGGCTCAGATCAGTGTTCAACCTGCAGCTGCTGGGCATCAAGAGAGGCAGCCTGCACGGGCCTGCACAGCACGCTTGCACGCTGCGAAAAAGAGTCGAGGATCGCTTACTTTGTAGTAATTATCATGTAGCCGTCTGTTGGGCCACCCTCCTGTGTGGTGAACACCCTGCCAGCCTGTGGCACACCTGAGACACCCAACTTCAGTCCTGCAGTGCACCCTGCACACCACATGCAGCAGCAGCAGCCGCAGCAGCAGGTGCTGCTGCTGCAGACAGGGCAGGGCACAAGCGGCAGTGCTGTGCCAGGTGGTTACGCCACCGTCACCCTACCTGTATCAAATGCAGGTCTGCCAGTGGTGTCAGCAGGCGGCGTGCAGGGCGCGGTGGTGCTGCAGGCGCAGCAGGCCCCTCAGCCCCAGCCTCAGCAGGTGCTGCAGTACAGCATGTCAGGCAGCAGCCAGCAGGTGCTGCAGTGCAACATGGCCAGCAGCAGCCAGCCAACATACTGGGTACAGGTCCCTGACCCCAGCGTGGTCAACAGCGCCAGCGCTCCCATGGTTGCTGGGCAGGTACTGCAGATTGAGCTGCCTGCAGCAACCATTGCACCTGCAGGATGCAGCTCCCTCCCTGCCCAGGGATTCGTGCTGGCCGACGGGTACGTCCTGCAACAGCAGCAGCAACCCGCGCAGGGTGTGGTTTCCGTGCAGGCACTGAGTGCACCGCCACCTGCAGGACTGGTGCAGGTTGGTGTGCTGGACAGCGCAGGTCCCGGCCTGATGTCTGCAGGAGGCCCACTCATGATGGCTCATGAGCTGCAGCAGCAGCCCAACAGCACCGGCAGCTGGCAGTGCATGCATCCTGCAAGCACACACAGCATGCTGATGGACCTGCAGAATATGCGCGTGTGCTGAATGCACCACAACAGCGCTGCAACCTGGCGGTGGGGTGAGTGTCGCAGCAGGTGCTGGCCCTGCTGTGCGCAGCGCTCAATGTTATGCTGTGACGGTGTGCAGTCGTGCATGGCGCGCTTTCTACTGCGTGGGTTGGCACCAACAGCCACACCCATGTGCATGTGTGTGTTGTGGAAGGCAGCCAAGCAGCTCAGGGCTGGTTTGCGGTAATGGCAGGATGCCAAATTGGTGGCTTACTGCCTGCCTACATTCCCGTCCCCTGCCTGCAGTGCGTGGGGCAGGTGGCGCTTGGTGTGTTGTGTTGATTGGATTCATTTTGGATGCTTGTATGTGTTACAACGTGCTCGATGTGGAAACATGTGCAGGATTGAACCAGTTCTCTCTGCCACCATGTGTGTTGCGGACCACCTACTCTACCTATGATGTTACAAGAGTAGCTTGTTTGCTGCGGCTGGCTGCACCAACGCTCGGGCTGAGATGTCCCCAACTCAAGAGGGTCATGCTTTGGCAGAATGCGGCACAGAGGTGCACAGCATATGCTAATCCAGCAGTTTTGGTGTGTTGTGATTGTGCAGTCATGTGTGGGGGACAATTTTGTCTGGGCGGGTGTGTGGGGCTGGCTGATAAGTTGCAGCCTTCACATGTTTTGATTGTGAACGACCAACAGCCGTGAATGGCTGGGGTTGTGGTGGGTGCTCATATCATACAGTGCTCCCACTATGCATTTGCACTAATACAAAAGTGATGCAAAATCGATTGTTTTGGGATTGGCGGGCTGCGGTTTGATGCATGGCAACATAAGCCAGCAGTCGTGCATCCTGTCACGTTGTGTTCCAGAGCAGGCTGGTTGTCAATCTACGTAGCAGTGCCTCATCGGGTTTTATCCTTGGGCGTGATTGATACTTGATCGTGATCGCCAGGTGCTTTGTTTGCGCTGCTTGTGTGGACATCAATGGGCTAGTCAAGGCATGTGCAGCATGCATGTGGTAATGGGTGCAGATGCAAATCCTGCTCCAGTCCGAGTGTGGGGCGTGGCGTTCATTGCAGCCTCACTCGTCAAGGAACCTCATTGGTGTTGCAGCGCCGTTGTCGTTTGGACTAGGTTGCTTGGTGCTTCGCTCTTGGTGTGTGGAGGGCGTACTGTACATTCTCAGCCCTGCCGGTGGTGGTTCTTGTGCGGTGCCATGGTGATTGTGCTCGTCTCGCGTGAACCATGTGGTGTTTTATGAATGAATGCAGTTGGTTAGCCACAACAGGCATGTGTGAAGTGGGATGACAGCGGTGCTCGCATTGCCGTACGGATGCGTTTGCTGAGTGTCGTGCTGACGCATTTGCTGAGTGCTGGACAGCTGCTGTCTGACTCCAATGCAGTTGGCAAAAATGTGTCTGTAGAGCTGTCAGGTGCTGTTGTCTCAGGCACTCCCAAAACAAATCACTGTTCCACAGCCACTGTGCTTTTCTTACTGTCATGCTGTCACATCACACATGCTGACACGGTGTCCAGCTCAACGGGGCTGTGTCACCCGCATGTGCATTGGCTCCCTCACAGCCAGTGTAGCTGTGTTGCAGTTATGGGTTTTGGGACCTGAAACAAAGAGTTTAGTCAGCTGCAATCAGAGCGGGTGTGGTGTGCGCTTTGGCAGTGTCCGGCACCTGGCATGTTCTCAACACAGCAACATGTGAACAGATGTGACACACCCTGATTGTGTGTCTGTATGGTGTGGGTTTGTCACACGTGTGTTGAACAAAGTGGCGAGCATGCCTAGTTTGTCATGTTGGGTGCTATAAGATAGCTATTTTGTGTCTCCCGCTTTTGGTATATGCTTTTGCAACTGGTCCTGGTATACGGTATGTTGTTGCATCTCAAGGCTTGTGGCCGTCAGGCACCCTTATGGCTATGTGCATGTCCCAGAAGCAAGGTGCAGCAACAGCACTGGACCTGGGCACCACAAGAAGAGAAGCTTACCTCGAAGAGAAGCTTACCTACCAATGCACCGCAAACTCAGAGCCTGGGGTTTTCCCTCATTCCTTTATGTTCAGCTTTTTGGTTCTTGGCATGATGCTCCCGTCGTCCCACCCGCGACATCAATCATAGGCACGTGCCTATGACTACAGGGCACTGCAGGTCCCCTGGCTACAGCTGTCACTGCAGTGACTCAGCCCTGTCCCCCTGCCGTGGTAGGCTACATGTTGCCAGGATGCACACGACCAACTGTTACTGTACCAGCATGCCCACCATGTGACAGTTGCATTCCACCATGTTCGTTGCAGTGGAGAGAACTACACGGCGGCCAACCATTCAACAACAGCCTGCAAGCAACTGAACACTGATTGCGCTCCCAAGCGCTTGGGAGCCTGTTGCGGATGTCTCCTTGAAACATGTGTCTACCCCTGTAGGCCACCCACTTCATACAGTGTGGCAAGTTCCGGCACCGCGCGCTCCTCCCAGCGGTGAAAGAACCCATCCACTTGCAACAACATGTTCCGCCCCCAAGACCTGATGCATCGAACAGGGGTTGCGCATGGACTGCTCAGCTGACCACATGCTCAAAAGCTACTGGACCACAGGGGCGCGCACACACCGCCAATTACACCGGGACCGGGACCACATCCGGGACAAATATGCCTCGTTGTTTGCATTCAGTGTGACCAACTCCGCTCAGCAGTGCATGCAGAGTGTATTTGGTGCTCCTCAGCAGCGTCAGCTGGCCCACTGTGTCGCGGCCATGGACGTATACAGGCGCTACCTGTTGGGGAAAGGTAACCTGTTTGGAGTCCGCCCTGCGCTGCAGCCCTTGGGTTATGTGGCCGCCATGCCATACCCAGCTTGCTTGCGGCGCAGGGTCAGCCCATCAACAATGGGCTCAGTAGATGTGTTGGGAGTCGCGGTAGGGGCACTTGTAGTTGCCACCCTGTGGGTACTGCTTTGCGTGTTAGCTCAGAAGGTGTTGTGCTGGCTTTGATGTGTTAGTTGTACAACAGTGTTTCTGATATGCTTGAAGGACTGACCCATGTGTGTGCGTGCACGGTATGTGTAGACTGCAGATTTACAACTGAGTCTTGAAAGCACGATACTATACTCGGTGTGTGTGGCAGTTGCCATGTCTGTGTGTGTTTTTTTTGGGGGCTGGTCTTGTCTGACGTGTCTTTGCAGGTTCCCTCGGTTCAGGTGTGCGTCTTTGGCTTACCCAGTCGATCAAGTGTAGAGAGTACCGCTTTGCGGTGAAAGTATCTACTTGTAACAACCTCCCCCCCCAAAAAAATTACAGGACACACCTCAACAGACAACAAGTTTAGTGCAGGCGCAGCTGTGTGCATGGATGCTTGGGCCGCAAGCCATAACAAAGAGCATAGAGCCCACCACAGGCAGCATTTTGTCGCCCTGTGTAACATCATGCGCAGGTGGGCTGTTCACGCCATTGGTGGGCTGGTTCGTGCTAAACAAATACACGTGAGGAGCTCCAGGCATTGCCAATTGGGCAACACCCGAGGTACCCAACCACCACACACACTCAGTGACTGCACCTACTTCAGAGTGTTGCTCACAAGACTGTGTGGCCACCTCACCAGCCAAGACCATCTCCCCATAGGGTTGACACACGTACTGCTGCACTGCAGTAGTACGGGCTGTTGGATTCCCATGGGCTGCACACGAAAGGCGGTACAGACCACAGCTTGCATGCCTTGACGCACTGACATCAAATGACAGCTGCAGCAGCACGCCACAGATGGCCAAAGTGCAGCCACACCAATGCTGATGATTCCCACAGAAAGCACTGCAACGGCCTGCGGCTAAGGGCAAAGCCCTGCGCAAAGGATCACTGCGCTGCAGTGCAGGACGAAGCCTGTACCATGTGCGCATCAACAGTTCCGCTTTGCTGGCACCTGCGGGTCTCTGCGGCGTGGGCGCTGCAACGCCGTGCATTGGTAGGTAAGCTTCTCTTCGAGGTAAGCTTCTCTTCTTGTGGTGCCCAGGTGCAGTGCTGTTGCTGCACCTTGCTTCTGGGACATGCACATAGCCATAAGGGTGCCTGACGGCCACAAGCCTTGAGATGCAGCAACATACCGTATACCAGGACCAGTTGCAAAAGCATATACCAAAAGCGGGAGACACAAAATAGCTATCTTATAGCACCCAACATGACAAACTAGGCATGCTCGCCACTTTGTTCAACACACGTGTGACAAACCCACACCATACAGACACACAATGAGGGTGTGTCACATCTGTTCACATGTTGCTGTGTTGAGAACATGCCAGGTGCCGGACACTGCCAAAGCGCACACCACACCCGCTCTGATTGCAGCTGACTAAACTCTTTGTTTCAGGTCCCAAAACCCATAACTGCAACACAGCTACACTGGCTGTGAGGGAGCCAATGCACATGCGGGTGACACAGCCCCGTTGAGCTGGACACCGTGTCAGCATGTGTGATGTGACAGCATGACAGTAAGAAAAGCACAGTGGCTGTGGAACAGTGATTTGTTTTGGGAGTGCCTGAGACAACAGCACCTGACAGCTCTACAGACACATTTTTGCCAACTGCATTGGAGTCAGACAGCAGCTGTCCAGCACTCAGCAAATGCGTCAGCACGACACTCAGCAAACGCATCCGTACGGCAATGCGAGCACCGCTGTCATCCCACTTCACACATGCCTGTTGTGGCTAACCAACTGCATTCATTCATAAAACACCACATGGTTCATGCGAGACGAGCACAATCACCATGGCACCGCACAAGAACCACCACCGACAGGGCTGAGAATGTACAGTACGCCCTCCACACACCAAGAGCGAAGCACCAAGCAACCTAGTCCAAACGACAACGGCGCTGCAACACCAATGAGGTTCCTTGACGAGTGAGGCTGCAATGAACGCCACGCCCCACACTCGGACTGGAGCAGGATTTGCATCTGCACCCATTACCACATGCATGCTGCACATGCCTTGACTAGCCCATTGATGTCCACACAAGCAGCGCAAACAAAGCACCTGGCGATCACGATCAAGTATCAATCACGCCCAAGGATAAAACCCGATGAGGCACTGCTACGTAGATTGACAACCAGCCTGCTCTGGAACACAACGTGACAGGATGCACGACTGCTGGCTTATGTTGCCATGCATCAAACCGCAGCCCGCCAATCCCAAAACAATCGATTTTGCATCACTTTTGTATTAGTGCAAATGCATAGTGGGAGCACTGTATGATATGAGCACCCACCACAACCCCAGCCATTCACGGCTGTTGGTCGTTCACAATCAAAACATGTGAAGGCTGCAACTTATCAGCCAGCCCCGCACACCCGCCCAGACAAAAATTGTCCCCCACACATGACTGCACAATCACAACACACCAAAACTGCTGGATTAGCATATGCTGTGCACCTCTGTGCCGCATTCTGCCAAAGCATGACCCTCTTGAGTTGGGGACATCTCAGCCCGAGCGTTGGTGCAGCCAGCCGCAGCAAACAAGCTACTCTTGTAACATCATAGGTAGAGTAGGTGGTCCGCAACACACATGGTGGCAGAGAGAACTGGTTCAATCCTGCACATGTTTCCACATCGAGCACGTTGTAACACATACAAGCATCCAAAATGAAATCCAATCAACACAACACACCAAGCGCCACCTGCCCCACGCACTGCAGGCAGGGGACGGGAATGTAGGCAGGCAGTAAGCCACCAATTTGGCATCCTGCCATTACCGCAAACCAGCCCTGAGCTGCTTGGCTGCCTTCCACAACACACACATGCACATGGGTGTGGCTGTTGGTGCCAACCCACGCAGTAGAAAGCGCGCCATGCACGACTGCACACCGTCACAGCATAACATTGAGCGCTGCGCACAGCAGGGCCAGCACCTGCTGCGACACTCACCCCACCGCCAGGTTGCAGCGCTGTTGTGGTGCATTCAGCACACGCGCATATTCTGCAGGTCCATCAGCATGCTGTGTGTGCTTGCAGGATGCATGCACTGCCAGCTGCCGGTGCTGTTGGGCTGCTGCTGCAGCTCATGAGCCATCATGAGTGGGCCTCCTGCAGACATCAGGCCGGGACCTGCGCTGTCCAGCACACCAACCTGCACCAGTCCTGCAGGTGGCGGTGCACTCAGTGCCTGCAGGGAAACCACACCCTGCGCGGGTTGCTGCTGCTGTTGCAGGACGTACCCGTCGGCCAGCACGAATCCCTGGGCAGGGAGGGAGCTGCATCCTGCAGGTGCAATGGTTGCTGCAGGCAGCTCAATCTGCAGTACCTGCCCAGCAACCATGGGAGCGCTGGCGCTGTTGACCACGCTGGGGTCAGGGACCTGTACCCAGTATGTTGGCTGGCTGCTGCTGGCCATGTTGCACTGCAGCACCTGCTGGCTGCTGCCTGACATGCTGTACTGCAGCACCTGCTGAGGCTGGGGCTGAGGGGCCTGCTGCGCCTGCAGCACCACCGCGCCCTGCACGCCGCCTGCTGACACCACTGGCAGACCTGCATTTGATACAGGTAGGGTGACGGTGGCGTAACCACCTGGCACAGCACTGCCGCTTGTGCCCTGCCCTGTCTGCAGCAGCAGCACCTGCTGCTGCGGCGGCTGCTGCTGCATGTGGTGTGCAGGGTGCACTGCAGGACTGAAGTTGGGTGTCTCAGGTGTGCCACAGGCTGGCAGGGTGTTCACCACCAGCCCGTGCTGCGGCTGCGGTGTCTGTGGCAGCTGCTGCAATGGCAATGCCAAGCTGAGCGGCACCTGCATGCCAGCGCTGCCTGGAAAGGGCTGGCCAGGGCAGCTGATCATACTTGTGGAGGGAGACGGCCCACCTCCCATTGCGTGCTGTCCCTGCCCGTGCACCTGCGCCTGGCGCTGCTGGTAGCGGTTGCCCCTGTTGAGCATGGCACCTGAGGACCAGCAGGCCTCTGGGGGCGGCAAGCTGGGATCCAGGGGCTGCGCATGCAGGAGACACACACAGGAAGCAGCGCAGGCAGCAACAGCATCAGCACAGGCAGGGTGCGGGCAGACTGGCACCACAGCGCATGTGACCTCGTAGCACTTCCAGGCCGTAACGATGTCCAGCGCAGCGCAAGGGCTGTGCTGTGTTGAGACACAAGCATGAGGGTGCCTGCACATGGTGCTGACGAAAAGAAATGTATTTTTTTAAAGAAATGTATTGGATGCTGCGCAGCCTGCGCGCACTATTCACATGCTGCCACGCCTGTCAGCACAGACAAGAGGAAAGTGCTCAAGCAGCTACACTGCAACAAGGATCAGCACATCTGGGACATTGACCTAAACGCCGGAAATGCAGGAGATGCAGGAAATGCAGGCAAGCAAGACCCTAGGACAGTCAAAACCTCTCACCCGTAGGTCAGACATTGAGTGTGCGTAGAAGCACACGATGCGGTTGCACGTGGCGCCAAACTGGCACAGTTCTGTCTTGAAGCGCTGAGGGTGAAGCCAGTACCTGCAGTTGTATGATTGACATATTCAGCATCGATACATGTACCCTAGCTGCTGGTGCTTGCTGCTTGTAGGCAGCATCTCCAGCTGAACGTGTGTGGCACCTGTGGCACAACCCTGGATGCACTGCTGGTGCCTGTTTTTCCTGCAGCATGCATGCTATGCAGCCGGCGACCATCCACGCAGCTCCCTTGCATGTTGACAGACCTTGCTTGGGTTGCAGCAAACCCAGCGCACTGGTTTCATGCGAGTACGCCATGCAGGAACCACCAGGGTTGCAGGAGAAATAGGCTGGGGCTGCTCTGCACTCAGGCACTTACTCAAACATGTTGTGGGCGTGGGTGCACCTGTCTCCCAGCGGGCAACCCAAGCGCTGCAAGACAGCATGCCAAGAGGATGTCAGCACACATGACAGCATGGCTTGGCTTGGCTTGGCTTGGCTGGCCGCTGGACTCCATGCAAGCTCTGCAATGTGCATGCATCCGGCACAGAAGCCATGATGTGCTGCTGGCATGCTTGTGCTGGTATGACAGCTGGGACAGGAGCCCAAGGGTGCTGCTTCAGCTTGTGCTGAGCTACTGCAGGAAGACTGCCATGCCCAGCACACCTGCTTGGCATTGCAGCAAGCGACAGGCATGTATGGGTGCTGGTCCAGGTTGCGCCTGGCTGCACGCTCGCCCACATGTTTGCAAGGGCAGCTGGCCCAGTCGTCTGCAAACACGGGCAGCACAGCATAACATCAGGGCAAACAGCTGCTCAGCTGCGCAGCATTTCACTGCCTCATACCCCGCCTCATATGAGCTCGTGTCGACAGCACTATGCAAGTTGCTGCACGTTTCAATGCATTTGTGGCAATGCTGCAGCATGGGGTGCTGTATCAACCCCTACTGGGCTAGTGCCCAAGTCCAGGCAGCGGCACCTGGCTAGCCATGATTGTACGTGCCAGATCCAGCCCTAGTGCGACTCACGTGCATACCTCCTGCTGCAGGGCACTACCTGCAGCGACGCATGCAGAGTGCACACACAGCCACAAGGTCAAGTCACTTGACCCCAACCCCCAGCGTGGCCTTTACTCAATTCCATGCTCGCAGTCTGCAGACCAATGGCCTGTGTTGTTGCGGTGCACGAAGCTGCAAAACCTTAACCTGAACACACACACACACCGACACATGGTTCAATGATCACGCTGCAACTGATCACGCAACTGATTGCAATCAGTTGAGAGTGTCACTGGCAGCCAAGGGCCTGCACGTCATGATTAAAATGGAGAATGCTTACTTTGTAGCAGTTTATCATGTAGTCGTCCGTAGGGTAGCAACCATCCTGTGCAGTAAAGTGAGTGCGGTTGAGGTGCACATTACTGGCACTGATCGGACGTCAGCGCCATGCAATACGACAGCAGTGTGATCGTGATGGGGAGTGACGAAGCACCTGCTCTCTCGACGTCGCATCAGCGCTGTTGCCCAGGTTCTGGCCATCGTCCTGTCCACAGTGACTGCCATGTCTGTACATCACGTCTGATAAACGCAGCCTACTGCAATGACATGCGACAACGGAGGGAGCTTGCGAGACGCACCTCCATCCAGCAGGTCATGAGCAGGAGGTTTACTGGTCGCACCACCGCGTGCCTTTTTGTGTACAGCAGACAATTTGGAGCTATAAGAGTTCCCTGTGCAACTTCATGACCTGTCTTTTGGTTGTCTCACTTTCGGTCCCACCGCCAAACACTTTTGACTGTGTCCGGTCACACCTAGCTTGACTCAATTCAACTCAATGCATTTCTTACCTTGGAAGAAAGTTAATGTTACTGTACTGGCTCATCAGCAAGATGAGAGGGAGGCTGGACCTTTCCCTCAAGAACAAACACCACAGCTTCCCCCATGCAGCAGCCCTGACACTTTTTTTATGATAGGATTATTATGACCATTTTTTATGATGAACACCACAGATTCCCCCATGCAGCAGCCCTGACACTTGTGATGCTTGATGGAGGGAGTGCTTGCTTTCAGTGCGTGGTGACAGAGCAGCAGCCACAGGGGCGAATGTCGATGTCCCAACCATCGCATCGCCTCTGGTGTGGTTGGCTGGCCTCCGAGGCTCGGGGGTCAAACAAGCAGCCTGCAGCAGTTCCAGAGTACCACATGTACAATTGGGCCAGCAGCACAGCCGCTGTGCACAGCTCGGCGAGCTCAACTCTTTGATTGCTGCTGTTATGGATAAGAACCATTCTATCAGCCTTGTCGCTGCGGCAGGCCTGCCCAACTGCCATGCTCGACGCGCCACAGCTGCTTTGCGCCTACATCCTGTGACATCGATGATGCTTCCAAATCACGATGTGCCCTGCTAGAACTGGCTGGCAAACGCTGCTGGTCGTTTGTGGCAGTGCTGTCCGGGCACACAAATGCACTGCATTGAACACTATGCTTGACTGAAGTCTCCATGTGCACGCTCTGCAGGGACTGCAGTCAGCAGATGGTCGACAGCCCTGCCACATGCAGGGCATGCATCAGTCAGTGCAGAGAAGACAGCACGCGTGAGGCAGCGCCTGTCAGCATCAGCAACATGCTGCTGCGTGTGATGTAGAGCTGCTAGCAAAACATCATAGCTTGCTAGCACAATATCACCGCTTGCCAGCCCCTGTCAGTGTACATGATCCACACGGTGGGCGGCCAGGCCTTTGCGTATGAGGAAGACGTGTTACTACTGCTGCTACTACCTCGCCTGATCGCCCTATCAGGAGCCAAATCAGGCTCATAGGGCATAAGCACTCCTCACTGAGGAGTGGCTCTTGAAGAGCCACACGAACGGGGCAAAACAAAGCCACCTGCATATCAACCTGCAAATCTGCAAAGAAACACGCTGCACTTGCAAGCCAAACAAAAAAACCTGCTTCACCACGTCTACGCGGGTTGTAATGCTAGCACACAAAGCATCACCGCTGACATCACATAAGGCATCCTCAAGCTCAGGTGAGGCTCACCTGAAAAGCAACAGACCTTCTCACACAAGACACCGCACAGGTTCATGCACCACTGCACCTGCTCAGGCAGACCAAAAAACCACAGGTGACTTCTGAGGGCACTGTGGGACACACCTGCCGCTGTTGCGGCCAATGTACAACAGCGACGGCACTGAGCTGGGCGGCTAACAACTCAGGCCGCGCCGCGGCGCGGCCCCCGAGCAGTCAAGCCTCGATACCATCCAGACAACAACACAACACTTGCTTCGCCG
Organism: Desmodesmus armatus; assembly: GCA_007449985.2. Classification (NCBI taxonomy): domain Eukaryota; kingdom Viridiplantae; phylum Chlorophyta; class Chlorophyceae; order Sphaeropleales; family Scenedesmaceae; genus Desmodesmus; species Desmodesmus armatus. The sequence goes on from VIIQ02000020.1 coordinate 315,828, forward strand.
GGGTATCAGCACTGCCTGTCAACTACCACAGGGTGTCGACAAGGGCATGCTTAAGGTGACACATATGTAATTGCAGAGGGTGCCCACTGGGTGACTGGCTCCCCTGTTGCCTGCACAGCAGGGATCCACCACAGCGCGTTTGGTATGCAAACTATACATATGTAGGTAGCTCCTGCTCTGCGGTGTGGACTAGGTATCTCCTGTGTGCACTACACAAGGGTCCCCAGCCATCAGCTACTGTTCAGCTGTCAACTAGGTGTAGAGGACGCGTGTGCTCCTCTGCAAGCCTGTACTATGCCTTCATAATGTTCTCATACGTGTTGTATCTTTGCATGGCACGCACAACCCGAGGGGAGGTTCACAGCACCGCAGCAGTGCAAGCCATGTGTTGCAATACGACAGCCACATCGTATGGGGCGTGCGCATGACTGATCAAGCAGCGTTCAAACGTACTTGGCTATTGAAAACGTCGACAAGGGCATACATACTATCACGCCCAATGCTAGCAGCCGCCAGGTCCACAGCAGCAACGTGCTGATAAATACCGCTGCCAAGATTTTTCATAGCTTGTTGTCCCAACGGGCGGGGCACGGCCAGACCTGGGGTGACAGGCACACACGGGGAGTGCCGCAGGGCAAAGAGGGAAAATGGGCAGCTGCTTTCATTGGAGCTGTGCGTGGGCTGTGCTGCTGTCTTGGCGCTGTGCTGCAACGTTTTGCTTTGTGAAGTGTGCTTTTGTCGCACAATTGCCCCTCGGGGGCCGACAGTTTGCACGACAGCTTACTCAAAGCTTTGTTGAACATTGAAACAGGCCGGCAGAGGCTGCTGCTTGCAGGCAATGCGGCTGTATGCAGGCAAGGCTGCAGGACCCTTAGGCCAATCTGTCAGGAACCAGAATTCAGTGGAACGCGCCTTGTGTTACCAGGGGTGGAGCCCAGCCTGGGCAACGGCTGAGCAACGGCTGTGAAGCAGTCACAGATGCTGCTGAGACAGCAGCCCTTTCTTCTGGGCCAGAGAGTTGTCATCAGATGCTGACTGGGACGCTGAGTCAGCAAAATAACACGTTCAAAACAATACACTGCAGCCACAAACGGGCCCTACAGTGACTGTAGCCCAGCACTGTGATGTATCAGAGCACATGCCGGCACACTCCCAGCAGCCACAACTTGTGACTGTTGTGCCAAACACCCGGGGGTCATTTACGGCTGGGGTGCCACTTGTTGCTGCTGTTTGAGGCTACCGCTGTGAGTACCACAGCACAACCCAACCCCCCAAAAGCATGCATGACGTACAGTGGCACCAGCGGGTGCACTGCAACCAGTCAGCACAAGTTACTAAAGGCTGCAGCTGCTTACAGCTTCCTCGTAGTAGGTTGTAGTGACGACACCCCACACGCTGTGTTAGTGTAGTTGTAATAAGATCGCAGAGGCTGAAGCTGCCGTGTCTGTCAACGAAAAGAAGTAGTAAGTGATGCATATGCATGTGCAGCTGAAGCTAGACGAGCTTTGGGGCCCCCAAACCCTTGGCTCACTGTGACCTGAAGGTGCCTGGCCAGTTGCTGTCCTCCTGCTGGGCTGGATGTTGCATCAAAGCTCCACTGTGATCATCGGTGCTGGGTCATGCTGGCTGTTCCTCCTGCTGAGCTGGGCTGGGCTGATGTCAACAATAGCAACACTCTGCCTGCAAAAGCACAAGGAACGCACCTGCAGAACAGCGCAGCAACAAGATGTCAGCACAGCAAAGGAGAGGGGGGTCGACCCCTGCTCCAGTGCTGGCTTACGACACCCTGTTGCTGGCCCTTCTCCAACGTGTGACCTTGTGTGACTGGCACCTGTTTCAAACACTTGCAGCTGTCGCACACGTGGCCCGATCAAGTGAGATATTGAGGAAGTGAAAGAACAAAGAGAGAGGATAGTCACATGTCCAATGGTCTGTGCTGGATATTCAATACTGCCAGGCTATCACAGTGCCTTGCTGTTGCTGCTGTCAACCGCCCACACTCCATTGTATCTCATGTGTTGTATGTGCTGTTTTTGGGGTATGCTTATCAGCAGTGACGGTCTGTTGTAGTTTCTTGTCGAAGTGAGAGCCTCGGCCAGTGTTTGTGCTAGTGTGTTGTTGTGTCTAGTCTAGTGTAGGTCATGGATCGGGCTCAAAAGTGAGTTCCCCAACCCTTGTTGTCCACTCCGTCCCGTATGACAACTTACACTGGTCGGGGCGCATTTGCAGCACCCAGGCCAGCTGAACAACCTGCTGACACTGCATTCCACAGAGCTGAGCGGCTGCTGTCCCCACACAAGTGATAATGTGTTAGTGTACTACTTGGCCAGAGTGGACAGTACAGGCGGTAACAGCTTGAACCATTCCTACGCACTCCAAGGTTGCAGTGCACGCAGGGCTGTCATGCAGTACGTCACACAAGCGTGTCGCTGCTGGCACCTCACACAAAGTGAGGAGGCAGCTGGAGCAACACTCTGTGTTCCAGCAAGCATTCAACACGTACAGTAGACAACCTGGACCCAAACTATCAGCTGTTGACCCGCGGTACAAATGAGACACCGTGGCGCAACTAGCTCACCACCTTCAGCTCATGTATGACCCGTGGTGTTTGCACACATATGCAAACAAATGTTTGCATATGGGCAAGGTGCCTTGGCAGATCACATAACTCCAATGCCAACATCTCACTCCAACAAACCCACAGTACCCTCCTATAATGGCCCCGAATCAACTGGGAACCATCTTGACCACCTCACCCAGCACTTGCCGATCCAAGCAGTAAAGTGAATGGCTTGCATGAACCCTCAAGCTTCATAGCTTTAGCTCCAGCAGTAAAGCTAGAGGTGAGTGCAGCACACCAAGAAAGTGTTAGGGCCATTTGAATGCATACAGACACAGTAGCAAGCCACCAAGGCGCATTTCGTAAATGCACGCCACTTGGATACGGTCACACTGACACATGAGATCTGGAAGACGCACTGCATTGCTGAACCTCGGTACAAATTCCCAGCCCAGGCTCCTTTTGCCATACCGTACTTCAATGCACCCACCACAAAGGGGCAAACCACTGTTGGGGTATGGTTTTCCCCCTCTTGTGTCCCTCCCCCAACCGGGACACGCAGACGGCTGCCTCCTGCCCACCTGGCTGGAAGGACTCTGAGTAAGTCGTACTGCCGAGTAAGCAGCTGCGCCTGAGGGGGACCACTGGCGCAAGCAAATTGCTTGGGAGTTGTGTGCATTCCAGACGCCGGACTGCACTTGTGTGCTCACATGCACTGCATGATCCCTCCATGCGTGCAGCACAGCTGAAACCAGCACAACAAAGGGTGTACATCCATACCTTCCAACACAACACTACACGGCAGCCTCTATATCATCGCGAGCCTTCCCACTTCCACACCGCCTGGACAAAAAGCAGCAGGCAGCTTGAGCGCACGCGGACAGGAACATAACTGACACTCTGCTGATCACGACAAATGGCGCCCGGCGCTGCAGCTGGGATGGGCCCTAACGTCCCCCAAGCATATAACCTTTTCATATCTGATTCTCTATGGGCAGCCTTGCATGCTGTGCAGTGACACAACAGGCGCTGCGGCTGCGTCAGCTCCCTGCTGCTTGCAGCCAACAGGGTCTGTTTGAATATTGGGATCACCTGCACCACAGGTTCGGTGCCACACAAACCGCCCTGTTGTACTGCAGCCAGCAAGCTCTTCACCTCCCCGCGACCCTTGCCAACACAGCAAAAAATGATGCTACTGACAACCACGGCACACCTAGAATAGCCAATGCAGGCACCGTGGTGCCTGCTGTTCAAGTTGACACAACCCATGTTGCAAGGGCGCCAAATTGCACGCCGTCATATGGCAAGCGCCCACAAAATTGCCCACCGCTTGATGTTTGCATTTGCTGCAACTTGTGAGCACGGCAGTCAACCAAGCGGCAGACAATTGCATCCCAATGAGCACTGATTGTGGCCTTCGGTGCAGAGCCTATTGTGGCTGTGTAGAATCCAGTGTGGCGGGTACAAAGGCTGATGCATTGACAAGAAGCCATGCACAAACTGCTCAGCTGATCCATTCAGAAGGCCGACTGGGCCACATAAGGTCCCAGAACACACCCATGAAACACAAACATCAGTGACAATATCACATTGGTACGGGCGCATGCTGTGTGTGCACATACACGTGTAGTAGGTAGGGCCAGGTTCAGGTCAAGTGCTGACAGAGTCATGCATTTGAAAAGGATGTGCTGCCCAAAAGTGGTGTGCGCCATCCAAAACAACTTGGTAACAATCCTCGCACTAAATATGCATGGATCCACCACACAGGGCATGGAACCATAGATACGGGCAGCATACTGCCAGCCTGTGTGGTGTGGTGTGCCAGGTAGGCCTCACCCTTCAGCGGGCAGACTTTCAAGAGGAACACGATATTTGAGTAATCAACGCCCCACTGCTGAAATACTGACATGCTTTTGTCCTTTTGGAACGGTAACGAAAGGCTTTGACCGCGTCTAGTCAGCAACCATTGACCCCCCCCCCCCGGCCTTACCGCTAATCAGCATCGTCCTCAAAGAGGTTCGATGCAGCAAACAACCGGTATACTTGATTAACAATTGATAAATTCATACTGTTGTAATATGGCCAGTCCAGGCAGAGCAGGCTGCATGCCACAGCAGGACAACACACACCACTCTGGGTGCATCGTGCCTGCCTTGGCAGCAGTAGGACATCTCCAACACACCGAGCGGTACCGGCGTGGTGGATGCGGCATACATCCTTGTCACTCGGCCTACTGATAAGACAGCCTACATGAGAAATTGGCTCATGCTCGCCACTCTGTGCAACACATCGTGTGACAACCCAGAACGTCCAGACAGACAGTGCAGGTGTGAAGCTTGTGTTGCCCAGAAACGATTGCCCACACTGCAACTCGCTTTGTGAAACACAGCAAAACTGCAGACATGGCCAGCGTGCATCACCCCACAGCCAACACCGGTCACAACCGACCACACTGTGTGCTGGGAAGTGCCGCAACCCACCACTGCCACACTGGCTCCGACAGTCACAACGGGGGCGGCATCACCCACAAAGCAGGACACACCTTGTCTGCAAAAGAAGCCGCCAGATGTGGGGCATGAAGATGTTGTGACTGTCCCCATTCCGGACTAGGGGTGATGGTGTCAAGCCACTCGGGCAAACCAGTGCCACGACACAGCTGAAACTCGTGCGAAGCAGACTGTATGCACAAGGGTGGGTGCAACCAACCAAGTCAATGACGCCCAGCAACAATGCAACCACCATGGCTGCAGTGTAACACAATGAGCGCCCACGTGAAACCAGCCAGCCTAAGCCAGCAACCAGGAGGTGCGTGAGACAACAGTGCGTGACAGCTCCACAGAGTGGAGCACCAGCACAGCCTGCCGGCCGCAATGGAGTCATGCGTACTAACAGCTGTCCAGCGCTTGGTAGTACTCAACACAATTGGGCACTATTTTGATATGCGCCTTACCTCCCTGAGAGCAATACGGCCATATGGACAGCAGATCACAGGTGCTGGGGTCAAGCAGCCGCATTCATGCGCTTTGTTACGGGTGACTTTACCCCAGGCAGTTGCATCAGATCGCTGAGCAGCCGCGGCAACCCAGCGAGCCAGCTGGCGCTTTGCAGCAACCGCTGCCAAGCCTGCCAGGCTTGCAGGGGTGTTGCCATTGCAGCTGCGTGAACAGGCGCAGCAGTACATGTATTCCACAGGGGCGCCAGCTCCCATCGGTGCTGCCGGCAAAGATGTGCTGGAGCTGGGGATGCAGGCAGGCAAAAGAAGTGCTCAACTGACACTCGCTCATGAGGGACTTGTCGTGCGCAATTAGCTGACTTGCCGAGGACATGCACACACATGCATAGCAGCAAGAGTGAGAAGGGCTGCCCCCCCCCCCCCCCCGCGGCGGTGTCATGAAATGCACAAGCCAGAAACCAGAACTGATCACGATAGCTGCGCCAAGTACAGGCACGTGCGCATGAGTAGGTATGATGGGCGTGAAGGGACAAATGTGAAGCTGAAGCCGTCTAGGGCATGCAAGACAACATGGTACTGCCACTACCACGGCACAAGCATGGCTGTGGGGCAAGAATAAGGCAGAGTGATGCACAGCGTGCAGCACGCTGCACAACGCTCTAAAGAATAAGGAATGACACTGCGCAACTGTGCGTTGTGAAGGCACATAGTGCAGTGCTTTGAAGGAATGCAGGAATGCAACCAGGACAAGACAACACAACTGTGCTGGGACCTGACACAGGTACAGAAATGATTTTTGTTTTGGTTTTTTTTAATGAGGCACAGCAGTAAGCTGAAACTGCAACAGGCAGTGGACACAAGACTGGCACACACACACCGACATCAACGGGCTGAGCACTGCGCTGGCAGTGCTTGCAGCTGCCACTGCAACAGGCAGTGTACTCTCTAAGATTTACCTAGCACACTAGAACCTAATCCTGGCCAAGCCTGCAGTCCAGTTGGCACCAGTCATGGCAGCGTCACAATGGAACGGCATGCTGACGTACGCTGCTGTGGGAACACAAGCGCGTCACGGGTGGCTGCAATGTTGAAGATGCACAACCAAAGCCATGCCTGTGAGGCAGTGGAAAGGCCAGAAGGCTGGTTGTGACTTATGATAACCTGTAGGCGGTGTTGCTGCTGAAGCTGCTGCACCCAACGTTGAACATCAACTTGAAGAGGCAGGTTGTGAATGACGGCGCCATAAAGCTTGATGCAGGCACATGGGGCACCAGCGCCCAGGTGTTGTAGCCCAGATAGTGTAACTGGAAGCAACAGCCATATCGCCGCTTCGTGCGCCAATGCAAGGTGAGCGCTGCCAGCGCTGCCAGCGTCGGACTGCTGCTGTAGTTGGACGTTGTTGCTGCAGTGTAAGCACGCTGGGACAGTACCAGAGTAGCTGGGCCAGTAACTTTGCCACCACAACCAATGGGGTCCACAAGTGTATCAACTGCTTGGATATTGAAATTGCGAGGCCATACTCTGCAGGTGAAGAACACAAGGGCCTGCAGGGAACAGGGCAGACTGTGCGGCAAAGGGAAAGCAAGGAAAGGGTTGGTGTGCACAGCGGACAGTTGCACTCTCGACAATCAAGCAGACAACAGCTGCATCACACAGGCATCACATGCCGGCTGACTGCTGATACTACTGCCAAGCCTTGCAAGGCTTGCACAGTGCCGACCCAAACAGTTCAAGTAAAGCTATACCTGACAACTACTAGAACACTATATGACTCAAGGCTTGGCCAACTATGGCCCTATTGTTGCTGCCAACAGACAAGGGACTTCAAGAACCAGGCACACTACAACCAGACATACTGCTTGACCCCCCCAGCCGCCAAGCGCAGAAACATCTCACCCCCCAGTCCCCAGACCTAAACCACCCTTGAGCACAGCAGACAGCAATTCAGGTGCTAACCACAGCCCTCAAAAAATCCTGCTGGTACGCAACCGATGACAGGCTGGAGGAGGAAACTGAGGTGGTACAGCTGGCGGCACGGGAAGGGTAGCTGTGAGGGACCTATGTTCGACTGTACTGCCCACGGCACCAGTGGCGGGCCTGACGCTGATTGGCACACCACCAAAGTGCCCAGCCACCAATGCTGCATTGTCGGCTGGCACCCTAGACACACATGCATGAGAAATAGCTGAGGGACACTGCCACAAAGGAGCAACACCACCCTCGCCCTGATAGTCTAGTTGAAGCCAACATGCACTGCCGCAAGCACAAGTCAACACCTCACTCACACCAGCAACAGCGCCAGGAGGTCTGGTTGCAGGGTCGACCTCAACCGGCACAGCAAATGGCGATGACGGCTCAGAAGACACAGGTGAAGACTGGCGCGACTCAGAATCGCTGGACTCTGGTGCCAACATGCCGTTGAGAACCCTGAAATCAACAGCAAAACAAGCAGCAGGAGGGCTACCCAACACATCATCGGGCCGGAGTTTGTGGATGGGCAGAAGCTTGGATTGCTTGTAACAGGTCTTGTCACCAAGGACAGAGGGCCTGCGGTTTTGTGTTGTTGGGGGTGTTGTGAGCAGACAACAAGACAGTAAGTAAAGGGGCACAAGAACAGCAACACAGGTACTTCACACTGGCAGCACCTGCAACTGTCACTGCAAATCAAGCTGTATGTAACAATCAACCAGCTGGCACAGCACTGCTGCTAGCAAGAGAGTTGTGTGGCTGACAGTCCCAGGCCAAGAATGGTGCAACATCTGAGAGAGACAACTGCAACACTGACAATATAGACAATAGTAATATGTATCAAAGCCTGCACGATGCCAATTGCGGTCTGCAAGGCACGGGCAGAAGATCTGACAGAAGATCGGACAGAAGTGTTGGGCACGGAGAGTCTGAACTGCTTGCTGCTGGACAGGCAGTCACTGGGCTTGATTGATTGGGAAGCAAAAGAACTGACAACAATTGTGTCAAGGGAACAGCTTGACTGAAAGACAACCTTCGCGAGGCTTGCCTGGCGTGGACCGGCACGGTGGCTCAGAACCGCTGATAGGATCAGCACTGACGGTGCAGCTACTGACTAACAATTTCTGGCTGGCGGAACAGGCCAGCAGTAAGACAACCTTCGGTGAGGTGCCTGCGTGAGACTGGCACGGTTGGCACAGCTACGCGTAGAATTGCTCTCGGATGGGACGTCAAGAAGCAAGGTGGGCTGGTACCACGTTACAGAGACGACAGACACAGATCAACAGTGACTACTGCAAGCAGCTACCGCGCACGTGTGTGACAACGGCAGGTATAAAACCAACAGAGAGCATCCACAAACTCCGGCCAGTGCTTGACAGCGCTGGCCGAGCATAAGAACGTGCGGCAATCTCCAACAGAAGACCTAAACCGCAACCTGACGGATAGACTGGAGACAGCATTCATGCAGAAACCAACATGAAATATGGTGCAACTGCATGCAAGCTGTACACAGTTGCACATCACACTGGCTTGCTGCTCCTTCACCACAGCTGGTCAAACTGCTCACAGCTGCTACTTGACTGGACCCATAAGTCATGCACACAGGACAAGGCAGCAAGTCATGCAAACATGCTCAGTCACAAGGTGCTGAGCCACAAGTGTTGCTATTTCGGCAACATGCATGTATTCGACATGACAGCCTGACCGCTAGGCCAGCAGTGCAGTGCATTAAGTGCTATTCAACAGGCATGCATTGCAACGCGCACAACTTCAAACACCAATGATGCCACAACTAGGCTCAGGACCGACGATGCAGAGGCATTGAGGTGAGGCTGTTGCCAAAGCCACCCACATGATTCATGCTATGCTGGTGGTGACCACCACAGCAGCAGTCTGAGCACCGCTCATGACTACAAGGCACTGTACGCCTGTGCTAATCCATTGACCCTGCACCAATCACCAGACGCTCCCATGCGGTGGCTTGTTGTAACACTGAATGGTGGTTCATCAGCGCAGTGTGGCAGATGCACCACTGCTTGGCATGGATGTGCAAGCATACACGCAAACACCACAGGGACAAAGCACCAAGGGAGCCCAACCCAAATGGCACCAGCACTGCAAGATCCCTGGTGTGCCCGGGCAGTTGCAAATGCTCAGAGCCCAACTCAACACCAACAGAGCATTGGAAGGCTCCGTTGATCCCTTGCTGCCCACTACGCATGCCTGGGTGAGCCAACCGATGCCACATAACAGACCAAACACCGCCACCAGGATCAAGCGCCACTCACGCCCGAAACAAGCCGACCTGGTATTCTGGCAGACTAAACTCAACTCGGTCTGCTCTGGACCACAGTGAAAATGAATGCATTGTGTTGGCTGGCTGATGTCTTCAATCATCATGCACCAGCCGCCCAGTCCAAAATAACATGCGCAATGGTGCAAGTACACGGTAGGAGCAACACCTGGAACAAGCAACTAACAACCACCCCAGCAATCCATGGCCCTGCCCAGGCTGCAAGTTCACCAGCCAGCGCAGCACTGTGCCACTGACACAGATGTTGTACCCCACACGCATCTCCATAATCACAACTGCGCCAAGGCAGTTTGATATAGTGCTGGTCTCAGCAAACTTTGTCTCTTCTGACCCATTGTGCTATGACTGATGTGCTGTGACCATAGCAGTACACTCACGTGAGGAAATCTGAGCCCGTGCAATGGTGCAGTCCGCACAGAAATGTCACCAGCATAGCGTGGTCCGCAACAGCAACACACAAGATGTGCTGGTTCAGTCTCTTTCATATCTCAAACAGTGCACAATGTGTCACACATCCAGAACAAGCCATCAATCCACACATCACACCAAGCGCCGCATGCAGCCCGCAGGCACAGTGAGTGATGTTTCTTAGCCAGGGTGTGAGCCACCAATTTGGCATCTGCCGTGGCTGCAAATCAGCCATGAGCTGCTTGACTGCTTTCAAACATCCACTGAACACACACACACACACACATGCACATGGGTGTGGCTGTTGGTGCCAACACACAAAGCAGAGAGTGCACCATGCACGCCTGCACACCGTCACATCATGTCATTGAGCGCGTCGCCCAATGAGCCTGCGGTAGGGCCAGCAGCTGCCTGTGCTCAAACACCCAGCCATTGCAGTGCGCGTGTGGTGCAGATCAGCCAAAACCCATGTTCTGCAGGTCCATCAGCATGCTGTGTGTGCTTGGAGGATACATGCACTGCCAGCTGCCGGTGCTGCTCGGCCGCTGCTGCAGCTCTTGAGCCACAGTCAGCGAGCCTCCTGCAGACACGAGGCCGGGGCCTGCACTGTCCAGCACACCAACCTGCACCAGTCCTGCAGGTGGCGGTGCACTGAGTGCCTGCAGGGAGATCACACCCTGCACCGGCTGCTGCTGCTGTTGCAGGACGTACCCGCCATCCAGCACGAATGCCTGGGCAGGGAGGGAGCTGATTCCTGCAGGTGCAATGGTTGCTGCAGGCAGCTCAATCTGCAGCACCTGCCCAGCAGCCATGGCAGCGCTGGCGCTGTTGACCACGGTGGGGTCAGGGACCTGTACCCAGTGTGTTGGCTGGCTGCTGCCAGGCATGTTGCACTGCAGCACCTGCTGGTTGCTGCCAGGCTTGTTGCACTGCAGCACCTGCTGGGTGTTGCCTGGCATGCTGTACTGCAGCACCTGCTGAGGCTGGGGCTGAGGGGCCTGCTGCGCCTGCAGCACAACTGCGCCCTGCACGCCGCCTACTGACACCACTGGCAGACCTGCGTTCGATACAGGTAGGGTGACGGTGGCGTATAACCAGCCACAGCACTGCCGCTTGTGCCCTGCCCTGTCTGCAGCAGCACCACCTGCGGCTGTGGCTGCTGCTGCTGCTGCGGCGGGCAGCTGCTGCACGTATTGTGCAGGGTGCACTGCAGGATTGAAGTTGGGTGTCCTGGGTGTGCCGCAGGCTGGCAGGGTATTGACCACGATGACTTGCTGTGGCTGTGGCGACTGCTGCGGTGTTGGCACCATGCCCGGTGGCACCTGCATGCCAGCCCAATCTGAGGCAGACTGGCCAGGGCAGCCTGTGCTTGTGGAGGGGAGCAGGCCCCCTCCTGTTGGGTGCTGTCCCTGCCCTTGCGCCTGCGCCTGGCGCTGCTGGTAGCGGTTGCCCCTGTTGAGCATGGCACCTGAGGACCAGCAGGCCTCTGGGGGCGGCAAGCTGGGATCCAGGGGCTGCGCATGCAGGAGAAACACACAGGCAGCAGCACAGGCAGCAACAGCATCAGCACAGGCAGTGCGCCAGCAACCTGCAGTATTTGACTGGCAACTGCACATGCTGCGATACAGGTCAGCACAGCTGAGGGGGACAACAGAAAGGAAACCCCCAGCACACAGAGTCAGCACAGCTGAGGACCTGCAGGAAAGTAGGCACGCAGGACAGGCTGTATAGAACCCTCACCTTCAGGTCAGACATAGAGTGTGCGTAAAAGCACACGGAGCGGATGCACTTGGCGCCAAACTGGCACAGTTCTGTCTTGAAGCGCTGAGGGTGAAGCCAGTACCTACGTGTGGCATCAGCACGACCACCTTGAGCAACAATTCTTGTTGCAGAAACGCGGCTGGTGGGTGTTTGCTGCCTGTGAGCACTGCTGATGTGAAAGTCTCTAGTTGTATCTGTGTGTTGCACATGTGGCATAATTGTGTGCTGCTGGTGCCTACTTTTGCCCATGGCAGGCATGGTCTGCAGCTTATGACCAACCATGCAGCTGCAAAGCAAGTGACAGCCCCTGTCAGACGCCTGTTCCACACACTGGTTGCATGCAGGCCGACATGCAGGAAAGACCAGGCCTGCAGGAGAGGGAAGTGTGCTGCCAATCAGACACCTACTCAAACATGTTGTGGGCGTGGGTGCACCTGTCTCCCAGCGGGCAGTTCTCACACTGCAAGACAGCATGCAAACAATATGTCAGCACACGCTAGATCGCAACAAGGCTTGACTGGCTGCCGAGACCCATGCAGGCTCAGCTCTGTGCCGGCACGCTGCACAGAAGCCATGATATGCTGCTGGCATGCTATGTTATACTCCTGCGACAGCTGGTTCTGGAACCAAAGGGTGGTGCATCAGCTTGTGCTGAGCTGCTGCAAGCCAACTGCCACGGCCAGCACACCTGCTTGGCATAGTGGCAGGCGATGGGCAGATGTGGGTGCTGGCCCAGATTGCGCCTAGCTGCACGCTCGCCCACATGTTTGCAAGGGCAGCTAGCCCAGTCGTCTGCAAACACGGGCAGCACAGCGAGAGATTGGGTTTGAACAGCTGCTTCTGCTATACTGCCTCATGCTGCAGCGGGGGGGGGGGGGGGGCTGTAAGTGTTCCAGGGCCGCAGGCAGCAGCACGAGGCTGGCCAAAGTTTTGCATGTCAGCTCTAGCCCAGGTACGACTTACGTGCATATCTCCTGCTGCAAGGCACCACCTGCACAGACAGACACAAGTGCGCACACACGGCCCCAAGGTCAAGGCAGTTGCACCCATCCGTGCATGGCGGTTGACTGCAGAATTGTGCAGTCTGCAGACCAGAGACCTGTGCGGCTGCAGGAAGCTGCAAAACGTGAGCTTGAGGTACAGCTTGGCAGGCCACTGAGGCCCAACAGGGCAAGCACTGGCTCACATACTGATCTGGTACAGGACCTGCAGCTGCTGCAATGCAACTGAACTGAGCTGTACAGCAAGAGATAGCATGCTCGCGCCTGCACGGCAGCTGCCCTGAGAATAATGAGAATTAGTGACTATCGCTTACCTTGTAGTAGGTCATCATGTAGTCGTCCGTTGGGCGTCCATCCTGCGGTGTCAAAGTTCATCACGTTGTGGTCGACGGAGCCAACGTTACTGGCACTGGTCAGACGTCCCATGCAAGCCGTAAGCGGGGTTTGGCACACCTGGCTTCCTAAATCGTCCAACAGTGGAGGGCCCTGGATGTTTGGTTCGCTTTCGTTTCCTCCAGGTCTAGCCATCGCTGATTCAGGGCAGGTTGGTGCTTGTTACAATGACACAACCAAAGAGACCCGGCTCTCAATGTGGAGTAAGGTTGGGCAAATGACGGGCAAGCCCTGGATGTTGAGTAACCAACACCCATGGCTACCAAAGAGGTGGCCTGCTGGTCACTCAGTAGCCAGCAGGTCCCTTGCACACCCCTTGCAACAATAACGAAAACTGGCTTGATGATCCAGGCTAGAAAATGCTTGCTGCAAATCAGCCACAAACCCCCATATGTAGTCAAGCAGAGTCAAAACTTCATGTCACAAAACCACACGCCTGGCAGCCCTCATCATGCTGCCTGCCAAATCATACACCGTGTCCCTGGCCCCAAATCCCGTCCGCACAAAGTGTGCCTTTGAGCTGTCGGAATGCACATGGCTAAGCTTGGAGGCTCCACAGTGTCCGTACGGAAGCCGTGGGACCCTCTATGCCCTTGATTTTGCTCTCCTGTGGGGGCCCAGCTTAAAATCGCCTGGAGTTATCTTATGGTTGTTTGGGAGGGGCGGCAGGCTTAAGGCCGTGAAATGAACGTATGTAACGGGTAAGAGCAGCAGGGTTTACTGGTCCAACAAAAAACTTCACCTTTCACCATTGGGTGGCGTCGGTGTACGTGTTGAAGCTTTCTTGCATGCACGCCGAATCGAAGCTCGTCACCGCTGACCATGTGAGGGCATATGTCTGTTCTGTCTGGTAACTCCAACTGCATGTGATTTTGCCATGTTGTTGACAGCTGCTCCATTGAGTGCCTCAATCTGTCCTTTCTCGTGACTGGTCCGTTTAGCCTGTTGCACAGCAACTTGGATGCTGGGCACAGCCTGCAGACTGCATCGTGCTGCCACCACCGTGCCCGGTGCCCGTGGCACGCCTGCTGCACCCATGGCTGACTGTTCGTTGTGCTTTAGCTATTTTGCGGCATTTTGTTTCACTTAAATGCATTCCCACAAGTTTTGAACAGCACACCTGCAGCGCCTGGCTGAGGCAGTCCGCACAGGTTGAGAAGGGGGTGTTGACTCTCCTAACTCCCTGTCACACCCCATGTAGCGGAGGGGTAACTGGTGGGAGTTAGTGATTCTGCTTGCACAGCTGTGATGTACGTGGTCTGAAAGGGCCAAAGCGACGTAGTGGAAATTTTACCTCCCGTAAGCTCCCAACTTCCATGATTACTGGCCCCTCAAGCCATTTTTAGCTCCCAACTCCCCCCAAAAAGACCCTGTTCAGGGAGTTAGTGGGAGTTAGGCACCCAATCAAGGGAGTTAGCATTGGCATGTCACAAGGGTTATTTCCCACCATTTTTTGGGCCCAGTTTCAACCAGCTATCGTCCAAACCAATGGCAAGTCCCCACACACCAAGGCAAGGCATGGGACGCAGCAGGGGGTGGGCAGCGGCTGACCAGCAGGCAGCGGCATGCACACCAGCAGACGGCACAGCAGGGCGGGAGGCACCCACAGAGCGGGCGGCAGCAGCAGGGCAGGGGGCAACAGCAGCAGCCAGTCATGAGCACCAGTGGGCGCCAGATCAGGCCATCAGGTTGGCAGACTAGCAAAGGTGTGTTTGCGTCAGCGTGTTTTGGGGCGGGTGGGGGTGGGGGAGGCCTGCAGTTCTGCTGCAGTTTGAGGCCAGGCATGCACATCCTGTGCAGGTGCAACAGCCCACGGCGGAGCCTGGGGCCCCTGGGTCCTTACAGGTGCACATCCTGTGTTCTGAGCAGCCAACTCCCCTGACTCCCTGGCCAAAACCCCTAACTCCCTATTCATGCCTTGCTCCTAACTCCCACTAGCTCCCAACTTCCTTGATTTTTGGCCTTCAAGCCATTTTAAGCTCCCAACTCCCACAAAATTCCTCATTTTTATAATATTTGGGAGTTGGTGGGAGTTAGTGTGCACATAGCCCTGTGAGGCTTAGTACAACCTATCTGTCATTTTACTTTTACTAACTCCCTCCATTTACCCCTCTGCTACATGGGGTGTGACAGGGAGTTAGGGGAGTCAACACCCCCTTAGGTTGAGCTGGCCCAGTGGGGTGCGCCGTGGCCAGCATCTACTATTCAGACAGGTGGCAGCCTGCATGGTCAGTGGTTGACCATGGTACGGTAGGGCGCAAAATCTACGACATGCTGCATGACCCTGCTGTCCAGTTGAATCAGCAGGGCTTGGGGCAGCAGTAGCAGGGGCAGGGCAACAGAGCTGGGTCCATGGCCAGGGGCAGCACTGCACCCACTTTGCACAGCAGCTGCCTTGCAACACTATTACGTGCGCTTTCAATCCTAAAATAAAAAAAACACTCTCACATAACGCAGCTGGCGCCAGGACTGCACGAGCTTCCCTCCGACGCATGAGATCACTGGGGGAGGGTGCTGCTCGAGGTGTGTTCATACCCTTTCGTGGTGCAAACGCAGTGGTTGTACAGACAATGTGGGACAATGTGTGCTGCCTGGTCGCTGGTACTTCCCACATTGTCTGTACAACCACCAGCCTGGCAGGTGTTGACACCACCACTCCCACACTCAGTGACTGACAGCAGTGACTGCACCTGTCACCCTTTGCACGCCACACCTATACTTGCATGCAGCGTGTATATCTCGAGCTTGATGAGCCTTGAAGAAGGCAAAACTAGTCGGCTACTGTAAATTCGTTCACCACACATGCACAATACCATACGCATGCGGCCTGGGTGGCTGGTACTTCCCACATTGTCTGTACAACCAACTTTCTTAATGTTCTTGTCGGTCGTGGCCGAAACTAGGCCGAAACTCAAGTGGTGCGAGAATAACAGGTTGGCCTCAACGGCCTGAGGTACATGACGTTGGTCTCGATAGCTATATCTGTAACATTCCGTGTGAGTTGTGGTAGTGGATCGTGTACAGCCCTTAGCTGCTGGTGTCCTGGGTCAGGTGTCGTCAGGTGACGCAATCAGTCAGCGGTGACTCAGTCCGTGTCCAAGGAGAGGCCGAAACGAGAATGCGAGCACGACGCATATGCACAACATAGGTTACGAAAGGTTTGATGGACAGGATAGCGGCACCAGCAGAGCCCTGCTCAGTACGACAGAGCTCAAGATGGTGGGATCAGCAGACCTGCTAGACAGCCTCGCTGCCTTGACCTACTGGCAGGCAGGCTGCTGCGTGGGACTGCTTCAGGGCTACGCATACGCAGCAGCAGAGGCTTGCCACGTCCTCGGGCTTACTGATGCAGAGCAGCAACTCAGGTGGCTCCTCCCCCACCCACAGGTGAGCATAACCCTAGTCTTGTACAGTTTGCCTGCGCACATATGAACACTGAGGTGACCATCATCCGAATTGAGTGCCTACTAGGCGACAGCAGACCATAAAGTGCATTGCTGCCCCTGCACATGCCCCCCCCCCTCCTTGCCAACCGCCAACTGTCCTCGACAGGGAGTCAACACTGCTATCGGGGAAGACAGCAGCAGGGGGTCCGACAACGCCACCCTCATGAACAGCACCTCCCGGTCAACGCCAGTCAAAGGTGGGAGCATACAGGGCTTACCCCTTACTGTTGGGTCCGCAGGCGCAGCCAGGGGAGGCATAATACCAGCGCTGCATGCATTCGTGCATTAGGACCACCCCTCCCCCCATCGAAACGTACCAATGATACCCAAAGCATTGCTGGCTGCTGCCGCATCAGCACTGCACAGTGCTGCGCAGCAAGCAGCATTCATGCATTGAGGTCTGCACCGCTCTGCCTAGGGAGCCAACCGCTGTCGCTACTGTGCTTGGTGCTGGCGGCAGCAAACACTCTGTAGCCCAGCATTCGTGTCAGGGAGTTCACCACACTTCCTTTTTGTCCCCATCTCCCACCCTACGGCATGAGGCGCTGATCACAAAAATTTCAAATCCTCCTTAGCACTCCTTCCAGGTCACCACACAGCCTGCATCCCCAATGCCCAACCCACTCAGGACTTGCATGCATTGTCCAAAATGGCATTCCCTGCCAGGACCACTTGAGCTGGGACATACACCAAGGAGGTACTTTGGTCATTGGACACACCATGATTCCACAAAGTGCCAAAGGTGTGGCTTAGTAACCTCTTTACGTTGGTAACCTATTTACCGTATGCTCTGCAGGCCCCACCCCTCTGCCTATGCCTGCTACATGGCCTGCAACACCTCCACCAGCAACACCAGCAGCAGCAGCAATAGCACCAGCAGCACCACCACAGGCAGCAGCAGCAGCGGTTCCAACAGCGACAGCAACGCCGCTGCCGCTGCCAGCAGCAACAACAGGTGCTGCATATCTTGCCGCCGGCACAACCTATGCTGGTGTTCAAGCAGCAGCAGCAGCAGCAGCAGCAGCAGCAGCAGTGCCAGCAGCAGCTGCAGCAGCAGCAGCAGCAGCAGTGCCGCTGCCAGCAGCCACAGCACCCTCTCTGCAGCACTGGCATGAAAATGCAGGGCTACAGACAGCAGCAGCAGCAGCAGCAGCACGGACAGTACCTGATGCCCTTGGTGCACCTTCTGCACTCCCTTTGCTGCTGATTCCCTCTCTGCCACCAACTGACAGCACAGCAGCAGCACTAGCAGGAGTGGAACCTGTGCCAGCAGCAGCAGCAGCAGCACTAGGCCCCTCAGCAGGGGTTGAGTTTATACCTCTGACAGGAGAGCTAGAGCCCCCACGCTTCAAACAGATCCCTGCACATGAAATGCACTCAGAACACCAGCAGCAGCAGCAGCAGCAGCAGCAGCTCCCTGATGCTGACTCAGCACTTGAGCAGCAACTGCAGCAGCAGCAGCAGCAGCAGGAGGAGGAGGAGGAGGGTGTGGCAGGTGTGAGTGAGGCATTGGCAGAGCTTTTGGAGCACCGGCTGTCCAGCCATGCCTTGGACAACATCTCCCCCACCACCACTGCCACCACGTTGGCGTCCTTTGCACACCTCGACGAGGAGGGGGAGGAGGGGGAGGAGTTCCTTACTGGCAGCTCTGGAGTGGATGTGGGAGTGGGACCGGTGAGATGGGTACATATTTGGGGGGGGGGAAAGGGCCACGGCATTCTACCCTAGGACCCAATCAAGGGGTGTTTGAAGGGGGTTACACCCAGCACGAGCATCCGATAAGGCTTATGCTGCTTATTACCAACTTAGCAGAGCTGGCCTTCTATCTGCCCATACTGTTCTCCCTGGCCTCTGCTGGGACGGTCAACCCGGATCCCACCTTTATGGTACTGTCGTCATTCCATGTGCCATTTGAGGGAGAGCTCAACATCGCCATCACCGGCAACACAGGCTTGCTTTGCTACACAGCAACTGTCTCTCGGCACTCCCCCCCCCCCCCCCCCCACACACACACACACCGGCAACTTCCAGTTCAAAACTTCCATTCGCTGCTGTACCACAGTTGGAGCCAGTCGAGGGAGAGCTTGACATCGCCATCACCAACAGCACAGGCAGCACCCTGCTGCCTTCAGACCCCCTCACTCCAGACGGCGGGCTGGCAGCAACAGCAGCAGCCGCCGCTGCTGCCGTCGCTGCTGCCACTGGCGTCGATACTACTGCACCGCTTGACAGCAACAGTAGTGCTGACAGGCTAGGCAGCAGCAGCACAGACGCGATTGGGGCCAAAACTACCAACAGCAAACCCACAAGCAGCAGCAGCAGCACCCAGCTGCGCTTGATTCCCACAGTCACCACCGGCAGTAGCAGCCCTTTCTCCACAGCAGCAGGGGGCATCGGTGCTCCCCGTATCGTCACTAATGCTGTTAGTAACAGTGTTGCTAACACCCCAGTGGGTCTGGTGCAGCCCGGCAGCCCCCGGCCAGAGTACAGAGTGGGCCTGCCTGCACAGAGGTTTGTTGCAACCACCACACCGCCCCTGTCAAGGGCTGGCAGCAGTGGCAGCAATGGCGGCAGCAGTGGCAGCAGTGGCGGCAGCACCCCCAATGTAAGTTCACAGTTCAACGCATGTTTTGTGCGGCAAACTTCGCAGCCGTCGGCGGCAGATGCTGGCCCACGAGCAGTAGCAGCAGCAGCAACAGGGGTTGCGCAAGGTGCTGTGAAACCCAGCAAGGGAGTAACCTTTGCAGAGCCGGTCGGCAGCAGCAGCAGCAGCGGCGGCGGCACTGCTGCTCCTGTCCACAGGGGGTTGGCGGCTCCTGGGGCTGGTGGGAGCTCAGCAGCAGCAAAGGCAGCAGCAGCAGCAGCAGCAGCAGCAGCAGCAGATGCTAGCGCGGATGGTGATCAGAAGAAGCGTGGAAAGGGGCTGTTTGGCAGGTGGAGGCGTTGAATGCAACACCAATGCTTGCAGCGGGTGCAGCCTACATGCGTGGACGGTTGTGTTGCTAGTTGAGATGGGCCCCAGCCAGTGCAGTTCTAGTGACAGTCTGCAGTGAAATGTGTGTGAAGACTTGGGCAGACTCCTGCAGCAGCAGCAGCAGTGTAACACCAGACACAGTACTGCTGAGTGTATCAGGGTCTCACTCCGTGGATGGAGGGCTGTGTGGTTGATTGCCTCATTTGTGTGGTCGTGCAGTTGCAGAACTGTTGCGGTGCCTGCTTGTTTCAGGCGTGCGTGCGTGCATGCATGCATGCGTGCGTGTGTGCGTGCCATGCTAGGTGTTGTAGTGGCCAGTTCACGTTGAATGCGTTGAAAACTGGCGATCAATCAATCAATCAAAGGATGTATGTTCGTGTCGTAGTCGGAGTCGTGTCGAATCTGTGCAAATGTGCGCAAATACGCTGTGGACGATCCCTGGTGACCATCTTTCACTTTAGCTGAGGGGCGTGGGGCAGCATCTGGCTGGGGACGTTCTGTCCCCGTCAGCATCGCAACTCTTCCTTGGAGAAAGCAGCTGGGGCGTCGTGACCGCGTTATCACAATCAGGTGCACGTCTTACGTTTGTTCTGTGCTTTTGTGAGCTCCCATGCGGCCCCATGCAGCCGTGAGGTGTGGTCCGACTCGGATTGCATGTCTCGATACATCGCTATCACTTGCATAGGCTTCATGGCTGTGTCAATGAGCGTGTACGGCCATATAAATTGCATGCACGCTATAGTGCAGGGCCCCCACGGCCCTGCTGTCGCTCACAAGCACTGCAGCACCCCTTCCCAGCAGGACAAATCAACCACTGTCATGGCGCCCGAAGCAGACCGCCTCGCTGCAAACAGGCCGACCCCGGCCTTGCTGGAAACCACTTAAGCAACCCAGCTAATCACAGGCCCAAGTGGCCTGCCTGGCGAAGAGCAGTGTGCCCCAGCAGCAGCATACTGCTGCATATATGCAGCAGCGTCCAGCCAAGTCACAGCAAATGCAGCTGGCAAAGGTTGCATGTTGGTCTCTCTACGTGTTGTTGGTCCCGTCAATCCTAGACTCCTTTATTGGGGCGGCCAGTGACTACTGGTCGGGTGTGCATGGTTGCGCTGCGCTGGCAGTCGCTGTAGCACACCGAGGAGGTGTGTGGGTTCAACTCCCATGCTTTTTGGTCCGGGCACTGGGCACCTCCTGGTATAGGGGTGTTAGGCGATTTCATTGGTGAGGCTTTGCCTCGGGCCCCCGGCAGTTGGGTTCGCCTGATTGCGCTGTGTGTGGCCAGCCAGTGGGATTACGCCCCCCCTGGTAAAACCAAAAAAAAAAAAATGGCGCTGGACCCAGAGGTGTGCTAGCCTAGTAGGGCGTGTTTTGGAAGAATACATACCATCGTACTGCTGCTGCCCCTGCATACAGACAACTTGCGTGTAACACAGGGAGAGCAGCATTGCATAGCACAAAGGCCCCTCCAGACGGTAATGTAACAGCAGCTTGACAGCTTATTACACCACTGGAGATGCTGTTGAATGACCTAGATATCATTTGTTGAATGACCTGGATATTATTACTGTGCCCAGGTATTGCTCGAAGAGCCTGACAGAGTGGCAATATACATCGGCTATGTGCCCACGCCTGCTAATAGGACAGATGGTGTCAGAGTGAGCACAGGGGCGCTGATAGATGTGATCCAATGTTTGGTTGTTGTACGATGTGCAATAAATGCAAGACTCAGCCTGCCGTGGTGCTGGCTGCCCACTTGCTGACTCAGTGCACACTTGCAGTTAGCATCTGGTTGTCTTCCAAAGTAAATGTGCCTCACACTGAGATTGGCTTTGCAATTCGAGAGCATCGTGTGCATTGGAGCGGCGGTCTGAGAATTGCACTGGCCGTTGGTTTATGTTGGCGGGTTCATTCAGACTCATCAGAGTGGGCGCTGTGGTGGACCCCATACTTCATCTATAGCCCACAGATGTGCAAATTCCAGCATGTACGGCTGTATACCAGCTGTCAAAGCATTGAGCTGAGCACGATGGTGGATATAGGTGTTTGATGAGCAGGAGATAATGCGCTTGCTGGGAGTCTTTAGCTTACCAAAGTTGACAGCATGTCCATCACCTGCTCACATAGCGTGATGTTTGCGCGTTACGTGATTCAAAATTGCTTATGAGGAAGAAAATTCTACACATGCATCTCACAGTCAACAATGTTATACCGGTACATGGATGGAAGCAGCAGACCGCTCGCTCGATGTCAACAGACGCAATTTTTATCGTTTGTACCTACTGTGCTGTCGCAATGCACCCCGGAAATAGCTGAAGGCTGCTCCCGCCCTGTCGGCCCGCCTTTTTCCACTTGCAGCCCCTGATTCTTGAACGTCAACAAAACGAGCACTTACATAATGATATTACCAACTGAAGGCGTTATTTAGCGTTTACGGTGAATGAGGGGTCAGCATGAGGCCACTAGGGCCGCAGTGCAGTGAACCCGGTGAAGCACGCCATGCGGTCGAGTGGTTATGCAGGTATGTTGAAATAGATTACAAATTGCAAAATGCTGCGTTACGCGTGGCGGTTCTGCTGATGCATGCATCGACAGCACCAGCAGCACTGGGGATGCGTACTGCATTCTGCTGCACACCAAGCATTCTGCTGCACACCAACTCACTTCAGCCTGCCTGGGCGTAGGTGAAAGAAATGAACGGCAAAGTTGGCGTGCACGTGAAGACATGTCATCTGAAAGCTCAGGACAGCAGCAGCAGCAGGCTCACCCCCCAATTCAGCACCTGCTGTCACCACAGCAGTCGGCTCAGTCAGATTTGATTGGGGCCTCCTGGTCCCAGGATGGAAGGGAATTCGGCACAACGTCTTATCAGATGAACTCAAGGTCTAGTGTTGAAGGCCGTTCCAACACCCCACTGTCCCCTGGGTCTCGTCAGGGGCATGAGCTGTGCAGGGGTTCTCCTCGAGGGCTGAGCCAGCAGCACCACTGGCACAACAGCAGCAGCATGCGGCAACAGCAGCGGCAGGAGGCACATCCCCTGCGCAGTGATGCAGAGCATGCTGCTGCCGAGGGCTTGCACAGTGCCAGCACAGCTGCAGGACAGGGGCCCGGCAGGCCCTACTCACGCAGCAGCAGCCCTGTGCAGCGCCGGCTTGCAGAGGCTATGGCAATGGAGGCCAAAGCTGCTGCTGCTGCAGTGCTGCGCAGTCCTGCAGGGTCCAGCACAGCCAGCATGCCAACAGGGGCTGGCAGCGGGAGCAGCGCGCAGCCTGCGGCAGCAGGAGAGCAGCATCGGGGGCAGAGGGTGGGGGAGAGGATGCAGTCCCCGACTCGCTCACCGAGGCATGCTGGTGAGTGCTGCAAGATGCAGCCAAGCCATAACGCGCCATGCATGGACTTGTATACTCAGGAGGCGAGGACCCTTGCCAGCACATAGAGCGCCCAGTATGCTTGCTGCAGGCTGTCCTGGAAGGGAGTTGCCCCCAACAAATGCACGGTGTCCCAAGTCAGGTTCAAGGTGTCACACTAGCCATTGCACACACGCATGCAGAAGCTTTTTAAGTCCATGTTACATGCAGGATGTGGGAGGTGGGTGACGAAAGCATTTTAGCATCAACACCTATGCCTGGCCTGTTGCTGTGTGTGCATGCTGTGCAGATTCTCCTGTTCCTATCTGTGCTGGGGTGGTTGGCACGCACCTGTCAGCGTCCAACGCCCTGCAGAGTGAACCTTCAGGAACGTTCAGCACTGGGAGGGAGACAGCAAGCCCTGCAGGCGACATGGTGCGCATGTGATTGGTTTTGGGGCACCAGGGGAGGGAGGGGGGGGGGGCGTAGGCATAATCCAACTGGCTGGCCTTACACACAGTGACGAAGCCAACAGCCAAGGATCGGAGGCAAAGCAAAATTCCAACAGCCGCTGTGCGCATGTGTGCATGGTGTACACAGCAACAGCTGGTCAGAACGCCTGTATGGTTATTGTGCATGGCGTTGTGTATAGACAACATACCAGCTGATTAGCGTACAGTGTTCCACGGCACGCAGGAAGCACCCTCCATGCTGCCGTATGTACAGCAACACCTTGATTTGGACTGCACCAGTGCGCAAGGAACTCCTGTGTGTAAAACTTCGACACACTTCCTGCACAAAGCAAGCATCCAATACCGTTACATTGCTGCATGCTGTGCTGACGGGCACATGCAGGTGTCACCACGCCACGGCCGGCCAGGCCACGCCTCCCCCTTGGCACACCAGATCACACTCAGTCCCCAGAGCAGTGCTGATTGGCATCACAGCAGCAGCACTCCTGCACAGCAGTACGCACACCACAGCAGCAGCAGCCGGCTGCTGCAGCAGCAGCAGCAGGTTTGGGGGCAGAGTCCTACGGCTGCAGCAGCTGCGGCAGCCGTGATGGCTGCTTTTGGGGACTACAGGCCTGCTGTGCAGCAGCACCTTCCCTCAGAGCACTCTAGCGGCGGCATTCCTGGCAATGATAGCCACAGCCGCGGGAGCAACGGCGGGCCTGAGCACGAGCTGAGCTTTGCAAATAGCCCTGCAGGAACGGATGGGGGGTCAGGCAGCAGCGCTGGAGGCGCTGCTGGAGGCATGCCAGGTTTTGGCGGGAAGTCCAGCGTTGCAGACATGTCCTGCAACAGCAGCTTCAGGATGCAGCCGGGGGGCGCAGGGTACATGCAGGACGGCGGTGCTCAGGGCGTCAGTACAGAGGGGCAGCTGTCAGCACAGAGCTGCAGCAGCAGTCCGAATAAGCAAGGCCGG
Source organism: Desmodesmus armatus (assembly GCA_007449985.2). NCBI lineage: Eukaryota > Viridiplantae > Chlorophyta > Chlorophyceae > Sphaeropleales > Scenedesmaceae > Desmodesmus > Desmodesmus armatus. The sequence continues at coordinate 340,375 of VIIQ02000020.1, forward strand.
CTGTTCAAGTGCTGCTTCCTCACCACGAACAGTGCAACAGCCAGTCCTAACACATCCGGTGCTGGGGCAGCACAGCACCCCAAGGGCGCCCAGGAACACCCTGGGTTTAGCCGGCTGGGCTGCAACAGCCACAGCCCAGGAGGAGATGCCGGCCACTTTGACGGTGGCGGCTCAGCACAGCAGCATGCGTGTGCTGCCATGGTTCCTGCAGGAGAGCGTGCTGAGTGCAGGAGGGACTCCTGCGCAGCAGACGAGCACTCCTTCTGCAGTGCAGAGTCGGTTGCAGCCACCTCTTGGACTGGCAGCTGTGCTGGGACTGAACGTGACATGACAGCAAGCTTCAGCAGCTCTCATGCAGACAGGCTGCACTTCCCGCTACAGCCGCTGCCACCGCCCCCTCTGTGGGCCAGCCCGCTTTTCCCGCCTCCGGAGGGGTACCTTCCTGTCGGCGTGGAGGAGGAGCAGCACAGTGCGCACGTTCACTTTGCCCAGCGCGTCAAGATGCTGCGCATGCAGGCCGCATCCGCTGCAGCCGCAGGAAATCCTGCAGGACATGCATGCAGCGATGCATGTGCTGACGAGGACGGAGACAGCATGCAGTGGTACGCCAGTGATGATGGCGGGGACAGCACTGCAGGACAGCAGGGTCAGCACGGCAGGGTCCAGCACGGCATGCAGGAGGAGCGGAGCAGCCCCAGGATGGGCCTCATGCCTCCTGCACCCCCTGCAGGAAACAGCGACAGGTGCAGTATGCCTGCGCGGCCGCAGCACCAGCACAAGCACCAGCAGATGCTGCCTGAGCAACGCGAGCACCAGCACAGTGGGCAGGGACAGCCAGAGGAGGTCAGCCGTGCTGACATAAAGCAGCCAGTGACAGTGGCTGGCCTGTCAGTGAAGACCAAATCCGAGTGGAGCCCCGACTCTCCTGCTTCATCCAAGGGGGATGGCATCAAGGCTTTCTTCCAGGTTAGCTAGGGCTGTGGATTGGTGCTTGCAGTCCCACAAACGCTTCACAGCATCCATGTGCAACATTGCTTCTGTTTATGCATGCTGTCCACATGTGCTGTCCTGCCAGGCAATGCAGTAGTAGTAGTCATGACTCATGCGTATGCTAGTACACAGGTTCGTAGGGGCTATTGCATGACATCTGCACAGTGCGACAGCCTTGCAGAGCTTCTGTTGAACAAAGCATTCACAACACCGCTATTCAAAGCATCCACGGCACCGCGATTGCTGCATGCTGCTTTACTTAATGCACATTGCAGGAGCCCGCCTTCCAGCCCTTCACTGCTCCCAGTGGCATGTCATACCTACATGACCAGATGCCCCGGCAAGCCCCTCCAGTGGTGGTCATGCACGCAGGCATGCAGCAGCTAGACGCAGCAGCATCTTTTGGCGGGAAAAGCACCAGCAGCTCTGCCACAGGGACCCCCGGTGCAGCAGCAGCCAGCACACAAGTCCAGCACAGCTGCTGCGGTGAGCAGCTTCCTGCAGGAGTTCTGCCTGAAGCAGACAGAGCGGGGCTGGCAGCATCCAGCTTTGATGCATGGCAGCAGGGGGCAGAGCAAGGCCGTGGCGATGGAAAGCCTGCGCAGGGGAGCACCTGCGCTTCCATGCCAGAATGGACCCAGCACAGACCCTCCCCAACAGGTGAAGGGTCCAAGACACCAGCATCTACCTCAGGCGAGCACAGTGCCAACAGCAGCAGCGCAGTGCGCTGCAGCAGCCCACACAGCGGGAGCCACCGGCCACTACAGGTCACAGCAGTCCCTGGCTCCACCCTTTACTCCAAGAAAGTGCCAGACAGCAGAGGCAGCAGCCCGCGCTTTGCGCCCGCCAGGTTCCCGCCAAGCCCCCGGCGCGCCGCCAGTCCACCTCCGGCTGCTGCTACAGCCGCCGCAGCACTCGCTACAGCCAAGGCAGCAGCAGCAACAGAAGCAGCCGAAAAGGCGCAGGCAGCAGCGGATGCCGCTGCTTCTGAGGCCCGCACAGCAGCAGCACGCGCAGCTGCAGTGAGGGTCTACAAGGCTTCTGCTGCTGCTGTGGCGGCAGCTGTTGCAGAACACGAGACAAGCTCTGCCTCTGCCGCTGGCGCCGACTGCACCAGCACCCAGCCAAGCAGTGCATTGCCAGGCCAGGAGAAATGCTCTGCTGTTGCGGCAGCAGTGCAGGCAGGCGCAGCAGCAGCAGCAGCATCATGCAGCGCAGGCCCCAAACAAAGCGCCAAAACAGCCATGCAGCAGGCTCAGAAAGCTACACATGCAGCAGCAGAGGCTTCTGCTGCAGCAGTGGCTGCAGAGGCAAGTGCTGTGGAGGCGGCCACAGCAGCAGTGGTTGCTGCTGTTGCGGAGGAAGCGGCGTCTCGCATGAACTCCCCAAGAATGTTTGAGTCCCAGCTGCAGGCAGAAGCGCCCAAAGCAGCAGCAGCAGCAGCAGCAGTGAAGACGGCCCCCAAAGCCCCTGTTGCAAGTCAAACAGAGCAGGCCACAAAACCTGCAACAGTCGATGCAGGCATGGCTGCGGCAGGAGCGGCAGTGCCAGCTGACAAGGCAGATATGCAGCAGCCTGCACAGCTTGAGGCCAGGCCACAGTCCAGCACCACCGGGGCAGCAGCAGCAGCAGCAGGTGCACCCGTAGGCAATGCCCCTGCTGCAAACAAAGCTGTCAGCACAAGCAGCCAGGCTGGTGCTGCCTCAACTGATGGGTTTGAGGCCCCTGTCGTGGAGTTTACTCGAGCACACACCTCCAACTGGACACACACCACAGAGGGTGGGGCCAACGGGGGTGCAAGTGCTGGTGCTGCAGCTCCTGCTACTGCTGCTGCTGCTGCTGCTGCAACAGCCACAGCAGCACCAGCAGCAACAACAGCAGCAGAGGCAGCAGCTCCTGCTGCTGCTTCAGCAGGTGGCAAGGGTACCGTGCCCAGCACAGGAGGCAGCAGCAGTGCAGCCAGAAAAGCAGCTGCATGCAGGAAGGAAGGTACTACCCAGCAGGTTGCCAAGTCAGGGTCTGGCCCTGAAACGCCCAAGGCTCAGCATGCAGCCACAGCTGCTGTTACCAGCAGCAGCAGCAACGGTACAAGCAGCGGCCCCAACATTGCAGCCAGCAGCAGCAGCAGCAACTTGCGGAAGGCCCTGCTGCTGGCCGGCACTACCAGCAGCAGCAGCAGTGCTGGTGGTGCCAAGACAGCTAGGAGCTATGCAGCCATGAGTGCAGCAAAATTGGGGCTCAAGTTCCCCTCAAGCTCTGCAGGAGGGGCCAAGGCAGCGGCCAGCAGGGCTGGTGGCTTAGGTGCAGGACAGGGTCATGCCAGCACAGTTGGTGGGGCGCCTGCCGCCCGTGCTGCTTCTGTTGCAGGAGCTGTTGGGAAGTTTCCCAGGGTGGCAGGCAGCGGCAGCAGCAGAGGTGCTGTGGAACGGGCAGGCAGTGCTGTAGGGGTGACTGGCACTGCTGCCAACAGCACCAGCAGCAGCAGCAGCAAGCAGGCTGCATTACAGAGCTGTCCAGGTTCAATTGCCCTTGAGATGTTGAAGGAAGCAACGGAGAGGGCACAAGGCAGCACCATCAGCAGCAGCAGTGGGGGCATCGGCAGTAAACTCAGAGCTGGCAGCAGCACAGTGCTGCTGGATTTGGACCGTGAATCCAGCCAGGCAGAGGCGTTCACCAAGCAGTTGCCTGGAAGTACCTCTTCCGTTTCCTGCGGAACAGGACGGGCCAATCAGGAGCTTCCCGCCCAAACCGCTGGGGCAGCACCAGCAGCAGCAACAGGCGAGTGGGGTCAGTTGCCGATCGAGGAGCGGCTTCTCATGAAGCAGCAGCAGCTCATGCAGATGGTGGGACTGCTCAAAAGTGTGCGATCCCGCAGCACTTCACCCAATGGTAGGGCCGGCTCCAAGAACGCATCTCCCCCTCGCAGCAACTCCCCGGTGCCCGCACCTGTCAGGGCCGTTTCTGCCACACGTGCAGCGTACGTGGGTCGTTCTTCCATTAGCAGAAACGCATTTAGCCCTACTAACGAACGCAGCCAGCCTGCTTCTCCTCGCCAGCGAGCAGCAAGCCCAGAGGCACTGGCGCAACTGGCAGTACCCGCATACAGAAAGCAGCAAAACAGCAGGACAGTGTCTCCAGAGCCTTCATCAGTGATCTCGGAGCTTTCAACTGCTGCCCTCAAGGCCATGCGGGCCAGGTCACCGGAGCGCATGGCACGGCCCAATCAGGCACTTGGCGCCAAAAGCGGGGGCACCGCTGCACGGTCAGCCTCACCAGCCAAGCAGAACGACAAGACACCATCACGCAAAACGACTCCTTTGCCACGAGTGGCACAGCTTCTGCACGCAGCAGACGCAGCAACGTCAGCATCTGCTGCTGTGCGTGCTGCCACGCCTTCCAAGCGTGATGCCACTCCACCACGATCAGCAGCAGTGGAGGCAGCAGCAGCAACCAAGGCTCAAAAGGCAACTACACGCAAGCATGGAGGCCCTGTAGCAGTGGCTGCAGCAGCAGCAGCCCCCATGCCCGCAGCCACAGCAGTCTCACCCTCCCTCCCCAAGGCCAGCAGCAGGACTACCTCTCCCCTGCGTTACGCAGGTGGTTCAAGATCCAGTCCAGCAGCACAGGCAGCAGCAGCAATGGCTGCAATGACAGCAGCACCAGCAGGAGGCCCTGGCGAATCTCCCAAGCTGACCAGGAGCCCGCATGCCGCCAAGGTGGACAGCAAGCAAGGCCTGAAGCCCACAGTTGATGCAGAAAAGGCAGCAAAGGTTGTATGGACCCTAGTGGCACTAGATGACCTCCTACCAGGCCTAGGTCCAGAGAGCAGCATCAGCACAGCATCAGGCAGCAGGCAGTCTGTCAACAAGCTCCGTACAGCAGCAGAGACCCTGCTGAACAACCTGCAGGCAGGCACTCAGGTACCCCAGCATGCACTGGAGACAATCCTGCTCGGTGCACAGAGCCTGGCGCAGCAGGGTGGAAGCAGTGTCGACACCAGGCCAGCTGCTGCCACTGCTGCTGTCGCTGCTGCTACAGCAGCTGGGTCTCCTGCAGCAGCTAGCAACCCTTCCAATGCAACCCCAGCAGTGACAGCAGCTAGTGCGCTGGCAGCAGTAACAGGGAAGGACAGCAGTGCAAAGCTCCATGCACTGGCACAGCAGCTAGCAGCGCTCTGTCAGGACATGAACGCAAGGCGGCAGGCTGTCAGCAGCAGCAACGGGGTCAGCAGCGGCACTATCCCAGGGCCCCAGGGCGGGAGGAGCTCTGTGGCGGCAGCTGCTGCTGCCAAGGCTGCTGCCACTGCTGCTGTGGCGGCTGCGGCAGCAATGGATGCTGCTAACAAACAGACACAGAGGAATGAGCAGCAGCAGAGGCTCAAGGCAGCTGCTGCTGGCGCCCAGATCGACACAGCAGCAGCAGCCAGTGCCAGGGTTGCCTCATCAAACCAGCTCAAGCCGCTGCATTCCCTAGCAGCAGCTGCAGCAGCAGGCGCTGCTGCACAGCAAGCAATGGTTACAGCCAGTGTGCGGCTGCCAACCTGCCAGACGCCCCCTGCAGCTGGCACCCGGCACGCACCTTTGGTCACACCTTTGGTCCCGGCCATGGCCTCACCCTTTGGACAGGCCGCAGTGCAGGGCCACAGCAGCAGCACCGGCACCAGCACCACTGTAGTGCCAAAGGCCAGCAGCGGAACCGGTACCCTGGCAGCAATGCAAGCACTGCTGCCAGACCCTGCAAAGGCAGCAGCAGCAGCAGCCGCCTTAGATGCCGCCAGCTCAGCAGCAGCAGCAACACTGGCAAGGCAGGGCATGCGTTTGACTGCAAGTCGCGCCCCAGGTAGCCCTCGCCACAGGCAGCCAGTAGCGCAGAAGCTCCTGCGCATGATTGCCTCTGGCCGCAAGGGGGTCATGTCAAAGTGCCACAGGCTACCGAGCGTTGCCGGCAGCAGCAGCGGCGGCGGCTGCGCCAGCCCCAGAGTCCTTACCGCCTCTGCTGCTGCCAGCCTGCCTAAGTCGCCACTTGGACTAACCCCAGTGACAGCACGCCAGGCACACAACGTCCTGAAGCCCAAGGGTCTGGTGTCCAAGCACTCGAGCTTCCGATTACTAACCCCCTGGCTGAAGAGCAGGGGGCCAGCAGCAGGAGTGAGCGCTCTGAAGCAGTCCCCAGCCATGTTTTACACACAGGCCTTCCGGGCCAGTGCCGGCGGGCCTGATATTGGGGAGACCCGGGTCCGAACCGGGCCGAGCGCGCCGGGTTTGGTCCGTTCTGCAAGTGACACTGCAAAGCATGCAGCTGCACAGCTGCAGCAGAAGGTTGTGGAAGGCAGTGAGGCACTGCGGAAGCTTCTGCGTACCAGCAGTACTATGAGCCGCCTGAGCCTCTACAGCAGCATGTCTTATGCCAGGACAGGGGAGGGCAATGCAGAGGCAGCAGACGAAGAGACTGCGGGCACTGCTGCTCCCGCCATTAGCGCGGCTGAGCTCCAGCACGCACAACACATCCTGTCTGCGTCAGATGCCGCTGCAGGGGCAGGACCCCAGCAGCAGCAGCAGCTGGGGACGGTGTTGGAGGGGGATAGGGAGCTGGAGAGCAGTGCAGGGGGGTCTGCCGTCGAGGCAGAGGGAGAGGCAGGGGCTTCCACAGAGGAGCTGAGTAAGGGGGCTGCAGGGTCGCTGGAGAGGGCCCACAGTAGGGAGAGGCTGACAGCTGGGAAGGTGCCTAAGGGGCCACCCATGATGAGCAGGAGTGCCTACCTGCAGGTAAGTACAGGGGCACAGGGAAACCTCTGACAAATTAAGTGGGGGGTAAATCTTTTGAGGAGGGGGATTACAGGTATTGAATGGGCTTCAGGGTCTACTAGGGTGTAGGAAGGCCTAGCTGGAAGGCATATGGCTTGTGGGTTGGGAATGAGACAGATTGGAAGGTGGAAGGGGGATGAGAGGTGTTGGATTATGTTGGAAAAGGATCGCGTACTTTTCAGAAGCAGACTGTATGCCACACCATGCCATGCTGTCTCCCATTATCCTCAGTCTTCCTGCCAAATCACCACACCGCCCTGTTGCTCCTGCTGCTGCACCTGCTGGCAGCCAAAGCACTGTGTCCTTCCCCACCCCTCCCCACCCTTCCCCACCACTGTACTGTTCCCTGTTCCCTGTGCACTACCTCCAGCAGTTCATGCCACACCATGCCATGTTGTCTCCTGCCAAATTGCCACACCGTCCTGTTGCTCCTGCTGCTGCACCTGCTGTTGTACTCCCTGTGCAGTACCTCAAGGAGCAGTCCCAGCTGCGGCGCCAGAAGGCCCAACAGTACCTCCAAAGCATGCCATGCTGTCCTCATTTCCTCAGTCTCTTGCTAAATTGCCACACCGTCCTGTTGCTCCTGCTGCTGCTCCTGCTGTTGTACTGCCTGTGCAGTACCTGAAGCAGCAGTCCCAGCTGCGGCGCCAGAAGGCCCAGCAGTATCTTCAAGACCACGGCCTACCTATCAGCCCCAGCGGCCTCGCAGCAACTACCACCCCTGGATCCACCCCTCCAGCAGCAGCAGCAGCAGCCAGCAGCCGCAGTTCCAGCAGGAGACAGTCCACAGCAGCAGCCACACGGAGGCTTAGTAAGGACCCAACTGCCGGCCTTGCTGTACTGCCCGACCCAGCTACGAACAAGGTGGCGAGCTGCATTAGCTCGATCCTGATGCTAGCTACATCCGGGGAGGGACAGTTCTGTCCTGCGGGCGCTGTGGCTGTTGTGGGTTCTGCTGCACGGCGCGCTTCTCTGGAAGCCGGAGTTAGCCCTAAGTCGGTTGGTGGTGCTGGCGATGCAGCAGCAGCAGCAGCAGCAGCAGCAGCAGCAGCACCCTTTTCTGCACTTGGCAGCAAAGTTGCAGGGGTGCAAGGATCACGCAGCAAGAGCCCCGACAGTGGCGCTGTCTCCAGCCCAGGAACCACCCCCAGAGGCATCACAGGCTGGGGTTCAGGGTTTGGAGCAGACCCCCACTGGAGCGCAGTAGCAGCAGCAGCCGAGGCTGCTGACGCTGTGCTGGCTAGCAGCAAGGGCGCTACTGCTGCTGCTCCTCCTACTGCTGCCGTTGCTCGCGGTGCTGCTAGTACTACTGCTGCTGCTGCTGCTGCTGCAGCAGCAGTTGGTAACCGCAGGGTGAGCAGAGAAGCCTCTGTGGCCTCGAAGGCATCGAAAAGGGTCACCCTGCAGTCGGACCACAGCAGCAACTCAACCACATCCAACTCTGGGGCAGCAGCAGCGGCTGCTGCGGCGGCAGCAGTGGCAGCAGTGTCGGCCGCAGCCGCCGCAGCAGAAGCTAAGGCTGCTGCTGCTGCTGCCAACAGCCTTATGGGCAGTCTGATGTACGCAGAGCAAGTAGATGCTGCAGCATATGCTGCGTCTCAGCAGCAGCAACAGCAGCAGCAGCAGCTGGCCGAGGCCTGGGAAGCACACCAGCAGCAGCAGCAGCAGCTGGCATGGCAGCAGCAGCAGCAGTGGGGTCCACAAGCAGAGGACTCCGATGACTCCTGTATGTTGCCAAAAGAGAAGCGCTGCCTGCTGCTGTGCCCGCACCCTGAGGTGTCCAGCAATGACTCTGCAGGGACCTTAGACAGTGCGATGTACTATGTTGAGCGAGGTGGCAGGGATGGGGGGCCAGGAGGTAGCGCAGACCTGCTGCAGCAGCAGCTGCTGGAGCAGCAGCAGCAGGCGCTCTGGCAGGAGGAGCAGCAGCGGCTGAAGCAGCAGCTGCTGCTGGAGGAGGAGCATAGGATGATGGAGGTGCAGGGGGCTGGTGTGCAAGGCAGAATGCAGCAGGGTGCGCAGCTGCTGCAGCAGCAGCAGCAGCAGCACAAAGGCAGCAAGAGCAAGAAGGGTCCTGTCAAGGATGAGGCCTTCTGGGGTTTTGAGGAGCAGCTGCTGCGGCAGCAAGTGCTAGAGCACGAGCGGCAGCAGCTGCTACAGGAGCATGAGCAGCAGCAGCTGCTGGAGCGGCAGCTTGCTGACAGGCATGCGCTGCTGCAGCACTGGGATAAGGAGCAGCAGCAGCTGCTGCAGCACTACCACATGCAGCAGCAGCTTTGGGAGCAGCACTGCAGGCTGCAGCAGCAGCGGTATCTGGCGGAGCAGGACGCCGCGTGGGAAGAGGAATGTCGGCGTCAGCAGAAGCGTCGCCACCGGGGCAACAGGCGCCGATACTCGCTCGCAACGAGCGAGGCGACGTCCACAGTCGCGGTCAGCGTCTTCACCGACGACTGCAGTCGCGATGGATCGCCATGGGAGCACCACGCGTCAGCACCGTACCAGCCGCAGCAGCTGCAGCACGCGACGTGCTTGCCCTCCCCGTTGGGCAGGCGGGGCCCCGGACACGCGTAGACGGGGTTTTGCCCTGAGCGGGAGTACGATGTTTGGGTGATGAATGTGCTCTATGCACGGCAACTTCGTGTGGGGAGGCCGTGCGAAGACTGTTGTGGGAACGCCTGGCGGGACGGCCCTTCGTGATGGGGTTCGGCCGGTTCCGGTGATTTGGGTGAGCTGGTTGACGGTCACATAACTATCCCCATGCTTTCGAAGGATCACCGCGTTTGAGCTTACGGTGTGGTTATGGTACGTGGTGGGGTCAGGACCAAGAGCGCGCTGTTTTTGTGCGCCGAGGCTACCTTGATTGGTGACTGCGGTCGAGCAAAAGCATGTGCGCGGCATGAACATGTGGGCGCATATTCGTCTTGTCAAGAACAAGTGGTGATGGGTCGACACTGCGGGATGCAACAGCCAGCTGTTTGTCGCTGCCATGCTGAGTCAGTCTGTTGGCAGAAGCTTCCAAGCAGCTGGCTGCCTTGTCAGACAGGCTGTGCAAGAGTGTGCAGCCCCCTTTTCTGGTGCTGCCCACCTTTCGCTGCTGAGCGGGCGCTGCAATGCTTTCTTGCCCCCAAGGCGCACCTGTGTTTCACCAGGGCAGCGGTGAAGGCCTCTCCGGCGCTTTTTCAAGGTCCCTCCTATGGAATGCGTCTTGCATTTGGTTGCACTGTTGCCCAGGGCTCAGCATCATGTCAGTCAGCCTGATTAGTCAGCCTGATTGGTAATGGTGCGTGGGTGTTCTTTTGTGTCGCAGCGATGCTGAGATTTTCGGCTGAGTGCTGCGGGTTGTGTTGGCAACATCTGCATAGGTACATAGCTTTCATTGATACGTACATATTCATCACACTTAAGTGCTGCCGTACTGTGCTGTGGCAGCAGCAGGCATGTTGTGTGCCCTTGTGGTCACTGCACAAGAAGCAGCGTGGCTGCATGCCAATCTATTTATCTACCTTACTTTAGATGCTGTTGCAGGCATGTCACAAATAGATGCACGCTGTGCTGTCAATCCCCTCAGATACTTCGTGAGTGGCAGTAAGCATCGGGGTGAAGGCGAAGCACAGCTACTTCACATGACCATAGTGGTTGTTGACTTGGTGCTGTTGTAGCAGGTGGCTTGTACACACATGGGGACACAGAGGAGCCAAGTGTCGCCCTCATGCACACACACAACCAGCACGCACTTGCGTGTGCTCTGTTTCATGCTCGGGTTTCTGCGCCCGCCGTCTGCCAGTACTTGAACGCCCTTAGCATGCGACGCGCTTGCCGCAGTGGAGAGCTGCAGCCAATCAACGCCATGTCGGTGGTATGCGTGCAGGAGGATGCCTGAGCAGTTCGGTATGTTGTGGCGATGTATGCTGTGGTGCAGCTTGGATCTCTGTTCTCACAGTGCACGACACCGGTCCATTCCACTTCTATGGTCAACATTGTGGTGTCATCCCTATACTGGGCTCTGTACACTGACAGTCTTATGAATAACCGCGTGTTGCACAACAGCTGCTGATTAGTATGCCCCAGCACAACTGATGCTGCTGCCCCAATGCTCGGTGTGCAGAGACTAACTCTGCCATAATCACACTAGGGTATATGGTGTTTACAGAGCCTTGGGAGTGCTTGGGTTCTGCTTAGCCTTTGTTTTCTTGCGCCTTTGACTGTGGAGGTGTTATGTGGGTGCTGATGGGCTGGGGGTGAATGCTGCACGGTGACTGTGCTGTGCTGTGCTGTGCCTGTGTTGGGCTGCAGAGACGTTTTCAAGTCGTGGTGACTTGTGGCATGTGATATCTGAAGGTTGTCACATGCTTGGACGAGGCTCGCAATGGTGGATGGGGCACTGCAACTCACACATTGTTTCTGCATTCTGTTGAGGGTTACTCATGACTTTTGAAACCCTATGATCACCTTGATCCAGAGTGCCGTGGGCCCAATCAGCTGTGATGATTGCTGTGCTACTTGCAAACAGCACACAGGCAGACTTGACCTGATCGCCCCTTGTGACTGAGGGGTTCAGGGTTTGAGGTTTTGGGTGGCCCCCTAAAACCCTGAACCCAAGCCTTGCGCCACGACCGCGTGAGTGGGGTTTTACGGAGTGTGTTAACAGCAACACCCTGCAGCAGGGTGGATGCAGCCTGTAGCCCACTGTAGGTAATCAGGTGTTGTGGTTTATGAAGAAAGGAAGCACTGCCAACGCATGCCGCAGCAGCAGCAGTGTGGGAGGCTCTGCACCGAGGTCATGACCTACTGACTTCTCTCTTCCTTCTTTTTGGGGCGCATGTTGGTGGCACAGATTGGTGATGCCCCTGCCTACGTGTTAGAGTTCTGGCTTCTGTCTTTGGGATCAGCCCAGTGGGAATGGCATGGGCGGGGCAGCAGGGAATTCCTGCTGCTGTCGGTTTAGGTTGCAAACCTTACCGGGTGCGGTCAGGCTGTGTTGGGTGGTTGGGTCTGCTGCATGCCAAGCAAGCATGAGTGGCTGGCACCTTGCATGTGGGCTGTCTGTGATCACCTATGGGCTGCGGTGGGGCTGTTGTCGCGGTTGCAGACTTGCTGAAAAGTCTGGAGGTTCTCTGTGCAAACCCTGACAGTGACTGCTACAGGGTTTTGATTTGGACCTGCTGCTGCATGGGGCGGCTACCGGGGGCACAATTGTGACAGGCTCAGAATGCCGAGTGATTTTGACCGATGAATACTGACCAGCTATGCATGGTGTGTGGTTTGGCGCCATATGCATGTGGCTGGCCGTGTTGGAGTGACTTTTGACTTGCGGTTTGACTTTCAGGGGGGTCAACAGATGTCAACCTCTCACCAAGGAATTTGTGCTGCTGGTGGGCTATCAACTAGACTTTCTCTTTCTTTGGTTGTGGATTGGTCTGATTACTTTGTATCTCTCACAGAGCGCATGTTGTGCCTTGCAGCAAGGTCCTTGCTGTACGGCAACATAGAGCTGTTGACCATATGTTATATAACACGCACTGTAACGTCAGCACGCCCAATGTGCCATCCGGCCGTCAGTTGGTGTTCGTGACAAACCTGGGCCCGGCTGTGAGCAAGTGCTGCCCTGCAGTAGCCTTTCCCACCCTACAATGTCACTGAATGATTCAAGCAGTACACCATGCCTGACCCCAACTCAAACTTCCTGCACCAGCACAACCCCACTACTAGCTATATGATATGGTAGCACAGGCCCAGTCACTTTTCATCACTGGCACCTTTTCAACAATCACATGTATGCTCAACATGCCTGGTGAGCTCCACTTACAGTCAGTAGTGAAGGCCTTGCCTGGAAGATGCTATCTGTACCCTGCTCTAGACATTCAAGGCAGCGCCAGGTTCACGATGACTCACAGTCCCCAATGTCTAGCAGACTGCAAAGACGTGGCCTCCTCACCATGTAAAGACCCATGGAACGCATGGTGCTTGTCATCTTTAGCGCCTTGTCAACACGCACATGCATGCTCAACATGCATTTGATGGGCTTCGCTGGCAATGAGCACTGGAGAGTTGCTACTAGGAGATGCTATCATCTGTAGATGCTATCACCCTGCTCTGGACATTCAAGGCAGCACGAGGTGCGCAATCACTGACAGTCCCCACTGACTAGCTTACTGCAAGAAAGTGACCTCCTGACAATGTAAGAACGCCATGACCTACCGGAACCCTTATAGCATTTGTACATCGCTGTCCTGTCTTGCACAAGAGAAAGATCACCCTATCGCCAGTGCAAGGTCGATCGTGTGAACTTGACCACCAACCACTGGGTGTTCAAACTCGCTGCTGTCTATGCAGGCTGGCGGCTGGTCAGGACCCCAAACCATTCAAGTTGAGCAATCAGTAACTCTGGCCGTGCTGGTTCAAGCTCTGAGCAAGGAAACAGTTACCAAAGAATCTTCTGTGCATGCATGCATGCACTACTGCATCTCCCTCCATGTAACGGGCACGGAACCCTCCTCCCTCAAACCACCCAAAGGTCAGCAGGAGCAGGAGCAGCAAGACCTGAAGTCACACCACACACTCCCTGAGCCAAGTCCCCTCACACACACTCTGCACAGAACAACACAGCTGCACACATGCATTACTACCTGCTCCCATCAATCACTGCGCATGCCATCCTGCTGCTGCTGCAGCCGTGGCAAGCTGCGCTGACATCACACCCCCCGCTGACGGTGACCTGTCATCCACGCAACAGCAGTAGCTTAAACCCTGACCTGCTGCAGCAGCTGAACCCTGCAAACCCCTAGCAACAGCTCTGAGGAGCTTTGCTGTGTGAGGTATGTGTGCTGACACACCTGCTGGCAGCTGTACTGCTGTACTGCAGCCCCTGGCTACATACAACAGATGCCGAGCACTGCTGAAGGGAGCGCCATCACACCAGTTCATTGGTTGAGGGTTGGGTTTGAACCCTAAACCCTAAGTAGTGTGTGGGCACCAGGAGGGAGCAGTAATAGATGTCGGCAGGGTGTTTATGCACTGCCACCCTCCAGAGCCTTCACGGTCTCCCAGGTGAAGTCTGCATGACAGCAACAGCAACAGCGCCATACACACTCAGTCTCACTCAATTTGGTCTCACTCGTTCTGGACACACACGCAAGAACCGCGCCAGCCTCAATCAATGCCATACCACGATTTTGACCATACTGGCGCCGCAGTGACCACAAATCCGGGCCTACTTAGAGCATCCGTGTCAAGAAAACAACGCAGGACGGAGACCCTAGGAACACAGTTGTGATGCAGAAAAGCGATACTGCTGTCGCGCATAGCCAAGCCACCTAACACCGACTTGTTTTTTGGCTGCTGCACCAGCGCCCCGCACCTGCGTCGTCACGCCCGAAGTGGCCGTAGGCTGCTGTCTTCTGGTAGCGCATGTTGCCGCCACGCATCATGTCCAGGTTGCGGGCAATCATTCCTGCAGCAGCAACAGTGCGACAACCAACACCTTCATATACTGTTCTGGACACCAGCTTCGGATCCACACAACACAACCAGCAGCATTCAGCAGTATGCACCAACAATGGTGGACTAGCAGCAAAATGACCTTCATATCATAACAAATATATATGATGTTTTATTTATTTATTTATTTTCACCTGGCCTGAAGTCGAATGCCTTCTTGACTGCTGCCAGGATGAGCTTGTCGTTGGTGCCCTCCTTGGCGGTCTGGTAGGTGTCCACGTGGATGGACAGGGGCTCAGCAACACCAATGGCGTACGACACCTGCATAGACACACAGCTCTCTTAGTCATTGCGCAAGGCATGTTGAGACAGGTGAGAGGTGGTGCAGCTTGGTGACTACAGATACGAGGTCTCAGGGGCTCAGCAACACCAATGGCGTACGACAACTGCACACAGTAAATCATATGCACTCTTTTGATTACACATAGCATGTTGGCGGCTGAGTGATACCAGGGGCACAGGGCGCCTGGCAGGACACACAGGACATACAGCCAGACCCTGAGCACAATACAGTACTCCCATACAGTACAGCCAGTACAGATTATGCAACGCACCCAGACACAGTGACAAAACCTCAACATCAGCCCAACACTGGGTAGTGTCAAAAAAGTGCCATGACCCCCAGCCCAAGGCACCGACCCACCTGCACAAGGCAGCGGCGTGCCAGGCCAGCAGCCACCACAGACTTTGCCGCCTGGCGCGCAATGTATGCGCCGGACCTGTCCACCTTGGTAGGGTCCTTGCCGCTGAATGCACCACCACCGTGTGCACCCCAGCCGCCGTATGTGTCGATGATGATCTTGCGCCCGGTCAGGCCGGCATCACCGTGGGGGCCACCAATCACGAAGCGACCTGCGGGCAAGGAGAAAGGGGTGGGAGGGCGGCAACAACAAGAGAAGGCTGAGAGAGAGTTTAAGTTGACAGGTAAACTTCATCTAGCACGCCTACTCAATCACGAAGTCAAAGAGCCACCAAACCTGCAAAAAGTAGCTGGTGGAAGCACACACTTGCACAAGGAAGCAGCCGCCTGCTGAACACCACAAAGCTGCGTGCTGGCATGCTTCACATGCACGACACAACCCTGCAAAGTCTGCCAGGCCCCTACGCTTCACAAAAAAAAGCCATGTCCACCCACCTGAGGGGTTGAGGTGGAAGATGGTCTTCTCATCGAGGTACTTCTCAGGTACGACAGGCTTTATCACATGCTCCATCAGCTCCTGTGGGTGTGAGTGAGGGGGGGGGGGGAGATGGTCAGAGACAGAGGGGTTGGCACGAACCTATAAGTTTCAGCCAGTTCAAACTACATATTTGTCCTTTGCACCTGCCAGAGGCCAGTCTGTCCAACATCACCACGCACTGCAGTACCCTCCCCCCCTCCCCATGTAAAGATGCCACTGTGCATGCCATTCTCGCTTGCTGTCGCCAACACATCCCCGAAGCCCTCTCAAGGATGCTAGCATCCTCCAACTCTCCAGCCAGCTTCCTCCCTCATCATGTTTCACCACCATATGGGAGGCCCTTATACACCCTTGATCCTGTGCTCACCTTGTGGATGGTCTCGTTAGAGACATCAGGGCTGTGCTGTGTTGAGATAAGGATGGTGTGCACGCGCACAGGCACCACTGCACCACCCTCCTTGCTGTACTCAACAGTCACCTGCAGCCACAGTATAGCACAGCACAGCACGCAAGGCAGAGGATCAGCAGTGTTCAGCGTGTGTAAGGACTTCAAGCGCATTGTTGTAGCCCAGCATGGTGCCCCACACCCACACGCACACCACACACATGTTCACTCACACTCCACATGATGACCAAAATCACCAACGCACCAGAGTGTCGCCGCATGCGCCATCAAGCCACGGTGCGCAGCCCCCTCCCCGTCACCCACTGACTGCACTCCCCCCCCCCCCCCAAAATGTGCATGCCGGCCCTCAAAAGACAGTGTGCAGGCGCCTAGCCACAGGGTACCCCCTCGCCCCACTGCCCCCCTCCTCGCTCCAACCCCCACTGCCTGCACGTCTCCCTCGCACCTGGGTCTTGCCGTCAGGGCGCAGCCAGGGGCAGGTGCCGTCCTTGCGGACCTCTGTGAGCCTGTAGCCCAGCTTGGTGGCCAGCACGTGTGTGAGGGGCATCAGCTCAGGGGTCTCATCGGTGGCATAGCCAAACATGTGACCCTGGTCACCAGCACCTGCACATCACAGGGATGATCATTGATCGTTTAGTCATCATTAGTAACCGACTTATTAGTAACCCTGTTCTGCCCCCTACTGACATACACAGTGTTTGTTGACTAGCCTGCACTCATACTCCTGCCCTGTTCCACTCAGCTGCCTTCAGGGTTGGACTGCTCAGCACCACCTGGCCACCGCCGTCAACACACCCCTAACGTCACTGACGTGCTGGAACCCCACAGCAGCTGCCCCGCAGCCCCCATCTATCTGCCACCAACCCTCGACAACAGCCCATCTGACAGTGAACCCCCTTCCCCTGCTCCCCACATGACGCCTTTTATGCTGCAGTCCTCAATCCTCCTTGCAAGCAAACTTATGATAATCAAGCGTAACCACCCGAACCCCTGAGGCGCATGGCTGGGCGGGTGGGCATCCTTCATGCTCGCAACAGAGTATTGAGTGCCCTTCACACTCCCCAGCCCCCCCCCCCACAGCCTAAACCCTTAGCCCTAGCCTTAACCCTAACACAACTTCAGCCCCCCACCTGTCTCCTCCAGTGTCTTTGTGCCCATGCCGTGCACACCCTGGCCAATGTCAGGGCTCTGCTCCTCAATGTGGACCAGCACCTGCACAGCAATAACCACACAACACACAGGAATAGTGTGAGGACACATGCAGTATAGGCTGATGAGGGAACAGTATGGAACAGTCGTAGTGCAGCCCCAGCACCCCCATGCTGACACCCTGCCAGCATACAGTCCGACATGTCATAGCAATAGCCACAGTACTGTTGACTAACCCATCAGGTGCTGTTGTCTGACCCGCCATCTGATGTTGACTTTGATGTTGACTAATCCCCCAGGTGCTGTTGACTAACCCACCTTGCATGTGTCAGCGTCCAGGCCGACGTCCTCGCTTGTGAAGCCAATGCCCTTGCGTGTCTTGCGCACAGCAATAGCCTCAGTACTGTTGACTAACCCCCCGGGTCCTGTTGACTAACCCTCCAACTAATGGTGACTAACCCACCTTGCATGTGTCAGCGTCCAGGCCGACGTCCTCGCTTGTGAAGCCGATGCCCTTGCATGTCTTGCGCACAATCTCCTCGTAGTTCACCTTGGCCTTGGTGGTGATCTCACCAAACACCATCACCATGCCGGTCTTGGTGGCAGTCTCGCAGGCAACCTGAAACAGCAGTGTGGGGCAGTGTGGGGCGGCAGGCAGCAGCAGCACAAATGTGAGGCAGCATCAAAAACACCATCACCATGCCGGTCTTGGTGGCAGTCTCGCAGGCGATCTGAAACAGCAGAGAATGTGAGAGAGTGTGAGAGAAAAAGAGACATAACGGCTGACGAACGGCTGATAAATCACTCCAAAGGCAAGAACCCTACCCCTGATGCAGCCTACACAGTACCCCAAGGGGGACTCTAACCAAGGAATGGGAGGGACTGCCAGGACCACTCCACTCTGCTGCTGTGCGGCCGCGGCAGAAACTGCTGTACCGCCAACTCCCCGCACAAAACCCTTCGGCACCTGCTGCTGCTTCTCAAGAAGGTGTTGGCACTGGAAAGGCTGTCTGTCTTTGCATCTCCTATTACCCATCCTGCTGTTGCTCTGCTGCTGGCTGTTGGCTGGTCCTGCTGCTTTGGTCCTGGTGTGGGCCTGTGCTGGCCGGACTGACCTTGGAGAGGGGGTCCTGCTCCAGGCATGCATCCAGAATGGCATCTGAGACCTGGTCGCAGAGCTTGTCGGGGTGACCCTCGTTCACGCTCTCAGAGGTGAACAGGAAGTTGTCCTCGTGACCCAGAGTCATCTGCAGAGGCCATCAACAGGACCAGCAACAGACAGCCAGGAATCAGCGCTTGCGCACGCATGCATAGCTGCAATAAGGCGGATCATCAAAATTGGGATGGTTGCTGAAGCGAGGGGCGCTGAGGGCGCCACATGCGTCAGAAGCTGCTGGTAGGCCACCAGCACGATCAGTGCCCTTGGGAGCACAGGCGCTGGTGACTGGGCCGCGGCCAGGGCGCAACTGACTAGCCACAATCAATATGATGTGTTGTTTGCTGTTGGAAGCGCTGAAGCATCGCAGCGGGAGACTGGCTGTTACCTTGTTCTGGTTGCGGCTTGAAAGGTGAAGAGGGAGAAGGGGCACAGAAATGCTCACGGCAAAGATACTTGCCGACGTAAGAGGGCGGGCATAACGAGGAGCGCGGCCTTGAGGCCCTGCCCTGGAAACCACTTCGATCACGAACCCCGAATGTGACAGAAGGCCAGGAATCCTGATTGGATGCGTTCCAGAGCTACTAAGGGCAAAAACATCGTTATTGCCCACCACCTGGCTGCTGCAACTGCGTTGGCTTAGCTACTGCCAACCCACATCCACCCTTCACAGGCTCGTATCTTTCTTGAGGTTCCCCTGCAGACTTGCTCTGACTGCTTCTGTTCTAAGCTGTAAGCAGTGCTGCTTTGGTGTTGATTTGGCCCAAGCTGTGTGGCATCCACTCCATTTCAGGCACTGGTGTCCCCTGCCTTCATGCTTTTGTTCCTCTTCACTAACACAGAACAACACAGCTGGTACCTGGAAACAGCTGTACTGCATGCACAACTGGATGCTATCACAGTGTCGTGGGGAAGCAGGCCAAGCCAGCAGTAGATCGCTGCAGAACAGCAGCGGCCGGTTCGCCGGAACTTTACCAAGCCCACACAGTGTGACTACGCCTACAGGGCGACTAGCAGTCACCTAGTCCTGCTGTGGCAGACAACATGCTGCACATAATCACCGTATTGCACGATCTGTGATGCATGATCAGTACTGCATAATCGTGGCGGGTTCATGTGCCAGGGCAAGAGCACAAGCCACCCAGCTGGCAGGTGCCCAACAGCCAGGATAACCTGAGGATATTGTTGCAGGTCCTCCATAAATAGCAAGCCATCTTCACTGCTAGCAAACCCACCTCAAGACATACATGCGCAACCCATGTGAATGCAAAGACAGCAAACTCTTTGGAACAACATCTGCATCTGCATCTCTACCAGCAGCCAGCCAATATGTCCTGAGCATCACCAACTATGCGCTCAATCATGCAGCCCACGCGCCACTCCTGTCACACACACGATGCCGCAACACAACCCAGTCCAATCCATGCACCACTACACCGCTGGGAGCCGCTCTGTCAAAGCCACGCGGTTCACAAATAGTTGTGCAGCTGCTGCTACCCTACATCCAAAACAGTCTGCAGCTGCAGCTATCAATGCACAAGAAGGCAACGAAATCATGTCCCCTCCACCCCCTCCCCCAAAGCATTCATCACACACTCACTCCGATGCCTGCACACCCAGTGCTAGCACCACCCTTCCCCTGCACGCCTTCGCCGAAGGCAAGTTGCAAGCTGACTCATGCTGTGTTGTGCCTACATGCCGTGGGCCTTGCAGCAGCACCTGCCATTCGTCCACTGCAGTGTGTTGCTTTTCTTTCACAGACGTTGGCCCTCAGTGTCACACCCCTTCAGCGCCCTGTGTTGCCCTCAGTGGCCCTCACACCCAATCACCACGACCGACAGCTGCGCCCCTGCTGCTCTTGCCGCCGCCTATAACAGGAATGCAGCCGCGCACCCTGGCAGATGCCAACGCACTCAACTGCCGCTGCCGCCGTCTTGCCGCTGCTGTTCTTGCCACTGCAGCCGCCCGGCCTGGTGGTTGCCAACCGACTCAACTGCCCCGCCCTACTGCTGCTCGTGTCGCTGCCACCGTCTGGCCGCTGCTGCTCTTTCCGCCGCCTGCAGCAGGACTGCAACCGCCCAGCCTGGTAGTTGCCAACTGCCCCGCCCCGCTGCTGCTCTTGCTGCTGCCACCCAGCCGAGCAGAACCCAAAGGGCTCACCTGCCCTGCCCTGCTGCTACTAACAGCAGCAGGACTGCTGCAAGGCCCATGCTGTCTGCGTCCTGATCCAGTCAAGCTGTAGCTTATATCACAGGAGACAGGCTCCAGTAGTGTCATATCGAGGAACTGCAGCGCAGGACGCAAAGCAGCACCGCTGCTACTGACGGCACCACACCGCCTCCCCCCTGCACTGCTGCCGCTGCTGCTGTTGTACACAGGGGACGCCCCTCGAACACCCGCCGCCCAGCACTGCCGCTGCTGCTGCCAAATACAGGGGATGCCCCTGCAGGCCTGCGCAAGCTGCTGCTGCTGCTGCCGCTGGGCGTGTGCATCGCCCCCTGAGTGACTACAGCGGTGTGCTGAGTTGACTGCTGCCATGAGCAGCAGCTTCGACCGCTGCATACTGCAGCAGCTAGTCCTGAGGACGGTACCCCAACCCCCAACACTGAAGTTGGCTGAGCCTGGCTAGCAAAGCTCCCAACGCAGCCGCCGCCACTGCTGCTGTTGATAAGACCGCTGATCCCACACCCTGCCTGGGAGTGCAGCAGCAGCTGCATGCAATCAGCAGCATCCTGCGGAGGCAGCATGCTGGCTAACTCAGGCTCCAAACTCTCCCATGCTGACACCAACAGCCCCTCAGCGCCCCATGCACCTGACGCCGCCGCGGCTGCTGTTGCGCAGGCAGCACCGCCGGCTGCATGACACCGAGCAGCAGCAGATTGCACTGCTGCTGCTGCTGCTGCTGATGATGATGATGGTGGCGAGGGTGCTACCAGGACTGCTGCGGGGGAGCGGGGTGTGTCAGGGTCGATGAGGTCTATACTGTCCCAGTCAAAAGAGCCTTCGGTCTGCAGGATGCCCACCTGCGCCTGCAGCAGCTGCACTGGCTGCTGCTGCTGCTGCTGCTGCTGCTGCTGCTGCTGCTGCATGCCGCCACGATCCTGCTCCCCAAACACACCCCCAGCTGCGCAAGCAGCGGCAGCAGCAGGCGCGGTCCTCAGGCTCTCCCGGCTGCTGCCGCAAACTGCTGCTGCCGCCTGCTTGAGCCCCCCAGCAGCAGCAGCAGCAGAGCCAGACCGTGTCGACAGCCAAAGTGCCCCCGCTATCAGATCTGCTGGTGCAGTGCCTAATCTGCTGCTGTGGCTGCCAGGCTGGCAGGGCCTGCCTCCATCAGGCAGGCTCCTTCCTTCCCTGCTGGTCAAACACAGCCTGCCAGGCCCACTGCTGCCACCAATGCTGCCACAGCCGTCGCCGCCGCCGCCGCTGCTGCTGCTGCCAAAGGCACCGCCGCACACACTCCTACATGCACTGTTGTGGCTGCCAGGGTGCCGGGCAGACTGACTGCCACCCTGCGACCGCATTGACAACCCCCTGGTGCTCAATCCCCTAGTGGAGGCTGCACCAGCAGCAGTACCCGCACCAGCACCATCAGCAGTTCCACAGCCGCTGTGCGTGGCTGCTGCCGTCACTGCTGCCGCTGCTGCTGCCGACGGCTGGCGGCTGGTGAGCAGCGCCTGCAGCAGCTGCCAGTCACTTCCCGCCAAGCCGACACCTGCATGTCGGTGACAGCTGCTCCTGAGCTCCTGGAGATCCTGCAGCTGCTGCTGCTGCTGCAGCTGCTGCTGCTGCTGCTGCTGCTGCATGGCGTGAAGGGACAGCTGCAGTAGCGGCACCCCCTGCACCCCCTGCTGCTGTTGCTCACCCACTTCATCAGTACCCAGCTCCTGCTGCTGGTCCTGATGCTGCCAGTGCTGCTGGTGATGGTGCAGGTGGTCCGGACTGCTGCCGCCGCCATTGCTGCCATTGCTGCCGCTGCTCTGGCGCTGCTGCTGGTGACACCAATGAGGTGACGCCACTGAGGCCCTTGGCGATGCTCCAGGGGAGCAGCTGCTTGAACAAAGCCTGCTGGGAGATGCTGGTGATGCTCGAGGACTGTACTGCCCCATGTGTCTGCTGCATCTGATGCTGATGCTGCAGCTGCACCCCTCTCTGGATGGGGATGTTAGTGACGCCCGGGGGCTGTATGTCTGTCCTGAGGGCATGCACCCGCATCTGCAGCTGGCTCTAGGTGACACGCTGCCAGCAGCACTAGTAGTGCCGGTTTGACTGCTGCTCCCAGCAGCTGATGCTTGCTGCTGCTGCTGCTGCTGCTGGTGTGGATCCTGGGGTGGCAATTGCTGCTCCTGCTGCTGCCCCTGCTGCTGTCCCTGCTGCTGCTGAGGCGGCGGCGGCGGCAATGTCTGCTGCAGGTGCTGCTGGCCCCATTGCTGCCGCTGCAGCTGGTGCTGCTGCTGCCGCACCTCCTGTGCGAGCTGCTGCTGCTTGCGGCGCAGTATGTCCTGCTCTGTAGGTTTGGGCAGCCGCCGTATGGAGCCCGGCTGCCTGAAGCCCTTGGACTGCAGGAAATCTACACGCCATGCAGCAGGAGTGACCACAAGCAGCGTGCAGTGGTGCCATTGGTATGGGGGGGGGGGGGGGGGAGGTTGTTACAAGTAGATACTTTCACCGCAAAGCGGTACTACGGTATTATGTTGTTGTCAACTAGACAAGCTGAAGTCTACGAGCGGTAGTGGGCGTTAGTATGTGTGCATGCCGCACTGCCCACGCCAACATCATTGTCATCATCTCATGCATGCTGTGCGAGCAGGCTCAAAGTGCATAAGCAACAAAACCTACCCAGGTGCTACCCCCACCCCGTCATCAGGAACTGTATGGACAAGACGCAGAGCTGGTCAAGATGATCTAGTGTTTCAAAAATTGTCTGATCAGCCAGTCTAATAATCCTCTTACACGAGCAGCTAGGTTTACCTTTGTATGCCTTGAGCACAAACGTGTCCCGAAGCTCCCCATGCAGCTTCGCCTGCTCCGCTGCTGTCGCATGCAGCTGTGCATAATACCGCTGCTCTGCCAATGCTGCTGCTGCTTCCTCCTCCTCATCTACTGCTGTAACTGGCGCATGTCCCAGCCACACCTGGCCCACAGTATCTGCACTTGCACCACCTGGACCAACCTGGCCCAGCTTGCTGGGCGGTTTGCAGCCGCCACTGCTGCTGCTGGGTGTTCTGGGACCTCCAGTGCTGCCGTCACAGAAACTGCTGCTGCTTCTGATACTGCTGCTGCTACTGAGCCGTTCAAGCTCCCCACCAGGGGCATGAATACTGCTTCTGCTGCTGCCTCGTGGGGTGTGCAGGACAGAAGGTCCTTCAGAATCGATGCCTGCTGTGTGTGGCTGCCTGCTGGTGCTGCAAGGATATGGCAGTATATTTCCTGCAGGAGACGTTGCCATGCAGGACAGCCGCTGTGCTGAGGGTGTCATGGGGCTGTGCTGACCCTCCCAGCTCTGCAGGAAAGCAACCTCTGCTGCAGTACCGCTGCTGCCAGCAGCAGATGCCTGAGCTGCTGCTGCAGCTGTAGCAGCAGCAATCGATGCCCTGTCGTAGATCGTCTTTGCTGCTGTCCTGCGGTACGCTACGCTTCCAAAGCCCCAAGCAGCAGCCCCTGGGTCACTCTTGCTCATCACTCCTACTGAAGCACCTGCCACCGACGGCCGCGCTGCTGCTGCTGCACCTGCTGCTCCCGGTTCGCTGAAGAACATGGGGGTGCTGCTTGTGCTTGCTGCTGCTGCGTCTGCTGCAGCAGCTCCCTCCATAGAGAGGCCCAGCTGCTGTGCGACGTGCTGCTGCTGCTCCAGTTTCTCCCAGTGCATCGCCTGCCGCTCCCTGCAGGAGGGTGGTGGTGACACATAAGCGCAACATGCATGACACTGTGTCACTTAGACACTCTGTTTAGCCAACAGCAGGGCAGCCATTCTGCACGCCACTTTTAGTCATCAACTACACTCCCAGAGCTGGCAACTGTGCCAGGCTCCTAGGGCCTGGTGAGATGTAGGGAGCAACTGCTGGAGTGAAGTGCCCTGAAGTAATCTGGACATAGTTGGCAACTGATGCATGAGCACTGCCTTGTGGAGCTGCTGCTAGGCTACAGGACACCAGGCAACCACATGACCCCCCCCCCCCCCTGCAAGTCCTATACTCACCAAGTGCTGCCAGGGTTCAACTGAGACGCATAGCCCCAGTTCTGTGCAGGAAGAAACCACGCCCCGTAGTGCTTTGCAGTTGCAACAGACGATGCCCTTGCCTGTCGTGGACTGCTGCAGGTGTTGCTGCTGCTGTGGGGAGCAGCAACGCTGCTCCTGCAGGCCCCACTGCCGCTGCCGCTGCCGCTGCTGCTACACGCACCAGGTGTGCTGGGGGTGTTTCCTGCAGGATTGGCTGCTGCTACTGCTGTGCTGAGCCTCCCTGACTTGCACCGCCCCTGGGGCATGCGTGCAGCAGAGGTTGGCATCACATTTCCGTCGCTGCTGCTGGTGCTGGCATCATCAAACATGACTTTCGGATGCAAGCTCTTCCTACTGCTTCGTGGTGAAGCTGCGCTGGGGTCACTGGTTGATGCTGCAGGACAGCTGTGCTGGGGCTGCTGGTGTTGCATGTGCTGTAGACGTGGGACACTGCTGGTGTGTTTGTCAAGCACTGCATTCACACCGGCACTGGGCCGTGTCTGTGGTGCAGCAGCAGTAGCAGCCCAGCTGCTGTCACTGCTGGTACGAGGGCCGTACATGCTGCACGTTGGCGGCCCCATGTGCGTGCTTGTGGGCAGGCCGCTGCTGTTGTCGCACACGTCTGTGTCGACAAAGAGGGAGGGCCTCTGAGCCAAGCCATTGGGCCTGCTGCTGCTTTTCGATGCAACAGCTGCAGCTGTGCTGCTCGTTGATGCGACTGCTGGGTCCATGCTGTTTCAGCTGTGTGCTGCAGGTGGACGTGAGCCTGCTGCTGCTGTCACGACAAGGTGTGGCATGCCTGTTGCAGACTTGGGCCACTGCATGCTGGCAATTGCTGATGAGGTAAAAGCATACTGTCACCCTCACAGCAACAACGAGGCTTGGGGTATGCTCAACAAAGTGGGCAGGGGAGCAGAGCCCGTTCGAATTCCTGGTTGGTTGCAGGACATTGAGTGCATCGGTTGTGCGTGCTACAAAGCTTCGATTGGTACTTGTTGAAGGAATGTTTGAAGTTCTGCGCTTCCGGTCCGGCAATCTGCTATAGCGTGCTACAGCCAGCAAATAACCAAGGCAACAGTAATGTACAAGGATGAGCCACATCACTCAGTGCGACCTGATTCATGCGTTTTGCTCGCCCCAAGACTGCAGCATCACGTGATCACGTACTTACATAGTTCGTTGTGCATGCTCTTTGCACATGTTCATGCCATGCATCAGATTAGGCTTGGATTACCAGGCCGTGTCAGTCCGCAGCTAGCTTCAAGGATCACAAGGGGAGCAGGATCACACATCATGACGACCGTGAAGACAAGCAACTAACTGTGCATGCAGAGACAGTGTGGCCAATGCAAATAGGCCTTCCTCAGCCTGAATGCCAATCTGCCCAAGTTATGGCAGATCCAGGAACATGCCGCTACCCTGTCCTTCAGCTGCTGTTCCCGTTGCTGCTGTTGCCGTTGCTAGCTGCAGCAGCTGCTGCCTGTGTCCGCCATGTCCCCAGCTCCTTGCACACACCCTTGTGACCCATCTTCCAGTCAGACTTCTG
This sequence comes from Desmodesmus armatus, assembly GCA_007449985.2. Lineage (NCBI taxonomy): Eukaryota > Viridiplantae > Chlorophyta > Chlorophyceae > Sphaeropleales > Scenedesmaceae > Desmodesmus > Desmodesmus armatus. The sequence continues at coordinate 366,318 of VIIQ02000020.1, forward strand.
GCAAGCAGCGCTGCAGTAATAGTTGCACCCACATGAACCACAGCGCAGCATCTTCATCTGCAGCAGCATGGCGGGAAAACACAACCGAGTCAAAGCAGGCTTGCAACAAACCAGACAGCATGAATGAAACTGAGATTACATCATCAAGGCTGGCCGCTGTCGTGTCCACCCCTGCCAGGAGTGCAAGCAGTGGCTGCAGCATGTATGTTTGACCTTGCAGCACCCTGTCCATTGCCCACTCCAAGTAGCACACAGGGCCCGGCAAGCTTGCCTGATACCACTGCAGCGCCATTGCCAGCTACTCATCCCATATCCGTTACAGTGCGTTGGCCCCACCTCCGTGCCCCCCCCCCACACACACACTACCCACCTCCTTATCTTCCGCCTTGTTGCAGTGACAGCAGGACTTTGCCAGTGCAGCAAACTCTATCGCCTGGTGCTCAGGGAGGGACATGATGGCTGCTGCGCTGCCACTGGCTGCGTCTGGTGCTGCCAGAATGGTGGCTGTAACCGGCAGCAGTGGGTGCTTGCTGTAGCCTGCCACACCCTGCAGCAGGTCCTTGGGGGGCAGCTGCACCTGCTCATCACCCTGCGATAAAAACAGCATGCAGCCACACCAAGCAACATCGTCAGGCTTCCAGTGCCTTTCCCGTACAGATCAGCCTTGCATCGGGGCACAATCTAACGGCGGCATCATTCTGGTTGCAATGCTCAGGCACACAATGTGTGGCGCAACCATCTGAGCTGTGTGTGGCCAGCCGCTGGGGCGTGCACCCCCGTGGAAACCAAAAAAGTCTTTGGTTCAACGTGTGCTGGTTGCAATGCACCTTAGTGCACCAGACACAGCAGACTTTACTCAGTTCCACTAACCTGCTGGCACGCAAACACTGCATACACTAATGCCGTTACTGCAGTCACGCCAAAGCACCGACAAAAGCTCACCTGTTTGTATGCCAGCAGCTGCAGAAGCGCGGCCGCAAGCTGCAGTCCCACCCCAGCATACACAGGCACCAGCTCCGTATCATACACTGCCTTGAGAAACATGTGCCAATTCTCGTCAAAGGTTACGTTAGCCATCGCAACAGCATCTTCCGCTGCTTCCTTGAGGTTCTTCTCCTCCTCCGTCTCCTCCGGCTCCTCTCCCGCTACTTTCCCGCCCTTTTCTGCTTGACTGCTGCTGTCCCCGTTGGCTGTTGCAGCAGCACCGCCTGCTGCTTTCTCCGCCTCCCGTGCTGCTATCGACACCGGTGTGGTGTACACAAAGCCCTCCCGGTCCTGCAGGATCTGCCAGAGCTTCTGCATGGACTTTGACAGCAGGGGTCCAGCACAGACCTCCTGCAGGATGGGCAGGCCCTCCATGCTGCGCTGCAGTGCCTCCAAGGTGCCTCCTGCAGCCACTGCTGCTGCCACGGCTGCTGCAGGATCCGTGCTGGAGCCACTGTTCTGTGTGGTGGTGCCATTGCTGCTGCTTTGGCTGGATGCCAGGGCATAGTCGCCCTGCTTGTTGGTCAGCGCAACCAGGTACAAGCCCTCTGCTGCTGTTGCAAGTGCCTTCAGCTGCTCGCACGGGTCCCGCACGAAGATGCTGTCCTCTGCATGGGGCCCGTCCAGCACGAACTGCAGGAAAGCGGCGGTTTTGGCGGGAACGTCCCGGGCAACTGCCGCTGCACGTGCTGCATGGAAGCGCTTGAGGCCTGCAACTGCGACAGAGAAGCTGTACAGCCGGACCAGCTCTGGCTGCTGGGAGTTGGCGGCCAGCTGCAGGGGCAACAAAAATGTGCAGGCAGTACAAGAAGGCAGACAGGCCTGGATGCCACAGCTTTACCATGACACACATTTGAAACCTTGTAGTAAGACACTGTCACCAACATGTCATGCATCCAGCCAGCACGGCCAACATGCAGCAGGTGTTGCCCAAGGCAGGCCACACAAGCACGCACCACACTCTTTACCTACACGGCTGCTCAACGTGCTGCAACTATGGTGCCGTGGGGACTCCTTCCTGCCCGTACCTGCAGCATGTCGCTGATCAGCTTCAGCTGCATCTCTGGCAGCAGTGACCTAACCAGATTCTCCTCAATCATCATGCGCAGCGCATCCAGCATCTCAACCCTGAGCCAGGTCTCAAACAGGGTTGTGTGGCTCTGGCTGGGGTACAGCATACCCTCTGGGAGGTCCATGACCTGCCCAAAGTTTGCGACCTTGAAGTCAGAGACCACAGGCTCTGTGCTGGTGACCTTCTGAATGAGGATGAGCTCGCCGCCGACCTCGGCGAATTGCGGCGAGTGATGGAGTTAGCTGGGCGCCGCAGAGTGAGCAGGATCTGCTCCAGGTTCTGCGGGTGCTGGCTGTGTTTGAGGATCTCACGCATGGCTGAGCCAGGCATGTTGGGCAGGCTGCAGCAGTGGCGGGAAGGCATGCAGGCATGTGTGTCAACGGGTGGGACCCAGGCTTAGTCAAAGGAGGACAGTGGTGTTGGTGCTACATGTCCAGGAGAGGTTCTGTGCCTGCAGACGAGACTCGTTGACAGTCGCAGCGATGGTGCAAGTGAACAGTAGTCGGTGGTTACTGTGGTGGTCTTGAGGTGGCAAGCAGAGGCAGACTGTAGCCAACACAACTTTGATTGTTTTATAGCCCATTTGCAGTCGCACTGCGCCACACACACGCTCCACACACCTGCGCTCAGTGATGTCTGCTTCTGGCCCATGCACCAGCCGCTGCAATTGCAGCTGCTGGTTGTAAGTGACCTCACGGAACTGCATTATGACTGACTGAGCTGTATGTTTGTTGCTGCAGTCACTGTATGCGGGCTAGCCAAAGGCAGAAGGCAAGCAGGGAGCGGGCCAGCAGAGCAGTACCAACTGCTGCTTCTTGGATGAGGAGAAGGAGAGCCGTGTGGGCTGATGCAGCTGGTGTAAGGATAGAATTGAATATGTGAAGATATAATATCGAGTCAGTCAGCCAAAGGGAGTCTCCTTTAGGTGCGAAGCCGAATACAGTAAACGACAGTAATGGAAGGAGTCGGTGCACATGCCGCCTAACAGCAACAGCGTTCTTCTTCCGTAAGGAGGAGTGATGATGTAGCCGTGGCGTAGCTTGAGTGTCACGCAGTGTTCCAGTGGTCCGAGTTTTGGTTCCCTGAACCAGCCCGGACATCAATGAGCATCAAAACACACAAAGATACCTATACTGTATTGGATTAAAGATTAGTGACACAGCACACAACAAGAGGAGCTGGGCAGCTCCACACATGCCACTGTTCCTGCCAGCCTGTCTGGTGCTGGGCCAAGTCTCCACTCCCTGCCTGACTGGACCTACATCTACTACTCCCTCACTCTCCTATACTACACTGGCTACATGCTACCGCTGCTGCTCCCTCATGTACCACCTGCCGCTGCAACACCTCCACCAGCCTGGCCCAGCACAGGAACCCCTGCTGCCACAGGCCCTGCAACCAACCCTCCAACAGCACCCACGACTGCCGGCTGTGCAGCATGCAGTCCTGCAAACGGCGCTGTGCCAGCGCCTGCAGCACCCAGACCCCCCATCGCTGCAGCCTGCATGGCAGGGTGGCAGGAAGCACGCACCCACAGCACCAGCACATGCAGCAGCAGCAGATAGCCCATCACTCCCACCCTGCTGAGCGGGCTGCTGCTGATGATCCTCAGCACACGCACCCACGCCCCGTCTGCCTTTGCAAGCACTCCCTGCACCTGCGGGTGTGCTGACCGCACCGCAGGAATGGCGCCAAACGGCCTTAAGGCTCCCAGCTGCAGCTTCTGGCGGTTTAGGCCCACAGCCAGTAACCCTGCTTGGACCGCGGTGACCTCCCAGGCAGGACCTCACCAGATCCCTCTCATCGGAATCGTAACCGCCGTCAAAGCTGCTGCTACCGGCACGGCCCTCCGCCGCACGCACGGCAGCAGCAACGGACGATGCCACCCTAGTCACTCTACTGAGCACCTGACCTACTACACCGCCCACTGCGCCCGCCTTACTGCTGAGACTGCTGCTGCCTGTGCCTGCTGCCTCTGCAGCAGTACCTCCCGGCGTTGCTACGGCCCCTGCGGCTGCTGCTGCTGCCCCCATGTCGATGTTGACGACCACGCTGCCACCTGCTGCTCGCTCCCTCCGCACAACACCGCCAGGCTGGCGCTGTGCAACACCCCCAGCTGGGCTCTCTTCCCCTGCTGTGATTTCGGGGGGCTCCCCTGCTGCTGTTGATGACCCTGAAACAGCAGCATCAGTACCACCATGCAGCAGCCCCTCTGCGTCGCTGACAGCATCTGACACCAGGGACCTGCTGCTACCAGGCAACCCCCTAGCCATGCCATGCTGTGCTGAGCCCTGCTGCTCGAGCACGCTGTGCTTAGGCCCTCCTGGCATGGCCGCACCCCCAGCAGCGGCAGACGCCTGGGCCAGCGCTTCGTACTGCTGCTGCAGGGCCTGTAGCTGGCCCACATAGTGCTGCTCCATCTGTACCGCCTGCTGCCGTAGCTGGCCCACCGCAGCCTCTGCTGCCTCTGCACGTGCAGCCTGTTGTGCAGCAGCCTCACGGCTGCCTGCAACAGCAACTGCGGCCTCCTGCAGCTGCCCTGCGAAGTCCCCGAGCTGCTGCTGTGCTGCTGCCAGCTGCTGCTGCAGCACCTGCGCTGCTGCGTCACCTGAGAAAGGCGCAGTCTGCTGTTGCTGCACCACTTGCTGCTGCGCATCTGCGAGCTGCTGCCGCAACTGCTGCACCAAGGCAGCTGCATCCTCACCCTCCACCCCTGCCACCATCTGCTGCTGCTGCTCGGCCTGCTCAAACCTAGCCTGCAGCTCCCGCAGCTGCTGCTGTGCTTCAGCCAGCTGCTGCTGCAGCTCTGCAATCTGCCCCTCCTGATCCCCGATCAGTGCCGTCGCTTCGTCTGCCATGGCTGTCGCCCCAGCTAGATCCAGCTCAAGCTGTGCGCTGCGCTGCTCAGCCGCCGCCAACTGCTGCTGTAACTCTTGCACCAGCTGCTCACTCACTACCCCAGCAGCACCCAATGCTGCGGAGGCACCCCCCACAGCAGCGTCAGCTGCCGCCGCGCCTGCGGCCGCCACCGCGGCGGCTGCAGTGGCAGCAGTGGCAGCAGCGCCGGCCAGCATGCCACCAGCAGCAGCGGCACTGCTGCCGCCGGCGGCTGACAGTGCCACAATGTATGCTTGCTGCAGCTGCTGCAGCTCGGCCCTGGCGGCCTGCAGTTGCTCTGACAGAGAGGATCTTTCGCTTGTCAGCTTTGAGATGACCTCACGGGCTCGGGCCAATTTGGTCTGGTCCGTCCTGCCACCGGCCTGTCCAGCACAGGTTACACATTGGCATGAAGAATTTGGTTAAGAGGTTCCTATCCTGGGCTACATCCCGCCAATTGGCCGCATGCATCAAGGTTGAACCCTGTTGACTGCCTCCATTTGCACAACAGCAGCAAAACCCCTAACCATCTGTGTGCAACCTGAGCGCATGCGATCAGCATGCTGGGAGGTACTGTGGCGATACATTGCAGCTTGACATGTCTGGCTCAGATGACTCAGACGACTCGTCCATGGGGTCTGCAGTGCCAACAACCTTGCAAAACAACAACAACCTTGCACAGAGCTAATGCCCCTGCCCCTGCCCATCAACTCCTGCCTACCTGCATCTGCTGCATCTGCTCCCTGACGGCTGACACCTCCCCCTCAAGCTCTGTGAGCTGCTGCTGCAGCTGCTGCCGCTGCAGCGCAGCTGCCTCCGCTGCTCCCGCCAACTTGGCCTCTGCTGCTGCAGCTGCTTCTGCTGCCTCAGCCTGTAGGTCTGCCATTGCAGCCTGTGCAGCTTGCACCTGTGGACAGTCAAATGGCAGGCAGCAAACATAGCTGGGTGAGCTGTGCACAGGCCCACATGGCATAGGGAGGAGTTGCGGGGGAGTGGTGAAACACAACCACCACTATCCTGTAGGTCTGGCACTGCAGTATGTGCAGCTGCACCCGGTGCACACAGGGCCTGTGTCAGGCAGGAAAGAAGAAGAAGAAAGCAGGACAGAAGGCAGCCAGCAATGCAGCCAGGGTTGCAGCATCCCTTATCCCCCTACATTGTGGCAGTCCTGTGGGCATCTGGTGTCCCTGTTCCACCAAACAGCATTGCTACCAACTGCACCCTCAGAAGCACTACAATGCTTATGATTGTCCTATTCAGTAATTGGATGTTACACAGAAGCAGTCCTTGGTTCAATGTCTGCTGATGCCTGTACTGTATTTCAACTATTCCTTGGTTCAGTGTCTGCTGATGCCTGTACTGTATTTCAACTATTCCTTGGTTCAGTGTCTGCTGATGCCTGTACTGTATTTCAACTATTCCTTGGTTCAGTGTCTGCTGATGCCTGTACTGTATTTCTTTTCTTTTCTTTCTGTTTTTCTTTGGTATTCCTGCAGAAAACGCCTGTACCATCTGTATTTTTCAATTACACCTGCAGCTCCCAAGACGCCCACAGCTACGAGGCCTGCATACGCTCACCTCAAGCCGAGCTGCCTCAGCACTCGCAGCCGCCTCGGCTGCCTGTTGCTGCCATGCAGCCGCCGCAGCCTCCTCCTGGACACGAGCATCCGCCGCTGCCTGCAGCTGCGTCTGCAGCGCCTGCACCTGCGCGTTTGAATTTTCAAGCGCGGACGACAGCTGGGCCACCTTCTCCTGCTGCTCAGTGCTGAGCAGAACAGCGGCTTGGATCTGCTCATGCATCTGTGCGTCCCGCTGGCCCTGCTGCTGCTGTGCTTCCTGCAGGATAGACAGCTCAGCACGGGCCTCTTCTAGAGCTGCCTCCAGCTGCTGCTGCTGCTGCAGATCATTGCTCCGCTGCTGCTGGTGGTGCTGCTCATGCTCCTTCTGCTGCCTGCTCAGTGTGTCTACAGCGGCATGTGCAGCAGCAAGGTCTGCAGCAGCTTGCTGCAGCTGCTGCTGTGCGCACGTCAGCTCCTGCTGTGTTGCTGCTAGGAGAGCCTGCAGTTCCGCCTCCTGCTGCTGCGCTTGTTGCTGCTGCTCACGCAGCTGCGCCTGCACTGCTGCCAGCTCAAGCGACAGTTCCGATTCATCCGATGTCCCATGCGCTGCTGCCGCTGGTGCTGATGCTGTCTCTGCAGCAGCAGCAGTGGCAGCAAGCTCCGCATGTTGAAGCGCCTCGCTGAAAGGTCCCTGCTGCTGCCCTGCAGGGCTGCTGTTGCTGCCGTCACCCTCCTGCTGCTGGTGCTGCTGTGCGGCCTGCAGTTGCTGCAGCTCCTGTTCCAGCTGCACTTTGGCAGCTTCAATGGCTTTGCCCTTTTTGATGGCAGAGCGCAGCTTGCCCCTCAGCTCCTCAGCCCTCTCCTCCGAGGCCAGGAGCTGCTGCTGCAGCTGCAGCAGCTGCTCTCCCTCGCCCCCACTGCCCACCACACCCTGCTGGCTTGCAAGCTGCTGGTGCTGGTGCTGCTGTTGCGATTCCTGCAGCTGCAGCTGTGCTGCCTGCAGCTCCTCCCGAGTCTGTTGCAGCTGGGCATGCAGCTCTCGCACCGTCTGCTCTGACCCCTCCAGCTGCTGCTGCAGCAGCTGCATGGCCTGCTGGTCAACAGCTACTGCACTACCAAGCTGTCCATGCTGCTGTGGAGCAGCGTTGTGAAGGCCGTGTGCAGCCTGCAGCTCGTGCTTTACGGCCTCAAGCTGCTGTTGACTGTCTTGCAGCTGCTGTTGCAGCAGCACCACCTGCAGTTCCCCATCAGCCTCAACGCCTCCTTCTTCCTGCTGCTGCTGCTGCTGCTGTTGCAGGAGTTCCTGCTGTGCTGCTTCAAGCTGCTTTTGGCTGTCCCGCAGCTCCCGCTGTACCCCTGCCAGCTGCTGCTGCAACTCCAAGAGAAGCTCACTGCTATCACCACCCTCCTGCAGCTGCTGCAGGAGTTCATCTCGCTGCTGCAGCTGCTGATTCAAGGCCCCAATCTCCTCCTGCTGCTGCTGCAGCTCCTCTTGAGCTGTCAGGAGGTCTGCCTTGAGGGTAGCAACCTTGTGCTGAGCCTGTTGTAGCTGCTGCTGTGTGTCCTGCAGGCCGTGCTGTGCTGACAGTGCATCCTCCTGTGCTGCAGCTGCCTCCTCCTGTTGCTGCTGCAGCTGCTCCTGTGTCATTGCAAGCTGCAGCTGCAACTCTTGCAGCTCCTGCCTCTCGACCTGGTGCTGCCCGTGTAGCTGCTGCAGCTGCTGCTGACTGTGCTGAAGCTGCTCCTGCAGTGCAACCACCTCCTGCTGTGCAGTCTGCAGCTGCTGCAGCAGCTCATTGTCAACACCAGCAGCATCAACAGCACCCAGCTGCTGCTCATGCAGCTGCTGATGCTGCTCCTGCAGGGTGAGCACCTCCTGCTGTGCAGTCTGCAGCTGCTGCTGGCTCTGCTGCAGTTGATACTGGCTGTCCTGCAGCTGCTGCAGCAGACTACTGCTGTCAGCACCAGCAGCACCAGCAGCACCCTGCTGCTGTGCCTCGGCGAATGCTGCCTGCAGCTCTGCTCTGCTAGCCTCGATGGCTTTGCCCTTGCGTATTGCTGCTGACAGCTTCTGCCTCAGCTTCTCAACCTGCTGCTCCAACTCAGCACACCGCTGCTCGGAAGACCCCACACCACCTGCTGCTGCTGCTGCTTCGGCGGCTGTAGCAGCAGCTGCAATGGGGCTAGGTGTCCAGTTTGAAAAGGAGACAGATGCCTCTGCACCAGGTGCTGCTGCTGCTGCAGGAGAGGGGAGGCATACATAGGGCTTTCAGCATGCTGATCGCCACTAGGGCTAGTCAGCACCCGCTGCAGCTGCAGCTCCTGAGGTGCTGCTGCTGCTGCTGCTGCTCCATCATGCTGGTGAAGCTCAAATGGCTGCTGCTGCTGCTGCTGCAAGGATACTCCCTGCTCTCCGACCGCAACCTCGCCAGCAGCAGCACCACTCCCACCCTGCTGCTGTGCTGCTTGCAGCTGCTGCTGTGCAATCACGAGCTCGTGTTGAGCCATGTCCCGCTCCCGCAGTGCATCTGTCAGCTGCTGCTCGCTGTCTTCCAGCTGCTGCTGCAGGGCCTCTGACTGCTGCTGTGCCTCCTGCTGATGCTGCCGTGCCTGTGAGAGCTGCTGAGCCAGGGCTTGTGCCTTGGCCTGCAGTAGCTCGAGGGCTTCATCCCTGCTATCGAGGGCTTCACTGTCTTGACGCTCCAGGGCCTGAACCTGCACAGGGCAATGGGCAGCAAGTGGGTTTTAGATGACAGCAAAAGGGGTTGTTGCGGGTATGTTGGGCTGAAAACTTGTGTGTGTGAGGGGAGGAGGGGGGGGGGGTGAGTGGGTGGCTTGGTGCTGAGCCAGGGCCTGTGCCTTGGCCTGTGGTAGCTCGAGGGCTTCATCCCTGCTGTCAAGGGCCTCACTGTCTTGACGCTCCAGGGCCTGAACCTGCAAAGGGCGACGGGCAGTAAGTGGGTTTCCCAAACTGACAAGGGGGGGGGGGGATGCAGGTATGTTGAGCTGAAGCCTTGTGTGTGTGAGGGGATCAGGGGAGGGGGTGAGTGGCTGGCTGGGTGGCATGGTGTTGAGCCAGGGTCGGGCCTTGGGTTGTAGTAGCACAGAGGCTCATCCCGTCTTTCCACTCAGACGCTCATAATCTTCTTCTCCCCGACCCGCCCTTTATCCATCGTGGTTTCCGCGCAGCACTCCCACCACCCTTACCTGATCCAGACGTTGCTTCAGCTCTCCACACCGCTGCACTGCTGCTGCCAGCTGCGCCTCTGCTGCCGCTCGCCCCTCCTCCGCAGCCCCCCTCTGCTGCTCCAGCTCGGCCAGCAGCTCATCTTTGCGGCACACAGCAGCACGCAGCTGACACACCTCCTCACCCTGCTGCTGCTGCTGCTGGGGCGAGGTGACAGCTGCATCCACCTGCTGCTGCTGCTGCTGGATCTGCCAGAGCTGCTGTTCGAGTTCTGCTAGCAGCTCGTCCTTGCGCAGCAGTGCAGCCTGCAACGCATGCACCTCCTCACCCTGCTGCTGCTGCTGCTGCTGCTGGGGCGAGGCGACGGCTGCATCCACCTGCTGCTGCTGCTGCTGGATCTGCCAGAGCTGCTGTTCAAGTTCCGCCAGCAGCTCGTCCTTGCGCAGCCCTGCAGCTTGCAGCGCTTGCACCTGCTGCTGCATCTCAGCAGCCTCCGTCACGGCCTGATCAAGCTGCTGCTGCAATGCGCCCCAGCAGCAGCAGCAGCAGCAGCAGCAGCATCCAGCTGCTGCTGCAAGGCTGCATAGTCAGCTCCCTGGGTGCGCAGCTGTGCCTGTGCTTCAGACAGCAGCTCTGCCAGCTGCTGCAGCTGCTGCTCCGAGGCACCTAGCTGCTCCTGCAGCTCAGCAACCTGCTGCTGCAGCTGCACCTCACGCACCTCAGCAGCAGCAGCAGCAGCAGCAGCAGCAGCAGCACCTGCATCTTCAGCATCAACATCCTGCAGCTGCTGCTGCTGTTCTGCTGCATCTTCAGGTGCCTGCCCGCTGCCCCAGCCGCAGTACGCCTCTCCATCGTCCCGCCTGCCAAATAGCTCATCCCCTGCCGCCACCAAGCCACCATCGGCATCCCAACCACCTGCTGCGGCTGTAGCAGCAGCAGCAGCAGCAGCAGCAGCGGCAGTTGTATCTGCACCCCAGTCCCTTGCTGACTTGGCATCATCTCCATCTCGAGCAGTGCCCCAGCCGTCAGCCGACCCTTCACCCTCCAGCATCTGCAACAGCTGTTCGTGCTGCAGCTCGCCTTCCTCCTGCTGCTGCTGCTGCTGCCTGTCCTGCTGCTGAGGCTCGATGGGCGAAAGACTCTGCGAAGCCTGAGGTGAGACAGCACCAGCACCAGCAGCAGCAGCAGCAGCAGCAGCGACGGCCGCGGTGCTGCTAGGCAGCAGGTCTGGGCTCCTTGCAGTGTCAAAGAGTGGGTTGCGGTACAAGGCCTGGTCATGCAGCTGCTGCAGCTGCAGGTGCAAATCCGACACCAAGCTCCTGGCAGCTGCCACATCGTCAGCAATGCTGTCAACACCATCTTGCTGCTGCTGCTGCTGCTGCTGCTGTGGCCCCGGCGTCTGTTGCTGCTGCTGCAACTGGGCATTGAGGGCCTCCAGTTGCTGCTGCAGTTGCACCACCCGCTCCTCTGCAGCTGCTGCCCGCCCCTCAGCGCCAACTGCAGCACCCACAGTACCCTGCTGCTGCTGCTGCTGCTGCTGCTGTGGCCCCTGCGTCTGCTGCTGCAGCAGCTGGTCTTGCAGGGCTGCCAGCTGCTGCTGCAATTGCACCACCTGCTCCTCTGCAGCTGCTGCCAATCCCTCAGCAGCAACTGTAGCACCCACACCACCCTGCAGCGGCTGCTGCTGCAGCAGCTGGTCTTGCAGGGCTGCCAGCTGCTGCTGCAATTGCACCACCTGCTCCTCTGCAGCTGCTGCCAATCCCTCAGCAGCAACTGTAGCACCCACACCACCCTGCAGCGGCTGCTGCTGCAGCAGCTGGTCTTGCAGGGCTGCCAGCTGCTGCTGCAGCTGCTCCGCCCGCTGCTCCGCAGCTGCTGCCTCACCCCTAGCAGCGTCAGCCTCACCCATTGCCGCCGAAGCAGCTTCATAAGCATTCTCTAGCTGCTGCTGCAGCTGCTCGAGCTCATCCTGCGACCCCTGCTGCTGCTGCTGCGACCCTGCATCCTGCTGCTGCTGCTGCTGTAGGGTGTGAAGCTGCTGCTGTAAGGCCTGCACCTCCTGCTGCTGCTCGTTGCGCTGCTGGAGCACTAGCATGAGCTGCTGCTCAAATTCCCCAGCATCCTGCTGCGATTGCTGCTGCAGAACCTCAAGCTGCTGCTGTAGGGCCTGCAGCTGTGGGATCGACTCATCCCGCTGCTGCAGAACCAGCATCAGCTGCTGCTCTACTGCACCTGCATTGGTCTGAAGCTCCACCAGCTGCTGCTGTGCTGTGTCACGCTCTGCTACGGCTGCAGCAAGCTCGGATTCTGCTGTCTGGGCTCGCTGCTGCTGCTGCTCGGCTGTCTGCACAGCTTCACTCAGCTGCTGCTGGTACTGCTCAAGCTGCTCTTCATACTGCTGCTGCTGCTGTTGTGCCTCTGCTAGCTGCTGGTCCAGCGCTTCCAACTGCTCCTGCGTCAAATGCTGCTGCTGCTTGGATTCGGCCAGCTGCTGTTCGTACTGCTGCTGCTGCTCGTGTGCGTCCGCCAGCTGTTGCTGGTGCTGCTCCAGCTGCTGATCGTACTGCTGCTGCTGCTCGTGTGCTGCTGCCAGCTGCTGCGCCAGTGCCTGTGCCTTGGCTTGCAACAACTGCAGGGCTTCGTCCCTGCTGTCAAGGGCCTCACTGTCTTGTCGCTCCAGGGCCTGTACCTGAAAAGGGCAACGAGCACGAAGTGGGTTGTGGTGATTTTGAAATTGGGGTGTGGCATTGTGGGTATGTTGGGCTTTGTGTGTGTGAGGGGAGGAGTGAGAGTGTGTGTGTGGGGGGGGGGGGGGGGGGGGCTGTGCTGCTGCCAGCTGCTGTGCCAGTGCCTGTGCCTTAGCTGCCAGCAGCTCGAAGGCCTCATCCCTGTTGTCTAGCTGCTGCTGTTCCTCCTGCTCAAGCGCTTGCACCTGTGAGACCGGGAGGAAGAGAGAATTGGTGGGCGGGTGAGAGGCTTGCGGTGGTTGGGTGTTTTGAGCAGCTAAGAGGTGGGGGTGGACCGGCAGGCACTTGTGGGCAGGGAGCATTGGCAGGTGGGGGGTGGGGGTGGGCGGGCAGGTGGGGAGAGGATGGTGGGTTGATGGGGCGAGGTGGGGCGTGTGACAAGCAGTGAATAGATGGGAGTTAGTTGGGCAAAAAGAGGGGTGTGTGTGCAGGTGTGTGTGTGAGCACACGACAAAACCACAAACCACTGCAAAACAATCCCATGGTTGGACCTGCGTACCTCCGAACCAGCGAACCAAAGCTCAAGCCACACGGCATGCTGCTGGTTGATCTGGCCAACCTGGCCAGGCCAACACTTGGACCCCGATCCCAGCCAAAGCCTCAAGCTCAGACTGCACAGCATGTGCCCCCGTCCCCCACTCAGACACACCCCTCCCACTCCACACTCTCACCCCCCCCCCCCCCACGCACACAATCACCGATCACGCCACCCTGCCCCCCCCCCCCCCCCACGCACACTCCACACCCGTATACACCACACCCCAGTGGGCGCTGCCAAAACCCCAAAAGCACATAGACACACCCGACATATCCCACCTGGCTCAGCTGCTGCTGCAGTTCCACGCAGCGCGCCTCTGCTGCCGCCCGCCCCTCCTCGGCCGCCACCCTCTGCTGCTCCAGCTCAGCCAGCAGCTCATCCTTGCGGCACACAGCAGCACGCAGCTGACACACCTCCTCACCCTGCTGCTGCTGCTGCTGGGGCGAGGTGACGGCTGCATCCCACTGCTGCTGCTGCTGCTGCTGTGCGGCTGCCTTGGCTTTGTCCAACTCTGCTTGCAGCTGCTGCAGCTGCTGCTGTAGCTGCACGGTCTCCTCAGCCTTCTGCTGCAGAGTGCCCTTCATACCCTCCAGCTGCTTCCGTGCCTCTGCCAGCGCATGCTGCTGCTCTGCCTGCTGTGCCAAGGCAGCAGCAGCTGCTGCTGCCAGCCCAGTGCCCTGCATCAGCTGCTGCAGCTCTGAAAGATGCCTGTCTTTCCGGCCAGCAGCTGCCTGCAGCTGCCCGATCTGCTGCTCAGCATCTGCAACTTCGTCTAGGAGAGACTGCACATGCTCATCGTTGTCGTTGTGAGCTGCCTCCAATGCTGCTGTATGGTCTGCTTGAGCTTGCTGCAGCTGCTGTTGTGCTGTTGCCAGGTCTGCTTGCGCCTGCTGCAGCTGCTCTTGGGTTGCCAGGAGCTCAGCTTGCAGCTGTTGCTGCTGCTCGGCTGCAGCAGCGGCAGGGACGGCATGCTCGGCCTGCAGCTGCTGCTCCGCATGAGCTGTAGCTGCATGTGCCTGCTGCAGCTGCTGCTGTGCTGCCAAGAGCTCAGCTTGCAGCTGCTCTAGCTGAAGCCCAGCCTCAACGCCAGCAGCAACCTCTGCTTGCATCGCCTGCTGTGCTGATGTAAGGTCTGCTTTTGCCTGCTGCAGTTGCTGCTGTGCTGACACAAGCTCAGCTTGCAGCTGCTGCTGCTGCTGCTCCACTGCAGCAGCAACAGCTACGGCTTGCTCTGCCTGCTGCTGCACCAGCTGCTGCTGTGCTTTCACAAGCTGAACCTGCAGCTGCTGCAGCTGCAGCCCTGACTCCACACCAGCAGCAACCTCTGCTTGCAGGGCCTGCTGTGATGTTGCTAGGTCTGCTTGTGCATGCTGCAGCTGCTGCTGTGCTGCTGCCAGGCGCTCCTGCAGCTGCTGCTGCTGCTCAGCTGCAGCAGCCGCTGCTGCAACTTGGTCTGCCTGCAGCAGCACGAGCTGTTCCTCTGCATTGTCTACTTGCGCCTGCTGGAGCTGCTGCTGCGCTGCTGCCAGTGCTGCTTGCGTCTGCAGCAGGTGCTGCTGTGCTGCCAGAAGCTCAGCTTGCAGCTGCCGCAGCTGCAGTGCTGACTCCACACCAGCAGCAACCTCCGCTTGCAATGCCTGCTGTGCTGACGTTAGACCTGCCTGCAACTGCGACACCTGCAGCTGGTGCTGTTCTTGCTGCTGCTGGAGCTGTTCATACGCCGCTTGTGTTTCTGCTGCTGCTGCTGCTGCTGCTGCTGCATGCTGTGCTTGAAGCTCCTGCAGCTCCTGCTGCAGCTCCTGCACCTGCCGCTGATGCTGTCCCACAGCAGCCTCCAGTGCTGCTGCATGCTCGCTGCGCAGCTGCTGTGCGCACAGGTCGAATGCTGCAGTGACAGCAGCAGAGTGGGCCTCCTGCTGCTGCTGGAGCTGCTGCTGAGCTTGAGACAGCTCCTCTTCTAGCTGCATGAGAAGCTCGTCCTTGTGCAGGACAGCAGCCTGCAGCTGCTCCACTGCGTCCTGCTGCTGCTGGTCCGATGCGGCAACAGCACCAGTCACTGCAGCCTGCAGAGCAGCTGGTAAGCTTGCTGCCGTCCTAGACAGCACTTCCCTAAGGTTGTCTATCTCATGCACCTCTGTGCTGCTGCTGCTGTCACGGGCCTGCAGTGCTGCGAAACTCTCCTTGAGGCAGAGCGCCTGCTGCTCCAGCTGCTGCTGTGCTGCGTCACGCTCTGCTAGGGCTGTAGCCAGCTGGGCTTCGGCCTCCTGGGCTTGCTGCCGCAGCTCCTGCAGCTGCTGCTCAGCCTGTTGCTGGGCGTCGGTGTGTGCTGCTTCACGTGAGACATATGCCTGCTTGCTGGCCTGCACCTCTTGCTGGAAGGTTGCCAGCTCAGCAGCGACGGCAGCAACAGTAGCCTCGTGCTGCTCGCAGGTCAGCTGCCAGTGGCTGGACTGCTGCTGTGCTTCATGTAAAGCCTCCTGCAGTTCCTGCAACTGCTGCTGCAGTGACGAAGACTCTGCCTCATCCTGCTGCTGCTGCTGCAAGGATACTGGATCTGCTGACGGCTCCTGCTGCAGCAGCTCGGCCTCCTGTTGCTGGCCCGTGCTGCCCTGCTCGTCCTGCTGCTGTGGTGACTGGCCAGCTGCCAGGGCAGCAGGCACGCCCTCCTGCTGCTGCTGCTGCTGCTGCTGCTGGGCCAGCAGCAGCTCTGACAGCTGCTGCCGCACAGCTTCCAGCACAGGCCGCAAGCTCTGCTCCTGCTGCTGAGCTGCTTCCGCTGCTGCTGCCGCCGCAACCAGCTCATGAATTAGACCCTGCAGCGACTGCTGCTGCTGTTCACCTGCATCACCTAACCCAGCCCATGTCTCGTCAGCAGAAGTCAGGCTGGCTGTTTCACCGTGCTGCTGCTGCTGCTCCACTTGGGATACAGCCTGCTGCAATGCTGCAGCAGCGGCACTCACAACAGCCTGCTGTGCTGCTGCTGATGCCGCATGGTGGCCTGCAAACTCCTCCACGAGCTGCAGCAGCTGGTGGCAAGCAGCATGCAGGAGCTGCAGCACCTGTGAGGCTTGCCCAGCACTCCCACTGCCAGCATCAGTTTGCACTGCTGCTGCTGCTGCTGCTGCTGCTGCTGCTGTCTGTAGCTCGTGCTGGTGCTGCTCCCTGAGTGCAGAGAGTGTTGCATCCAACTCGGCAAGCTGCTGCTGGTACTGCTCTGCTTGTGCTGCAGCTGAAGCATGCAGCTCAGACAGCTCCTGTTGATGTGCTGCCTTCAATGCTGCCTCCTGCCCCTGGAGTTCTGCTAGCTGCTGTTGATGTGCTGCTATCAGGTCTGCCAGTGCCTGTTGGTGCTGTTCTGCTGCCGCTGCTGCTGCCGCCTCTAGCTCCAAGATGCGCGGCTGCAGCTGCTGAGCTGCCTCAGCGCTCCGAACCTCAGCTGCTGCCAGCTGCTGTACCAGCCCATCAGACCTTGCTGCAAAATCTGCCTCAAGCTGGAGTAACTGCTGCTGTGCTGCAGCTGCCTGGGACTCCAGCTGCTGCTGATACTGCTCCGCTTGGCTGACAAGCTCTGCCTGCACCTGTGCCAACTCCTGGCGAGCTGCGGTCACTGCAGCTTCTGCTGCTGCAATGTCGGCACCGTGCTGCTGAGCAGCAGCCGCTGCTGCAGCATGTGCTGCTGCAACAGCTTCAGCGGCCTCTGCTTGCGCCACTGAGGCTGCTTCGACAGCGGCTGCAAGCTGCTGCTGTGCTGCTGCCACCTCCTGCTGCAGCTGCTGCTCCCGAGCCTGCGCAGCTGCTGCACCCCCCTGTGCTGCCGCTGCTGCTGCCTGAAGCTGCTGCAGCTCAGATGTCAGCTCCTCTGCCTGCCTGGCAGCTGCAGCAGCTCCCTGCAGCACCTGCTGCTGCGACTGCTGCTCTGCCAATGCTGCTGCTGCTGCCACAGCCTCTGCAGCACCCAGCGCTGCCTGTAGTGCCTGAACCTCCTGCTGCACTGCTGCCAGATCAGCTTGCAGCTGCGCTGCTTCTGCTGCTGCATTCTCCTGCGCGCGCTTCAACTCCTCTGCCTGTCGGGCTGCCTCAGCTTGTGCTGACGCCACTGCATCACCCATGCTGTGCACCTCCTGCTCTGCAGCCACGAGCTTGCTGTGCATCTGCTGCAGCTTGGCAGCAGCAGCAGCCTCCGCTGCCACTGCTGCCGCAGCTGCTGCATCTGCTTGTGCAGAGAGCGCAGCCTGCACCTGCTGTGCCGCATCGGCCGCTGCCGCTGCTGCAGCCTCTGCTGCGGCCTGCTGCTGCTCAAAGCCTGCTGCAGCAGTGTCGACGTCTGCGGCTTTGCTGGCCAACAGGGCCTGCAGTGTTGCCAGCTGCTCACGCAGCTCCCCGCTGCTTGACTTGGCGAGTTTGCTTGCAGCGGCTTGTGCACCTGCGCCTCCACCAGTTGCTGCATCACTGCTGACCCCTGCTTTGTCGGCAGCAGCAGCTGCTGGTGCTCCTGCGAGAGCTTTTGGTGAGGTCAACGCAGGGAAGCCAGCACAGCCGAGGAAGGATGCGGACGCTGCTGCAACCACCACCATCGCCTCTGCCAGCTGCTGCTGCACCGCTGCTTCTGCCTGCTTGCTGCGCTGCAGCTCGGCAGCAGTAGTGGCCAGCTGTTGATCCTTGGCCCGGATCTGCAGATGAGGGCACGGCACAGCACATGCACACCAGCCAGTCATGTGACAGCGGGTAATGATGTGCGCACAGAGTGACCAGGCTTCAGCAGCAACAAGCAGCGGCAAGACATTTGCCTTGCCGCCCTACTGTTTGAGCCTGCCAATGCGCCGTCAGGTGTGGGCTTAGGTGCTCGTACATGATTCACATGCTGGGGCTGCTGGTCACCACAGCCCGCCAGGCAGCTGTTTGCACATCACCCCAGCAACCCAGGCACTACTACCCACGCAACAGCACTGACATCAAGCTCAACTGCTGCACACAGATGATGACAAAAAGTGACGTCATGTAATGACAAGCTGCATCATCCAGTCCTGGTGCCTACCTGTGCCAGCAAGCCGCCCATGAGTGCCTCGCGCTGGCTTGCCTGCGCCTCCAGCTGCTTTACAAACACACTCAGGTCGTCAAACTGCTGCTGCAGCTGCTGGTGCTTCACCTCATCCGCCTGCAGGCCAGCCAGAGCCGCTGCTGCTGCCTCTGCTGCAGAAGACACTGGCTCTCTTACTGCTCCCGCCGCATCCACTGCACGTGCTGTATCCAGCTCCTCTACTAGGTCATCAGTGCTGTTAGAGCCATTGGAGGTGGTGACAGCAGCAGCGGTGACAGCACCATCTGTGCTGGGTGGGGCTGCTGCTGCTGCAGCAGCAGGTGGTGCCAGGGTGGCATTGGCCAGCTCCTGTCTCAGCTGCTGGAGCTGCTCGGTCTGCATCTGCAGCTGCTGCTGTAGCTGCTGGACCACTGCCTCGTGCTGAGCGCAGGACACGGTGTCCTGCAGCCCGCCTCCTGCATGGTTCCCGTTGCTGTTGGCTCCTGCAGGACCGCTGCCTTCGTTACGGCTGTGGCTGGCTGTGTTTGGAGTCGCACCAAGTGCTGCTGCTGCTGGTGTAGCCCCTCCAGAGGCGAGCTGCTCGCGCAGCTGTGTGTTGACATGCTCGAGGTCGTTCAGCTGAGACTGCAGCAGCAAGATGTACTCCCCCCGAGTCTGCAGCTGCGCTAGGTACTCCCCAGCACGCCTGTCTGCCTCTGCCTGCAGCCGCTGGTGTGTACGGCAGCCATCCTGGGCTGCCTTGAGCTCTGAGCGCAGCTGCTGGATCTGCTCGCCTTGCAGCTTGCTTTTCTGTACAGGACTGCTGCCGCCTGGCAAGGGCATGGCCAGAGAGTCGGCCTCTGGTCTGTAGGGTGGTGACAGGCAGTGGGTGGGGGCAGTGCTGTGTCAGCATGGGAGAAAGCTGGCAGCTGCCCTCACAACAATTATTGCATGTACTGCCACAGCTGCATGCAGGTGTGGTGGTGCCAAAATGCCCATAGCTGACCATGCTGCACGTCTTGAAGTTCAAACAAGCAAAAAAGCATCAATTCAAACTGCCAAAGTAAGAGCATGTGGCTGATTGAGGATCCTGCCCTACCACCAAGGTATTAGCATGAGTATGCTTACCTTAACCGTGACAACCCTCCTGGGCTGTGCTGGTGCAGGGCTGTGCTGCTGCCATCAGGAGGTACAGGCGAGGTGACACCACGCCTGCCACTGCTGCTGGCTCCAGAGAGAGAACCTGGCATTTGTGACAACAGCAGAACACAGCACAGCATGTCAAAGCGCGGGTAAAATTACCACGCGGACCAGCACTTGCATGCATCAACACCCATGCAAGCAGGTGCCATGGTGCACGTTGGACACAGCAGCAACTTGCAGCATGCATGTTGCTGACCTTCTGTGGAGGATGCAGTGGACCACTGGCGGCCCCCTGCGCCACGTGCTGACTCTCTGTCTGCAGGACTGGTGGGTGCTGAGTTGGAAGACCCGGCAGCAGCACCCTGGTAGCGACCCTGCATGTGTGACATCAGCACTGGTCAGAGTTGGGGTATAGTTGGTGACGAACCGCTGAGGGCGTTGCATGCTTGCATGATCCATGCGATATGGTGATGTTTGACTTTGCACAACACAGCCACTTTGCGCACGAGCAGCCAGTGCGAGCAGCTGCAGGTCCAGTCCTGACAGCAATAACTGGACCGACAGAAGCTGGACAGCACACCGCTCACCTGCCCGCTAGAGCTGCCCTGTTGCTGTTGCTGCTGCTTCTTGAGACGTCTCCGGTACTCCACAAACTACGCAGAGGCACACCTCGACACTTGAGATGCCCTGACACAGCCATGCAGGTGCCGGCAGCAACAGCACACGAGGTGGAGTTGTAACCCACACCAGCACAACCCACCTTCTTCTGGCCAGCGTCCTTGTAGCGCTCTTTGCTGCTCATCTCAAAGGCTACCTAGGGACTAGCCAGCAGCTGGTGGCTATCCAGTGCCATTGAGTTGCTCGAATTGCAGATCTGAGACAACTGATGGCAGTTACCGGCTGTAATACATAGGAGGATGCTTTCCTGCCAGACTCCACTACTGCACGTGGACGGATTAATTGAATACGCCTTTGTGTCCGCTGTGCAGAAACGTAGTGGCAGTTGGAGTGGCAGTTGGGGGTTCAATATAGCTGTCAGGTGTTTCTGCCCGCCAAAGGGAGGCACTTAAGACCAGTGACAGTAAGGGTTGAGGACCCCTGTCCAAGACAAAGCTGGCCACCAATCGACAGCGTGTCCCAAAACACTCAGTGGCAGGATTTTACACACCTACAGGCCCCTGCAGAACCTTGTCCTTGCAATCTGCCATGCACCTGTCTGCGTGGCTGCGCAGACAGTGAAGCAGAAGATTGATGGCTTGTCTAGGCTCACCCGGACACTGTCTCTGCCCCATGGCCACCCCCCCCCCTCCCTGGAGGTCGCTTTTGGCCGGGGGTGGACCTGCAGGGGGGGATACGCAATGGGGGGGGGGGGGGGGATACGCAATGGCGTGGGGAAGGGGGGGATACGCAATGGCGTGGCCAAGATTGGAAGTACGTTGATTGGAAGTACGTTGATTGGAAGTACGTACGGTTGCTTTGAAATGAAAGATGATGTGAAGTCATGTGCTGCCCCTCTGCAACCTATCAGACCTCACCAATGGCAGCAATACAGAAGCCATGAATACAGAAGATGAATGTGGTCGGTACTTTGCCGTCCTTCGCGCACACATTGAGGGGAAGCTGACATCGTGTGTGTACGACGACAACAAACTTCGACCCAGCTGGGTGAGCATGGTTGACGGCCAGCCTGCGCACGTTCACTAAGCAGCCATACCCTGCTCAGCAGGGCCTGCTGTGCAGGTCGAGCCTGAGCCCAAAAGAAATGGCAGGAAAAACCTGGTGACATGCCAATGCTAGCTTCCTAGTACTACATTCGGTGTGGCAGGCAGTTTGGGAAGTCAGCGCCCCTTTGCTATGTAGCACGTTGCTGCGGAAAAGACGCCGGGCAGCAGTGCCACCTATGTGCTGTCAGTAGTCTGTAGCAACTGCATGCAGAGTGGATTGTATCGATCTGCGCAAGCTGGTTATATAAGGAAATAAATAGCATTGGATAGCGTCAGGGGGATGACAGTGAGGAAAGCCGCCAACTTGGCCACAGAGCGACTGTGCCCTGCACCATGGAGCACAACGCGCTTGTGCCGTCTCTTGTACCAGCGTACGTGCCTGTACCAAAGCTGATGCACTGAAAACTGGAACTGGTTGAGAAACCAGTGCCTGTCCCAAGTTTTGCCCTCCTGCATGGGTCTGGCTCAGAGAGTCTCTTGAGACTCAAGACATGAATGTGAGAACCCATACAGGCTCATGGTACCACCAGTTCAATCGTGTTGTGGGCAGTTCACTCGTAGTTCAATTCTTAGCAAAAGAAATATTGAGACCACCCGATGTGACATAAAACACCATAGATCAACCTATACCCAGACGTTCCCAGGAAGCAGTACCAGGAGGTTGTCCCAATGTATTCAGCATTACTGCTGTCGCTGTAGCTCTTCGTACTGGTTGGCGTTCGGCAGCCGCTGCATTCTTTCTGACAGCACAGTTCCCAGACGATCTGCATATGAAATCATGGCAGAAGACAGAACACCGACGTCAAGGAGGGTGTTCAGTTTGATTGCAACACCCATTAGCTATGCTGCATCCAGGCTCGGCTTTCGCACGCCTGGAGGACAGGCAGCACAGGGCTCTCCCACACCATCAGGTAACCTGCTGGGGTGGCTGGACCCAGCAGTATGCTCAGCATGTGGGGCCTTCTTGCTGATGAGGTTGTATGCTACTTGCAGGTGCAGCCTCTGAGTCTCCTGCAGCTGCACAGCCACAGCAGCAGCAGAATGGTGTGAATGCACAGGAGGCCTCACCAGCATCGACAGGCAACAGGGCCCAACAGGTGCGTCCAGAACGTAATATGCTGGGCACTTCAGATGTCGGTACCTGTTAGATCACCACTCAAGGGCCCCAGGGGCTGAGAGAACGGCCGTGATCACGTCGCAGTTGCCCAGCACGGCGGGCCCCAGCTTTCCCTTCGAGGGCTCTGGCTGCGTGTGTCGGTCTCGTTCATACACGCTTACTCCTACATCCTGTGCTGGGTCCTCACTTTTGCATCCTGTGCTGATCTCGCCTGCAGGAGGTTGCTGCTGCTGCTGGCCGTGCTGGGGCTGCTGCAGCTGGCCCTGCTCAGCACAGCAGCCATGCGCCCTTGCCTCGGCAGCCAGCACCCGCAAACAACCGCAAGAGGACGGCTGAGGGCCTGCATGCCGAGCTTGCCAGCCTAGACGCTGTCACGCACTGGGACCCCCAGAAGCAGCGCAACTTGGATGCCTTCTTCCAGAGGATGGCAGCACACACCTCTGGCACAGCCAGCCACGGTGAAAAGACGGCAAAGCGGCACAAGTCTGAGTGGTCAGCAGGCCCTGCAGGAGGGCCGCTGGCATTCTCCCTCGGCCACAACAAGCCCCGTCCTGCAGCAGCCAAGGCGGGCTCCGTGCCAGGCCTCAGGGGCCCCAGCCCAACCCCATGGTGTGTATATGACGCTTGCAGCCCACCCGTGCATGCCTGTCATGGTTGCATGCTTGTGCTGGAGAGGGGCCGAAGTGTGCTGGCATGGCCCAGCGGGCTAGGTGTTCAATTGGCCTGGTTGGCCACAGCCAGTGCAAGCTTGCGACAATGGCTGCAATTACTACTAGGATTTGTGTGGCAAGCACGACAGCATGTTGCTGTTTCTGCCCTCATGTGTGACTGGCCACCAAGGTGTGACGTGTACCTGTCCATCTCCTGCACAGGGCTGCCGGTTCCTTGGGCGGCGGCAGAGGTGCTGCGGTGCCCGACTTCTTCCAGCAGCCTCCACAAAGCGCTTGGACACAGCAACGCCTGGCACTTCAGGGGCAGCAGCAGCACCAGCAGCAGCAGGACGCGTACGAGACACCAGCACAGCAGCGCCTCCTGCAGCAGCCGAAGCAGACCAGTGCGGCCAGCGCGCAGGAGCACAGTGGTGCTGCCAGCGATGCAAGCCCGGCACCAGACCAAGCAGGCACCTCAGCACCAGCAGCAGAGGCAGGTCGCAGGCAGGCTTCAAAGAGCCTCACACCAGGGCTGCCGCGGCCAGGCAGCAGGGGTGCAGCTGCAAGCTCAGGCGCTGGTGCTGATGACGACGATGCTGACGGCTTGGGTGGCGCAGGCCCCAGCAGGCGCAAAGGCAACCTGCTCACGTCCCAGCGGGCTTCTGCACAGCCCTACGGACCCAAGACTGCCTATGCCAGGTCCATGGCAGCTAAGCAGGGTGGTGCTGCTGCCGCCAACCCCCTGCAGAGTGGGAGGTTTGGCAGCAGGCCGCCTCGCCCCAGCGGCCCCTTCGGCGCCATGCTGCTGCCACCAGCAGCTCCAGGGGGTGTTGCCGACACACGGCAGCAGCAGCAGCACTCTGCAGGCCCGGACGTCTTCCTGAATGCGGCATGGAACACCAGGCAGGCAAGGGGCGCCAACAGGCCGCTCACACCCTGGGCACAGCTCCCTGGTGAGTCGAGCGCCGCCCGTGCTGGCACATCTCATGCTGGCATATACCCTTCTGGGCGGTGCCATCGATAGCAGGAACTAACGCAGAGTAGGTTGGTGTAAACTGCACGTTGTGTATGACCGACAAGCATTGACAAGCATGACCTGCAGTTGACAGCGCCGTCGCGTCCCCGAGTGCTAACCAAAGCTCACTTGCACTGTGTGTTGTCCATGCAGGGCCCCACAGCCACACAGCCCCAGACAACCAGGGACAGGAGATGCCTGCTGTGCAGCTGTTTCAGGAGGAGGCACGCACGCCAGCAGCTCCTGCAGCACGCCAGGAGCAGCACAGCACCGCATCTCCTGCTGCTCAGGCAATCCTGAGTGCCATCAGTGGCGGGGCAAACGGTCCTCCAAGGCAACAACAGCAGCAGGTATGAGCTGACCATGCAAGCAGGCACCCTGGATGACAGCTTCTAGGCTTCTGAGCGTCTGCCAGTGTGCAGGACCGGGGCATCATGGCGTCTGTAACATGCCCACCTTACTATATGTATTTCATGACTGTATCTGCTGATGTTGGGTTGCTCTGCTGTTGCTTTTCTTGCAGCTGGTCATGTCTCCTGCACCCCCGCCGCTGCAGATGCTGGGCCCAAGCGTGACAGCACACATGTTCCAGAGAACGCCAAAGCCAGCATCGAGGGCAGGTGAGCTGGGAGACATTGTGCTGGGGGCTTGTGCAGTCACCCCAACACATCCTGCTTGGAGTAGTTGAATGCTGGCACCCACAGGCATGCATGCACCCACAGGCACCCACAGGCATGCATTGGTTGGCAGCTGTTGTTGCCTAGATGTTGCGAGGCTGTCACCACTGCTGCACCCTCACCATTGCTTCGATTGCCCTGCCTCTCGGTGACGCTGTGCAGGTGCGCGCACCCCTCAGCAGACGGACAAGACCCTGGTGATCTCCTACCAGTGGTCCTCAGAGCGCAACAGCCCCCTGCATCAGCGAGTCGCAGATGCTGTGCAGGCTGCGGGCGACACACCTGCAGCAGACGGCCCCCGCCTGCACTTTGGCAGCACCCGCCAGGACCGTCCCAGCCAGGCTGTGGGACGCATAGTGGCAGCAGCAGAGCGGGCAGATGCAGCGGCAGCTGCAGCAGCAGTGCAGGACGACAGCGATGATGACGGGCTGCTGGACTTTGGAGGCAGCAGTAGCGCCAAGCGCCAGCAGCAGAAGCAGCAGCCAGCAAAGCAGCAGCCAGCAAAGCAGCAGCAGCGCCCAGCGAGGCAGCAGCCTGCCTGGTGGCAGCAGCAGCCGACGGAGCCGGGCGCAGCCTACAAGAGCCCTGCAGCAGCGGCAGTGCGGTTTGGCCGTGTGGACAAGCCAGCAGCGGAGGTGCAGGATGGCACTGACGCTGTTGCACAACAGCAGGAGCAGCACACACAGGTCCAGCCGCAGAAGCAGCAGAAGCAGAAGCAGCGGCAGGACGCCTTGCCAGGAACACCACCAAGCCACCTGGAGTTGGTCGTCAAGGTGGGTCATATTTTTTGAACATGCAGCGGTGTCGCCGCAGCCGCTTGGTGTTTGTGACAGCAGGATGCACACAGCTGGCATGCATGCATCCTGCTGTGTATGCCAGTTTTTTTCGCGTAGCCACAGCATTCTGGCTCGCTGTCAGAAGATGCATGGACAGCCCCCTGGGCATCAGCAGTCCAGCCAGTGCTTGAAAGGCCTCTGGCGTGCTTGGCGTCCTTGTGCACTGGCTGCACTTCGCTGATGGGTTGTATGCCCCTCTGTCATTCTGCTGGACCTGTTGCAGGCTGCGGAGGTCCAGGTGACCACGGCTGCCAATGTCCCACTGCCAGACGACTCATCCGAGTCTGGTGATGTTGAAGAGGAGGAGCAGCCCCATTCTGCCGGCCCTGCGGACGCTGCAACCAAGCCACAGCAGCCCCCTGCAGCCACTGCAGCACCTGCTGCCATCAGCAACGGGCCATCAGCGGCGCCGCTGTCGGCCGCAGCTGCAGCTGCCGAGGCGCGTGCGGCAGCCAGCGCTGCTGCGACGGCAGCGACAGCAGCCAGCAGGGCTGATGGTGTGACGCAGGAGCGCAGCAGGAAGAAGCCGCACAGCACCCCAGCAGCAACGGTGAGCGGCGATGGTGAGCAGCACAGAGGCAGCAAGCGTGGGCGCTTCAGGGCTCCCGTGGACTCTGATGATGATGAGGGGCCAGAAGATGGTGGCCTCAAGGAAGGTCCAGGGGCTGCTGCAGCAGCAGCAGCAGCAGAGCCCAAGCAACCAAAGCAGCAGCAGATATCCTTTGGCGTCACCCATGCAACAGCAGCGGCAGAGGCTGGTGATGACGATTCAGACAGGCGGCGCAAGCGGAGGGCGCGCGCCAACGCTGATGACGTACCTAGTGCGGCCGCAGCAGGCACGGCAGCCCAGGCTGCTGCAGCTGGGCCGCCGCTGTTCACCTTTGCGGCCGCAGCAGCTGACAGCGGCAAGGCAGCGGACAAGAAGGAGGCCAGCAAGCCAGCTGGTACTGCGGGCAGCGCTGCTGCTGCAGCAGCAGATGCAGCCACAGCAGCGCCTGCTGTGGCCTTCGGTGTGCCAGGCAGCAGCACAAGCTGGACCATCGGGCAGCCGGCAGCAAGCGCAGCAGCAGATGCCAAGGATAGTACTGCAGGCACCACTGGCAGTGCGTCTGCAGCACCTCTTGGGTTCGGATTTGGCGGAGCCACTGCTGCCGGCAGCGCTCCCGCTGCCGCCGCTGCTTCCTCCCCGGGCTTGACCATCTTTGGGGCGGCAAGCAGCTCGGCAGCTGCAGGCGCTGCCATCAGTTTCAGCTCAGCGGCAGCCGCACCTGCAGCAGCTGAGTCTGCACCAGCAGCGGCAGCTGCTGCAGAAGGGACTGCTGCGGTGGCGGCACCTGGCAGCACCCTCTTTGGGGCCATCAGCAGCAGCACCCCACCAGGCAGTGGCACCGGCGGCAGCAGCAACACACCGGCACCACTACAGGGCTTCTCCTTTGGTGCAACACCTGCTGCAGCAGCATCTACTCCCAGCAGCACTCCGTCGCTTGGTGCTCCTGCTGCAGCTGCTGCTGCGAGCGCGCCATCCTTCAACTTTGGTTTGCAGCCCAGCAGCTCCACAGCTGCTGCCAGCAGCCCTGCACCTGCCGCTGGTGGGCTGCTGTCGCAGTTTAGCAGCGGCTCTGCTGCAGCAGCACCATCTGCTGCTGCTGCTACCACCAGCAGCACGCTTGGGTTCAACTTTGGCGCAACTCCGGCCACAGGCGGTACAACAGCAGCAGCAGCTTTCCCAGCGTTTGGTGCAGCTGCTAGCACGCCAGCAGCCGGCACTGCCAGTACACCAGCAGCAGCTCCAGCATCCTCAGCTGGCGGCTTTGGCTTTGGTGTGGCTGCCAGCACCTCGTCCAAGCCTGCCAGTGACGCAGGTGGCTCACTGCCCTCAGCAGCCCCGCCATCCTTCGGCTTCGGCTCTGGTGTAGGAGCTTCATCAGCAGCAGCAGCAGGCGGGTTCAACTTTGGGGGCAGCACGCCAGCCGCTGCATCCGCTGCGTCATCAGGCGGAGTCCAGTTCACCTTTGGGGGCAGCACACCAGCTGCTGCAGGTGGTGCGTCGGCTGCGGCCCCAGGTGCTGGTGGGTTTGTGTTTGGTGGCAGTGCGCCTGCTGCAGCTGCTGCATCCTCGGCAGCGCCCAGCACGGTTGGCTTCACCTTTGGGGCCACCCCTGGTTCAGCTGCAGCGGCAGGCTCCACCCCTGCTGGGGTGCCTGCTTTCGGCGCCCCTGCTGCAAGCACAGGAGGCTTCGGCGGCACGGGAGGCTTCGGCATGCAGTTTGGCGCCCAGAATCCAGCGTCGGCGGGTGGAGCTGCGTCCGGCTCAGCTGCGGCAGCAGGCAGCGGGCCATTTGGGGCCGGTGGCTTCGGTGGCAGCACAGGGTTCACATTCGGTGCAGGCAGCGGCGGAGGAGCGGCAGCAGCGTCATCAGCAGCAGCGCCTGCATCACCGAGTCCAAGTGGTGGCTTCGCTTTCGGTGCAACTCCCGCTGCTCCCTTCGGAGCCTCTCCAGCACAGCAGCCTGCTGCTGCCAGCCCTGCTGCAGCAGCACCACCAGCCGCCGCTACCAACCTCTTTGGAGCCCCTGCAGCTCCCTTTGGTGCTGCTACAGGCGGCGGCAGCACTGCTGCACCCTTCGCCTTTGGGGCTGGCGCACCCAGCAGCAACGCCCCGCCTGCGTTCGGCGCATCGCCGGCAGCACCCCCGGCCCAGCCGGCCTTTGGCGGGTTTGGCCAGCAGCAGCTGCAGGGTGCCAGCAGTGGAGGGCCGGTAGGCTTCGGCCAGCCTGCTGCAGCAAGCAGCGGCCCCGCATTCGGCGCCCCTGCAGCAGCCCCTGCATTCGGCCAAGGGCCTCCAGCTTTTGGGGCACCACAGGGCGGCATGCAGTTTGGGCAGCCACAGCAGCAGCCGAATGCTGCACCTTCCTTTGGCGGCGGCTTTGGCCAACCCCAGCAGCAGCAGCAGCAGCAGCAGCAGCAGCCGGCTCAGAGCCTGTTCCCGCAGCCGGACGGTGCGGCTATGTTTGCTCTTGGGAGCAACCAGCCCAGCCAGCGGCAGGGGGGCAGGAAGGTCCTGAAGGCTCGCAGGCACAAGTAGGCCAGCGAAGCCTCTGGATGTGTTCACGGTTGGGCGCAGCTGTGTGTGTGTTGGTGTCTGGTGTTTTTCTGTGTTTCTAAGGTGGACCCACTGGCAACCAGCTGCTGGCACAACTGGTGCTGCAAAGTGCTCCATGGCTGTCATGTCGAGAGATGTGGGTTTGTA
Source organism: Desmodesmus armatus (assembly GCA_007449985.2). Lineage (NCBI taxonomy): Eukaryota > Viridiplantae > Chlorophyta > Chlorophyceae > Sphaeropleales > Scenedesmaceae > Desmodesmus > Desmodesmus armatus. The sequence continues at coordinate 394,711 of VIIQ02000020.1, forward strand.
GTCAGTATTCTTGGCTGGTGCTTTTCCCGGGTGAACAGGTCTATGAGCCGGCTTACGGGGCTATCGATAGGTCCTGTCTGCTGTGATGCTTTGCTAGTGTGTCATGTCGGACGGACGTTCTTGCAATATGGCTGAACTGGATCGCCAGTCAATGACCGGACAGCTGCTTGTGTGACCAGCAGCACCATTTCTTTGTTTGAGGCTTTGCTTGTGCAGCTGGTGTACACCAGCATCTTAGCATGCTTCACACTGTTTTGGCAAGGGAGTGGAAGGGGTGGGTCATGCTTAGGTCAGGACAGGGGTGGGGGGTGCAGATCGCAGGCGTAGGCAGCTTTGGGGCATGCTGGTGCGTGACAGTGTGTTTTGGTAGGCTTTGACTAGCTGATACATTGGACACACTGAGCGGGACTGTTTCGTGTCTAGAAGTGAAGCGGTGTGTGCTGAGTGTAGTTTACTGCGCCCCTGGCAACTGCCAGGCATGTGTGGACTGCATACACTGTCTGGACTGCATTGTTACATGTTTCATCTGCATAGCAGCACAGCAGCAGCGTAGTGTGCCCTGCATTCAATGTATCCAAACAGGCTGCTGTTGCCTTGAGCTAGTGTAACGTGTCGTTTGTTTGCATCGATGAGGAACTTTGAGGGTCCTGCAACATACCACCAGGCCTGATGGCTGTTGCAACTGCACCTATCATCCAGTGCAGCTTTGATGCAACATCCAGCCCAGCAGAAGGGCAGCAACTGGCCAGACACCTTCATGTCACAGTGAGCCAAGGGTTTGGGGGGCCCGAAGCTCGTCTAGCTTCAGCTGCACATGCACATGCACCACTAACCACTTCGTTGACAGACACGGCAGCTTCAGCCTCTGCGATCTTACTGCAATGCACCCATCATCCAGGCACCAGCAACAAAGTGCAGGGACAGTTGAGAGAGAGTCCGACACCATGAAGAATCAAACCAAGGCACTGGTGCCCCTGCCAACCCGGCAATGTCAGCTCAACTGACACCAGCCTGAGGGTATCGTTGATCATCACATACATGGCATTCGTTGTGGCAAATGCGTCTTCTGCTACTCTCAAAACTGGTCAGGACCCGTCTTTCAGGAGCCAAACTAGGTAGCCGAACTAAACTGAACGGGCAATGACAACCAACAAGGAGAGGAGACCAGGAGAATCACTCAGCCCAAGCACGCCTGCCACATGCACGTCACCCCTGCCGCAATCCAGACGGCAAGGTAGGGATGCGCACACAGCACAGCACTGCAGCAGGCACATTCACAGTACAGTAATTGTCAGAGGGGATCCCAGTCCTCAGCACTAGCCAGCGAGCCAAGGGCTCATGAAGGTGCCCCGAAGGGCCTGTCGTAGCCCAGTCTGTCAGGTCAGGTGTGGGCGTGATTGAGATCACCAGCAAGCCAACCGTCAATCCCATTACAGCTCTGTAGTCTCAATGACCATCGCAGGCCGCATGTTGGCCTTGCCAGACACCACCACCCGCCCCGGCTCATACGCCAAGTCAAGCTGCAGCGTGCCGCCCCTCTGAGAGCACTGCTTCGCCAGCATCTGCTGCTTGCCCTTGAAGACGCTGCTGCTGAAGTAAGGTGCCACTACTGAGTAGGCTGAACCGGTAACTGGGTCCTCTTCTATGCCTGCCCAGGGCCCAAAGAAGCGGGCGTATAGGTCGTAGCCCCCTTCGTCATCTGTGCACACAAACAAGACAGGCAGGCGGGCGGGAAAATCGGTTTGATGCGGACATAAGCTTGGGACATGCACTTTGATCTTGAATTGTAAGTATTCCAAAGCCTATGGCACTTGTGGGCACTGACTTTGTGAACAGATAACATCAAAGCAACATGAACACACACCCACTGTGACAGACATGGTTCACCAGAGTCCCAGCACCCGTCCATGAGTCATGGCCGCCATGACCCACCTGGGCCAGCAGCAGCCGCCACAATGACACCTGTCAGTTCGGACGCCGGCACTGCTTCCGCCATCGCAAGCGCATTCACATTGAGTGCTGCCAGCTGCTTGCCACCGAAGCGCTGCTGTAGCACCACCAGCAGATACTTTAGCTGGGCTGAGTAGCCGATATGTTGCACCACTGAGCTCAGCCACTGAGAGGGCCTGCAGGTAAAACAGCCAAACGCACACGCTATGGGAACGCTGGCTAGCACTGCATGCATGCTACATGCATGCCCTATGCTTACACACTCATGCATCGCACCCATGCTTGGATTGCATAAGATGCATGACGCATTCGGCCTTGTCGGCTGTCTCGGCACAGCAATATGCAGCGCGTCACCATCACTTTGGCCAAGGCAGCAAGTGATAAAGCAGCCACTGAGAGGGCCTGCAAGAACACAAATCAGCACTGCTGAGCCCATATGCACGGCTGTTCGAGGATTGTCTCAAGGCCTATTATGGACGCCCAGTCACTTAGAACCCTAATGAAAGACGTACTGTTTTCAAAATGCTGTGCTTTTGGTCAAATGACTTAGGCAGCAATGACAAAGGAGTGATGGAAGCACACCCCTTTTTTGTTTGCGGTCCCGTGAGACCATTCCCATACAAACTGTACATGCCAGAGTGTGTCAGCACAGGGGGGCCCACACATGTACACTGATAGTACATCCTGGGCATTATGTCGATAATCACATGTCAATGCTCACCAGTCTGGTGCATTGCCCGGCTGTTGGTGATGGGGCTGCCCATTAAGCGGCTGCACATTTGGCAGGGACTCCAAGCATGGGAACAGTAGCTGCGTCAGGGCCCTGCACATTGATTGACACAACGGCAGGTGCACAGGCATGCGGTCACTCAAAGTAGCAGGGCAGTTGCAGCAGGGCACGCAGCAGCAAAGAGGTACGTACCCAATTGAGCCGTCCACATATGTGACATGCCCTGCTTGTGGCAGGCAGTTCAAGCAGGAAGATTCAACACAGTTGGGCGATCCCCTCTTGTCCAAAGCATGTGCACAATGCAGTCTGGCGCACAATCTGCAGCATCATCACAGCCCCACCTCCAGGGTTGGCAACCCTACCCCCACCCCATCCACCCACTCCCCCCCCCCCCCCCGGCCCTCTCTGCCCCATAACATGTAACAATTCCCACTACCCCAGCACCCCAACATGCACCGAACCCACCTTGGCGGTGCGACACTTCCTATGCTGACGGGCCCATTGTGTATCAGCTCTGTAGTAAAGCTGAGCGGCAATGCACCATCAGGCGGGCACAGCGGTAGGCTCATCTGGAGCAGCAGCTGGCCTTTGGGGCCCTTGGCCCTCCTCAACCTATCCTAACCCAAACAATCCACCACCGACTCCCCCTAGCCCCCTGCGCCCCACTCATGCTACCCCAGCACCCTAACATCCCTCCAAGTGTCTTATACACTGGACTGACCTTGACGGCGCGACACCTCCTATACTGACGGGCCCATTGTGTATCAGTTCTATAGTAAAGCTGGGCGGCATGGCACCATCTGGCGGGCACAGCGGCAAGCTCATCTGGAGCAGCAGCTGGCCTTCGGGGCCCTTGGCCCTTCTCACAACAAGCAGACCGCTGAGTGTCTCAAACTTGAGCTCGGGGGCAGGGTTTTTGCACTCTTTTTGTGTGAGGGAGGGGGGAAAAGGTGGGGGAGGGAGGGCAGGGGGGGGAGGGCAGGGATTGGGGAACAGGCATCTCCACAACAGCACGCCATAAGCGCAATGCAATCTGGGGGTATGCTACCCTTCAATAGTGTGTGAGTCTCACCATGGAAGAGGACAGCAGCTGAGGCAAGAGTGGCATATGCTCCCACAGAGAGGCACCTCCACATTGGTTCCAACACCAATCAACTCATGTAACATCGGGGCCATTCACATGGAGGCATGCTGCTGACTGTATAGCTACAGGTGTAACTTTGATTTTGGATTTTTGATTGAGTGCGGGGCTGTATCTGAGGTACATACAAGCATGGTAGATAGTACCCAGCATATACGCAAGGATGAGTTCCAGGATCTCACCATTGAACAAGACAGCAGCTGAAGCAAGTGTGGCATGGCCACAGAGGGGCACTTCCACACTGGGGGTGAACCAGCGCAGTCTGAAGATGGAGCCAGTGCCGAAGGGCTCAGGACCAGCTGAAGCTGGGTCAACCTGCAGTCAAACGTGTGATCATGCACAGAAATAGAGTGACCGCAATGTTTTCAGTCACGGCAGCAACAGCAGCTGCTGTACTCACACTCATGCGTGGCGCTTCATCCACAGGCTCCTCGACAAGTGGCTCGGTCAATCAAGTAAACAAGTGTGACATGGCTGGGGAGAAATGTAGCCGCGATGAGACCCATGATATGCTGCTCGAGTGCCTGCAGCCCTCCAGGTCAAGCCCCCCCCCCCCCCCCCCCCCCCCTTGGGGGCCCTAGACGGGGTCCCACCCTGGCGACACACACAGACCTGCACGATGGCAGACAGCTGCCCTGGTACTTGCTTGATGACTTATTCTACCTTAACAACATCAACCGAACATGAGAACTCGCAGGCTACACTGCGCATGCCGCATGCAGTGCAAATGTGTGCATCAATACTGTGCTGCTCCAGGCACTCACTCACCGGCTCCAAGAAGGCTGTTTCAGACAAGTTGACCCTCTGCGCCACCTTCTGCCGCACATTGTCTGTCATACCAGACAGCTGCTCTGCTGCCAGCAGACACACGCCTGCAGGATTGCCACTGCCGGGCCCATCAGCAAACGCATCGACCTGTGCAGCAGGAGAGGTGTATAGGAACCCCACTTGTGTGTACCTGCCAAGCTCGGCCGCGAGCTGTGGTGCTGAGATGCAGAGTGTATGGGTCGCGCACCAGGAATATTTTGACCTGCATGGCTGCGCTTGATCAAGATCTCGAGACAGATCACTCAGCAGACTGCTATGAATTACTGCTGATGCTGGCGACTTCAGGTGCAGCGCAACTGAGTGGCGTAAGCATACATCAGCATAATCAATCCATGTGTGATGGTTTGGACCGCGGTCACATGTCGGTCATGTCGGGACCGAGTCACCTGGGGGTTACAGCAGTTTGCCAGCTGCCCGAGCACAACGAGCGTTGGGCAGGCAAAAGGACAACTTCGATCCTCTTTTGTTGCTAGGCTATCTCACTAGCAGTCCCAGACGACCGGTTGAACAGCCTGGCAAGAACATTGCACCTGCCAGGCTGGCTGACTTCACATCCCCTGCCTCAGCTACCCATGCTGCCACAGACATGTCACATGCACACACCACAGCCCCTAGGCAGCTTGCTGCTTTCCACATTGAAGACTGCATCGACGCCTCAGAGATCTCTATCTAGATCGATCGATCTGAGATATCTCAGAGCTCTGGAGCAACCCCCCATCGGCATCACCCTCGCCCTGTCAATGTGTGTGTTTCAACACAGGTTCCAGCACCCTGGAGCCATCACACCTGTATGTGGCCACCCACTGTTACACCCACACCCACGGCTGCCACACCAACGGCTGTCAGCACTCATCGCTGCACACTGTGTGTTCAGGCTGAACCCAGCCTTGACTGCACATCAGCCTCGTTGCCACAGTCACCATCACTACCAGTACAATATCCGCCACCACACTCCAGCGGCCTTGGGCTCTCGCACACCTTCAAGGTACAACGCTCACTACTTAGTCATGACGTTGTAAGCACGGGTTACACCGTTGTAACCACTGGGATGGCAGTGCCATTGACGGTCAATGGCTGCTGCCAATTGCACCCAGCCTCGAACGCACATCACCCCTGCTGCCACCACTACCACCGCCAGCACCCTGCTTCAACACAAGCACCCCCTTGACACTACCCTGCCTAACCCCACCATCACTACCCCCATCTCCCGCAACACTGCTGCTCCTACTGCTGCTCCTACTGCTGCTCCTGCTGTTACTCCCACTGCCGCCGCCATCACTACTTCCAAACAGCTGCAGAGATGCCGCACTGGCCCTGGGCTGCAACCGCAGCACTCCGTGGGATCCCCCTCCACCCCCAGAGGCATCCCTCACTGCCGAACACAACACCAGCCTGCTGCGCCTACTGCTGCCAGCAGTCCCATTGGTGCTGCTACTGCTGCTGCCGCTCGCCCGTGGAGGCTGAGGCCTGCTGTCTCTGCCGGTCACTGCTGCTGCCGTTAGGCCACTACTGCTGCTGTTGTCACTGGTCCTACCCCTCCAGCTGAAATCCGAGCCCTGCTTAACACTATCAGCTTGCTGAGCAGCCTCAGAAGCTGCTGCCACGTCAGCCCGGCTCGTGCTGCCATCCCCACTCCCGCTGCCGCTGTCACAGCGCCCGTGGACACACACATACTTCCGCCGCACCCCAGGCAGCAACAGCTCTTGTCCCTCGTCATCCATCCACCCAGACAAGCTGCTCACCCTACCCACGCCCTGCACTTGTGCAGGCAGAGTCCTCAATGCAGTAGGCTGCTCATCCCTGTTGCCATTGCTTGAGCTGTCCAACAAACCTCCCACAACCCCAAAGCCCACACCCTCCACATCCCCAAAGGCACATGCCACTGCTGCTGGTGCTGTTTCATTAGAATCAAGCAGCAGCAGCTCTGCCTGCCCAACTGCCGGTCCTCCAACCGGTGCGCCTATGCTCCCGGCATCCCCACCACCAGCGCCAGACAGACTCCCAGAGACGGCACCACCAGCAGCAGATCCCGACTCGCTATCAGCATCCCCCTCAAACAGGGTTGCCGCAGCGGCAGCCCCTGCCTGCCGCACCTTGCCGCTGGCCCTGAAACTGGCACTACTGCCTGTACTGCCCTTACTGGCTGGGGCAGTAGCACAGGCAGTACTGCCAGCATTGGCAGTACTGCCAACAGCCATCCTGCTGCCCCTGCTGCCGCCCAAGCTGCTGCCCCAGCAGTCGAGCTGGAGCGCATTGTCCTCACACCACTGATCAAAGGAGAAGCTCCTCTCCCCTAAACCCAAGCCCAAACCCCGCCGCTGCTGCTGCTGGAGGAACCTTCCAGCCAGGGAAGGCAGCTGGAAGGCCAGTGGGAGATCCGCTGAAGCCCTGAAGGGTTCTGAGGCACTGCTGAACAGGCTTGGGTGGGGTTGAGTCAACAGCTGGCTGCTGCTGCTGCTGCTGCTGCTGTCAGCGTTGACACACCCAGTTGACAGTTGCATGGGCAACACTGTGCACGGTGCATTGATGTCACCAAGGGAGGCGGCATCAGCAGCAGCAGCACTGATGGATGGGGTGGTCCGCTCAGCAGCAGCAGCAGCAGCAGCAGCAGAAGCAGCTGCTTTGTGAAGGTAGGGTGGGGCCATGGGTGCCTTGCTGCCAGCAGCGTTGTGAGTTGGGTCCTTGGCACTGCTGCTGCCGACATGGATGAGGGCCGAGGCATCCACTGGCACTGCCGCTGGATCTCCTGCTGCAGCCATTGCTGCTGTGGCTGCCGCCACGGCGGCTGCTGGGCTGCCTGTGCTGGCAGCAGCAGCAGCAGCAGCAGGAGAGGTACCATCGACTGCCTCATCCTCTGACCTTCGCTTGACTCCTGCAACAGAGGGACTCCTGCTCCTGCTCCTGCTGCCACTTCTGCTCATGCTACCAGAAGGGTCCTCCCTTGCCACCGCTGCTGCAAGTGCAGCTGCATGTAAGATTGCAGCCGTAGCTGTGGCCCCTTCACATGCAGCCATCGCGGAAGAATGACTCTCGGGGCTCCCCTCCTCCTGCTGCTGCTGTCGGGGGCTGCTGCTTGCAGGAGCACTGCTACCCTGGGTGCTGCTGCTGTCAAGACCAACACCCCCTGCCTGATCCACAAGCCCCTGCTGCTGTTGCGCTTGTTTTTCATCTTCTTCCCGCTGCTGCTGACACTGTAGCTTGTGCTTTCGGTCTGCCAGTACAAGCTTGAGATCCTCTAAAGCCTGCAGCCGCCCCAAAGCCCTGTTGCCCTGCAGCTGCAGCTCCAAAACCCTGCGGTTGCCAACCGCCGCATCTGCCAGGAGCTCGACAGCTGCACGGGACATGCGGTTGTGGTTCAGCAGGAGAACTGACAAGCTGCTGCACGGGTCATAGCTGCTGCTGCTGGGGCTGCTGCTGCTGGTGTTGCTGGGCTTCTGGAGGAGGGCTGCCAGTGCCTTACCCCCCTCGTCCTTTATCCAGTTGTGGGAGAGGTCGAGGCGAGTAAGCTGGCAGCTGCCCGTACCAGCCGCCGCCGCTGCGGCAGCAGCAGCAGCTGCAGGGCCAAGATGGCTGCTGTTGATGATAGCTGCTGTGATGTGCTGTGCTGCTGCATCATCGAGGCAGTTGTTGCTGAGGTTGAGTGAGAGCAGGCCATGGCCCAAGGGGTGGGTGAGCAGCTGCTGCAAGCCAGCCGCATCTGCATTGCAGTACAGTAAAATACAGTACAGTAATCGTGGGGGGGGGGGGGGGGGATCATCCCAATTCTCAGCACTAGCCAGCAAGCTGCCATTGCAAAACAGCAACCAGCACCAGCACCAGCACCGGGAGGGTGAGGGGTCTGACGCCACCCCGGGTGATCTGTGACGTCCACTCACTGCGGCCGTCATTCCTCGTGTCTTGACATCTGCTGACTGAAAATGGTGGAGTCAAATCGTTAAGGTGCTGAAGCTCCCTCAGCAGCACTCAGTCAGCTGTCCACCCTACCCTATAGCCAGTCATGGTTCTTGCTCGGAGCCGCATCCGGCACTCACACCATGTGCTGACAGCAGTACCATACCAACCGCACTGTATCATTCAAGGTTCCTTCCATGCCCAGGTAATGACCTACCAGTGATGTTATTGCCAGACAGATCCAGCTCCTCCAGCCTCAAACCCCCACCCACTGCTGCTGCCGCTCCATCCTCCCCCTGACCCAAGGCGCCTGCTGTAGCTGCCGCCAACAGCCCCTCAACAAGCCTGCTCACCCCCTCAGACCCCAGCTGACAGCTCCCCAGCTGCAGGACCCTGAGGGACACACAGCATCGCGCCAGGCCCCGGCCTAGCTGCCCTGCCCCTGCAGGTCCGATGCTGTTGCCCCGTAAGTCTAGCACCCTGACACCAGACCGTGCAGCACTGCTGCCACTGCTAGTGCTGCTGGCCTGTCTGGTCAGTGGAGCAGCGGTGGTGGCAGCGGCTGCTGCTGCTGCTGCTGCTGCCGTCTCGAGCCCCTCACCCAGCTGCTGTATGTCTGACTCAATCAAGCCTGCCTCAGAGAGCACCAGCTCCTGCAGATGCTGTGCTGCAGCCACATACACCCCAAGGCTTCGACCACACCCCTCACTCTTGCTGCTGCTGTCACTGCTACTGTTACTGCTGCAAGCAGCAGCACCAGAAGGGCCTGCGGCACTGCTGCTGGGTGTGGTACTGCTGCTGCTGAATTTTGCAGTGTGGAGGGTCACATGTGTGAGGCTGGGATGAGCTGCCAGTGCTGCACTGAACAGCTGTGCTGCTGCACATCCAGCACCCTGTGCAGGAGATGCATTGCATGCATCCTGCATGTCTTGGTCAGCACACTGCGGCAGCTGCTGATCCTGCAGGTCAGGCTGGTGCTGACAGTTGTGCTGAGTCAGCAGCTGCTGGCTGTGCTGGTGAGGGCACTGCTGCAGCCCATGCAGTGGCTGATGTTGACAGAGGAAGGCTGCACCTTTAAGCCCTAGGTGAGTGAGCTGAGGCTGGCTGCACAGCGCGGCTGAGAGGGCTGCAGCAGCTGGGGCATCCAACCTGCAGGCAGACCAGCACCAAAAGCAGCATCATACGTGTGTGGGCGGTAAAAATCATGATGAGGTACGTCAGACGGCATCATCCTGGTAAAACCAAAAAAAAGACGGCATCACCAGTGACTTCCGCTTACTGTCACAGTGTGACTGTGACACATGCATCTGTGTGACGTGGGTGGATTCAAGTTCACCAGCTGCTCTGCATTGTGCTGGAATGGACCACAGCACAAAGCCAGTGACATGCAGCATCTGTCAGACTAGCTCAGGAGGCAGCACTCCCTGCAACACGACACACACCTTGCTCCTTGCAGGTTCAGCTGCTGCAGTGCCCCAGCAAAACCCCCTGCTGCCAGTACTGCTGCCAGCTGCAGGATTTGACCGGGCTGCAGGTTGTGAAGGGCCAGGTGCTTGATACTGCTGTTGCATGCGAGTCCCTGAAATACTCCACTGGTGTTGACAGGACATGGGGCGGGCGCTGGTGCTGGTGCTGATAGCAGTGCTGTTGCTGCTGTGGCTTGCTGTCCTGCAGCTTGTGCTGGTGAGGGAAGTGCTGGTGCTGTGGAGGGAGTGCTGCTGCTGTTAGTGTCTGCACCGTGGTGCAGCTTCTGGATAACGAGGTTTTGTATGCTGCTTGAACCCTGCATGGCATTGACAGAGCCACGGATCAGCATATGTGACACTGCTCGCAGCTACTGCTATTGGCGCACTTGGTGTAGTAGCTAACCAGCCACCATGTGACTACAGCCGCATGTACCTGCACCATGTGACTACTAGCACATCTGCAGCTTCAACATATGTCAGGACCTACGAGTTCCACCGCTGTCTGTTCCCTGATGGGGGGCGTGACAGCAGCAGCTGCTTGAGCTGCAGCTCAAGTCCAAGGTTGCGATTGGTGGTCTAGAATGCAGTTGAAGCGTGCCGCTCCCCCAATTTCGTCGACAGAGTTGATCATTCTTACCTTGAATAGCTGATGCAGGGCAGATTCAGCTGCAGATCCTTCCACAGCTCCAACATCCAGGTGAGTGACGCTGCTGTTGTGCGTCAGGGCGTCTGCTGTTGCTGCAAGCTGTGCTGGAGTGTTGTGGTAGATCCGAAGGGTTGAGATTGCACATCCAAAGGATTGCAGCTCTACTTGGAGCTCCTCCCATTTTGCTTCCTCTGCAAATGCCCCGGACAGCTCTCGGCGGTCCATGGTGCTCAGTTGTTGGGCGATGTCTGGGAACAATCATCAAGACGCTGAATTACTGCTATACTTCAACACCAGAAATTTTATTCATTCAATCAACGGTGCTGAATGAGTCATCAGCCGTCCAGTTCCGGAGGTTTTAGCAGCGAAGTACGCTACAGCCAGTAAAGCAGTGAACATGCTGCAGACCAGAGCAGACCACGATGATAGAGACAGCACAAAGGTCACCGGAAGATTTCAGCAGATGCTGGGTGGTTTGTGCTGCTGCTGTTGGACAGACTTCCAGCATATATGCATTACCCCCAGTCCAGCAATCTTGCCTTGGCACTCTGCAGCAATCAGCCTAACCCCAATACTGTCTTTCAGTACAAAACCGTAATGCCAAGCCACCAAACTCATGCATCATGACATGTTTCAAGCAGTGTTCCATCGCTGAATCCGTTTACTGTGACAGTTACCTGTGAACACTGCACGAGGCGATGACACACCACACTAGATATGCCTCCAAAGCTGCAGCTGGCAATTGTCCAAGACCGTGCATTACGGCATACCACAACGCACAAACAGATCAACCTCAGGCTGGGGCCTGCCAAGCTACAATACCATCTGTAAGCACAAAACACCTGCCAAAACTGGGCGGCTGCAAAGCAAAGCTTTCATTGCTGCCCTCAGCCTGACCCACAGAAAAAGCAAAATTGGCGCCCTATCGAAGCCTGCTGTGCACTGCCTGTGACAGACTGCCTGCCAACCACAAACCGACCAAGCAACCAAAATCAAGCGAGGATGCACTGCCCCACTCCCTTATACCCCCCCCCTTCCCAGCTCTGCATCAAGCCACCCGCCCAGTAACCTGAGCCTTGCTGCACCCCTGCTTGGAGTAACATGCTGCCATCCCCCGATGCCTGACGCAGCTCAGCGTTTGCAGCGCCCCCCTGCCACAGCGACCCCATGCAACAGCCTGTTCGAAATTTGTACAGGAAAACAACACGTGTGCCATTTGTCAACACAGCAAGGGTGTGCTGCACAGCGCCTCTGATGTCCCCCCCCCCCCCACACAAACCGGTTCACAGCTTGGGCAGGGGCTTGCGGTGCATCACTGGCTTGAGCACAGTCTCCCATGCAGGCCCAGCCTCAGTCTTGTTCAATGGTGAGACCTTGGCCATGTTGAGCAGGGCAGAGTAGACATCACCGTCAGCGCGCCCCAGGGCAGAGTTGAGCGCATAGTCCTCCCAGCCAAAGGCGTCCACCAGGGCAACTGCCTCGGGGCGCAGGGATGCCAGCAGCTGCCGGTGCTGCGTGCGTGCTGCTGCTGCCTGGGGACCTGCGAGAGATGACCAGCACGGCAGCAAACAGCGTGTCAAACACATGCATCACATGTGTAAGCCAGCTGTTGGGTGGTGACCGCAGCATTACAGGATGTGCCAGGAGGGTGATGCAGCACCCCGATACCAGCAGCATGTGCGGCCTGCAACAAGATCTCTTGCAGATAACAGCAGACCATCCCCCACCTCCACACTCTTGGAGGGCAGCACGCCCTGTTCAGAACACACGCACCACATACAAGTACATGACACCCTATGCAACAAACGGACATTGATGGACGACAACCCAAATGACAACCAGCGCGGCGTGCAGTCAACGTAAAATGCACCAACAGCAGAGCAGATACGAAGTGTCAAAGCAGCAAGCTGTGCAAGGCCCTCGCCACTCACCCGCCATCCAGCCACCCTCCAGCAGGTCTGCCAGTCCAGCCTCCACCAGCCCCAGGCCAAACAGGCTGCACAGCCGGCCCATCACTGCCAGCGTGGTGGGGCTCAGGGTGCCGCTGCTGCGGCCCTGGTCCAGCGTCTGCATGAAGGTCTGCGCAGCAGGGCACACAGATGTCCACATTAACTCAGGGTGTGTTGCACGCTTAGCCTTGCACAAGGACGGGGGGCAGTTGATGTGTGGCACTCGTCATGGCACTCGTCATGCCTTGTTCGACATGTAACATCACGCGCTGAGCAGGAGTCTGTCAGAAGGAGAACAATGTCTCACGTGACAGGTACACATGCATGTGTGCCGAGCGCCGCAACTGCTCGGCAGCACAGCACTGCCAACCATCCCCACCTGCAGCAGGACCATCTCTGTGTGTGCCTTGGCAGCAGCAATGACAGCCACTGTGCTGCTGTTCCAAGGCGTGCCCTCAAAGGACAGAGGGGCGTTGGGGCCACCACAAGCAGCCTGCAACAGCAGGACACACACGCCAAACACAGCAAGTCAGCAGGCGACAAAACGACCGCAGCTGGATGTGCCACATGCCGTGACCAAAAAAACTGTGATGATCAAGATAGTGGAGTCACAAACTGCTGCAAGGGTAACAACTATCGTGCTGTTTCATGCAAAATGGTGCGTGCCTGGGTCTATGCCAGGACTGTGACGGCCATGGGATGCGTTCCCTCCTGTGCCTCGTGCGATGCGATCCCGCTCAACTCATCAAAAGAGCATGAGCAAATCCAATAACTGGGAAGCCTATCCTCAACTCCCGCCAAACCCACCTGCAGCACCTCAGCACCCCGCACCAGCAGGCGTGCTGCACGCTGGCGCAGCGCCGCCAGGGCCATGTCAGGGTTAGCCCAGCACTCCACGCCTTTTGCGCTGCAGCTGCTGCCCAGCTCCTGTGGCAGATTGTTGAGGTAGGCCATGCTGCCTGTGAGGGGCTGCTGACGTGTCTTGCCAGTCTTCACAGCCAGCAGGCCCTTGAGCAGGAAGCGGGCAGTCTGCAGGAACAACACATGTACACAGTACAGTACAGTACAGTAATTGTTGAATGGGATCCCAAACCTCAGCACTAGCCAGCGAGCCGAGGGCGCATGAGGGTGTCCCAGATATACATGACATGTAGCGTGACCCATGCAGCAGCAAGGATGTCAGCACGGAAGCCTTGAAACATGTCATGGTTACGCTAGAAACCAGGGACGGTAACGGATCCCAGTGGTCCCCTCCTGTTCCTTTCATTTCACTCGGTGGTTCTTCTGGCATCCTACTGTACAGTTGTTTCAGTGCGTGCAATTCAAAGCTCCTGTGCTTCCTGCCCCCCCCCCCCCCCCCCGGGGCCTGGCTGCCTGGCTGTCTAGTGGTGTTGCTTGACAGCGAGTGTGAGTGCGCTGTAGTGTGTGTATGCTATAGTGAGTGTGCTGTGATTGGTGATGTTGAGCTGCCCCGGAGAAGCATCAGATTGAGATGCAGCAGGTGCTGCTGCTGGTGCCCACCATGGACGATGGTCCATATGCATGCATCTGCTGGGCTGTCAGCTGGTGCTTCAACATGAGCAGCACGCCTGCTCTTCGTGACCACTACGGCTGACAAACACCAACTCTCAAAAGATCAAGGCTACTGGTAACCTGACTGTCCCTAGCGAAGTGCCTCATGTTGCCTGTTACGATGGCGCGTAGCGTGGTGCAAGTGATGTTTTAAGGCATGATCTGGCCTTCTACGACTCAATAACTCCATTGTTTCATAGGTTCTTTGCATTTGACTGTGCATCGAGCGTACAAGTGTCATTTGTTATTGGGCAGGACAAGTGCATCATCTGCTCGCCTGCAGCACTTGAGCACGCGTTGAAATATGTATCCATAGTACAGAATTGTTCTGCGACAATCTCAGACCGGTCACGGGATGGTGTGAATTTAGCAGAGTTTTTTTCGATTTCAGTCCTCCGGTATGCACTGTCTTTGCTGCTGTGTGACCGTCCAGTCGCTTCTTTGCATTGAAGACGTTAAAAACGAATTTCACAAGCTTTTGTGCATTGGGCAGAGCATGCACATGTTGACATTTCAAAACGCATTTGCAGCTCAAGCTTGCATAGTGGCTGAATTGAAAAGTCTCTTGGTACTTTTATGTGATGAAAACGCACACGGAGTTGCAAGGCTCGCGCGCCCGTGCTTGCTGAGATATGGGGGTCCCAAAAACTGCCCCAAAAACTGACAGATGACCTTTGACTGGGATCCGTAACAAGGGGTGAGAGAAGCCTGAGACTCTCAGACTTGAAACATGTGATGGCTGCGCTAAAAACAAGAGGTGAGAGAAGCCTGAGACTCCCTGACGTGGAAGAGAAAATCAGCTTCAACCGCAGGCAGTGCAGCACACCAGGCATTGAGCAGCCCGCACCTGCAGGTACAGCACGTTGTTGTCTCCCTCCCATGTCACGTTCTGCACGTAGCTGGCAAACAGGCGGGGCAGGCCGGACAGGGCGCTGTAGCCGTGGCCTCCACAGGTGCGGCGGGCGACCTCAATGCCGTCTGCGCAGCAACATCACGCACACACACGTTTTGATTGGTGCCTAGTGCACTGCTTCCATGCAGTCTGTGCATGGCTGTCCTCTGATAGCAGATAGAACCGGTTTAGCTACGACAAGCACAGGCTAGCGATGCTGAAGTTGTAACGATGCGCGATTGTGAGAAGAGGCAAGGGCCGCGGCATGCCAGTACGTACATGGCAGCGGGCCAGGCAAGAATGACGGAGCACAAGGAGGAACCTGACACACCTGCTGTGATGGCTGTGCATGTTGCCTTGAGGCCAGAGGACAGTGCGTGCAGCTCAGGGAGGTCTGAAAAGTCTCCCTTGTCACGATCAGCCTCAAACCTGCATGGTGCATGGGCAGAGCGAGTCAGCACAACTCAGTACAGTCTTCTGCTGCTCGACAGAGCACCGACACGGAGTTCAGCAACCAGCAAAACAACATCACGTTGAGACCTGCCGCCTTCGCACTTTCAGGTGGTGTGTGCTGCCGGCACCAAAACCTACTGGTTGAACCTGCAACAACTCTATCAAGTCCACCGCAACTGTCAGGTCTGATATGCAGATACACTTGAGTGCCTGTTGATACACTCACTTCTGGTAGCGTGCCTGCATCTCCTGGCCCATGAACCAGCAAGCGTAGGCGGAGGCTGTCAGGCCGATGAGCGTGTGAGCCACGTTCTGGTAGTCCAGCACCTGCAGCTCGCGCTTACCTGCGCTGCAACAGATGGAGTGTCTGTCAGGTGGGATGTTGTGTGATCATGTCATAGCACACACCGACTCGCGCCCAATCAAGTAGAACAGGTTTCTTTGTGCGTTGGTTCCAAGAAGACCAGAAACCAGAAGAAAGAAAGAGTTCCGGGGCATGTCCAGCTGGGAGCATGCACCGCAGACATGGGAACTGCTGCATTGTCTGACTACGACTCCACACATATACTCCATAACAGCGCCACAAAAGACAAGCAACAAACAACACTGCGACTCCAAACACAACACACCTGCGCCCGGAGCCGTCTGCCGCCTCACTGCAGCGTAGCGCGTTGCGATGGTCACGGCCTTGCTCAGCACGCCGCCGCTGTTCTTGACGATGTCAGCACGCACAAACAGCATGGTGGCGTAGGAGGCCTTGCTGTTAGCTGGCGGAGGTGGGACGTAGTCACCCTCGGGTGTGACCTTGGTGAAGCGCATCATCATGTTGGTGCGGGCTGCAGGATGGAGACAACAGCAGGCAGCACGCAACACAAGATCACTACTAGATGCAACGGACCGGATGGTAAGTCGAAACGGATTTTGATGTGGCTGCATGCAGGGTAGGGGCGAAAAGATCATGACACTGCACAGAAGCATGCACCTGCAGACAGGCGGTGACAGCCAGCTGAACTACACACAAGCTACTTGGAAAAGGATCACAATCCATGTCATGCAGTCGATGTCGTGCAATGAATGTGGCGTTATGTTACTTACGGATGCGGACGTGGTCCATGGACATGTAGCCATTGTCCACGCCACCAAAGCCAAACTTGGGCCCGATGTCACCCACAGTGATGCCAGGCATGGGCAGGTGCGTCTCAAGGCTGCGCAGCTGCAGGACAGCAGAGGAACAAAACGAAAACCCACCCTTCACATACAGTTGATTAGACTGCACTGACCTGTCGGCTGCCCAGAAGAAGGGGGACATAGCCTGGCAGACCTGCTGCCGGTCTGCATGCTGGCACCATGTCCGAGGTGCTACTCCAACAACACTCGCAGCTTGTACTGCACTACTGTTGCTGCATATCTGTCCCGCTGCACGCATGTCCCAAACATGCGCGCACCGCCGACTGCCATGACGACCTCTGGCTGTTCTGTGCAGGTCATGTGTCAACACACCTGCATGATGACGGCTGGTGTGGGCTGCAGTCATGAACATGTCTTTCACTTACACATGCCTTTTACACATCCCGTCGCACGTCAACACACTGATCTCACACACATCACACACCTGCACAATCCACTTACACATGCCTTTCAAACTTCACGTCACATTCTGACACACCCAATTTCACACATATCACACACCTGCACGATGAAGGCGTGTGGGCCGTGGTCCTTGCCCTTGAGTATGAGGCGTGCCATGACCACTGCATGCGTGGCGGTCTTGCCCATGCCTCCTGGCCACCATTTGGTGCTGGTCAGGGTGGGGGAGTGCAGGATGAACTCCTGGAAGTCAAGCAGTACAGGTGCTGTCAGGGACGAGCGTGGCTGTCAACCCAACCTATAACTTACCTATAACTTACAACGAGGCCTATAGGCTATCAGTGTAGATAACAATTGCTGAGACCGCAATACGCCAGCAGCCCACAGCTACGGCGCTGTCTCATCGGTGCGACCCTAGAGAGCTGCCTTATGTCAACATATGCATGCAGACACATGCACAGAAGACCGCTGTCACCCCTATCACACGGTGCCGTCACCAGGCTCAGTCCTGTTCTGATCTCAGGACAACCTGGCCTGACTGCAAGGGCTGCAGGCAAAGGACGTACCTGTGTCTGGGCATCATAGGTTGCTGTGGTCTCCAGGCCCCTCACAAAAGTGCCGTGGCCCAGCTCTGTCTGAGCATAGGTGCCAATGATCTGCGCAGCAGAGCGGCAGGAAAGCACACAGCAACACCACCAATGCATGACGTCAGCACCACGGCATGCCTCTGAACTCTAGAGGCAAGCAGGCGCTGCCAACCACAAAAGCCCTTGGAGCTCAAGCTGCATCTTCACCTGTGCATGCTGCAAATGTGCACCTGCCATACAGCCAATAAAGTGCTTGCTGCCCTGACCCGGTGTGTGCCAACTTAGAGGGCCTCCGCACACAAGCACCACAGCCCACTCATACACTCCCAGCTCATGTAGTGTGGAGAACACTGCCACACGTATGAAAAATCCCCCCTAACTTCTGCCGGTGCTGGCCACAGAGGGGCAAAAGGGGCTGGATGTCATGTGGCTGAATAGGCATTACAGTGCCCTCCTGCACTAGACCGCACCTGCAGGCTCAGGCATGCTGGCAGCCACTTGGACTGCTGGTCAGGGTCGCCCTGAGACAGGATGGTGGGCATGAACATCTGCAGGACAGCGAGCAGGCAGCGTCCACACAGCAGTGTCAGCGCATGGCCGCATGGGGTGCCCGGTGGGTGAATAGACATTCACAACCATCGCGACATATGACACCCAGCTAGAACGAGGTCCCCTGACTGCTGCAAGGATACTGAAGGGCAGAACAGCTGGCAACTGGCAGCCACTGATATCGGCCACACACACGGCATGCCTTGAACCCTGCTGTTTTGTGAATCTCCAAAACATGCGGTAACTCCAATGCATGCAGAAACGAGCACCTGGTAAACCTAAACAGGCAGCAGCAGCTCACCCCAATGTGCAGCTCCAGGCCTCCTGGTGAGTCTGCCAGCACACGCATCATGAGCCCATCATCCATAGTCAGCCGCTCCTTGTTGACATGCTGCCTGCAGGACAGCCAGCCACACAGCACGCATGCATGCGCTGACACCCCAGCACACCACCAGCCTCACATATGCTGCCACATTGCTGAGTCACCAAGAGCTGGCCGCTAACTGCCATCACCAGCACTGCACTACAACATCAACAGGCAGGTGCAACGATCTCTATGCAGGTACCAGTCCACGCTGCAGGAGCTTGGGAGTGCTGATGGTGACACAGTCACAGGAGTGCAGAGGTTAACACAGACACACAGGTCACGCCCCAGGTGCAGTACAAGGCCACCTACCAGATGCCCAGGGCGCAGCGCAGGCCATGCACATACTCCTCCTCACGCGTGTAGAAGTACTGCCTGCTCTTGTCCGCCCAGGGCTGCTTTGACATGAACTCTGCAAACTGGGCCCTGCACGGTGAGAGGAACGTGAGCAGGGTTGAAGGATGGACAGGCGGGTGAGTACTGCGGGCATACAACTGCTGGGGGCTGTCAGCATAGCTCTTGCCAGACTGCTGTAACATGCAGGATGTCCTGACTGTGGCGTGAAGCTGGCTGATGCTGAGACTGTTTATGGAGTTGTTCTGGCGCTCACAGCGCTGGTGCAGCTGTGTGCGAAGTGGTGCAACAGCGGGTCCCAGCGTCATGCATTGCAGCCACACACACACAGCTGCTGCGCATGGACTTATCAGCACAGTGATGTTCCTGTGCTGAGCAACTGTAGAGTGGGTGTACTGCACGAAACCCCTCAATAATGCTAGTACTCAATGAAACTTCCAGAATGGGTGCCTGTTGATAGCCGCACCTGCGCTCCACCTTGTCTTTGCCACCATTCAGCCAGTACAGCAGCTCCTTGGTGCTGAAGCTGGCCCGGGCCCTCTCTGCAATAATATCCTGCTTGGGATCCTCTGCGTGCTTTGTTACAAGCTGTGTCGAAGGCGCCTGCAGCTGGCGCGTCCGCTGGTCGACATGGTGCTGGTCAGCCATGCTGCTGCTGATGGTTGCAGCAGTATTCTAGTGCGATGCTGTGCTGGTTGCTGTGCTGACGTACTAGGACTGCTGACAGATCTGCGGGCACCACGGAACTTTGCAAAGGTTGTGTACGTCGAGCGAAAACACCTTTCGTGACCACGCAGCTGACTGATGACCTGGCAACAGAAAACGGCACGCCCGAACGCTGCAGCAACAAAAAACCACCGAGAAATTGCTTTCACAATGGGGGGCTTAATACCATGCAAATCAATAGACGCCAACGCTCTGTTTCCGACACGAGTTGACAGATCTTGACTAATGTTTGTGAAAGGCTGGCTGGTAGGTGGCGTAGTATGCTGGTTTACCACGGTGCATCTCACCCGACTTGAAAATGTGCAACCCTAGGAAGGGAGGAGTCTGAAAGTTGCATGATGGTTGCGACAGCTGATCTGTGCAGCAGCTGGCAGACCATCACTGGAGATAGCACAGGACGGCTGTGAGTGCAGTGAAACATCATTACCACAACCATTAGCGTGTAATGTTTGCAGGCCAACACCCTCTCTTGCTCCCTGCAGATATGGCATCGTCCAGGGCACTGATCAGAGCTCGCACATCGTGGTTGTGGATGTGTCTCCAGACTCCCTGCAAACCAAGGATGCTCAGGTAACTGGCTCATCCTGCTCAGCAGCTATGAGCTGGTGCCGGTGCTGGGCCCGTCATGCGTATGCCTGCTGAGCACACACAAAGCACACGCTCCTGCTGCAGCAAGCAGCTTCACAACAACACGGAGAGCTCACATGCCTGCCACCGTTGTGTGCAGGAGGCCAGCACACCCTTGAGCAACCTCAACGTGCTGCAAGTGGTTTCCACAACACCACATATTGACTTCAGGGTCACAGCTGCGTCAGTGTCAGCAAACGGGCACCAGCTGCTGTTGGCAGGCAGCTCATACTCGGTGAGTGCCTGCCACCAAACCACAGCCAGCATCAGCTGTCTTATCTGTGCCCGTGGTCAACATTGTCGCTTAAATTCCGGTAACGTGGTGATCTGGCAGCATCCAACCATGGCAACACCAGTAGCTGTAGGTGGTGTAACAGCCAAGGCAAGGTGCAGCAGGTCTCCAGTTGAGTCTAGTAGCAGCAGTGTGTTGTTGCGTGAGCCTGCCGCAGCTATACACCAGCATAAGCTGTCATCCTTACGCCACGCCCATGAGCGGACCTTGGCAATCCAGGGGGCTTGTGAAACCAACAAACTCAGGAAGCACAGCAGCCAGGGTGTGGCGCAGCGGGTTCACAGTCGAAGGTGGCCAGCATCAGTCGCCTGTAGGACGTGCCACAGCTCGTGGCAGCTGCACAGCCACTTGGAAGTAGCACGGGGCGTGCAACACCAGCAGCTGGAGGATACGCAGCAGCCAGGGACTGGTGTAGCAGTCTGCAGCCAGGGCGACCAGGGCTCAGCAACAGCAGCATGCAAGTCGTTGCAATTTATGCATCCACAGCTTGCTGTGCAACCGCAACAGGGAGCTATGAACCCAGATGCAGCACCTTCATCTGTGTCACCCTGCAACACTATGATGACCACACTCAAACGCAGCTGCCGAAACAACACTTGCTTACTAAACAATGTATGTTGACTACTGCAGGAGGATGCAGATGTGCCTGTGCTGGCCCTTGTTGACCTGTACGGCTCACAGCCGGTGTCCTCAGCACCAGCAGGGGCTTCGAGCATCAGCAGTCAGTTCCCAGGTGCCAAGCTGCGCGTGGCGGGCCTGTTTCACGTGCACAAAGGGCTGTATGACGAGCGCCCCGGCATGAGGCTGCTGCAGGTGGGTGAGGGATAGACAGAGCATGCGGGTTCAGGGCGCGTAGGCCTTGGGGTGCAAGTTGTGAATGTGTCACGTGCACAAGGGGCTGTATGATGAGCGCCCCGGCATGAGGCTACTACAGGTGGGTCAGGGCTAGACAGGGCGGGTTCAGGGCGTAGGGCTAGGGTGTACGGTGGGCCTGTTTCACGTGCACAAAGGACTGTATGATGAGCGGCCAGCGGTGAGGCTGTTGCAGGAGGGAGAAATCAGGCAAGAGGTTTTGAGTTGGGGGTTCTCAGCGGGCTTGTGTCACAATCACAAGTGGCTGTACGACGGCGGTTTGGTGTCACAATCACAAGTGGCTGTACGACGGGCGGTTGGCTTGAGATATCTGGCATGTGGTACCATGTGTGGCTGAGAGAGGCCGCCACATCTCGCCGCAGCCCTGTTGCGTGCATATAATCCTCCTTGCGTTGATGCAGCCACAAGCCAAATGTCCCCTCCTCATGCGAACCCACTCGCGTCATCGTCCCTGCTGCAATCTCACATGACTAATGCTGTCTTGCAGGCGTCGTGGCACCCCGGCAGCAGCAGTCATTTTGCCGTGCTGGCCAGCGACAACCGCTGGAGGCTGTACCACACGGGGCGGCTGACAGAGGCAGAGCAGACCTTCTGGCTGAGACTGCCTGGCACCCAGGTGCGATGGCATTGAGCGTGCATGGGTCCCGCATGCATGCATGCATGCATGCATGCATGCGATCCTAATGGCACTTCAAGGTAGCATGCATCCACTCTACAGCACCCTATCAGAGTAGTCCTACAAAAACAGGCAAGTGCTGTGTGTGTGTGGGGGGGGGGGGGGAACAGACAGGATGATTGACTGATCTGGTTGCGGTCCGACTGTGTGCGTGTGTGTGTGTGTGGGGGGGGGGGGCAGAGACTGAGGCTGACAGAGGCAGAGCAGACCTTCTGGCTGAGGCTGCCTGGCACCCAGGTGTGTTTGCACATCGACAGGGATGGGCCCAACCGTATGTGGCTGTTTTTCACATACGTATATGACCTCAACCCTTACCAGCGAGGGCTTTGAGCAGGACCCAGCCTCAGCTTACACTCCATCATCATCATCACCATCATGATTGACCTGACTGTCGCTGTCACTGCTGCCCCTATTGCTGCGGCTGCTGCCACTGCTGCTGCCGTCATTCTTGCCGCCAATGCTGCTGCCCCCTCTGCCGCCATTGCTGCCGCCATTGCTGCCGCCATTGCTGCCGCCATTGCTGCCGCCATTGCTGCCACTGCTGCTGCCGCCATTGCTGCCACTACGCAGAGCTCCATGGGGCTGTTCCGCCGCCAGCGAGGCATGCCCTCACCCCCGCGCTTCACAGCCTTTGTCTTCGGGCCTCAGAATACTGGGTTGCCTTCACAGTGTTCCTGCTAGCCTCTGATCACTATCATCATCACCATCACAATTGACCTGACTGTCGCTGTCCCTGCTGCTCCTACTGCTGCCGCCATCGCTGCCGTCACTGCTGCCGCCATTGCTGCCGCTGCTGCAGAGCTCCATGGGGCTGTTCCGCCGCCAGCGAGGCATGCCCTCACCCCCACGCTTCACGGCCTTCGTCTTCGGGCCTCAGAACTATGGCTGGGCGGCCTTCACAGTGTTCCTACTGGCCTCTGATGGCGGAGTGTATGCGCTGTGCCCTGTGGCTCCCTTTGGCATGCGTGCCAGGGCGTCGACGCTGCGGCAGCTGCCGGGAGTGAATGAAAGGGGCACCGTGCACACATGGCTCCTGGTGAGTGTGGGTGCTTGTGGTGCTGAAGGGGTGTGAGGGGGGGGGGTCCCTGCCATGCTGAGCCTCAAAGTTACGTCTGGGCAGCCTCCTCTGTGGATGTTGCTGGCCTCTGACCCCAGTGGGTGGTGAGGGAAGGGTACGCGCTATGTCCTGTGGCGCCCTTTGGCATGCGCGCGAGGGCGACGACGCTGCGGCAGTTGCCAGGAGTGAACGAGAGGGGCACTGTGCACACATGGCTGCTGGTGAGTGTGGGTGCCCGTGGTGCTGGAGGGGTGTGATGGGCGTGGGGGAAGGGGGGCAGCTGGTGTGTAGGGCCTCAAAGTTACGTGTGGGCAGCCTTCTCTGTGGATGCTGCTGGCCTCTGATCTCAGTGGGTGGGTGGTGAAGGGGGGGGGGGGGCTGTGCTCTGTGGCGCCCTTTGGCATGCGCGCCAGGGCGACGACTCTGCGGCAGCTGCCGGGAGTGAATGAAAGGGGCACCGTGCACACATGGCTGCTGGTAGGTCCAGTTTCCTGATGGTTGCGTGATGGTTGCGAGATGGGGAGGGTGCTTGAGCTGTACGTTGGCCTCGCTTCTGACCTCACTGCCGCCATGGCAGCGATTATTTGCTGCGCTGTTAGCAGCATCACCCATGTGTTGACCCCCCCACCACCACATCTTGGCACCACCTACATTTTGGTGCCACCCACCCTGACACTACTTCTTCATACTCCCCCTGTTTGATGAGAATTAAATCCATACATCCCACAGCATGTTGTCTTGTAGCCTTGTTACCTGTGCATTGCTGTTCACACCGTTTTCACTTACCAACCTACTCCACTGCAGCAGCACCTTTACATCCATTGCCTTGCTGTGCCTTGCAGGCCAGCTTCCTAGAAGTCTACGCCAACGAGTCTGCAGCAGCAGTCTCAGCACATGCTGTCATGCTACCTGTGTGCTGCCGTTCACATCCTACACACTGTCAGAATTCAGCGCAGCAACACCTTTGCGGCTTTTGTCTGCTGTGTTTTGCAGGCCAGCTTTTTGGAAGTCTATGCCAACGAGTCTGCAGCAGCAGTTTCAGCACAGCCCCACGTGCTCGAAACCCTGGCTCCATGCCTCCAAGGGCCCCTAAACCTCAACACAGCATCCATCAAACCCCCGACAGCCCGCAGAGTGGCCTGCACCATGGCACTGAGCGGCCGGGGCAATGAGGGGCTGGGGGGCGGCCACGGCAGCGAGCACTGCAGTGCGCTGCTGACGGGGTTCAGCAGCGGCACTGTGTATGCGCATGCGCTGGAGCTGCAACAGGTGCTGCCCTGCTGGCAGGATGCCACACCACAGGTGCGTTTGCATGTGGTATTGTGTTCGTCTGTGCCAAACACCCCCTTCAACCATTGTTCAAGAGACTGGGGTATGGCAAGTGATAGGACCTCTGGAACCGCTGGCTCGCTGGCTTGCTAGTGCCAAAGGTGGGACTATCTGTCCCTGGATAGCTATACTGTATTGTGCTGTACTTACATTGTGCTGTGCTTTGCCTGGCTGTACTGGCTGCTGCTGCAGGTTGCGTATGACCAGCGGGGTGAGGTGACAGCAGTGCGGTACGAGGTGGAAGCGGTGGCACCCAAGCAGCCCACAGCAGGTCAGTTTGTGTATGGGGGGGGGGGGTATTCCTTTGTGTTTTGGGGGGGCACATATCTGGCAGGGCTCCAGCAGGACGAGGGGCGGCTGACCGTGGAGGCGGTGGTGACCAAGCAAGCAACACAAACATGTGTGCGTGTGTGTGTGTGTGTGTGGATGTTCGGTGAGAGGGGGCAACCAAGTCTGACAGTGGCCTGTTGTGCCCCTTACTGCTGCTGCTGCTGGATGTTTCCTGGATCAACTTGCTCCTGGGCCACTTGAGGCATATCCTTGTTACCCTCTTCTTCCTCTTTTGCTGATGTACCCCAGTTCTGTGCCTCCTCTGCTCTTTTCATGTGCTCCCTCCCCCTCCCTCCCCGCCCGCTACCAGGTTTGGGCTCAATCCCAGAGGGCAGCTCTTCTGGCGGCCAGCAGCCCAGCAGGCAGCCAGTGGCGGACAGTGGCCTGGTGTCACCCCTGCTGCTGCTGGATGCCCTCAAGATTAACCTGCACCTGAAGACGCTTGAGCCACAGCCCTCTCAATGCCCCTCTTTAGTCTCCTGTTGTCTCCTTGCTACTGAGCCTGCAGGCACTGACCTCATCTTGCCTTCCTCTGCTCCGGCGCTTGAGCCACCTTACTAACCCCTCTCAACGCCCTCTTTACTTTCCAGTTGTCTCGTTGCCACTGAGCCTCCATGCACTGACCTCAACTTGACTCCTGCTGCTCCGGTGTTTCATTGTCCGCCCTTGACATCAGGTCTGGGATCAATACCAGAGGGCAGCTCTTCTGGTGGCCAGCCGCCCAACAGGCAACCAGCAGCTGACAGTGGCTTGGTGTCCCCCCTGCTGCTGCTGGATGCCCTGAAGATCAACCTGCACCTAGAAGCACCTGAAGCAACCACCAGTGGCGGCTACAGCAGGGAGCAAGCGGTGGACAGTGACGAGGAGAGCGATGCAGGTGAAGGGTGGGGTTTGGCTGCAACATCTGGCGCATGAAGACTGCATGTGAATCTGGCATTCGCGGGGGTTGTTGTTGTGATGTCTTGCCCCTTTGTCAGGTTGGACCATAACCACCTTGGTGCTGATGGGCTCTTGTTTCCCAGTGCCTTGCACGCTACTGGTTGCCGGGTGTGTGTGTGTGTGGGGGGGGGGGGGGGGTGAGGCCAACACCTACAAAGGTTGAGCATCTGGAGGTGCCTGAAAGTACTGCGTCTTTTGTCAGTTGCAGCAGCAAACAGGCAGTGAATAGTGTGATAGTAATTGGGAGAGCGATGCAGGTGTTGCCTGCCACATAAGTGAGGATGTACATAGGGATGAGGAATGGATACGGGGCTGGGGTGGGGGCACACAAGGTCACCGTGCACCTGGCACCACCCCAGTAGGCCTACTGTCAGCTCACTCCACTTCACTGCCCAGCATGGAACCTGCTGTAGAGTCTCTTCGATTGGAAGTAGTCTTGCATGCAGGCTATGACCCCTCAGCTCCCTCAGAGCACGGAATCGCCCCACAGGCCATACCCGTGGGCCTTGAGGCAACAAAATTGCTGCAACACTTGGCAACACCTGCCCTTTGTCTGTCTCCCGCATGAGACTAAGGCTGCCATAGGGGAATCCCTGAGCACTGACCAGTATCACTCTTCTTGCAATCTGCTGCTTGCCACTTGCTTGCACTCCTGCAGGCTATGACCCCTCAGCGCCCTCAGAGCAGCGAGGCCGCCGTACAGGCCAAGGCCTTATAGGGCTTGGTGCATCAGCAGGCAGCGACAGTGACAGCGATGACGAGGAAGACGAACAGCTGCAGCAGTTACGGAAAGTAACGTTACTTCCGGCCCCTGAGCTCCCGGTCGCTTCTGGGCCTGCCATGACCAAGGCTGTTGGGGCATCAACATAAGATGGCTGCAGCAGCTCAATGGCGGAAATGTGGAGGATGGGTTGGGGCTCTTCGGCAGCAGCAGCGGCAGCAGCTGGGAGCAGCGGCAGCAGCAAGGGGGTCAGGAGCAGCAGCTGCCGGCGCCTGCGGTTCAGGAGCTGCTGGTTTCAGGCCCTGGGGTGTGCAGCAGCTGTGTGGTGGGGAATGCACTGTTTGGCAGCGGCTGTATAGTGTTGGAACAGCAGCAGCAGCAACAGCAGGGGGGTGCTGCTGGTATCTTGGGGCCAAGGCTTGTATTCCTAAAGCCAAGGCCGACAGGGGTGCTTGGCGAGGGTGTGGTGGGGGCAGCGGCAGCAGCTGGAGGGGAGGGTGGAGAGGAGGAGGATGCGTTGGGGGAGGAGGAGCTGCTGTTGACGCCTGAGGAGCTGGACACACGAGGGCGGCAGCAGGTGAGGGTGGTGATGCGGGCTTGTTTGTATGTATGGACAGCAGTGGGAGCAGGTATATGCAGCTGGTAATGATGCAAGTCAGCAGGGGTGGGGGGTAGGCTGCTGTTGACGGCATTTGTGCTGACACAGGGGGGCAACAGCAGCCATGAGGCCATTGGTGTGGGCTTGTCTGTCTGCACAGCAGCGTGAGCAGGCACATGCAGCTGGTGATTGTGCAAGTCAAGGGGGGGGGGGGGGGAGGCTGCTATGGACGCCTGGGGAGCTTGACGGGGCCCACGGCAGGTGAGGCAATCAGCTGGTGCTTGCCCATGGTGTGTGCCACCGTTGATTTGTCGCATCTTTGTGCACCTTTTCAAGCGCAATACTCCATCGTTGTTGCTGACACCTTGGTTGGATGGTTTCTGGTGTCTATCACTGCAGGAGTACTATGCAGACATCCTGCGCGGCCCTCCCAGGGTCCAAGCCCCTGCTAAGCCTGACAACCTGGCCAGCCTGGGCGTGGCAGACCCCAAGGGTGGGTGTAGTGAGGTTCAACAGTACAGTACAGTAATTGTGGGAGGGGATCCCAAACCTCAGCACTAGCCGGTGAGCCAAGGGCTCATGAGGGTGCGCCGAAGGACCTTCAACTTGTCGTACCCCAGTCTCAGTGACGCATGCGCTGGCGGGGGCAGGTGCACCTTGGCAGTGATAAGCAGCAGGGCTTTCTGTGGAAGACTCAGGGCATCCTCTCCCTCTGGCTGATGTGGACCTGTGGCGATAATCACCATGCTGTGATGTGCTGTGTTCCTGCAGCTGCCAAGATAAAGTGAATCAGGCACCGTTCATGTCTGTGCAACACCTCCCATGACATGTTGCCAACACTGCATGCGGTTGTGTGCCTGTGCCGGTGATGTGCTAGGTTGTGCTGTGTCCTGCAGTTCTGCCAATGTCTGTGCAATGCCTACCAGGACATGCTGTCAGCAGTTTGCTGACTGTGCCTGTGGCTGTGTCTGTGGCGGTGCTGTGCTGTGCTGTGTCCTGCAGGTCTGCAGTACTTCCGTGACGCCACTAGCTGGCTGTCGGAGTCGCATGTGCGCTTCGGTGTGGGGGTGTCGGTGGACCTCATCAAACGCATCAACGAGCTGCATGACCTGGTAGGCAGAACATCCCATTACAGTACAATCTAGAAGATACAATTCAGTCTTTGTGAGGTACATTATGTGTACTGGCAAGCCTGTGAGCCAGGAGGTTGATGAGGGAGGTGGAGGCTTATTTGCTGTCTTATATGTTCCTCTTGTGGCTTAGGAAGCCTACTGTCAGGCCGGTCGAGCTAAACAATCATCATGGTTTTCCAGGAGGGCCAGAGTCAAAGTCTGAGTGACAGATCAAACCAATTGTTTTGCATCCGTTATGGGAAATTCACATGCAAACAGTGCTGTGCCAATGGCGCTACCCTCCCCCAACCCCCATTCCTGCTGCACCCTCCCACCCTCCCCTAGGTGTCAGACCAGGAGGTGTTGCTGCATCACCTCAAGGGCCTAGCCCAACAAGCAGCAGAGCAGCAGGCAGCACTGCAGGCACGCATCGACAGGTGAACACTGTACCTCCCTCTCACTCGCCTTCTGTTTTGCTCCTTCTATGAGTTCTCAGCCACTGCGTGGTGGTGGCATTTGCAATGGCCCGCAAACCAGCATCAGGGTCAGAGGGTGTTGGCTCGCCTGCCTTGCTGGACTAGAAAGATGTTACCCCACAAGTCACCAACCACGTGCTGCTGCAACATGTCGCAGGTTGTCCAAGGCTGCTGCCACTCTGTGTGAGCGTGGCAACCTGCTTGCGTCCATGCACTGGAGCCTGCCACGACCCACCAGCAAAGCAGAGCAGCAGATGAGCAGACACCTGGATGTAAGCGGGGTGGGGGGGGGGGGGCAGGCAGGCAGACTGCATTGTCAACTGCTTTGTATGTCTTATCTTGCTGTGTGTGTGTGTGTGTGTGTGTGTGTGTGTGTGTGTGTGTGTGTGTGTGTGTGTGTGTGTGTGTGTGTGTGTGTGTGTGCGGTTGCGACGAGAATGTGTCCGCAGTCAGTGCGCCTACCATGTATCAGCTCCCACAGGCCATGATGTTCTTCACCACGTTGCGATATGTAACACCTGCATTTTGGTCTGGTGTGGCTTTTGAGCTTCCACTCTGCGGTGGCTGAGTTGTGAAGCAACCACAGCGTCTCGTCCCAAGCTGCATGTGTCACTCACCGCCCAGCACTGGTATGTAGTGTGTATGAGAACGCGCCTCACACAGGTCGACGAGCAAGCATTGAGGTGCTGTGTATGTTTACTAATGGTGTTGACTCATCTTTTGTGCGTTGTGCTGCGTGCTGTGCAGGCGTGGGAGCAGCAGGTGCAGCAGACGCAGAAGGCGTGGAAGGCGATGCACCACCGGCTGGCTGCCGTCATCTCAGCAGCAGAGCAGCAGCGGCGGCAGCGGGACCAGGAGCAGGCGGCAGGCCACAGCCCACTGGGGGTGCGGGGGCTGGCGGCCTCACGGGCACAGGGCAGACAGGTGCGATGATCAGGCTGGTTGCCTGGTGGAGATTCCTGTGGAATGTGCTGCGTTGATGCATCTCTCGTTTTATATCACGAGGTGGATGCATCTACACCTTTCCGTCTGCACGCAGCAACTGCAATCTGTCTGACGCAGCTGGCTGGGTATTTCGTTGAACTTTGCTCCTGTTGTATACTTGGTTAGTGGAATGCTTTGATGCTGAGAGGCAGAGGGCCCGGCTGTGCTTTTGCCAATGCAAATCTTCCACGGTGTTCATGGCTCAGTGCAGGACTATCTTGTCTCCTTGTGTTTGTGCAGGTCACTCAGAAGCCTAGCGGCCCGCTCACACCAGCACATGTGTACAGCTAGAATTTCATCGTCCAATGCAAAGCCATTGTATATGTCTCAGTGCAGGACTGTTTTGTGTCCTCGTGTTTGCTCTGTTACCTCGTGTTTCTGCAGGTCACTCAGAAGCCCAGCGGCCCGCTCACACCAGCACAGCTGGACCGTGTGAAAGAGCTGCTGTTGACGCAGCACACCTCCATCACCGCAGACACAGCAGAACTGGAGGCACTCAGCAGCGAGCTCGAGGCGTGGAAGTTGGAGCATCCTGAGGTGGAGCTGCCAGCACGGCTGACAAAGCTGGGGATGTTGGTGTAGATCACGATCTGTAAGTGGCTGTGGGCTGCTCCTGGTCCTGCTGACAGACGCTGCCGAGAGGCAGGTGTGAAGTCAAGGTGAAACTTTATTTGTCTGTTGAGCCCTGGTGGGGCGGTGTGCTGTGACACAAGACGGAAGTCAAAACAAGTCAAGATCATGACGGTACGGGACTGCGAAACCCACATCCGCGAGCTGGAACTGTGATATGAATTTGAATTTTGCAATTGCTATCAACGTGATTGTCCCTTGTTTGACCAAGTCTTGCGGAGTCACTGAGAGCATCATTGAGAGGTGACAGCAGCAACTGCAACATCAGTGACTAGGCAGTCAGCACGGCGACAGCCACGCACGCCATAGAGCACTCAGCCTCATTTTGTCAGGCTATCAACACAGAGGCAGGCACCTCTGTAATGACTCAGCTAACTGCTTCCACTGCTGGTGGGGTTGCCAGTACTAGTGGTGACTCCTTGGCCCACCGGATCGTAGTGTGCATGTGCTGATCATTGGAAACCCAGAGGCTCCTGAGCTGCAGGCTGTGCAGCAAAAGCTGCCTGCTGGCGCTGTCCTGGTGGGCATAGGTAGGTATACACCAGCCTGGCGTTCCTGAAATGCATATGCCACCAGCCACGTGTGCACGCTCATGTGTGGACCCATCCCTCGCAGATGCTGCATTTCCAGGAATTTTCTTTCAGTTAGCACCACTACTTCCTATGCGTTTCTGCAGCTGACCGGAGTTCAACTTGAGAAGTTCCTGAGCTTGCAACATGCTTTTGCAGGCCAGACCCTGCAAGATTTTGCAGCCCTATCCAGTGATGACTGGGCGTCAGTAGAGGTGGTGGTCAAGCTGGGTGGTGGAGGCAGCAGCATCGAAGCAGCAAAGTGGCAAAAGGAGCACAAGCACCTACACAGGTGCAACAGCTCAAGTGTGTCGCTGACCCTGCCCCTTGACGTGCGTTGGAGCCCTTGCTGCCTTGCTTATAGACCCTTGCAGTCTTCACATGCTGGGATACCTCTCTTGCACTCATTGTTGGTCTGTAGGGTAGTCACAGCCTACTAGGGGTGCCCATTGTGTGTGTACATGCCATGCTGATAGCAAATGTGGTGTGGCTGCCAGGCAGCAAACACACAGCATGCTAGCTGCCTCAGTGTGTGCTGACTTGATCCTCTCGTGTGCACCCTCTGAAATTTGCTGAGGGCTCTTACAACAGTGCAGCAGTTCACATAATTGTGCGCACACACCCCAGCTGAGCTTGTGTGACACTTGTGCACCTGTGCAGGACTTCTTGCCGAAGCTCACGGGGCTCAAGTGGCTCCACTCAGGAGCAGTGGGCCTTGAACACCTGCTGTCACCTGCGCTGGTGTTTAGTGACACGGTGTTGACCAACGCACGCAGCGTGTACAGCCACTCTCTGTCAGAGTGAGTGGGCAAGGCTTGCTTTGGCTCATGAAAGGACGTCAGACATGGACCCAACCCAGTCAAGGTTACTAGCACTATTACTAGACGGAGGCTAGCTGTTGCGTAGTAATGCAAGTAGTAGCATCTAGCCCCCGCCTGCCGGTCATGTGAAGGGAAGCTACTAGCTTCTAGCTGCATGAACCGCACTGGCCCAGCTGGGTGGTGATTACTAGCAGTAACTGCTTGGCATGGCAACACTGATGCTGCATTGCAGGCAGATCATTTGTTGAAGATGCAAAGCGCCTAGGCTGTCTACAGGCCTGTCAAGATTCCACAACCTCGTCCTGCTGTGCGTCACACCATCCACTGTTGCTGGCTTGTGCCTGCAGGTTCAGCATGCTGTGCTGTCACTACTTTGCCAAGAATGTCCCTCGCTTTTTAGAGGCCAAGGCTCACAAGGTCTGGGACGTGTTTGAGACCGAGGAGCTGCGGGACAAGACAATCGGGCTCATAGGGTGAGCTAGGCAAGAGGGAAGGGCATGCATGAGCCTAGATGGCACCAGCCGCCATGCTGACCATTACACTTCACGCAACACACCGTGCTGTAAGTGCGTTGCGTGACCACTGCACGCAAGTAGCAAGTAGCAAGTATTGTTGCGCCTCTACAACCACTGGTGCCCAGGCCCTCGGCTGCATTGCCACATACACACATGCCAGCCAAAATGCAGCCAGCAGTTCCATGTTGTGTGCCATGCTTGATTCCTTGTCACTGATGCAGGGCCTGCATTGCTGACGCTGCAGGTTTGGCGATATCGGGCACAGGGTGGCAGTCCTGGCGCGTGCATATGAGATGAGGGTGGTGGCGCTGAGGCGGCATGTGCAGAGGTCCCAGGCAGATCTAGACAGTGGCTTGCTGGTAAGTCCTGCAGGGGCTTGGTCGGAAGTTGGTTGCTGTGTGTGAAAACACTGGGTGTCGCAACACATGTTCAGCCGACCTAGCGCAGCTTAGCTGTACAACGGCACCTTGAATGGTTGCTGTTGTTGCGAGCTGGCAGATTTTCTGCCGATCCAGCAACCTCATATCAGCGTCGTCCCACACAAAGTCTTTACTACATGACACATCACCCCAGTTTTGCTCGCAACCTGTTTTGTGACATTCTCGTGCTGGCTTGTCGGGCACTGTTGTTATGGGTGCAGGCACAGGTCTTCTCTCCTGAGCAGATAGTGCCCATGATGGCCCAGTGTGACTATGTGGTGTGCAGCACACCCTACACCCCTGACACACACCAGCTGGTCAGTGCTGCAGCCATAGCAGCTATGAAGCAGAATGCGGTTTTCATAAACGTGGGCAGAGGCACGTTCGTGGACGAGGAAGCACTTCTAAAAGGTGGGTTCCTGATGTTGGATAGATTTCAGGGCCAGTGCCTGTTGGTCAAGTGGCGACGAGGTTCTCAGTGGTTAGAGCTGTGATTTTGTCCGTCAGGTGCGCCTGCACTCACTGCGCATCCCAGAAGTGCCCTGCGCTTGCTGTGCATGCCACACCCGCATGACTGCACTTGTCATGCTGACAATTGTTGCAACCAGCTGTTACAGTGTCACTGTTGTTGCAGGGCTGCTGAACGGCACTGTGTCTGCTGCCTGCTGTGTCTTCCGCAGCACTACAAGCTGGTGCGATCAAGGGGGCGGGCCTGGACGTGTTTGCAGTCGAGCCGCTGTCGCAAGACAGCCCGCTGTGGACGCTGCCAAACGTGTACATGACGCCGCACAGCACGGCACGAACGACGCGCTTCATGCACGACAGCGTAGACCTTTTCCTAGACAACCTGCAGCGGTATATTGCAGGGCGGCAGCTGCTGAATGTTGTCGACAAGCTCTTGGGGTATTGAGAAGTGCTGCTGGTGGCTTTGCAAGCTGAGAGTAGACTTGGATGTATAACATAATGATGCTGGTGAGGGTGTCACAGTACGGCTATGGAAGCCGAGAAATCCCATTTTGTAGGCACCAAGCTGGCAGCACCTGCCACAGTGTGTACGGAACCTACAACCAAAACCGGGAGGCCAGTTGTTTGTCTATTACAACTAGGAAGGGAACACCTCATCAAGCACTGAACAGTCCTAGCACATGATGCACGACTGGTGACTACAAATAATTGAATGCCGTGCGTCATGGTCCATGGCAGTCTGTCAGTTGCAGGCAGTTGATGCGAGTGCTGACCGACCATCTTGGTGCTTGCCATGACGCCCAAATGATGAAGCCCAAAAGAAATGTCTAACAGCCGCTGGGCGGCCCAGCACAACAGATGCATGAATGTCGGCAGAAAGTATTGATTTCCTGTACGAATGTGCCCTAGCCTCCCATACAAACATCCAACAGTCCACTCATTCAACCAACAAGCTGCACACCAACTTGCTTGCTTGAAACAAGCGGATGCTGAGCTTACTCAGTGTGCTGTGTGGCTGACAGCAGCACAGTACAGTGCAGTACGGTACAGTACAGTACATGGGGCGGGGGAAATAGTCCCAACCTCTGCCACAGCCAGCGATGCAGGGGCTTATGAGTTTGTTTCACAAGGCAATCAACCAAGCGCACAACACTCCCGAGTCACAGCAACCGCAGGCTGTCAATGCACACTTCAGCCTCCCAGACTACCGAGCTTGGTGAGCAGGTACTGCTGCTGTTCCTCAGTGCTGTGCAACGAGCGCCACTCCCAGTGAGGAATGCTGATCAGTGCATAGCCCCGTGCCGCCAGCGTACGATTCCTGAACTGTGTTGTGCCTATTAAGGTGCCCTCGGGCTGCACATAGTGCTGGGGGCCCTCCACCTCTATTGCCACCTTGACCCCTGAGGCTGTGACAGCTGTAATGTCAATCAGGCATGCCTTGTCAGCTGTGAGCTGCTCTGACTGTGGCTGCTGCTGCCAGGTGTGAGGCGGCAGCTGCAGCACTGCAGAGTACACCGACTGCTGAAGGAGAGATGTTTGCTGCTTGGCCCTTGCGAGCATTGGCTGCTCCCAGCTGGCCCTGCTTTGCTCCAACTGCTGCTGTGTCAGCACACCTGACAGGCCCTGACCAGGTGCAGGAAGCTGGCTATCCAGCAGCCACAGGTGCACCTGGTGCAGTTGCTGGAGGTTTTCATTACTGGCCGTGCTGAAAGCCTGGCTGGCAGCAGCTGCCAGTTGCAGCACCTGCGGCATACACTGCTGAAGGTCCAGCACTGCTGCTGACCAGCACAGGTTGCACAAGGTTGTGGTTCAGCCTACTGCAGTGTGCTGGTCTGCAGGAAGAGCGGCAGCAGCAGCTGGGCTGCGGTTGGGCTGCTCAGCTTGCCACATGACCAGATGATGTTGGCCAGCTGCCTGGCACCACACTGCTGCTGCAACCGCATAGAGAGCTGGTGCAGCTCTGACAGCACCTGCTGTTTGGCTGCATTTCCACCGTGCCTGCACACCCTTACTGCTTGGGTATAAGCAGCACTTAGGTGTATGTGGTTGAGGTCTGCTGCATGCTGCTGCAAAAGCTGCAGCAGCTGCTCAGGGCTGGTGGCAGCTCTCAGCCAAGCTGTCAGCAGCGGCGGAGACACCCTGCCCTGCCCTTTGCCCTTCACCCACGGCTTAGCTGCTGTGCTGTCTGTCCGGCTTGGGCGCTGGGTCTGCTTTTGCTGCTGTGGGCTGTCTTCATGCGGCGTGGTGCGTGTAGGCCTGCGTGCAGATGGCTGGCCTGGCCTAGATTTGCTGTTGTGCTGGCCACCTGCCCTACCCACAGCAGCACCACCAGCACCGCTGTCAGAAGAACCGTGCTGATCCTTGGCAGCAGGCTTTCCGCCGGCATTGCTGCTGCCAAGGGCTGGCTTGCTGCGCTTGGGCCCTTGACTGCTGCTGGTGCTGTTGCTGTGCTGGGGGCTGTGCTGCTGGGGCCATTTTGGCCGTTTTAGTCCTGAGCTGAATTCAACGTCGCCATCACTGGCGGGGCCATCACTGTTGTGCTGGACCTGGCAGGGGACTGATCGCACTGCCCTACTGTTCCTTGCTGCTGCTGTCCGTGCTTGAAGGGGCCTGCAGATGTGCAGCCCTAGCTCACAGCTGTTGGAAGCAGTCAGAGGTGGATGATAGCAACGACTGGCGATCATTGCAGATCAGTGATGTGTTGCACGAGATCTGATGCAGTGAGATCAGCATCAACCGGACACAGAAGCGAGGGATTTTAGCGAGGGATTGTCGTGTGTCGGATCATCATAGTTTGGGTTGATTCTGACTGGTGAACGCATCACAGTCGAGTTGGTGGTGGGTAACTGTGAGCGTGACATGAAGACTCATGTTCATGAGCATGTTCATGAGCCATGACCCCAGCTTGTGCCCTTGTACACCCTGCTTGCCTGGCCTAAACATGCACATGCTCCATTGTGGGGTGTTCAGGCCTGTTGGCTTCTTGAGCTCACCACAATATCCCCTGCTCTATTTCTCAGTGAGAACCGCAGTGCCCAGAGGCCACTCCTGCTGGCTAGGGACCTGTGAAAGTGACTGCTATAATCCAGGAAAAGCATTTTCTCGATCTTATCAAGTGTAGGGAGCATGCGAGGGCTGGTCGCCCTCAAGCACGTGCTGACTGACTTGCCCACTGACTCAGTGGGTTGGATCTGCACACACACATGCTTGCAATGAACATGCTGCCGCATCCATGACCAGCCATAGCTTCCAAACCCCACCAGCGGCACAAGAGATAGGCCAACAGCACCACAGCCACACGGGCACGATTTGACACACACCAGCACACGCACCAGCACATCCAGACCGCACAACCAGACACTGTCTGCAGGACAGCAGCAGACGGCACGCTCGTGCTGGACACACAGAGCACCTGCCACACCACAGAGCACACACAGGCAGCACGCCTATCGACCAATCTGAGTGCAGCCACTGCAGACGCACACAGTTCACTGCATGTTCAGCGAGGCTGCAGCTGAAACAACTGCGTTGGCCAGGTAGCACAAAGCCAGGCTGTAGCTGCAACTCCCACCATGTCACGCCATGCCACGCCTGCCTTTCCATCACCACTCTGTCGGGTGTGGCAACCCGCTGTTGCCACCTCTCCAAGCAGTGCCTGAAGACACATAGGTGGTTCCAAGGGACTAGCCCAAAGCCAAGCCAAGGTGGGCCTGTGGGCAACACAGCAGCGGCAGTCGGGTGAAGAGCAGCATCGGCGTGCGTGGGGCTTCAGACCAACAACCCCATCACATACAAGATGATGAAGGCAGCATTTGCTCAATGCAGACTGCCTAGAAGTTGTGTGAGAGCCACGCGGGACCTCAGCACAGCAAGGTATAACCCTTACTGAGTCCGTTGTTTTCATTGGTGCCAACTGGGGTGTTGCCGCACAGTATTTCAGGCCGGCAGCTGCCCGGGCAGCTGCTCTGCCACATAGCTTCAGCGTGGGAAAGATCAACATGGCGGTGCATCATGGCAGCCAATCAGGAGCCGCAAGACCCCATGTCACACGGAAGTCTCACCTTGGTTGTGTTGCAGGAGGCAACATCACCGCTCAGCATGACTCGAGTTGGGCCGCCAGGCCGGTGGTGGAAGTCAGCAATAGCAGCAGCTGCTGCCTTGGTGGCTCCATGCTGTGCCCAGCTGCTGACAGTGCATGCGGCGCATGAATGCGGCAACACCCCTACAAACAGGACGGGCCTGCCTGTGCTGAGGCGCCATCATAATGAGACGCTGCAGGCAGGGCCAGCACCAGGTGAAACCTGCAGGACAGCATGCGAGTGACATGTATGGCAGGCAGCACAGACAAACAACAAGGTGAACCTACAGTTGATGCGTCGATGAGACTTGGTGAGCGCCTAGCAAACCAAGCCATGCACACCTCCTGCTCTGTACCTTGTAAGCTACCCGCAGTCCCTACAGCTGTTGTGGTAAATCACTGCACAACATCAAGTTATCCTTCAAATGCGTGCGGTCTTGCAAGTGCAGTCTCACAAGCACACCATTGTGTTATAGAACGTCTAACGCCCGGGTGGCGTCAGTACTGCATCGATTCTGTCCTACTGTTTCTGATGCAGAGGGTGTCCCCTGGTTGTGCAGGCTGGGCTGTCACAGGCGGCTAATAATGTTCATCCGGGTGAGGCTTTCTGATTGCAGGGCTGCTGCTGCCAAGGTGCTAAACAGTTGCTGCTGCTGGGGTGCTGCTGCTGCACTTGCT
Source organism: Desmodesmus armatus (assembly GCA_007449985.2). Lineage (NCBI taxonomy): Eukaryota > Viridiplantae > Chlorophyta > Chlorophyceae > Sphaeropleales > Scenedesmaceae > Desmodesmus > Desmodesmus armatus. The sequence continues at coordinate 432,585 of VIIQ02000020.1, forward strand.
GCTGCTGATGGCCCTTCACGGCCTTCCAAGGCCCTGGAAAGCAGCGCATTCAACATTGCAAATACATCTGACATGATCGAGCACCATCATGGCACTGAACTGATCGCTCACACTCTAAGTTCAACTGCAAGCTTACAGCAGCAGCAGCAGCAGCAGCAGCAGCAGCAACAGCAGCAGCAGCGAGTGAACAAAGCTGCTGCGCCTTGGATTCCTATCCTGTGCCTGCGTCGCTGATGGGCATAATCCAGCTGATGTCCTTGTGTCTTCGGCACTCGCATCCACAGCTGACGGACTGTTGGTCACCGATTACTCAACCCCGCACTTGTCTTGCAGCCTTTACCCAAGGACCTCAGGAAACGCTTTTTCAATCTGATCTTCAAACATGTTGGACCTGCCCTGTTCTGTACGGTGCACTTCGCATGTGCAAGGAAATTGTCCATGAAATTAGTGCCGCTTTTCAACCAGACGATTGCAAGACACAAGCGTGCCCCAGCCGTCAACGACAAATACGTACGTTCATCTTGAAAATTGTACTTTTGACATTCCTGTAGCCAGCAGCTGGAGCAATGTTGGCGTTTGCTATCGCAGCATCCATACCCAGTATACACTGGAGAATTTTACTTCTTATAACCATAACATTCCTCAACGACTAGCCAAGGCCTGCTGTGGCACCTCTTGGACTGTACTTGAGACCAGTTTTGGCAGTCATGTGTGTGGGTGTGAGACCCGTGCGCTGTATTGGCATCTCTTCCTAAAGGAATCGATGCAATATATGGAAATGTCAAAGCCCGCCTCAGAAAAGCTCTGTGGACAGTAAGCAGTTCACCAACCTGACAGTTGCAACATTGCTAGCAGCACTCCCACCTTAGGACCATGTCCCATGCAACTGCGGCACACACCTGAGGGCCATGATGTCAGCTGCCATTTGGCTTGCCTGGGTCCAATCCAAGGGGTTGCTTACTCATCCTGCAGCAACGGCTGGCCCCCTCTTGTGTGTCACTCTGCTGGTGCTGGTGGTGGTGATGACAGGGGTGGCTGTTGGGCTGCAGCAACTGCGGACGGCTGCTGCGCTGCCAGCAACTCAGTGAGCAGGAACTGCTGCTGTTCCTCTGTGCTTTGCAGCGAACGCCACTGCCAGTGAGGGATGCTGACCAGTGCATAGCCCCGCGCTGCCAGCGCACAGTTCCTGTACAGGGTGGGGCCTGATAGTGTGCACTCAGGCTGCACATAGTGCTGGGGGCCCTCCACTTCTATCGCCACCTTGACCCCTGAGGCTGTCACAGCAGCGATGTCGATCAGACATGCCTTGTCAGCTGTGGGCTGTTCTGGCTGTGGCTGCTGCTGCCAGGTGTCACGTGGCAGCTGCAGCAGTGCAGCATACACCGACTGCTGCAAGCGGGATGACTGCTGCTTCGCTGTTGCTGTCAGCTGCTGCTCCCAGCTGTCCCTGCACTGCTCCAGCTGCTGCTGGTTCAGCACACCTGTCAGCCCCTGACCAGGTGTAGGCAGCTGACTGTCCAGCAGCCACAGGTGCACCTGGTGCAGCTGCCGAAAGTTATCATCAATGGCTGTGCTGGAAACCTGGCTGGCAGCAGCTGCAAGCTGTAGCACCAGTGGCACACACTGCTGCAGGTCCAGCACTGCTGCTGACCAGCACAGGATGCACATGGCCTGTGAGGTGAAGCTGCGTGTGCCCCCATCCTGCAGTAGCTGGACTGCCTGCTGCAGCAGTGCGCCGGGCAGCAGTTGGCCCCTGTACCCCAGCTGACCACATGCCCAGGCCATGTTGGCTAAATCCTGTTCATCTGCAGCTGTGATAAGCTGCTGCAGCTGCTGAGGGTGCTGCTGCATAGACTGCAACAGCTCCTTCGGGAGATACGAGATCTTCCCGCATGCCCACAAAGTGTTGGACACAGTCTGGCGGTTGGCGGCAGGCAGCAGCTCGACAAAGGCAAACAACACCAACTGTAGCTGCTGTGGCGGCACCTGCAGCCCCATGGTGGCCACCGCCCACAGGGTGTTGGACACTGCCTGTGGGTTGGCACCTGACAACACTGCCACCATCCTCCCCAACAGCTGCTGCAGCTGCTGTGGCTGCACCTGCTGCCCCATGGTAGCCACAGCCCACAAGGTGTTGGACAGATTCTGTGGGTTGGCATCTGACAACACTGCCACCAACCTCCTCAGCAGCTGTTGCAGCTGCTGTGGCGGCACCTGCTGCCCCATGGTGGCCACCGCCCACAGAAAGCTAGACACATCCTGTGGTTTGGCTTCTGGCAAAACTGCTTCAAACCTCCCCAGCAGCTGCTGCAGCTGCTGTGGCTGCACTTGCTGCCTCATTGTGGCCACTGCCCAAAGGGTGTTGGACAAATTCTGTGCTGTTGCATGTGACAGCACTTCCACCAACCTGCCCACCAGCTGCTGCAGCTGCTGTGGCAGCACCTGCTGCCCCATGGTGGCAACAGCCCAAAGGGTGTTGGACGCGTTCTGTGAGTTGACATCTGACAACACAGCCGCCAACCTCCTCACCAGCTGCTGCAGCTGCTGTGGCGGCACCTGCTGCCCCATGGTGGCCACAGCCCAAAGGGTATTGGACACTGCCTGTGGGTTAGCATCTGTAAACACTGCCACCAACCTCCCCAACAGCTGCTGCAGCTGCCGTGTCGGCACCTGCTGCCCCATGGTAGCCACTGCCCACAGGCTGTTGGCCACACTCTGTGGTGCAGCATCTGATAACGCTGCTGCCAACCTCCCCAACAGCTGCTGCAGCTGCTGTGGCGGCACCTGCTGCCCCATGGTAGCCACAACCCAAAGGGTGTTGGACACTGCCTGTGGGTCAGCATCAGCCAGCACTGCTGCAAACCTTTCCAACAACTGCTGCAGCTCAGTGGCTGTCAGCTGCAGCTGTAAGTCTGCAGCAGCCAACAACACATTTGACACATCTTGTGGCACAAGCTGCCGCAGGCTGCTGGCTTGCAGGAACACCGGCAGCAGCAACTTGGCTGTGGTGGGGCTGCTCAGCTCACCACATGCCCAAATGACATTAGACAGCTCCCTTGCCCCACACTGCTGCTGCAGCCGCACAGACAGCTGATGCAGCTCCGAAAGCAGCTGCTGCTGCTGCACTGGTGCAGCTGCCTGTTGCTGTGCTGCTGCTCCGTCATGCCTGCACAGCCTGGCTGCTTGCGTGTAGGCGGCACTCAGGTGTATGTGGTTGAGGTCTGCTGCATGCTGCTGCACAAGCTGCAGCAGCTGCTCAGGGCTGGTGGCTGCTTTCAGCCAAGCTGTCAGCAGCGGTGGATCCACCCTGCCCTGTGCATCATCCTGCTGCAGTGTGCTGGCCTGTTGGAACAGCGGTAGCAGCAGCTTGACTGTGGCTGGGCTGCTCAGCTCATCACATGCGTGGATGATGTTGGAGAGCTGCCTGGCACTGAACTGCTGCTGCAGCCGCACAGACAGCTGGTGCAGTTCTGACAGCAGCTGCTGCTTGGCTGCACTTTCACCACGCCCACACACCTTGACTGCCTGGGTGTAAGCAGCGCTCAGGTGAATGTGGTTGAGGTCTGCTGCATGCTGCTGCACAAGCTGCAGCAGCTGCTCAGGGCTGGTGGCACCTTTGAGCCATACTGTCAGGTGACGAGGATCCACCCTGCCCTGTGCATCATCCTGCTGCAGTGTGCTGGCCTGTTGGAACAGCGGCAGCAGCAGCTCGACTGTAGCTGGGCTGCTCAGTTCACCACATGCCGATATGATGATGGAGAGCTCCCTGGCGCCGCACTGCTGCTGCAACCGCACAGATAGCTGGTGCAGCTCTGAGAGCAGCTGCTGCTTGGCTGCACTTTCACCACGCCCACACACCCTCACTGCCTGGGTGTAAGCAGCACTCAGGTGTATGTGGTTGAGGTCTGCTGCATGCTGCTGCACAAGCTGCAGCAGCTGCTCAGGGCTGGTGGCTGCTTTGACCCATACTGTCAGGTGGCGCGGATCCACTTTGGCCTGGGGATCAGCCTGCTGTGCTGTGCTGGCCTGTTGGAACAGCGGCAGCAGCAGCTCGACTGTGGCCGGGCTGCCCAGCTCACCACATGCCGATATGATTATGGAGAGCTCCCTGGCGCCGCACTGCTGCTGCAACCGCACACAAAGCTGGTGCAGCTCTGACAGCAGCTGCTGCTTGGCTGCACTTTCACCACTCCCATACACCCTTACTGCCTGGGTGTAAGCAGCGCTCAGGTGTATGTGGTTGAGGTCTGCTGCATGCTGCTGCACAAGCTGCAGCAGCTGCTCAGGGCTAGAGGCAGCTTTGAGCCATACTGTTAGGTGACGAGGATCCACCCTGGCCTGGGGATCAGCCTGCTGCACTGTGCTGGCCTGTTGGAACAGCGGCTGCAGCAGCTCGACTGTGGCTGGGCCGCACAGCTCACCACATGCCCAAATGATGTTGGAGAGCTCCCTGGCGCCGCACTGCTGCTGCAACCGCACAGAAAGTTGGTGCAGCTCGGACAGCAGCTGCTGCTTGGCCGCACTTTCACCACTCCCACACACCCTGACTGCTTGGTTGTACGCAGCGCTCAGGTGTATGTGGTTGAGGTCTGCTGCATGCTGCCTCACAAGCTGCAGCAGCTGCTCAGGGCTAGAGGCAGCTTTCAGCCACACTGTCACATGGCGCGGATCCACCCGGACTTGTTTTTCCTGCGGCCATGGCTGAGCTGCTGTGTCTTGACTGCTGCTGCTGGAGTGGTTGCGCTGGGGGCTGTGCTGCTGGGACCGGTTGGGACGTTTCAGGCCTGAGCTGAAGTCAACATCACCATCACTGGCTGCTGCATCGCTGCTGTGCTGGGCCTGGCAGGGGACTGATCGAGTCCTGCTGTTCCTTGCTGCCGCTGCTGTTGGTGCTTGCAGGGGCCTGCAGATATGGAGCCCCTGCCCACGGCTGTTGGAAATGTCAAGGGGTTTATGAAAGCGACGATTGGCAATCATCGCAGGCCAGTGACGTGTTGCACGAGATCTGGATGCAGTGAGATCAGGACAGCCCCATCCGGAGGCAGAACGAGGAACTTGGGCAATGGATCGTTGTGCCTAGATTGATATGGTTTGATGATGAGAACTTCACGGTCGAGCTGATGGTGGGCAACTGAGTGTGACATGCAGATTGCTTTCCATGAACATGGTTGGCACCTTGTGTCCTTGCACCATGTTTGCCGGCCCATGGGATGCATGTGCCCCCCGAGAGCTCCTGCTGGCAAAGTGTACTTCGATGATGATGGTGTCTGTTGCAGGATGGGGCTGCACTTGCTTGCCCACACCAGCGTGCAGGTACATACTCAACAGGATGAGCATCGGGCATGCATGTCACACTACGCAGGGTGACACTGTGCAATTGTTTGCGGTGGTTTGGACCGTCTGTCACTCTGCAAGTACCTTTGTATATCCCTCGGGTGCAAGCATGCATTCGAAGTTCGCGTTTGGCACATATTTTTTTGGGACAACTGGTTCAATTCACAAGCCAGCAGGGTTGGTCTCAAGCCAGCGACTCTGGCGCCATTTTCAGCTCAGGGGCTGTGCTGGTGATAGTCTGGCGCCTGCAACTCTGACATCACTCATATGTACCTTAATGGCATGATGGCACAAGTGTTATTCAGTAACAGTTACAGTCACTGGCACAACAAAGACGTGCAACCCGTAGGGGAGCCAGGCGGTCGTATAGGACCACAACCTTCAATGAATGAACTGCATGGATCGATTGCCCTGTGTCCGTGCAAGGACCCCTTCAGTAGCTCAAACACCAGATGCATGCAGGACACCCGATCCGGCCCCTCTGGTCAGCCGGAGGCTGTCCGGTGTCATCACTTCTTGTGCTTAGCCACAGCCGCTCCTGTTGCTGCCCCTGCTGCTTTGTGCTCTGCAAGCACCTTGCACACGAGCTTGTGCTGCTTCCAGTGCTGGTTCTGGCAAGCCTTGCTGCAGTACCGTGCCCCAAGGCACCCCTTGCACAGCCCCACACCCCCACCAACCAACTTCAGCTCTGAAGGGCCCCCGGTCACCCCACAGACTGGGTTGTTGCAGAGGGTTTTAAGCGGCACAGCGCAGCAACGCTTGCCTGTTGCCAGCAGCTGCCGCACAAAGTCATCCACAGCTGCAGCCACATTGCTGGTGCTGCGTGCCGCTGTCTGCTGTGCTGCAAGCAGCTGCTGTAGGTGCTGCACCAGCTCGGCCGCATTGCAGCCAGCTGCTGTGAGGACGCCCGCGTGTATGATCACCCAAGCGTCCAGAGTGTCTACCAGCATCTGCAGCGCACTTGCGGGAGTTGGCTTGCGCTGGTGAGCGAGTTCGAAGCACACCCAGCTTGCGCTGTGTTGCTGCAGCTGCAGGCTGCTTAGGCTCCTAGCGCCTACTTTGCTGCTGCTGCTGCTGCTGACGCCGCGGCTGCTGCTGCCTGCGCTGTGAGGAGCAGCAAGCTGGGCCAATAGACCAGGCAGACTCGCCTTGATCTCCTGTGCCCACAGCAAGCAGCAGCGCCCAAACATCACCACGCTTGGCAGCCGAGAAACGGGTCATACTGCGGACTGCACCATCCCGCTGCAGCGCCCTGCTTGGCTGCTGCAGTGTCACCGGCCTGCAGCAGTATTGCTGGCCAGTGGCGATCCTGCAGCAGCGTGATGGATGCTTGGCAGATGCGGAGTGTGGCGTGCCGTTCTGCCGCGGCCACCCGAGCTGGCAGCGCACTCTGCGTTGACTGAAGCTTGAGGCAACTCGTCGATAGACTGTACAGATTGCGGACGGACTTCCCGTCGTCTGCTTGCCAGCACAGCGACACGACCGGCATCGAGCCCTTGAATCCGCCGTACAGAAACTGCAACACGCCAACTGCCAGCGTGTCCTGGGTGTGATCCCCGGAAAATCCTGCTGCCGCAGCTCGCACGAACGCCTCCACGACTGCGAATCCGTCTGCAGCCGCAGCGAGGCAAGCTCGCAAGAGTCCAGGTGTCGGGGAGTTTGAAGCCACAGCAACAGGCGCAGTGGGCTCACCACGAGCCTCTAAATCAAGGATTTTCTGTGCTGTGTCGACCATCCACTCTGTCGCAGACTCTGTGCATCGAAAAAGGATCTGCCCCAGAGTGGCCACTGTGCTCTCCAGGGCGCACATGAGCATCTTGCTGTGCTGAGACTGTGCGCTGACGGCGCTGCTGTTAGAAGCACCAGCAGCAGCAGACGCCGGTGCAGGGCTGCCCCTGTCTGCTGCCGCCGCAGCTGCGGTTGCTGGGAGGCTGTCAGCAACCTTGCTGCCCAGCTTGAGCAGCGCTGGCAGCATGTCGTCCACCCACTGCACTGGCATCCGCCACTGCAGCCAGGGATCCTCTACCACACGCGGCAGGACCTGCGTGTACATCTCGCACCAAATTGGGGCCTGCGTGGCCATCTTCGCGGCAGATACAATCCACTCCAAAGAAGCTGCGTTAGCGGTCTGCAGGCGAGCAGCACCATGCAGCAGCACGAACGGCACCAGAAGTGCCAGCTGCCGCTCCAGCTGCAGCTGCTTTTTTGGCAGCTTCAGGTGCTGCTGCCACAGCTCAGCCTGCTTTTTGGCGGGAATGTACGGACCAGGGTTCAGCATGAGACCCATCGTCTGTGTGTACACTGTCGTAACATCCTGTAGGACCTCTTGCACTGGCATGCGCCCCTGCTGGAAGGGTAGTGAGGGCTGAAGCAGCATGGCTGCTGCCCACAGCCCCACCCTGGGGTCCACACCCAGCAGAGAAAACAGCTTGCGGTGGGAACGCGTCAGCTTAGGAAGCAGCCGTGCGGCGTCTGTGAAGCTGGTCACTGCCTGGGTGTTAAACTCTCCTGGGAAAGCTTCCTGAGGGTTCTGGGTGAGCCGCTGCCGTACTGCTCGCTTCACCTCGTTCGGTGTGAGCTGCCTGCTGCCGCTGCCGCTGCTGCTGCTGCTGCTGCTGTCGGCACCGGCAGCACTGCTGCTAGCAGCAGCAGCAGCCCCATCACCTTGCGTCTGCTTTGCTGCACTGCCAGCAGAGGTGGCTGTCCCACCCCGCACATGCTGCATGTCCTGGCGCTCCTTCATCGTCAATGCCAGCGCCAGCACAGTGGTTGTAAAGGCGACCGATGGGATGAACTGCTGCGAATTGATGACTTCCAGCAGCTCCGGGTGGTTGCACAGCGCTTTGTAGTCGATCACAAAAGGCACGCAGCCCCTGCGGGCGCCGTAGATCTCTGCTGATACCTTCACAGCCCTGTGCAGGATCCCCTGCATGCCGAAGGCAATGTCAGGGTGCGGCTGCTTCTGCCCTATCAGGAGGTTGCTGACCAGGTATACACTGGCCAGGCTGAGGTGGCACACAGGCTCAAGAGAGGCTGCCATTTGCTGCCGGTGCAGGCCGTCTGGCCAAAAGGGCAGCAGCACCATCACAAACAGCAGCAGCATCTCAGCACGCGCAACTGTGGCTCTGGGGTACTCGCTGCTGCCGCTGCTGTTGCCGCTGCCACTGCTGCCGGCGTCTCCTGCAGGCGCACTGCTGCCGACCGCAGCAGCTGCTGCAGCACCTGCAGCTTGCTTTGCCGCTTGCGTCATGTCTTCTGCTGTGTCTGTGGTCACCTCTGGCAGCACCCGCAGCAAGCCTGACTGCTGCAGCTGCTGCCGCACTGCCTTCTCAATCTTGCTGCTGGCAGCCTCCCCTGACGCACAGCCTTCGAGGTGGGCTTTGCTCAGGAACACACAGAGCGCCTGGCTGGAAAAGTTGAACACTGTGCTGTTGGTGTCTGCATTCCGGTCCAGAAGCTGTACAAAAGCTGTGGCAAGCTTCAAGGGCATCTGCAGCAGCATGGGCATATGTCCGAGTGAGCTGTGCTTGAGTTGGTGGGTGGATACAACGTGATGGGCCCAGCATGCCAAGGGGGTTAGGGGGGTAGGTAGCAACTTGCCCCTGAGAGCATAATGTCTGACTTCACTAGGCGCCTGCAGCTGTTGCCGACAACAGATGGGTTCCAGGTTGTTAGGAGTGCTGTGGCTGTTTGCCTCGAAAACGAAGGGACACTAAGACAGCTGGTCACTTCCTCGACAAGCCTTCGTGAACGGTGCCGCCTCGTCCTTGGCGATCATCACCTTCATGGGCAAGGCGCTGTCGGCGGCCCTCTCTGTCAAGCTTCACACACACACACCTGCATGTCTAACACCAGCTTCTTCCATGTCGCCTTGGGGCAAGCCTCCAGCTCCTTCAGCTCATCCAGCATGACTAAAGAGCTGACAGCAAGCTCCTCGGGCTCCTCAGGGAGCACGATGATGGCGCCCAGCATCTGGAGGCATGTCGTCCAAAGCTTCACTTGTTGGGTGCCCATCTGTTATCCAACCTGGCAGGGGGTGACAGCACAGACCAAAGCACCTGTAGTGGGGTGTGCAGAGGATACAGGCGCCGTGGCCTGATTATTTGCACATGAATGCATGCCTTCGAAAGGACAACATGCATAAACACAGTCTACAGGGCACTGGTGCTGCTGCTTGGTGCTGCTTAGACTCAGCTGGACAGTCGAGGCTGCAGAGGGAGGCTTGAGCAGCAATGCCAGCTGTGATGATGCAACGCACCTTATGTGCGCCTGTTTCAAGTGCTGAACAGCAGCGTATGGCACAGCCACAAAGCAGAAGCGCGCGTTTCCCGCTTGAGAGGTTGCCGCCGATGCAGTGTCGTAGAGTTACCAAGACACTGCAGTTGTAACGAAAGCTCTGAACGTTTGCGGCATAGACACAGCTCAGCGGCCTGAACGTGCAGTTATCTAGCGCTCCGCTTTGGGGTTTGGGTCGGTCACACTTTCTTTGACCTGTGCCCACGCAGCACCCCAGCTGACCAGGCATGCCCCTGGTGGGGCAGTGGGCTGACTACATCCAGCTAGCTCCATCCAGCGCTGTAGTGTTAGCAGAGAACCAAAGGCTCAGAGTTTGCAAAGCTTTACGGATCAGAAAGCCCTCCAGCTATGTTCCTCAACATAGTACTCCTCAACATTACAATTGTAACCAGCCTGATGTCCACCCACAGTCACTGCCTTGTGTAGCTCTAGGGTGACCATGGACCACACCACAGACACACCCTGCACCTTCATTCACCTGTCAACTTGATGGAATGCTTTACGGCCAAGACACTGCTGCATGTATCCGCTGCACACCATCATGCAGGCGTGCAGACACATGAGGCATGCACAATTGCAGGTGGCCACACACACCCCAATGAAACCACCACAAACACAAGCCAGGAAGCACCTCCTGTAGTCCTCAACAGCGTGGTGGCCAAAATGTATGCCTTCTGTTCCACCTGCCCTTGCCAAGCAACCACAGCGTCCCTGCCCAATGCCAGATCAACCCCAAGAGGTGCCTCAACCGCAACTTATCTCCACCACATGGCCACGGTCCTGTGCAGATAGGGCCCGCAACAAAAGCACCACACGCCAACAGGCAGACACCTTCACTGCACCTTTCTCTTCATTGCACCTTTCTGTTCAATCACACCGCTGCCAGCCTGCTGTGCAGGGACGTAGTGCAGTCACACCTCACAAGTGTCACACGGAAGCCTGTGAGTCAAGCAGCACCTCACACCTCACACTTGTTTAGGGTTTAGGGTTTTGGGGTTAACCCTTCACCACACTTGTATCACAGCCAGCTGAGCCAAATATAATTGTGAACACAGAGTGGCTCAGCCATTTTATTTGCATCAGGCCGATATCTACTGTCCCATAGTACGAGCGGGTTCTGCACCGTAGTAGTAAGCTCTGCGAAAAGCAGCACAGTAGTGTGCAACACCACCAAGCTGGCAGCTCAGCTCGTGTTACCAGGTCAGCAAGCGACCTGCCAGGCAGGCACTGTCATGACCTAGGCTTCAAAGCCAGGCACCTAGGATGGCCCAACGAGATATGACACCACACACAACACAGTGAGCAAACCACACAGACAAGGCCAGCGGTACAAAAAGAAGCTGGTGCATGAGTAACCACTGACGCAGTCACGCTCCCCACGCAGCATGCCGCACACTCTGTAGCAGAGCACGCTCGGGAGCCGCTTGCCGCGGTTAGCAACTCCCTGTCACAACTGGCCGCACCGGCACTTGCTCGGCCACAACCCCTGCCACAACCCCTGCACGATCATGCACCCCTATCAAACTGCCCACAAGGACCCACCACCCCACATCGGTGCAGCATATCCTCACCAGCCCTTGAAGAGCACCAGTCAAAATGCACACTGGCACACACCACGCACACTGAGACCCCACGAAGCATACGTTTGACACCCAATGTGACTGGTGCTGTTGTTGCGTCATGCCGCACACCCCTGGCAAGACCATGCTCACACACCCTAGAACCCTATTCAACCATCACACCAGGGTCAATGGCTTGACAAGCATGCAGCCATACAACACACCACCCAACCAATGGCCCCCGCCAACAGAAGCCAGGACAATGCTTTCCACACAATCCAACACAGGAACCACTCAAGCAAGTGCAAGATTGCCCCCTGCACCTCAAAAACTCGGTGCAAGGGACCCAGTAGCCAGAAATGCATCCCCTGGAGACATGTGCCGAATCCACAACAAGCCAACAAGTACGAGCACCAAGCAGTCAAGTGCGCACGCCAGTTAAGCAACAGGGGAAAGGTGCCTTGTAGGCACTTCTACGCACATGAAGTGCCTACAAAGCACTGCTAGCCCAGCCCTACGCCTCAAAAACTCGGCTAGGGCTGGCTGTAATAGCTCCAACCTCAAAACCACCTGACTGGCTGGCATGACAGACAGCAAACATGGAAATGTGTTGAACGTACGATCTCCCCACCACCCTGTCGAGCGCTCACAGCCCCCGCCCAACCCCTGGAGAGGCGCCCTGTCTCACAGACACATGCACATGTAGGACAGGAAGCATAGCATGGCTGATGCGCCGCACCAGCTCATGGTACTGTGTGATGACATCCGACTGCCCCAAAATGCAGGCTGTGATTTGAGAGGTGCCCTGAGTCACACAGGCATCTGTTCTGACAACAAGTGTGAAGGGGCCATGCAAAGGGCCTCCTTCCTCACATAAGGTGGGGCCGCCGCCCTTACAGTACCGCCATCACAAACACACAAGAGCTGCAGGGCAGCGCGATACTCATTGCAGCACATCCACCCAAAACCAGTAAACTCCGTGTGCACACACAGGTATCCGATCCCACCTAATACCTGCGACAACCACCTCATGACATCCGTGCCGTATTGAACCGGCTTGCATATCGAACTTGAACCGCCTCGCACAACCAACTGTGCTGGTAGCATGAATAGCTTGACCCATGGCCCCACTCCGCCACATGCTGCGCCCTCGCGCACCGCAGCACGGGCAGCTAAGCAAAGCGATCTTCTGTCCGTGCAACCCCAACCAAACTGCTGGGCAGTGTGCCAAACTCACGCCAACTGCCAAAGACCGTGCCAGAAACCCAACAAGCCCACACCTCAATTACCACGCACACATGGCCATCATGATGTCCCTTCACCTGCCCACTTCCGAGAGGTACCCCTTCAGCTGCTCCTGCTGCTCCTCATCCACGTGTGCCATGAGCATCCGCATCAGCGGCACACATGCCATCTTCGGCACGCAGCTCAACAGCACCTCACTACTGCCGGGCCCAGCCGTCGCTGCTGCCGCCACCTCACTGGCAGCACCCCGCACAGCCTGCACCAGCTGCCACAGGTGCAACAGCACCAGCTGCACAAACTGCCCCAGCTGTGCCTGCCACTCTGCAGCAACAGCTGCCGGCACCCCACCAGCCTCACCCTCCTGCTCGAGCGCTGCAGCGCCCTCTTCTGGCGCCCCGTCCCCGAGGCCGAGGCCGCGGACCGGCCCCGCAGCAGCAGCGGCCGCAAAGCTGCCAAGCCCTAGCTCAGATGCACGCAGCAGCAGAGAGCCGAGGATGTTGCCGAGCCACTCAGGGCTTGCGCTGGCAGGGACCCGGCCGGCCGGGTACAGCGGCAGCAGCTGGCAGGCGCTGGTGTTGCCGTTGGCGCCGGCGTCGCTGCCGGCCAAAGCTGGGGCCGAGAGGCCCGCCACTGCTGCGGCCAGGCATGCGACGGCCTCCTCTGGCCTCTTCAACCGCTTCACCATCTCTGATGCTATGACTGCGAGGGATATCGTGGCATCTGTCAGTCGCTTCTCCGCCTCCCCTACTGACCCCACAAGGGCTGGACCGAACGTGAGCTGTGCGTTGCGCAGCAAGGCAAAGATAACCTCGAGCCCGCTCGCAGCGCTGCCGCTGCCTGCGTCTCCGTTCGTGCCGGCGGGACCGCTGCCGCTGCTGCCCTTGTTGCCGGCTCCTGCTGCTGCAGGAGGCGGCGTGAACATCAGCTTGAGGGTCTTAGTGATGAGGGACCGGCCCTTCGGCAGGGCCAGGATCCGCACAAACACCCTGTCTGCAGACGCGGCCGCAGCCCCGTCTGCTGCTGGGACCGTTGGTGTGCTAGGGAGCCTGAAAGAGGCCGCGATCCCGCCCAGTAGTGCCGCACGGCGCTGCAGCAGCCCCTGCGCGAGCGCCGGCGAGATCGGCCCGGGCATGTGGGGGTTCATCGGGGCGCCGGACGCCTGCGCTGTCTGGACCGCCGCCGCCGCAGCAAACATGCGGTCGATGTCCTCCACGTCGCACAGCAGCAGCATGCAGTCTTCGACCATGATTCGTGCTGCGAGCATGGGCTCTTGGTCTAGGGGGCGAGCCTTGCTGACCTCTGCGCTGCCACCCTGCTGCTGCTGGTCCTGGCCCGCTGCGTCTGAACCCCTGCCGCCCTTGCCGTCCCTGCTGTCGCTGCTGCCGCCACCAACATCCATAAGCATCTTTGGGGTCCTGATGTTGGAGAGCACTACCTTGCCCAAGCCTGCAACAGCGGGGGAACAGCCAGCAGTGGACGCACACTCTCAGCCCAACCATGCCCAAAAACCAAATGCACAATGGAAACACCTTCTAGCTGTCGTACATCAGAAAGAGAGGCAAAAAGAGTGTGCTGCGTGCAGGGCCGCTGCACAATCCTGCTGCAAGCTCCCACCGCACCCAGGGCACCCTGTCGACCATTCATCAAAACAGCGCAGGATGCAGCACATGCGCAGTGGCCCAGCAAGCTGCCGTGCCTCATTCAGTAAGGTCGGCCCCAGTGCCAACCCCCTGCACCCCTGACAGGCACAAACGTGCCCTGCCAGTACCACTACAACATGACACTGCAGTCAATCCTGTCCTGCTGCTACACTGCTGCGGCTGCATGGCCAAAGAGCTCACCTGACAGGTCAGCAAAGCGTGGCTCCATGTCCAAGTGCAGTTCACTGCCCAGCTCACGCAGCTGCTGCGGTGCGAAGATGACGGCGTTGCGCCCGCCAAAGTACTTGTTGCAGAAGGCCTGCACGGTGCATGTGTGGCAATTGGCAGCAGCATGGTCGTGAGGGTGTGCAGCCGACGCTTCTGAAAGTGCGCTTGACGGGAGCTAGTGCCAGCAACACAACAGTTGTGAGAGCCATTTGCAGGGCTTGTCACATTTGCATGGCGTGGTGGACTGGGTTACGAGGTGGTTAGGTGATCGCCACTTTTCTCCACTGGCATGTACACCCCACCCACCGCTTGCAGGCCTTGCAATCAGTTGCGCAAAGAATTGCGCGTCACCATCAGTCCACACACAGGCAAGCTTCAGCAATTCACCCAATGCGGCCAGGCCAATCCACGCTCTGTACTCTACCCCCATGCAAGCCCTCAGTTAGCGACACACGCTCAGCTCTGTGACTGGATCCCAACACCTACCTGGAAGTAAAAGTCCTCCACATAGGGCACCCCACTGTGTGTAGACATGTGCTGAATGCGCAGGATGTAGTTTATATCGTCCGCAGCCATCCAAGTGCTGCCCACCGTGCGGAGCTTGTGCACGAGTGCAGCGGGACTGACCACACGCATGGCATCTGCAGACGCCGTTGTGGCAGTTGCAAGGTACTCCCCTCCAAACACGCCGCCCGGCCCAGCTTGCTGCTGCTGCTGCTGGGGCATCCCTGGTGACCTGGCCCCACCTGGCCCAGCCCCTGCGGGACCTGGACCGGCCCAAGGAGGAAGGTGCTGCTGCTGCTGCTGATGTGGCGGCGGGGGCATGCCGGGCATACCTCCAGGAGAGCCATGCCGCTGCTGCTGCTGCTGCTGCTGCGGTGGCTGCATGCCTGGTGCGCCTGGAGGCAGCCCAGGGAAGCCTGGGGGTGGCTTGCCTTGCTGCTTGAAGCCCTGCTGCTGCTGCTGCTGGCCTGGCATGGGCGGGCCTCCGGGGAAGGGTCTTGGGCCCCCAGGGGGCATCTGGCCTACAGGATCAGCAAGGTGCGATGAGACGTAGGTAAAACACGGGTTTGTTGGTCACCCACAAGCAGCACGCGATCATGACATTGGGCTGCGAAAGGTACCATACCAAAGTGGCAGACCCTCTTCATAACGTACTGGGCGCAACAGCCCCGTTTGGTGAAATCCAGTGCTTGGTGAAGGGTGTTGGTTGAACGTTCAGTAGGTTTAGTGAACGTTCAATAGGTTGGTGTGACTGTGGTTGGGTTCCAGTCATCAGAAATCTTGTTCACTCCACCCAACCACAGTCACACCAAACTACTGAACGCCCAACACACCTTCCACCAACCACTAGCTGCTGCTGCTGCTGCCCCAACCCACCCGTTCAGAAGCACAACAAGGAGTCAGACGCGATCACAAAGAATCGAAAAAAGAGCAAAAGAAAGCAGACTGCACCCCCCTTCCCGCTCAGGCAGAATTCAACACTCACCAGGCATTGGTGGCTGCCCAGGGCCCATTGGCAAAGGCATCATCCCTGGCCGCTGCTGCTGCATCATTGCATCTCCCGGGCCCCCTGGAGGCATGCCCATAGGGCCGCCAGGCCTTGGGGGGCCAAAACCGTGTGGCCCTGGTGGCGGGGGGCCGCCAGGATGGCCGGGAGGTGGCATCATCGGCATGTGTGGCGGCTGCTGCTGCTGCATGGGCCCACCCATGGGACCCGGGAACCCCTGGAATGGCGGCGGGGGCCCCATCATGCCGCCTGGTGGCATCGGATGCATGGGGCCGGGGCCGTTGGGGTGGTGAGGCAGCGGGGGGCCCATGAATGGCGGCGGCTGCTGCCCCGGCAGCAGTGGCGGGCGCTGCTGCTGCATTTGAGCAAGCAGCTCAGGCGGCGGCATGGGCCCCCCCGGACCCATCATGGGAGGCGGCATGCCACCTGGGCCCGGCTGCTGCTGCTGCAAGTGTGGGGGAGGTAGACCGTATGGGCCCATAGGCGGGGGGCCCATCCCCATGTGGGGATGCCCCCCTGGCCCTGCGTGCGGGGGCAGCATGGGGCCTCCGGGGCCAGCCATATTCAGCTGCTGCATCTGCTGCTGTGCTGCTGCAAGCGCAGCCGGGTCCTGCGCATGCATGGGTGATGCGTGCCGCTGCTGCTGCTGCTCGGCTGCAGCGCCGCCCTTGAGCATCGACAGCAGCTGGCTGCCACGCGAGTCCGGTCCGCTCGTTGCTGCTGCTGGCGCATCCTCTGCTGAGCGCAGCATACGGGCCTCCAACTCCTCTGCAGTCATAGCGTTGCTGGGCGTGGAGTGTGACGTTATCTTGCCCTGCATCGGCCTGCTGCCGGGTGCCGGCACTTCAGCATCCAGTGCTGCCGCATCCGGCAGCTGCGGTGGTGGCAGCGCTGCAGGATAGGGTCCCTCCTGCTGCTGCTGCACCTGCTGGTACTGCTGCTGGTGCTGTAGGAGCTGCTGCTGCTCCAGCTCGTGCGCATGCAGGCTCACGGGTGCAGCCTGCTGCTGGTGCTGGCCCAGGGAGCTCAGCATCTGCGGCTGAGGAGGCATCGGGGGAAGGATGGGCTGCTGCTGCTGTTGTTGCTGCTGCTCCTGCGGTGCTGCTGCTTCCTTCCCTAGGCCGTTTGTAGCAGCAGAGTGGCTGCTGCCGCCCTGCAGGCATGCCCAGCAAGGAATGCCCGGCAAGGAACAAGGGGTGAGCAAGCCACCCATGCCGTGCTTCAAGAGGATTGCAGCAAGCATGCAGTCACAGACAACCCTGCCCCTTGGCGATGCCAGGACCCTGTGCAGGCTGCTTGGACTGCCTTGAGAACCACAGGCTGCACATGCTGTGACACACTCAGCACAAAGCATGCGCATGATTGCTGTCCATGCAAGCATCACACAAGCACCACACAGCAAGTAGCGCCACCACCCAACTTCTCAGGTGGTTATCTAGTGTCAATGCTGGTGTCTGAGCAGTTGCTGCTGCGTGTTTCAACTAAACTCACCTCCTCCTGCATGCGCTTGCGCAGCAGTGCTGCCAGAGACAGGTCTTCATCCTCCTCTGTGTCAAGCAGGTCCTCAATGGGGAGGTCGTCATCATCATCCAGACCCCGCTCCTCTGCAGGGAGCTCCTCTGGGGGCGCTTCCAAGCCATCCTGCAGGCACAGCCCCAAGCCAAAACGAGGGGCACGCACAGAGTGAGTTTGAGTGTCGATCATATATGGTGGGGTAGTCAGTTCGCAGCTTGGGAGTGCTTGCAGTGTTGTGTGACAACTGTGACTTGCTTGTGAGGTCCAGATCATATCAGATCTGAGCATCCTGACACAAGTCTACTGGCAGTTGGTTGGGATAGGGTACAGCACAAGAGCAGAGGGGCAGCTCACAACACGTTGCTGCCAATAATTGCCACACTCAGACATACAGATCACAGCATGGCAACCCAATGATCCCACTTGCTGGCAGCAGAACCAACAACAGGCAGGAGAATCTCCTGAGGAGATGTTCCTAGGCCCACTATGTAATGCCATCTAGTTTGCTGGCTTGGCAGCTGGACTCACCTCTAGTGCACCTCCTAGCCCATCGTCCAAAGGGATCATGTCCCCAAAGAAACCCCCAGCATCGAATGCACCCTGCACCAGGGCAGACAACCAGGGGGTAGCTGTGTCGACACTGACCGCTGTGCAACAACAGACAACCCTCACCAGACCCGCGGCCAGTGCTTACCTGTTGCCCTGCATCGATGTGGGCCCTGACATAACCCTTGTCTGCAGCAAACAAGACAACAAGAGCAGCATCAGCAGCCAGGGGGGCACCATCACAGAAACAGCTGCCTTGCCCTCTGCTGCCTTCCATACCTGGGGAGTCCCACATGGCTGCCCGCTGGCAAACGTTAAAGTTCCAAGATGTTGGAAATGAACCTGCTGTAGGGCTGCATGTGTACAGCTGCGCGGAAAGTGGGAAGCAGGATGAGGGACGTGCCTGGAACTTGACAGCAGGTGTAGGGCATATGGTTTCTGAGGGTGTTTCCTCCACTTTGGGATCCTCCTCCTCCTCCTGGGTCGTGTGATGAGATATGAGTGAGAAGGAGGGGAACAGACAAGGCTGGTGGATCGCATAACATTTCCATCGGTGCGGCTGCTTGATCGTATGGGCTTCAGGACGGATGCGGTCCACACGGAGAAAGGCCTGATCGCTCCACCAAGACTCGCCTAACCAGCACATTGGACGCGCGATGGCCACAGCCACCCATACACCTGGCTCAATTGAGTTATGTTCAAGTTTTTCTGAGGTCTTTTAACACCAGCTAGCTAGCACAGTGCAGGTTGACACAACAGCAGCACCTGCACCAACCCCCTGAGCCACTGGGATGGATGGATGGAATGCAGAATATGCGTGGGATCCTTACAGGTGAGCAGCACTTGTTCAGGTCTAGCAGACGCCCCCCGGAAGCTGCCCACAGCATTCACCCTCCATTCCTTTCTGTATGCAGGCTGGTGGCGGTCGAGGACAGCTCCGCAGCTGCGATGCACGCAAATGCGCTGCAGCTGGGCACTCAACCAGAGACCTTGGTACCGCCGGTGCTGCCTGGACCAGCCTTGCCGTCTGCAGCAGCCTCACGTGCCAGCAAAGCCATGTGCAAGGTACGTCACTGCAGCAGCGGCACACCCTCCTGCACCTGCAACTGCCAAGGCCATCAGCAGTTGCATGCTCGGCTTGCCCCTTGTTGTGCCCTCACGGTGCCCAAAATCACACCGGTAGTCGTGATAAGCAGTGTAGGCATGCTGTACTGACAGGCTTGACATGTCATGCTTGCTGTCTGCGCTGAGGGTGCATCATAATCCCAGCACCATCGCATTGCAGTGGTTTTGGGTGGTGCTTCTGGGTGTCTGTAGTCATGGTGCCAGCACCGCGACCCTACATTAGTGGTACAGTATGTTTGGAACCATCTCGTCAACTCAAGCTGCTGCCGCTGTGGTGGTTCAGGTCCAAGGCTGTGAGCGGCTGCTCCGGGATGAGAAGCCGTACTATCAGCGCTTCCTGGTATGCGAGGAGCACATGCGCTGCTTGAGCCTGGACATCAACGGGCAGCTGTCCAGGTTCTGCCAGCAGTGCGGCAAGTTCGAGCCTGTGGAGGCGTTTGACAACACTAAGAGGTGTGCATGCCTGGGAGACGAGCCCCTCCAGGGTGTTGTTGGGCAGGCTGCTGCAGTAGCTGTGGCTTCGCTGTGTGAAACGCCATCCTTGATGCAGTCACGGCCAGCACAGCACACCTCAGCACAGACTATTTGTAGAGCCTAGTTGTAACAGGGTCTGTTGGCGGACAGTCTGCTACCATGTCCCTCACCTCATGCCTCACACTCATAGTGCTGGTTGTCTTGCATGTTCCTTATCCTCACCTGTCGCACCATGCTGCTGCCGCTGCTGCTGCCGCTGCTGCTGCTGCTGCTGCTATATGACAGGAGCTGCAGGGCGCGGCTGCAGGAGCACAACAAACGGCGGCGCAAGATGGGCGTCAGCAGCCGCAGCCTGCGCAAACACAGGCGCAATGCAGCAGCAGCAAACAAGGCCGCCAAGGCTGCCGCCGCTGCAGCTTTGGAGGGCGCGCCTATGGAGCAAGACGCTGACGCAGATGGGGACGCTGAAGCTGTTGCTGATGCCGACGCGGACGGTGCAGTTCTCAACACCTCAGCACAGCCAGCAGGGGATGTTTGGGCAGCAGCAGCGGCAGCAGCAGTGGCCCAACTAGCAGCAGCAATGACGCCATGCCACCCAGCTGTGGCAGCTCCAGCGGCCCCACACAGCAGCATGCAGGAGGCGCAGGGTCAGCTGGCTGCGGCACTGCAATGGCCGATTCTGCCTGTGGCGCTGTAGCACTAGGCCGCTGCAGTGGCCCGGAACAGCTGGCTGGCCACAGCACAGTGCCCGCCACTGGCGATCTCGCAGCCGTTGCTGACGTGGAAGCCGAAGGTGGTGCGCTGTTGCTGGCGCCAGCTGCTGGCGGCTGCCGGCAGGCGGACCCGCCTGCATGCTGGATCGGCGGCCTGCTGTCAGACCTGCAGCCAGAGCAGGAGCAGCAGCCGCTCCTGGCATCGCCCACGGTCGGCTGTCAGCAGGAGCAGCAGCTGGGTTGGCTCAAGGCCGAGCCAGCGTCGCTGCAGCCGGCAGCAGTGACAGGATCGCCAACAATCAGCGACATCTTCCAGGGCGACAGCATCATGGCTGATGTTGCTGACCTAGCAGAGGTGGTCCAACCTGTGGCGATGCTGCTGCCGCCATCGCTGCTGTACGAGTCTAGCCTCTTCAAGCCCGCAGACGTCACGCGGTCCCAGGCAGGGCAGCAGTCGCCGGCAGCGATGGCCAGTGCTGCAGCAGATGCTGGCAGCTCAGGGCAGGCAGGCCAGGCTCCTGGGACACGTGACTCCCACACCCCACTGCAGTCACAGGCCAAGCAGGAGCAGCATGGCAGCAGCTGCAGCAGCCGTGGCGCCATACAGGTCGCCAGCTCGACGGCTGCTGCTGCTGCTGCTGCCGCCGTCCCAGCAGCCAACATGTCAGCGGCTGCTGCTGGTGCAATGTTCAGTGAGGAGGACAGGAGGCTGCTGGATCAGCTGCTGGCAGAGTCTGCCGAGCACATCGGCACTGCACTGCAGCCTGGCCTCGTACCAGCAGCACCGTCAGCAGCTGCGCAGGCAGTGCAAGGCAAGCGCTACAGGTCATCAGAGCGGGAACAGGCTGCACCGGCGCAGGTACTGTCCTCTGCTGCGTGTGCTGAGCATGCACAGCCGCTGCCCAACATCGCGCTGGACGCTCTGCCCCCCATCACGCAGCGGGACGACAGCGCAGAGGACCACCGCATGTGCATCGGTGGCGGCAACAGCAGCAGCGACAGCGGCGGCAGCAGCAAGCGGCAGAAGCAGCGGAGCAGTGCGGCGTACGGTCGCAGCAGCAACAGGCACAGCGCCCGGGAGGCGGAGGCGAGGCAGCTCGTGCAGCAGCAGATGCAGTACCAGCAGCTGCAGGCGTTGCAGCTGCAGCTGCAGCACAGCCTGTTGGCAACCCCGTACACGCAGCCGCTGCAGCAGCTGCAGCCACAGGCCATGTTGTGCGGGGTGGCTGGCATGGCACCTGGAGTGTCGGCCGCTGCCAGTGCAGCAGCTGCTGCCGAAGCTGCGGTCGCTGCCATCAATCCTGATGCACCGCGGGACTTGTCGTTTGACCAACAGCTTGAGAGCATCATGCAGCGGACAGGGTTGGCCCAGCAGCAGCAGTCGCAGCAGCAGCCGCCGCCGCATGCTGCTGCGCTCGCTGCTGCTGGTGCCGGGAGCAACGCCGGGTTTCCTGGCATGCAGGGCTCGTTGTCTGTGGGTGCTCAGAGCATGGGGGCATTTGACAACACACAGTTGCAGCTGCAGCAGCAGCAACAGCTCTTCATGGCCCAGTACATGAGCATGTATGCCATGTCAGCAACATATCAGGGGCCTGGGGCCAGCGGCTACGGCATGGCTGGTATGTCGCCTGCGGCAGGCTGGGCAGGGACTGCAGCTGTCGCAACATCAGGAGCAGGAGCAGCCGCTGGGCCTAGCTCTGGCCAGCAGCAGCAGCAGCAGCAGTCCCAGCAGCAGCAGACTTGGATGCAGCAGGCTCTCGCAACCGCGCAGGGTGGTGCAGGGAACGCGACGTACCAGCCGGTTGACACCTCCACGCGCATATCCATCAAGCTTCATGGCGCAGAGCCCAGCCAGCTGCAGCCAGAGATGCTGCCGCGCCTGAACTCCCTTCTGGGAGGCGACAACGGCGGCGGCAGCAGCAGCAGTGCTGCAGCGGGGCCAGGACTGCACGTGGAGTGCGGGTACATGCGCCCTGGCTGCGTGCACCTTGTCCTGCAGCTGCGCTCTCCTGCAGATGTGCAGGCAGCTGTTGAGGCGCTTGCAGCAGCCGGGCAGGGTGCTGACCCAGCTGCCTGGAGGTGGGCACTCATGAACAGTAGCCCCAGCAGCAGCTTGGACAGCAGTGCAGCAGACCAGCAGCAGGCGCTGTCCATTACGGTGCAGCTCGGCAATCACTCCGTGCTGGTGGTGCGGGACGGTGCACCAGACCCTGAAGGGGCCGCAGTGCTGCAGCAGCTGTTGCAGCAGCCGCAGGGAGCAGGATCCTCCGGGTTGGGTGTCAGCACGGGTGGTGACCGCCGCATCAACCAGCAGCAGCAGCCCCCGCAGGTGCAGGCCTTACTGCCTTGCTGCATCAGCAGCCGCAGTGTCGCCGCAAGCGGCCGTTGCCAGCTGTTGGTTGTTGGGTCGAGGCTCGTGGCAGCACCTGGCGGGTCTGCACATGGCCCTATGCCTCTGGCCCGGTGCCAAGGCATGTTCCTTGCAGCAGCGGCTGTGCCTGCCACACCCATGCAAGCGTCAATCGCGCTGGAGCTGCTGCAGCATGCCCAACAGGGGGTTCTCCCCAATAGTAGCGGCAGCCAGGCGGCCCCAGCAGCGGACAGCTGTGCGGCAGTGGTCATTGAAGGGCTGCAGCCCTACGGGCTGGTCCACGTGGAGTTCATGCAGGGACTGCTGCTGTCTGAGGCACAGCCCCTGTTGGTGGTCGACGATGACGCAGTAGCAGCAGAGCTGCAGGTGCTGCAGCGGGCTGTGCTGGCCGGCGCAGAGAGCAAGCGGGAGGCTGAGAGGATTATTGTTGACTTTGGCCGCCTGTTGGACTTCAGAGCAGCAGCTGAGCGACACACAGGCAGCAGCCTGCAGGGTGCTGCTGCTGCTGCGGTGCTTAGCAGCGCAGAAGACGAGCTGCCGCCACCCCCGCGGACCAGCATCAGCGCACCACTCCCGCACGTCCTGCAGGAGGTGGTTGCAGACGCTGCCGACGAACCCCGGTCTTGCGGCAACCTGGCAAGCCTCCAGCAACCCGCCGCGCCAGCTGCAAGCAGCCACATGGCCCCCATCTCACCGGCCAAACCCATGCCGGCAGCGCACGCAACAGAGCAGCATGCCGGCTCGTCCAGAGCGCCCAGCAGGGAGTCGAGCAGCTCCTCCCTGCGCGGCAGCCTGCGCAGCCTCTTTGGGGGCAGCAGCCGCCCGCCTCGCGCTGAAGACAGCGGCAGCGGCAGGCGCAGCAGCTTTGCGCTGGAGCGGCGGCCGGCTCAGCAGCAGCAGCTCATCGAGGATGAATGCGAAGAGTCAGTTGAGCGTGAGACGTCCGTGTCGTGCTTCCCCACGCGGCGTCTGGGGCTCCGATCCAGCTTCAGCTTCACGCGCAGGCACAGCTTTGCCCTGGATGCACCGCAGCCTTGTGCCTCATGTGACGCAGGGGGCAGTGGGCCTGACGGCGCTGGCAGGGAGGGCTCGCAGCGTTTGGGGCTTCGATCCAGCGTCAGCTTCAGCTTCAGCCGCAATCACAGCTTTGCCCTGGATGCAGCGCAGCCTAGTGCCTCATGTGACGCAGGGGGCGGTGGGCCTGAGGGCGCTGGCAGGGAGGGCACCAGTGCATGGCTTGCAGGCCAGGCGCTGGCAGGTGATGCTGACCATCCGGTGGTCGGCAGGCCGGGCAGCGTCACACAGCAGCATGGAGATGATCAGCGCCAGCGGCGCAGGAGCTTTGGCGACGTACTGCTGTGCAGGAGCGCCAGCCTGCGTGTCGACTTTGGCGCGCGTGCAGCGCAGCAGCCATGCGACGCAGATAGGTCTGCGCACGGCGTCTCTATGCGCTGCAGCTCAGATCTGGGCCCCCGGCCTGCCTCCCTGGTGCAGCCAGTGCAGCCAGTGCAGCCACGCAGCAACAGCAGCAGCGATCGTGCTGATCCTGAGGAGGAGGAGGAAGAGGAGGAGGAGGAGGTTGCTGCTGCTGAAGGAGACAGCGTGTCAAGCTTCCCGACTTTGGAGACCCCTGCCAGCACAGTGTGGGGTGTGCAGGAGCACCCGCTGCTCACAGCAAGCTACAAAGGGCTCATGATGTGAGTGTGCGCACAAGCCTCTGCATGCATGTGTGGTGGCGGTGGTGTGAAATTACTCCACTGTGTTGGTCATTGCAAGCTGCTTGTGTTGTATGTTGTGCCCAGCTGTGCTGTGCTCCACCAGCCTTTGCCTGCAAGTTCAGCAGCACTGTAGGCCTGCTTTCTTTGGCTGTGCAACAATGCAAAATAGATGTTCACAAACACTTACGTATGTGTGTGTGCCTGCAGGGAGATCGGTGTGCGCCTGCTGTGCTACTTCCTGGACCGTGGCTGGGCGGCCTCTGCGCGCATGGTGCTGACCACGCTGCTCAAGCATGCGGCACCCATGGCCTCGTTCAGAGCAGTGGCCTCAGCAGTTGCAGCATGTAATGGGGAGCAGCTGGGCCTGCTGCACCGTGCAGTGCGGTCCGGCGAGGTTGCCGCCATCACCGAGGTCCTGGGATGGGCTGTTCAGCACCAGACGCCCCTGGCCTGGGACGCCAAGGGCCCTCACGGCCTGACCCCTCTGCACCTGCTGGCGTTGACGGGCTGCAAGAGCATGCTGCCCCGCCAGCCCGGCACAGCGCTGCAGCCCAGCCTGGCAGCAATGGTCCTGCAGACGAGCCCAGGTGTGCTGGCTTGTGCATTGCTCGCACGTACCATGTGGTGTCCTTGCATGCATGCATGCATGCATGCGACCCAAGCCAGATGTACCCAGCGGTTGCAATTGGCCTCGCATCGGCTGTTGTGTGTTAGCAGCATGCCAGACAGGGACGCCGTCGGCTGGTTTTGTCTGGTGCTGGCTGGGTTTCTGTGATGCTGGCGTGCTGCATGCGGTCCTTCTGGCGCTGGTGCTGATGCTTGTGCTGATGTGTTGCATGCTGATGCTGTTTCCTGCTGCTGCTGCTGCTGCGCAGGACTGTGCACGCTCTGGTTCAACACCTACGACGATGCCGGCATGACCCCAGCGTGGTATGCCAGCAGGTCAGGCGGCGACAGCATCAATCAGCTGGCCAGTGGATGCATCATGCTGCGCGGCAGCACGCCAAGCTCAAGCACCAGCGCAGTCCCCATCCCGCGCCCAAGCAGCAGGGCCAGCACGGCACGGCCTGTGCCTAACGCACCAAATGGCAGCGCAGCTGCTGCGTCTGCAGCAGGAACTCCCAGCAGCCCAGCGCAGCTGGCCACAGCAGCAGCGGCTACCGGACATCAGTTTGCGGACGACAGCGCACACAACAGGACAGTGTCTACAGAGCTTCCTGAGCCTATGGCAATGCAGCCTGCTCTGCTGCTGCAGGCAGCAAGCGATCTGCCGTCAGGGCCGTGTGCTGATGCCCAGGCTGCACCGCAGCAGGGTGCTGCAGCTGCTGTCGGTGCGCAGAGCCTGCAAGACGCTGAGGCGTGTGAAGTGCTTCAAGGCAGCAGCGCGGAGCCTGAGCAGCAGCAGCAGCAGGGCCAGGACAGGCTGGGCGCTTTGGTTGTGCCTGTAGCAAGCAGCAGCAGCACTGAAGGCAGCCATGCTTTCGCTGACGGCTCTGCCGTGGGGGCAGCAGGCGCAGTCCTGCTGACCATGGATGTTGTCGCCAGCAGCGGTGGCTGCCAGGCCCCTGCTGAACGTGCTGCCGTGGTGGCTGCAGGCACAGCCTTGCAGGCTGCTGAAGGTTCCGTTGCAACACCTGCAGCACCCGTGGATGTTGCCAGCAGCAGCATGGGCAACCAGCCCCCTGCTGGACGTGCTGCCGTGGTGGCCGCAGGCACAGGTCACGTCGCAGCTATGTCTGCCCCTGAATACCTTGACCATGGCAGCAGCAGCCACCGCAGCCTCAGCAGCAGCCTCAGCAGCAGCTGCTGCTGCAGCAGCCGCAGTGCATGGGCAGCTGCGGCTGAGGAGTTCCCGCCGCAAGCAAGGCGGCCAGCTGACCTTCAGCCCTCTCCTGCAGTCGTGGCCTTGGCAGGCCTCATGTCTGCCTGCCAGCAGGCCTTGCAGGCGCACCCAAAGCCCTGGCAGCATCTGCAGCGGGCGCTCGTTTGGATGCGGGGACTGTGGGTGTTCCTGCTGCTGCAGGGAGTCGTGCACGGGTCCCTTGGCCTCATGCTGTTTGCTCTGGCTGCTGGCACAGTGACTTCGCTGCTGCTGCGGCTGCTGCCTGTCATTTCCCAACCGCTGGTCAGCTCCGGTCTCACAGACGCTGTCGAGCTGCAGTTGCAGCTGGGGGTGCTGCTGCGGCATGTGTGCACGGCCCTGCCCCTGCCTCACAATCCGTGGTTGCTCACGTTTGACAACCCTGGAATGGAGAAGCACTACCAACAGGTGGGTGGTTGCTGTGCTTGCATGCAGCCCGGATGGCATGTCTTTGCGTACTTGCGTGTCCTGATTATGCAAACTGTGATCATGACGGTTTCGTCTGAGCAGCCTATCACGCGGCTTGGTCTGCAAATTAATCGGCACCGCACGCAGGCATTTATGTTGTGACATCGCACCCTCCTTTTGATTTCCCTCTGCCTCTTACGACCCGTGGCACTTTTGCCGCCCTGTCCCGTGCAGATTCTGGCAGAGGCACGCCAGCCAGTGGACGCCATCATTTCAGTCACGATCAAGGGGCTGATCTCCTTCCAGCCGCTGCTGCACAACCTGTGCGGTCAGTTCCTGCCCCTGCGTCTGCTAGGGCTGTCTACCCGGCAGTGGAAGATGCCGACAACGCAGCTGCTCGCAGCAGCAGCTGCTGCCGGCCTGCCCCTTATGGTTGCCCTCACCAATCCCCGCAGCGCGCACAGCATGCGTGACAGCGTGCTCTCCTTGACGCAGGCATCGCTGCTCGTGATGCTGCGCAAGCCGCTCCTGGCTGCGGCGACCTCCACAGCAGCAGCTGGTGCGGCTGTGGTTGCCGGTGCAGGCACGCCCTGCGCCGGGCACTTGTTCCACGGCAGCGTTGCCGCCCTGCTGCTGCTCCTGTTTCGGCAGCGGCTGTGCTGGGCCTCCTGGCAGGCCGTGGGTGGTGCTGTGCTGGGGTTGGTGTTGCTGAGTTGGGACATTGCAGCTTCACCGCTGCCTGCATGGCAGTCCTGTCTGTGGAGTCTCCTGCATGTGCTGCTGCCTGTGCTGGTGCTGCCGTTGCTCTACCTGCGCGAGAAGGTGGACAGGCAGATAGCAGTGGCATCGCTGTTGGAGCAGAAGCAGCTGAAGCTGAAGGAGTGCTAGGTTGTTGGTATGGTGTGAGCACAGGAGCATGCAGGGGTTGGACGGAGCGGCTTTTGGTGCTTGGCGTAAGCAACGTATGCGGGGATGGCAGTCAGGGTGGAGGAGGGGTGTGTGCACTGTACAGTTGTGTGCTAGCATGTGCTTGGTTCCAACAGCAGTGATGGTGCTGTTGAGTTGAGAAAGCAGTAGTACTGTTTGTTGGTGAAACATGAATAATATTGGCTGCACAGCATCTCACGCTGGCTGATGATGTGTGCATTTTGGTGGTGTTCGCTTGTTGCCCTCAGCAAGGCACCTTGCCGTGTTGTTCGTGATGTTGGGTTGCACATTGCCTGCGATGGCTTGTTACGGGGGCTAATATGTTGGACCCAGTGGGTTGGTGTGAGCCATGAGTTGGTTGGAGGGAAACCATCATTTTTGCGCTGATCTGAAAGGCGCTGTTGCAAACAGCGGTGCTGGTACAATTACTTAGCCCTGCACCGATGTGACGCGATGTGAGTGCATCACTAGCTTGTGGTGCGCTTGCTGAGCACATGGTCAAATACATATGTGGTGTCACCAGTGTCACCAGTGCTTCAACAGTGCTGCTGAGCTTCATGGCATGGAGTATCGTCCCACAGGTTTGGTGATTCTGCATGTGCGTGGGTGAGCAATGTTTTTGGGACACGTCAGAGTGGGAGTCAAGCCATTGGAGGCGCCCTGCCAGGAAAACCTGCCCCCCCCCCTGTGCCTGTGGCTGTCACTGGAGGTGCCACTGTACTTCTTGCCAGCTCTTCTAATCACTGCACTGAAGGTTGGCTTATGGTTGTTCACAACAGCACAATACCAAGGGGGCTGTGTTGTCATGCTGCGCCATGGATGGAGATTCGTGGGCTGAGCTGTGCACTTTGACCATCACACCGCCGGTTTGGTTTGTTTCTTCAGGGCAATGGGCTGTTGTTGGGTGTAAAATTGTGCTGTGTGTCTGTCTCCAGGGTGTATGTGTCTCCAGGGTCAGTGTGGTTTCCTCCCCAAGGTGTAACTGCCCTGGACTGGCCCGAACTTGCGGTGGGCAGTTGCATGGAACAGCATGTTGACTGTCACACTGTGTCATGCGGTGGGTGTCGCTGCATGTTGCATGCCCTTGTCGCATGGTGTTGCGGTCAAACCAAGTTCACCAGTGCCGCTGCTGTTGGCGCTGGCAGTCTGAGCCAGGCCACCGGAGTGGCTTTGCATGGTGAGCAACATGTGTGCAAGGGCGGCTCGTCATTTTGATGACCAGCATGCAAAGATAAGACATCATCTCGCCCATCCGTGTGCTGTACAGGCCCTTTGTCCTGATGCCAGCATGCGCATGTGGCAACACCTCGTCAACTATGTGTGGCAAAGATGCTTGTCGTGCTGGTGGCATGCATGCTTGGGATAAATATGTGCCCTTCTTCCCTACTTTCAGTAGTGGACATTGAGCATGTGCTTGGTGATGACGCATTTTGCAGCCAAAGGCCTTCGCCTTGGTTGCTGAAAGGTTGTTTGCGCGCACTGTGTGGGGCCGCTACTTTGTGCATGTTTTGGTGTGGCAGAAGGGGTTGCGTGGCAGAAGGATTGCCAGGGTGGCGATGATTGGGTGACTGCTAGTGTCTAGCCACCAATGCATGCCGCCACACTTTGTGGCTTTTTCTGGCGGCTCCAAGCTGATGCTGCGCCATCACTAGATTT
Organism: Desmodesmus armatus; assembly: GCA_007449985.2. Lineage (NCBI taxonomy): Eukaryota > Viridiplantae > Chlorophyta > Chlorophyceae > Sphaeropleales > Scenedesmaceae > Desmodesmus > Desmodesmus armatus. The sequence goes on from VIIQ02000020.1 coordinate 461,711, forward strand.
GCGTCTTTTCTGTTGTCTGCTCCTCAACGTGGCAGCAACTGCAATGCAGGATTCTGCATCCCTTCCTGCCATGCAGTTGTCTCTCTGCCGCGGCCCCTGACACAGTGATAACCATGGCATGGTTGTCTGTGACAGCAGGGGTTGGATGCTGTTCAAACAGATTGGTTCTCTTGGTGTTGACACCATGCATGGCAAGGACGGCAGGGGGTGAACCACCAGCCGGCAATGTGCGTATCTGCCCATCTGAGCTTACCTGTTTTGCAAGGTCATGGGCTTCCATGAATTGGCTTCATGTCGTTTCGTACTACACAAATGCAGAGGTTCATTCTGCAGGGTATAAGATGCAACATAGCTTCCCAATGGAAACACTTTTCCATGATGGTATGGCCACGTCTTTGATGGTGTGGCCACAGGTACATGTACAACTCAGTTGTGTGCTTGTGGTGCTGCACCACGTGACGTCGCCGGCGTTGGAAGGCCTGCACTGATGGGTGGTGTGGGGTGTAGGAGGCACAACAAGATTCTGCTGCTGTTGTGGCTGAATGTGTTGCTGTTTGGTGTCAGGGTGTAGATCTGTATCTTGTGAATTGCTGCCTCTACAGGTCGATCTCTGCCAACTACAGGATTGAAGATGGTGTCAGCGAGCCTTACAGCTGCGGTGTCTGGAAACCATGGCTTCCCTTTCAACGTGGCTGTCTAACTCAGAACAGCAGTATTGTGCAGCTGTTGGGGCAGGTTTGAGCCCCAGTGCGATCAACATATTTGAACCCAGGGTTGAGCCTGCGGCAACTTGGCTCGCCAGGGGCTGGTCTCAATGCCTACACACAGCAATCTGCGGCGAAAGCACCAGGGCCAGAGAACAGCAAGGCCTGTACATGTTTCTCTTTTGGTTGGACAAGACCAGTTTAGAATTGCACGTGCAAAGGTGGTCCAGTGGCGGTCATCTGTCTGGTCCAGCATGGCGCTCAAAGGCTGCTTTTTGAGGGGTTTTACCAGGGGGTAAACGGCTGTGTGTTCAGCTCAGGGCCTCAAGCTGCTCCAGCATTGGTTCAGCACGACTTCTCTTGCTGCCCATGCTGTGTGCTGCCTCCGGTGTTTGGTTGATCCGGTGGTGGTCATCTGTGTGGTCCAGCATGGGCCACAATGGCTGTGTGGACACCTCAGGGCCTGCAGCTGCGCATGCACTGGTTCAGCACGGGTTACTCTTGCTGCGCATGCTGTGTGCTGCTCCCAATGTTCAGTTGTTGCCAACAGATGTTGAGGCGGTCCAGCAGTGTAGGTTGTCTTTTGGATTGTGGTATACTGCCAGTACAGCAGTGGTATACTGCCAGTACAGCAGTGGTATACTGCCAGTACAGCAGTGGTATACTGCCAGTACAGCAGTGGTATACTGCCAGTACAGCAGTGGTATACTTCCAGTACAGCAGTGGTATACTGCCAGTACAGCAGTGGTATACTGCCAGTACAGAAGTGGTATACTGCCGGTACAGCAGTGGTATACTGCCGGTACAGCAGTGGTATACTGCCAGTACAGCAGTGGTATACTGCCAGTACAGAAGTGGTATACTGCCGGTACAGCAGTGGTATACTGCCAGTACAGCGGTGCTGGAGCCTCCGGCATGTGGGGTGATGGGGCTGGGGCTTTGCCCCTTCAGAGGTTTGGCCTGCCAGTGGCTTGGCACAGCTACTGGTGAGGCGGGTCCCTAGCTGCTTGTTCACTTGCTGTCGTATGCTTGTTGCCGGGCTGCTTGTTCACTTGCTGTCGTACTGCAACTGCAGCAGCTGGTCCTGCCTGCGTGTCGGTGTTGCCGCTTGAACTATGCTGTGCAGGCGAGGTGGTTGCAAGGCTTGCAACCATGCATGTGTTGAGATGCTGGGTTGGTACGGTCGTATCAGACGTCCAACTGTGGCGGCAGCAGGTTGCGGAGTTATGATGTATGTTTTCGGTTTGAGCCAGTCATGCTGCAGAGGATGGTGGGTGCTTTCGCTTGCGTGACCTGTGGCCGTCATATTGCGCATGCTGGTTGTTAGCCTCACGTGGTATACGTATTTCCAGCATTTGAGCTGGGGCAGGCAAGTCTCGTCACACAACAAAGGGCTGCTGCTGCTTACGTGAGCAACACCAGCAGGGCCCAGAACCGCCGCCCTGTGCCTGACCCCCATGTTCAAGGCTGCCTGTATGGTTGAGCTATGCCCCAGCAATTGGTCATGATGCATGGTACATGCAGGAGCTTGTTGCACTGGGGCTGCTTGCATCCTTTTTGAGAATATTTGTGTCGTCTGTTGCCCGAGACGGTTGGGTTAGCTGTGCCTGACAGGATCGTGTGCCATCGTCGCGGTCATTGGAGTACTTGCAGATCACAGGCTCTGCAGGCTGTGTTTCTTGATCCAGTGGTGCCACAGCAATGCCATAGCATGCAGGGAACCGTTATGAGCCTGTCGCTGCTGTCTGCCAGCGCTTGAGCCTTGCCTATGGACTAGGGATCCCTTCGGAGTGTTTCACAGCAGCCGCATGCTCAAGATGCTGCACAAGGCACACCTGCACACGCAGCCCCAGGCAGCTGCCAACCCCCAAGCTTACACCTTTCATGGGTGCACGGGTTGATTCATCAAGCACGGAACCCCATGCACCTGTGCAACCTGTGTGTGCTTTCGGTCATGCATTTGTTGAGTCACATGGACAGCCATGTGCTACCTGTGAGCGAGGTTGCCAGGCAAGGTGCAGGAGAGCATGTGTTGATGAAAGGGTCTTTGGCACAAGCCTGCTGACCACAGCAGTAACAGCTGCTCAGCACTGCACTGCGTTGCGCTGCGTCGTATGCATGGCTAGGGTGCGGTTGGGCGGCTGTGCTATGGAATAGTACTGCAGGCATTGTCATAATGTTGGCGCAATGGTCGACTGGTGTTTGACTGCTTGTCAGGCGTTGATATAGCTGGGGGTGTTGCATGTGAACAGAGACGGCTGCCAAATCTGCATCCAGGCGCTTGGACATGGCAAGATAATGCAGTCAAGAATATGTTGCCGTCGGTGGTACGTGTGAGACTTCATGCTTTTTGATTGCATGAGGACGGGCTTGTTGAGCACTGTGTGTGGCTGGCGGACGGCTTGCATATCGTACACGCTGCTCTTTTTGTGAGGCTCAACACATGTGTGGGCCAGTTGAGTGCTGGTGACCTGCTCTTCAACTTTTTTGTTGGACTTGCATGTGCCTTGTGGGACTGCGCTGATGTCATTGTGACCGTTCTTCGATACACCTCTGATGCAACTTGCAGCCTTGTCTGTGACACGCACGCCTTCTCTGTGAAGCACAAAGCAATGTGCACAACTGTGGTGACAACGAAGCTTTTGACCGCTACAGCACTCCCCGCACCCCCCCAGCCTGGCAGGCCTGCTTACCCCAGGGCTTGCTGCTGCTGCTGCCAAGCCAACATGAACCACCACAGTGCAGTTGGGCGTATTGCAACTTGTGAGCTAGTCCATACTAGTGTGACAAAGCATTTTGAGAGGTTGACGCCCAGACGAACACTCTTTGACTGCAACTGACTCAGCAACAGCAGTTTGCAGCAGGTTGGCCTGATTCTAGGCAACATGAAGCGGGTTGCAGAGTGCGGTAAACTTGAACGTTTCTGTTGATGCTTTACAAACATGCCTGAGTGTTGGTCCGGCCGCTCCCGTGCATGCGAACTAAACCAGAATCTGAACGGACGACCCGCCAGAATTTGAACGGTAACAAGACCGGCCAGCTGACCATATTGGCTGACCCCTTACCAAATATGCCGCCAGTTTCAAGCGCCCTCGCTCGTTTTCATGCTGCCGGCCATCTTCAGCTCGAAATTCTTCCTGCAGCAGTGCCAACAGGCACGGATGTTTTCTGAAGTGGATAAGAGCAACAAAAACAGGTGTGGTGTAGAAGTGCTGTGCTGGCTACGTGGGTGCCCCTCGGTACACTGACAGCCATTTTTTCCCACCATCAACCTACGGTGCTGTGGCCTCAGGCAACCTGTGACAGGCTGCCTCTGTGCCCATACACACTGTATGTTCCTAGACATTTCAACACCTTCCCTGTGCAAGGAAGTGCTGTACCTGTTCGCTGCAGGTGACTGGTTTGAATAGGGAACCAAGGGCTAGCATGCAGGCAGCATGGAGACCAGGAGGCGCGCGTATCGCAGTCCTTCTGCTCTTGGGTGTGATGCTGCTGGTGGGTCAGTCAGCATGGGCAGCAGGCTGCCGTCCCCCAAGGAGCCTAGGCTCCTGGCGCCTGACACAGGACGATCACATCTCAGCATCACCAAGCACAGAGTCCTCATCTGATGCACCTTCAGGCAACAAAGCAGCACCAGCAGCAGCAGCAAAGGCAGCAGAAGCAGCCCTTCTTCCAGCTGCAGAGTTGGCAAAGCAGGCAGCAGCAGAGGCGGCCGCACGTGCTGCGCAAGATGCTGCAGCTGTGCAGGAGCCAGATGGGGAGCCAGACGTTGGCATCACGGTCGATGGTTGGGATGATGCAAGGGGAACACCTGAAGAGGCAGGGCACCAGCCAGCAGCAACACAAGCAGCACCACAGCAGTCACCTGCTGCTGCAAGTAAACCGGCTGCTGAAAGCAAACCGGCTGCTGAAAATAAACCGGCTGATTCAGCACCAGCACAACCACCATCAGCAGCCGCACACAGTCCGCCTGCACAGAGTCCGCCTGCGCAGAGTCCGCCTGCACACAGTCCGCCTGCACACAGTCCGCCTGCGCAGAGTCCCCCTGCACAGAGTCCCCCTGCACAGAGTCCCCCTACACAGAGTCCCCCTGCGCAGAGTCCGCCTGCGCAGAGTCCGCCTGCACACAGTCCGCCTGCGCCGAGTCCGCCTGCACCGAGTCCGCCTGCACCGAGTCCGCCTGCAGAAGCATCGCCCCTGCAAGGCATGCCTTACAATATGCAGGAGCTGCCAGATGCTGATGCCTTGTTCAAGGCGCATACTCAGTGGCAGCAGAAGGTCCTGCAGGAAAAGAAGAAAGGGGTGCCGGCTGTCAGAGTCAACACTGGTGAAGGTGAGCGACTGTGCTGGGGGTGCTGCCAACAGGGGGCCATACACCAGCACTGTCATGCCCATGGTATGCCAACCATTGCTGCTTGACTGCAGCAGCTGACCCCACCCGCAGTTAGATCCCTTCCAACAGGCAAGGCAAGGCGGAAGCTCCCTGCTGGAACGCTCTCCTCCCTGTCACATGGAACATGTGGCATAACCGTCATGTTGTTGGTCACATCCGATGCATGAGATCAGGCAGGGACACCTGCTGCTCAGCACAAGTTGTGTTTTGGTGCCCTGCAGGACACGGCCTGGGCAACCGCATGCCGGGCATCGGCACTGGCTACGTGCTGGCTGTGCTGACCGGCAGGCTCTTCTTCCTGGACTCCACAGTGCATGAACACCTGGAGTTTTCGTTGCCCTGCGTGTGGGAGGTACGGGGATCACACGATGTGCCGGGTTACCAACAGCGCTGTTGCCGCAACAACTGGCTGGCAGCCGCCCTGCCAGCACTGTGGCAATCAGGGCAGGCCGCCGGCACTGAGTGCACTTGCTCACTAGGAGTCGTCACTAGGAGGCGTTCTACCCGTGTGTGTTCCAACCACCTGGCACACTGGGCAGACCTATTGTTGCTGTCATACCCTAGCACACCGCCGGCATGTCCGGCATTGCCTATGCAAGTGATCTGTGGCGGTTCAACCGCCAGGGCCTTGACCGCAACGTAATGCTCGGTCTGGCTGGTGAGCATGGCATGTTTGTTCGCATAGCATCTATCCGTTTGTGCTGCTGTTGTCCTGCTCTGGCTGTTGCAGGACTGTGAATCCCTCTATGAGGGCGTGGACTCATGCCGGCTTGGGCACTTCACCAAGTTTGTCAACCCCGACCTGAAGTTCTGTGGGCCCCCAGGCGACGGCCAGGATAAGACAGCAGCACTCCTGGTGCAAGATTGTCAGGTGTGTGCTGCTGTGTGCCTGTACCTATGTCTGTGCATTTGCAAAATGACACAGCCGGTCTGGGTGCAGGCGCTGCTGCTGATGATCAGGCAAGACGGCATGCGTTCCACCCTCAGTCAGGCACCCAGCAACATTCACATGGCTGTTGTTGTTTTTGAGGACTGAGCATCATGCTTTCTGGCAGACGCCTATTTTGGACGTTGTTGGCAGCATGTGGTGCATGGTCAGCCTTCCCACTGCAGCAATGCAGGCCAGCTGACATTCAGCTGCAGTGCTCTGCCTCAGTGTTCGTCCATGCCGACCCATTAGCAATTTGCATCCTTGCTGCCCGCTGCGCTTGTTCCTCTGCAGTTCGACTACATGGTGCCGATGTTCCAGATCAACCCCACCCTCAAGCCCTTGTTCGACAAGTTCTTCCCCGACAGCGAGGTCTACACGAGAGTTGCTCGGTACTTGTTCAAGCCCAAGCCCGTCCGGCAAGAGGCAATGAAGCCCTACAAGGATCTCAGTAAAAATTGCCTGGTAGGCATGCACCTACGGACGCGCAAGATCGGCACAGCTGCCCCGCCGGAGCAGTTCGCGGCCATCGCACGTGCAGTCGCGGTCGCTCGGCCGGGCAACATGTTTGTTGCTGCCGACGCGGACGTTTTCAAGCAGGTGCAGGACAATCTTCCAGGACGCGAGGTATGGTGGAGCCAAAAGGCGGCAGCGGAACTGCAAGCTGGAAACAAAACGCACGCGGGCAACCCTGGCACCGAGCTGAGTGCGATGATGGATCTGTGGCTGCTGTCGAAGTGCAAGAATGTCATTCTGACGCCTGCATCCTCCATCGGGGGTCTTGCAGCAGCGATCGGGGGCATCCTCCCCGTCTTTGCCAACCCCGGCCCACATACTGATCCGTTCACCAACCCTTGGCATTGGAAGGCGCTGTCGTCGGAGCCATGCTTTGTAAGGGCTTCCAATGTGCACAATCAAAACACGGAGCTAGCGCAGCGGTTCAAGAAGGAGCACCCGTTGTTTGTGTACTACAATCAGTGCCACTTTGCTGCCAATGCAGTAGGTTTGACTGCTGCTACGTGGGAGTGCACCACGAAAAAATGCAGAGAGTATTAGCGTTGACTCTGTTGTGATCTCTTACTGTGATGATACATCCAAAAGAAAAGGTTGTCCCGGTCCTGCCAGCATGCGGCGTCTGTGTTTCATTTGTTTAGGGCATCATGAAGTGTTCTGGGTTTTGTTCACTGTGTGATCGTCTAGGCTAGGCTAGCAGGGCATTCAACCATCTACTTACTGATCGGTGCGTTGTCATCAATATCAGCCAATCTAAACTGCTTTCAGGCTGCAAGTGCCTGTGCTGATGGCACCACCGCAATGGTGCGGCACCATAGTCCTGTGATTTGTGTCATGAGCCTCCCAAGGCCACTGCCAGGCACTCTCCTTCACCCACAAGTCATCGATAGGCATATCTTCACTACCTGTTCGGCAGGCTAGCTGCTTCGGACAGTGGGTGGCCGCAACTTGCGGCTGAGTTAGTGTGGTGGTTGTGTGCTGCTGTGCCTAGATAGGGCGCCTGGTGCTCATTGCCATCCTTATTCAAATTGATGCGCTTGCTGCATCGCTCTCATGCTGTTACTGCATTGAGTGTGAGCCCTTCAGTCCGTGTGTGCAGCACACCTTCAAAGGCTCAGCACAGTGTATCAGTGTTACACAAGTAATGTCCTGTCACACGTGTATCAGGCGCGCCCACCGTGCCTGCATATTAGCGGGGTGCCATGCTGATGTTATGCCACTGAGCATCCACACTGGCCCGTGACCGTCAGCTGAGCGCTTGCGCAAGCCTGCATGCAGGTAATTTTGGCAGTTTACAGTAAAGATCCAGGTGTGAAAGTGCATCGCATTGTGGCTAGCTATCATGGTGGCTTCTGTTTCAGTGATAATGATTGTGCATGGAAACCAATGGCTGTGAAAGCCCCTTGGCCCCCGTCTTGGGAAGTACTTTCCATGATATGCCTCCCATTCAGCATTGTACCTTGTTGCTTTCAGCAACAAGCATCCTGGACCAGGCGGCACCAGTTGCCTCTTGACTCTGGGCGGACCAGCCTGGTGTGTGTTGTTTTGCCTCCTGGTGTTGCCAATCTTGTGCGGTCTATTATGCTGGGTGGCATGCCTGCGCCATTTGAGGTTGTTGTTCTCCAACAGAATAAGAACCTCGAAATTCAGGTTGATATCTGGCTGTCAGGTTGTGTGTCTTGTGCAATTGCTACTCGGAACCCCAAACCGTGGCACGGTTTCACACTTGGTGCGGACAAAAAGTGAGCCGAAAAATGAGGTTGCGGCAACCCTGCCTACAGCTGGCACCTGATCGAGACAGCAGCTGCATGAACAAGGATCAACTCAGCCGTCGCGAGTACGAAGCCACGCTGCTGCGCCGTACCAGTCACACCCCGACAGCCAAGCGGCAAGCGCCTGCGGGTGCTGTGATGGACAGGAATACTAGTGCAAGCCACACATGTGCGTGTGTACTTATGTACATAACCGGACGGATTGAAATCGACACGCAGCCTGAACGTTGTTAACAACATGCATGCTTATGCATCTGCCTTGTATTTGTTGCACCACACACACACACACACACACACACACACACAGTCTGTGACAACGCTGCCCTTGCAAACACTAAAGGTTCTTACAAGTGCCACACGATCCAAGACACAATATGTGGTCGGCGAATGAAGCCCACCGTCAATGATGGCTGCCAACAATAAGTCTGTTTACAGACCTGCCTTCGCTGAGACAGCAGCTGCACAAGCAGCAGCGTATTCCACCATTATTCCACTTGCAAGAACTCTGCTGCACCATATCGCACCATACCAGACAACACACCCTGGCAGCAGCCAAGGCAGTGCATCAAGACAAAAGAAGACGTGAACAAGCAGCTTGCAGGCTGCGCATCAACAAACCCACCCCTTGAATGTACAACATACTAAGAGCTGCAGCAACTGGTGCATTTCTGAGACACACAGCGCAAGCGATATCACCACTGTGTGCTGATATTACCGTGTCAACTTAATTCTGACCCCTGCTTCAAAGCAGCAAGGGGCCCATATGCAGAACCAAGCAAGCAGTACTCATACACGGTGTGGTGCCTCTACAGCGTCTTGATTTACTGCGACATGAGTGATGATCATGCCGCAGCAACACACAGGCCAGGCTCAGATGCTTGCCGCCATCTCACAGGCAGTGCACGCCATCCTGCACCACCAGACACCGGTGAAGCTGCCCCTGCGTCAGGAAAACATCCCACATGCGGCATGTGATCTCCAATACCCAGGCTGTGACAACCTGATGGGGGCCACTGATCAGACAGCTGAATGCACACAACCCAAGCAACCAGCCTCCCACATTTCAGCATACCCACAAGCAAGCACAACCTGACGATATCATGGGCCGCCAGCTGTGGCCAGCCACAGCCGTCATAACAGTACATCATCCCGTACACAACACATGATGTCAGCAGCCAGTCCCCAACTGATACAGAAACATGGCCCCACACCGCAGTTCACCCTGTCTGTCAGCACACGCAATGGTCCCTGTTCAGCTGTGACACGGCTTCACACTTCATGTCTTGCCGCCTGACCAATCCCACAGGGCCATACACCCGCAAGAACAGCAGCAGCAGCAGCACAACCCAGACAAGCGGCAGGCAGGGATGCACTGCCACATGCACTGCTACAATCCTTGCTCCAGCAAAAGCCACAGCCCTTTTGCATGCTGTTGGCAAGCAACAGCAGACTTTTGCTTGCAGAAACAGCACGAGCTCAGACAGGTTGGCCCACACAATTGCTAAGCATCCTGCACCACCAGCACCACCACTACCGCCACACCCACCACGCTGCTGTCGTTCGGCGAACCCAGTCTCCTGCTCCAACAATAATTGCACCCAGCCCCATCCCTCCTACTGGCGGCACACAGACGCTTCTTGCCACATTGATCCTTTCTGCAGGAAATTTCTGTGTCAACCACTCGCAACTCGAGTCAAACCCAGTCAACGCATAACAACACATGTCCCACGCTCAACATGCCTGATCTGACAACCAATCAAGTCAAACCCAGTCAACGCACACCAACAAACTCAGGCCCCATCCTCAAAATGCCTGATCTGACGACGTGACTGAACTGACAACAGCCTGTGAAGCACACTGCCTCAAGAGAGGTGCAGCACAAACACTTACTTTTCTTTGGGTGACAGGATCCGAACCTGCAACACCATGCTCCCAAAGCACGGACCCAGGTCCCACGCTCAACGCCCTGCCTAAGCTTTCCTGAACAGAAGCCGATTCGAACCTCTCCAATGCAGACCACACCAGCTCAGCCCATGTGCAGCACACAAGCATCCAACTCATCAACATGCAAGCCCTGCATCACTGCTGCTGCCCCTGGAGCTGCACCGCCGCTGGCGCTGCCCGACCCCCGCTTCTGCCTGCGCCCACCCACCACCTCCCTCCCCTCGCACTGGATCTCCTGGCCCTTGCCGCTCGGAATGTAGTACGCAGGCAGCAGCTGCTGGGGTCCCTGCTGCACGCGCCGCTGCTGCTGGGGTGTGCTGTCGTCACCGTCTTGCACAACAGTCGAGGGCGCAGCAGCTGGATTTGCTCCCGAGCCAGCAGCATTGGTTGGTGAGGAGGCGGCGATACGCAGCAGTGTCTGTCCTGCTGCCTCCTTGGCTGTCTTGCTGACTGGTTGCTCCCCAAGGTAGAGGTCAAACAGGGCCTCTGCAACTTTGGGGCTGCTGACTGTACCCAGCACGACGGGACCCACCTGCGACAGCAACAGCAGGACAGCAACAGCAAGGCAGTGCACTTTGTGTTAAAACCCCAACAAACTAAACCAGATGAGTTGAGCACTAAACCCCAGAAAAAGGTAGGGGTCGAACAGGGCGTCTGCCGCCTTGGGGCTGCTGACTGTACCCAGAACGACGGGACCCACCTACAGGACAGCAACAGTAAGACGTGAGCTTTTGCTTACACCCCAACACAACCCTGATGAACCGAGGGAGAATACCTGCCCCAACGCCCAAAACCCCACATGACGCGAGCCCAAACCCTGAGAATCAACCCTCACAAGCTCCCAAGGAGGTTATAACCCACCCAAATCGCCAAGAGAACAAGCCTGCTGCCAGCAGCAGTGCTGCCTGTACCAGCCACCGCTTTATCATGCGACCGGTGCCTTGCAATTTCGCGAGTCACAGGATTAATAGCTATGCATGGCACTCGTCACCAGCACACTGCACAGTCTACAAACAACACGATCGAAAGTTGCGACTCACCCTCGCAGTGACATCTCCAGCAGCACTGCACTCAAACACAATCATGGCACCCTTGCGCACACTGCCACCCGCTCCACCAGGCAGCTCGGGCTCACTATTGCTGCTGCTGCTGCCGTTACTGCTGCTGCTGCCCTTGTCGCCGCCAGCTGTCACAGCTGCTGGCAGCCTGCTGGCGTCACTGAAGCTGGCCAGTAGCTGCTTGAGTGCTGCTATGTCTGCGCGGTTGCCTCCCACACGGTCTAACCGCCTGCGCAGGACCTGCAGGACGGCAGAAGAACACCAAGCAGTACATGCACAGAATCAGCATGTCGCAAATTGAGTGCTGCTATGTCTGCGGGGTCGCCTCCCACGCCTGCGCAGGACCTAGACAGCAGAAAAAGACACGTAGCAGCATGTGCACAAGGTCAACAGGTCGTAAGAACATGCCCTGCAAAACTGTGCAGGACAGCAGGCCCTTTTGCGCGTCTGTGTGGTGGCAACATCCAGATGCTGCTGCAAGAACCACTAGTAAAGGCCCCAGCCCACGCTTGTGCATGTTGGCAATGTTTTGCTACCAGATGTGCCTGGCCTGCATAACATGTCCTGTGTATGAGTGGTTGCTATAAGCAGAGCAAGGTCTTTGTGAACCACACACACGATGTGGAGGGAGGAGCAACAAGAGTTCTTGCTTAACCCTCCACATCGTGTGTGGTACACAAACACCTTGCTCTGCTTATAGCAACCACTCATACACAGGGCTCCCCAAACGTCCCACAAAGCCCCAGCACACAAGACACAATGGTTTGCATGCGATTCACATGTGCACTACAAGCTAGCTATACATGTCCGATCTGTGCTTACACACACCTTTTCATACTCTTCAGACAGCAGGTGCAGCGGCACGTCCCTTGCTGCCTTCAGCACCAGAGACATCTCCACAGGAGTGCGCGCAGACTTGAGCACTGCTGGTAGATCCTGACTGCTACTGCTGGAGTCCTGACCCGCCAGCGCCATCTGCTGCTGCAGTTGCTGCTGTTGTTGAAGCGCTGGGTTCAGAGAAAACTGGCTGTCAGGCGAGTCCTCCAAAACAAGACTTGTTGTTGGGAGGTGCGCCCGTGCCTGTTGTATGGTGGGGTGAGTGGGTGGACAGAACAAGGGTACACATGCATGGGTGTGCAGAGAGGCACCAAGATGGTGTGGGGTGGGGCATTGAGGCTGAAACAGCACCACACCGCCAAATTCTAGGCTGCTGGCACAGGTTATAGACAGAAAGGTTGCAAAACCTTGTTTGAAAACAGGTGTGGCCTCCACCCCTACATGGTTGCTGGATGGCTCGAACCCAACACATGTAACCCGATTGCGGCGGAACTCCATGCATGTGCTCCTGCGAAACCCTTACTGTCACAAAACCCGCACCTGCTGCCCATCAAGATAGATAGCAAAGTCATAAATCTTCACCCGCAGCAGCCCTTGCACCATCCCGTTCCCCCAGTGCCTGCAGCCAACTGTCAGCAACTGCTGCGGCCGCCGCTGCATGTGGCCGGCATTGACACTGCTGCTGCTGCTGCTTCCGCCCCAGCTGCCGCTGTCCTGCACCACTGCTGCTGATGTGCTGGGGGCGCTGGAGCCTTCGTGCTGCTGCTGCATGCTGTCCTGCTGCTGTGCTGCGATGTGCTGAGCCGAGTGCAGCAGCATGGGGAAGGTGTTTGCAGGATTGATCATCTGAGCCAGCACATGGGTGGCCCAACCACCAGCTGCACCACCAGCGCTGCTAGCAGCGGCCGCAACAGAAGCATCGCTGGCAGTGGTCCTACCAGTGCTGCTACTGTTGCTTCTGGCTGCTTCCTTTGTGACCTTACTGAGCTGCTTCTGCAGGCGCCTCTGTGCTCGCTGCTGCTGCCGCGCAGCGCGCCGCTGCTGCCGCCTGCCTGCCCTACTGCTGCTGTGGGTGGCATGTGCACCTGATGCTCCAGACGCTGCTGCTGTAGTGCAGGAGGTATGTCTGTCAGCTGCTGCACATGGGTTGAAGCCAGCAGGCCACAGCAGCTGCTGCAGGGGGGCAGGGAGCCAGCTGGGAGGTCCGGGAACAGCCAGCACTAAATCTGTGCTGAGGTCCCATATTGGTGCTGCGGGTGCAGCCCTGCGCAGTGCACAATGCAACAGGTGCAGGATAAATAAGCATGGCTCGCAACACAGTACTACAGTGCACACCCCTCAGGCTCTGCTCGATTTGTCAACTACACACCGCTGCTCCAAGATACTGCAGTGGTGGTGTACCACAGACCACCCGGTGGGGTGCAGCTGCCAAACAATACTCGTGCCACAGCAGCCCTATCATTGATTTTTACATGGGAAAAATGTGATATTAGCATGCTTCCGGCTGCTGGTGTCCAGATTGGTCCAATTGACTCGATGATGCATGAGCAGTGCTGACTGTACACAGAGCAGCTCCAGGCTGCTGCTAAGTAAGTCAGTAGGCCTGTGCTGGTGCTGCTTATGGTTGAAACACACGTAACTCACCAGAAGGGTATGCCTGGAGCAGCCGGATCGGCCTGATTGTCTTCAATTAGGCTGGTGCCTGCTGCATGGTGGCCATGGCCTCGATTCCTGCTGCTCCTTCTCACAGCCCTCCAAAGTGCTCTGCCTACTCCCTTTCCAACCAATGGCACCCACTTGGCCGCTTTGAGCACCCTCCTGCTGCCACCCGCTGGTACCGTTTCATCATGCACCTGCAACGACATCTCGAGGCAGGAGGAGGGAGCTTCGGGGCCAGAGCAAGGGATCATAAAAAGATAACGTTGTTTTGGCGTCAGACTCCAGACGCCTCTTGGTGAAAGGGGAATCCTGTCATCTCTTTGAGGTTCATGTCTTGAGAGGGGGGGGGGGGGGGGTAGGGGCCAAAGGACGGGGGCGGGGGGGGGGGGGGGGAGAAGGTAAAGGCCAATAGCCAGAGCCACCCCACACGCACGTGCCTCGGATCAAGGGGAGTGTCTCCATCCAGCACCACGTCGGCCTGTGTGTACCAGTATGACACTGCTTCACGCGCAAGCCTGACACCAATCAGGCCTACACTGTTACAAATATGACAGCCTTACACATCAGCCTGCCCGCCCACATGTGGCCAAGTCTGCAGCAACTGGCTAGATTCTCTGGCTAGCCCACAGGCCGACCATAAAACCACATGCATATGCTGCCTGCTGAAGCCTGGCTACCAGCGTTGCATTGCAGCAGCACACATCAGCTGCCCGTTACAACCACACTCTGCTGCTGCTGCTGCTGCTGCTGCTTGAGGTGCATTACAGCCAGCTGAAACCCTCCACATCACTGCAGGGCCCAGCAACGCTGCCTTGCAGCTGCAATCGTCAGCTGCTCGTGACAGCCACACTCTGATGGTGCTGCTTAGGCGAACAGTACCATGATCATTACACACTTTTTCCAGCAGGTTCCTTGTGCAAAGGGCATACCCTAAAGCACCGATCGACCCAGGTGCATAGGACAGCACCACCAGACAAATCTGGGAAGGCATTGCTGCCTCGCAGAGCCTGAGCCAGTTGTGGCCACAACGCAGGCATACAAAGGGCATAAAAGCAGCAGCGCTGAAACGGGCTGCTGATGACCACCCCCCACATGCTGCTCTGTGGGTTCAACACCAAACTACTGCTAGGCATACCATAGCCTGCTGAGACCTCCCACATCAACGCACAGTTCACCACCGCTGCATCAATGATTGCAGCCACATGTGTTAGCTGCTGTTACCAGCCGCACTCTGCTGCTGCTGCTGCTGCTGCTGCTGTTGCAGCCACATGCGTCAGCTGTTACCAGCCGCACTCTGCTGCTGCTGCTGCTGCTGCTGCTTGGTGTACACCTCCAGCTTCTCTAGAGCAGCTGTCAGCTTCTCATCCTTCTTGCAGAAACAAAACCTGCAGCAACACCACACCACGTAAGTTCCTCACAAACACAAAACAAGTTAATGGTGACATAACAGACTATTTGAGCATCATCGTCCGAAAGCAGTGCGCCGGCTGCCAAGTCCTGCCAGGGTTAACCAGAATTGTACCTTGAACCCTGCTGAAGACATTGCCTGAAAAACTGCACCGCACAAGGTGGTGTGGCCGCGCGTCAGAGGCGTAGAAGGCACTGGTGGGAATGAATGTGACCCCTGCATGAGTGTGACCCCTGCCTCCACCATCAACCACTTGCACCCCCTTGGGAACCTTTGCAAGAATAGCAGTGCATTGGCTGCTGGCTTGGCGCCGAGCCCTGCTAGGGTTCACTAGGACTACCCCATGACCCCTGCTGAACCCCTCTCAACCCCGCCGGAACCCCCTACCTGACAAGGTGGCGTGGCCGCGCGTCTGATGCATAGCAGGTGTTGATGGGTACAATACCAGTGCATTTGGTGCCGAGCACTAGTAGCGCTTACTAGGACTACCCCATGACCCCTGCTGAACCTCGCTGCACCCCCTACCTCACAAGGTGGTCGCGCATCTGATGCATAGAAGGCACTGATGCGCATAAAAGCAATCACTGCCAATGGCATTGACAGCCAAGCCTTACTAGGGTACCCTAGGCTGCTGAGCCCAACCAGGGTTCAATCGGACCAACCCATCTCCCTGCTGACCCCTGCTAAACCCCGCTGCATACCTGACAAGGTGGTGTGGCCGCGCGTCCGATGCATAGAAGGCACTGATGGGTGTACCAGCAAAGCATTGGCTGGCGAGCTCTTATAGGTTACACTAGAAGTACACCATGACCCCTGCTGAACCACTCTGGAACCCACTGCGCCCAACCCTTAGAAGGGTTCAGAAGGTCTAACCAACGGCCGTTGCTGAACCCCTCTCACCCTGCCGGAACCCCCTACCTCACGAGGTGGTGTGGCCGTGCGTCTGATGCATAGAAGGCACTGATGGGAATCACACCAGCGCATTTGCTGCCGAGCAGAACTAGGGTTGACTAGAACCAACCAACACAACCCCTCCTAGACCCTGCCGAACCTCGCTGCATCCCCTACCTGACAAGGAGGTGTGGCCGTGCGTCCGATGCATAGAAAGCACTGATGGCAAACACATCAGCGCATTTGCTGCCGAGCACACTAGATCATCCTCTAGGTTGACTAGAACCAACCAACACAACCCCTCCTAGACCCTGCCGAACCTTGCTGCACCCCCTACCTGACAAGATGGTGTGGCCGTGCGTCCGATGCATAGAAAGCACTGATGGGGATGAGTGTGACCCCCGCCTCCGCTGTCAGCCGCTTGCATAAGCTTACGTCATCCTCGCCAGGCCGCAACCAACTGCTGACATCAGCAACCAGGAAGTATGTGCCCTGCAAATAACACAGCAGCGTCCACGATCTGGAATCTGATTCATCCTAATGTTGCCATATCTGTCTGTGCTGGGGCGGCAGTATCTGAGTGTAACTCGACATCGAATGGCCGAATGCACCAGTGTTTGAGTGTGCTAGTGTACTGGCTAGCAGCAGAGTCGGGGTGTGTGGGTCCTGTGTTCGGTACAGGTGCGGTGCTGCAGCTTCCATGAGGGTGCTGTATATGCATATATATGAGGTGGCGTGACACTGTCTGGCGCCACCTGTCACCCAGTGTACCTCACCTGCGCTGGCAGTACCTTGAGACCTAGGATTGGCAGCTTGGACTCTAGGATGGTACGCTTGGCCTGTAGCTCCTTGCCCAAGCCCCTGCATGCAGCAGCCACATATGCATACTACTGAGCGACTTTGACATTTTCATACAGGAAGCAAGGGCCACAGATTCAGGACGATGCGCTTGGCCGGCAATCACATCCACACATGCACCTCTTCATTCATATACTATAGGAGAATGGGGTTAATAACAATACAACAGGTATTGTTGTACTGTATGTTGCACTAGGATAGACTCACATGTAGAACTGCTGCTCCTTGTCAAGGCCGTAAGCTACTGCATGCTGCAGGTTTGTGGCCACTGTGAACACCACAAACTGGTGGGCCTTGATGATCGGACCCAACAGTTGGGCGGGGCCAGTCATCCACCCAACCTGCAAGTCAGTACAAACAAGATGCTGGGCCAGCACTTGTGCAGGTCAGTAAGTGAAGTCACTGGCATAAGCTGAGGCTTAGAGAGGTGCGCATGTCCAAAATGCTGGAGTACTTCAACCCCCCACCTCGATGTGCACAGGCCAGATAAAACACGCGTTGAAAGGTGGGCCTTGTGAAACTGAACGTTTTGCCTGCAGAGCCCAGCCGTATGCAGCGCTCATGCATCCCTGGCAGCGCCCTCAGAGATGTGTCCCAATCACCAGGTGCTCATACAACCACCCTTCTAGCCCCTGACACGACAACCTTACACAGAACCTCCGTTTGCCTCTCACCCCCCACCCACCCCCCACACACAGACCTTCCATGCTGCGAAGCTGAAGGTTATGCCTGCAGAACCCAGCCGTATGCAGCGCTCATGCATCCCTGACAGCGGCCGTCACATGCGTCCTAACACCAGGGGCTCATACAACCAACTTCTAAAGCCCCGACACGACGTACTTCACACAGAGCCTCTGTTCGCCAACCCCCATTCCCCACCCCCATCTCCACGCCCACCTTCCACGCTGTGAAGCTGAAGGTTTTGCCTGTAGAACCCAGCCGTATGCAGCGCTCATGCATGCCAGGCAGCGCCCTCAGGACATGTGTTCATGTGGCTCAAACACCAGGTGCTCCTGAAACCACCCCTCTAGCCGCTGACACGACAACCTTCACACACAGCTTGTGTTTCCCCCTCTCACCCCCCCCCCACACACATACCCACCTTCCAAGCTGTGAAGCTGAACGTTTTGCCTGCAGAACCCAGCCGTATGCAGCGCTCATGCATCCCTGGCAGCGCCCTCAGAGATATATGTTGATGTGGCTCAAACACCAGGTGCTCATACACCTCATCTGATAGGGCGTAGCAGTCGTGCTGTATGCACAGATCTGCGATCAACTCCAGCTCTGCGCGAGTGAACACCTGACGAATGGCAGCAGTGGCAGCAATGACGGCACCGGCAAAGGCAGCAGCGGCAGAATGCAGGCATGGCGGTCAGCGAATGTGTCGGCAGGCAGCAGACAACCAGTTGAAGGCAACTTCATGTGACTACGCAATCCGCAAAGCTCACACGTGACATGAACAATGCCATGGACTACTAGAGCAGACACTTCACTTGGGCTGGAGCAGAGGAAGGTCCAAATGTACTGTCCTGCAGTGTACAGCTCTCACCTTGCCGGTGGGGTTGTGTGGTGTGTTGACCAACACAAACTTGGTTTTGTCAGTGAAGGCAGCCCTCAGCTGGTCCTCAGGTATCGACCAGTTGGGCGGCTGCAGCTGCACTGGAACAAGCTTGGCACCAACCTGCACTACAACGGAAGGAGGACGGGGAAGGGCATTGTTGTTGGTATCAACTTGCTACACATGCATGGCAGCATCTGTACTCACATGCATATCTGGCCACGCTCATCAGACACATTTTCCTACAAGATCAGGACAAATAATGATTTTTCTTTGTTGCTGCATAACTGGACGCACGCTATCTGTCTTTCAGTCGAATTGTATCGGTTGTCATCAAGCTGAGAGTCCTACACACTGTTGACAGCGACGTCCTGGTGAAGTGAGTGACACATTGACTGCTTTGTGTCAACATGCACCCAACACATTTGCCAAGGTCAGCCAGTTGACTGCGGACACCCACCACCTTGCAACACCTGCACAGGACATGGACCGCACTGTCTTTCCCACGGCTTGCCCACCCACCTGCTGCGCCATGCCTGCGTAGCTGTCGTACATTGGCTCAAATACCACCACCTGCAAGCAGCAAGAACAACATTCCAAAGTCAGAAATGACGTCACTGACTGTCACTGACTCACAGTGGTCAGGATGCAGCTGATTGCTGTGCTGCATCCCGACAACCCAACCACGCTAACTGTGCGCTATGCTTCAATCCTATCTTCGTTGATGCAAAAAGCACAGTGACAACTCAAATTCAGTGTCAGGGATGCAACGCTTGCCTGCAGCTCCATACTATACTTTGTTGACTGTACTGTACTGCACTGCGCTGCGCTGCACAAACCATCCTACACTATACTGTACTGTACTGCCGTGGACTGCACCTAACTGATCCACCCCAACCGCCTCACCTCATCTCCAGGGTTGACCATGCCCATGAATGCAGCAGCGATGCCCTCTGTTGCCCCAACCGTGATGAGTGTGTCCGTGATCCACTCACAGGGTATCTGCTGGTTGGCTGCACTGTGCCGGGCGACTGCCTGACGCAGCTCAGGGATGCCTAGCAAGCTGGGGTACTGGTTGCTGTAGTCATAAAGAGCCTTGGATGCGATCTGGGTGAGTTAGGAAGGCAGAGAGGATTACAGTCGCATTGTCATAGTAACAGAAGCTGGCACGGCCAAGTTGTGCAACCCGCAAGGGAGCCAGGGGCTCATGGGGGCAAACAAGGGGGGTCTCATGGGGGCAAAAAAACATAGTTACACCTGTAGCTATGAAGCTCAAGAGCTCGTGCCAGCCATTCACTGATATCACGGAGATGGCAAGGTGGTATCGGACATGCAGGATGTGCTGCACTACATCTGCACAGTGCTGTTCAGGAAGGCAGCAGCTTGGTGTGCCTAGCAAGCTGGGGTGACGTTTGCTGTTGCCATGGCACCTCCAATTGGCTGGTGCTGATGCTACTGCTGCCCCACTGGCATCATGTGGGTGCGACCCAACACTGCTACATGCTGGATATGATACCCGCCTAGACGACGCCTGCGCAATTGGCCCTCCTGTCTGCAGGTGCTGGTGCTGGTACCACTGCTGCATTGGTGAGCCTCAAGTTGCAGCCTCGTTTGATGCCAGTGCTGCTGCTAGTGCTGCTGCTAGGCTGAGGGTCAGGCTCCAAACTGCGACTGCTGCTGCTGATGCTAGTCCTGGCGCTGATGCTTGCACCAGGGACTACCACGCCCCTGCCACTACCCCACCAACCTGCTTCATTGACTCAGGCCCCTCGTCATCAGGAAAGCCCTGGCCCAGGTTTACTGACTGGTGCTCTGCAGCAAGCTTGGACATCACCTGCAGGAGCCAAGGCACAGGATGCCGTGGGGTTTGATGCCCCTAAGACAATAACAGATGCCCTTCCATATGATGGAATAATAATAATGCTCATGTATGTGTTCGTTGTTGAAACAAGCCAATGCAATGCCATCAGGTATGCGTCGCTGTTCTGCTGCTGCACTGTGCTCCAGGTCACGCACCTCGAAGATAGTGGTGGCATAGCCACTAAACGCATGGTTCAATGGCTTCATCAAGACTGCAGGAGCAGAAAAATACAGAAGGCTGAAGCAAATGGTGCTGGCCACACACAGCAGCAGCAGTTGCAGCAGCAGGTAACCGCTACTGCAGCCTCGTGCTGATACCTTGAACAGCCGCTGGCAATGCGCTGTGAGACGTACCTGTAGCGGCTAAAAATGAGCTAAGACGTGCTGGTTGACAGAGAGATAGGTCCAAGCTGTTCCACTGCTGATCGATCCCGGTTTGGAACGGGAGGCCTGTGTGATGTGTCCTTGTTATGCATGAAGTGAAGTTAAGTCAGTGCATAAGTACGACCATTCATGTTGACGGGTAGGACTGAAGGGTTTGCTCTGGTAGCACCAGCAGTGGTTGACAACCGTCAAAAGGCCATGTGGCCCAGAGCAGAAGTGAGCTTCTGAACGCTGTTGCAACAGCTTCCTGCATCGAGCTTACATAGATGCCTTTATAACGCCAAAATAACAGTGTGAACTGCCATGGTGGCACCCACTGACCAAGCGGGATGCCAGCCTGGCACGCACCCATTCCGCAATGCAACAGCAAGCTGCCCCAACTACCACACCAACCCCACTGGTGCAGTAAATGATGCTGAATGAATCAAGACATCCGCTTCTGGAACAGCTGTGTGTGGTGCTCTGCTGCTGTCCACTGCTGGGTGGTTGTAAGTGTGCGGTGTTGGTGGAAATAAGCATAGTTGGTAAATCTGTTCAAGGACTTGGGTATTGAATCCGTCTCCGCTAGGGGATGGTGGTCAACAAGCAGTACTGTACAACATTACATCCATGAATGTCATGTCAAGCACATACGTTGGTTGACAGTCTGATCGCTCAACACCGTCAAATGTTTACAGCTCTTGGAAACCTTATGGACCTGGCAAGATGCAGCTACTTCATTCCCAGACCACCACGATCTGTTCTCGCAGTGGGAGGAGTAGGCAGGCTCCTGCTTTCAAGAATGCATCACACGCGTCTGTCAGGCCTGCATCATACTTCCATGGTGTCAGCCGCGCGTTTTCTGGTCCGTGTGTAAACACAACTCGAACCCGAGGAAGCAGCAGCAGTAGCATCTGCAGGGCTACAACAACAGTAGCAACAGCGGAGCCAGGAAATACCACGCTGGGTTTCTGTGGTATCGGTATCATGGGACTGCCTATGGTGAGCACTCTCTCTGCCCCCCAGTCGGAGGGGTTACTGTTCATTACTGTGCAGTTGGTGTGTGTCAGCACAACTGACTCCAACAGCCATGCCAAGTGGTGTGCCTTCCTTGCTGTGTATGACATGTGCAGGCGCAGAACCTGATAAAGGCAGGGTACAAAGTGGTTGTTTGGAACCGCTCAGCAGAGAAGTGTGAACCCCTCAAGGCAGCAGGAGCAGAGGTGGGTGTGAGTGAGTGAGTGAGTGAGTGTGTATGTCGACAGAGGGAGTACTTGGTTACATGCAAGCTCACTAAAGCTGTCCTACTAGATAGGCAAGCAACAGTGACGTAGTGTGTGTGTGTGGGGGGGGGGGGGTTGCACACTCCACCAGTGACGTTACTACAAGCTTGTGTGATTTGCATGCAGTTGGTCATAACACTTGTCTGCAGTTGTGTTGTTCAGCACTACCTCGCTGTGTAGGCTGTGCATGCCCTTGGTTTGTCAGTGGCGGTGGAGTAGGGTTGCCAGCTAATACTGAAGCCATGCCACCCCCACCAAAGCAGTGGCTGGCAGCCTGCAAGCTCGCCTTTCCCCCAGCTGCCTCCACAGGCTATGTGTGTCTGTGGTATGACACAACCTCAACATGTCCTGCCCCCCACCCCCCACCCCAGAGCCAGCACACATGTTCCCCTCCCGTACCCCACCCCATTCCTCTTGGCGAGCCCTCTTCTTATTCCCCCCCCCCCACCTGCCCGCATGTCCTCCTACTCCCCCCCCCCCAGGGTCGCCTCCACACCCGCCGATATTGCCCGCCAGTCCCACATCACCTTTGCCATGCTGTCACAACTTCAACATGCCCTGCCCCCCACCCCACCCCACCCCTACCCCTCCTGCAGCTCAGCACACAGTACTCCCCGCCTCCCTTCCCGTTCCGCACCTCCGTTCCTCCTCCTCTCCTCCAAGTCCCCAAATCCCCCATGTCTTTTCCTCCTTGCCCCCCCCCTCCTTACCCCTGTCCAAGTTGCTGCCCCCCCCCCTCTCAGGTCGCCTCCACCCCCGCAGATGTTGCCCGCCAGTCCGTTATCACCTTTGCCTGTCAGACCCTGCAGCTGCCCCCCCCCCCCCGCTCCCGTTCCGCACCCCCATTCCTGTCGGCAAGCCCTCCTGTTATCCCCCCTGCCCTTCCAAAACTTGTCTCCCCCCCCCCCAGGTCGCCCCCACCCCCGCAGATGTTGCCCGCCAGTGTGACATCACTTTTGCAATGCTGTCGGACCCAGCAGCTGCCTGGGAGGTGGCCTCAGGACCTGACGGGGTAGCAGCAGGTGCGCTGAACCTGCTGTTGCGCTGATGTACATGACTCATGTGCAGCAGTGCTAGGAAGCTTAGACATGATGAGGTGCAGTGTGTGAGTGGGTTCCTGAACGAGCCCAGCTGGCTGCTAGGGGAGTAGCAGCAGGTGCGCTGAAACTTTATTAGCAAGGTCAGCACGTTATCCATAATCAGCTGGAATGTGTGATGCCAAAGCCCAGCAGGTGCCCTGAGCCTGTTTGACACCAGCACGTATTCGGTCTGATCAGCTGCAATGTGTGAGGCCGTTTTTGCATGAGCATAGTTGGCTCCCCGGGGGGGGGGGGGGAGTACTGATGCTTTCCCACTGTAACATGCTATCCTTCAAAACATTGTAGTCAAGTTGTGTGCCATTTATAGCTTGTCTGTGTGCTGCTGTGTGCTTTACTGTGTGCCTCCGTTGTCTGCAGGCATGTCAGCTGGCAAGGGGTACGTTGATGTGTCAACCATCGACCCTGAAACGTCCAAGAAGGTTGCAGCAGCTGTGCGTGCCAAGGGTGGTCTGTTCCTGGAGGCGCCTGTGTCTGGCAGCAAGGGGCCTGCAGAGCAGGGAGCACTCATTTTTCTCACTGCAGGTACTTTGGCCGGGGGGGGGGGGTACTATTGGGGAGGTGGTGTGTGGGTGCGTTGACGTGTTGCACTGGGGTGCGACGTAGAGTTTTGCTTTTTTTGACTAATGTATAAATTGTGGAGGAGGTGATAAGTGCTATAGACCGCAGCGTGCATGTTTGTTCTTGAAGGCACCTGTGTCTGGCAGCAAAGGGTTAAGCAGAGCAGGGAGCACTCATCTTCCTCACAGCAGGTACTTTTTGCAGGGAGGAAGGGGGCAATTCCTTGTCGGTTTGTTGCACTGCGGTTGGTTACCTGGTATTGCACACAGGCAGGTGTTCTGATGCCACTCTTTTGAAGACTGTGTTGATGTGTATGTGAATGTGAGCTGCACAGTCTGCATGGGTATGCTGGAGATGATGCTGTTTGCGGTTGCTTTTGGCCACCTGGAGGTGATGGGCAAGGCCAAGTTTTCACCCCAGAAGTAGTTCTGGCTGACAATAATATCAGCACAACATCGGCACCACACCCTGCACCACCACACGCAACACACTGTGTGTTGGCGGAGCGCACCCCCCCCCCTCCCCTTCACACCAACACCCCCCTACACCACTACCCCTTGACCAGGTGATGAGGCCCTTTTCACGGCTGCCTCTCCCCCCCTTGATGTGATGGGCAAGGCCAAATTCTTCCTGGGGGCTGAGGGCCAGGGTGCCAACATGAAGCTGGTTGTGAATGCAATCATGGGAGCAATGATGGCATCGTTTGCAGAGGGCATGAGCTTGGCCGAGGAGGTGAGGCTCCGAGCCTTGAGAAGTAACTTGTTGCTTGGGGGTGTGTGCGTCTGGGGTATCGTGATTGTTGACGTGGGTGGGTGTTGTGCGGAAATTTGCGAGTGATTCATGAAAGCGCTAACATGAAGCTTGTTGTGAGGGCAATCATGGGGGCAATGATGGCATCGTTTGCTGAGGGCATGAGCTTGGCACAGGAGGTGAGGCTGAGCCCAGTTGCATCCGACTGCACACCCGGTCCCCCCCCACACACACGTGCATGCATGCAGTCTCTCTGTCGACACACACACCCCACCACCACCGCCACAACCACCACCAACACTGCTGCTGCTGTTGCCCACACCACCACTGCCAACTGAACAACCACTGGCGCTGTCTGTGTCACTCTGTGTATGTGTGCAGATGGGTTGAAGAAGCAGGACATGATTGATGTCATCGCCCTGGGTGCCATCAAGGGGTGGTGTATTGTTGCTAGCACTTAACAGCACCAGCATTGTTACTGACCGCAAATCTTAGGCAGTCCCCCCCCCCCCACACACACACAAACACACAGCACCACCACCGACCCCCCCCCCACCAACACTGTATGTGTCACTCTGTGTGTGTGCAGATGGGTCTGAAGAAGCAAGACATGATTGATGTCATTGCACTGGGTGCCATTGCTGCCCCCATGTTTGCACTCAAGGGCCCTGCAATGGCCAAGGCCAGCTACCCACCAGGTAGGCAAACCCCAAATTGTCATTTTCCCCTTGCTATTGTGCAGTGCAACCCCCCAATTTGTCATTTTTGGTAACATTGACACTGTCTAGCCCGCTATTGGCAGTGGGCTGATGATGGGCTGATGATGGTTTGCATTGTAATGCTGTGTGTGTGCCCTGGGGGGGGGGGCCACCACCTGACGGCTGCAACAGGTGCAGGCATCAGGCGCATGCAGCAGCCGCCAAAGCCACACTTCTGCACTGTCACCCTAGCAACCTACCCTGCAGCCTCTGCACTTGAAGAGCTCAGCCACACTTGCTTGTTGTTTAGCGCTCAGTCACACTTGTTGGTTGTTCAGAGACACATCACATCACGCTTGGCGTGAGAAAACTATGTAGTGCGTAACAAATGTTGTACGTCCTGCTGTGTGTCATTCTTGCAGCGTTCCCGCTGAAGCACCAGCAGAAGGATTTGCGGCTCGTGCTGGCCGAGGCAGATGCAGTAGGTGTACCGCTACCTGTTATTTCTGCGGCCAACGAGCAGTACATCAGGGCTCGTGCACAGGGCTTTGGAGATGCAGACTTTTCCGCGGTGCTGGAGGCGGTTGTGGCGCAGGAAAAGAAGCCGTCCGCCTGACGTATAGGCGCCATGGTTGCAGCAGCTGGTGATCGCACTCACAATTGGCTGCGCATGCGTTCCTGTAAAAAAAGGCATGTCGGGGAACAGGCGGCGTTCAGGCGCAAAAGATTATGTTGCATGCATGTTGGCCAACGGGCAGTACATCAGGGCGCGTGCACAGGGCTTTGGGGATGCAGACTTCTCTGCGGTGCTGGAGGCTGTTGCATTGCAGGAAAAGGAGCCGTTGGCAACAGTGATTCCGGATGCATTGTTCACAGTATGCTGAAGCCTGATCCAGCTTGCATATATCCAGAGAATCAGTCTTTCTGACACCCTATAACAGTGTCTCAACACATGTGACCCCCTTGCTCTGCTGTCGATCGAGGTGCGCTAGCATCCAGCGATGGACTGGCCATGGCAGATCTATCTAACGACCCAGCACTTGCACACTCTCAGTCAACCACAACAAACCCAGAAGGCGGCAACAGTGATTCTGCAACTCCTGCTGCCGTTGAACGTGGTAGTGAATCCAAGGTTCACTTGCACTCACACCCCATGAGGGAAACCCATATGCATTCGCCTCCCCTTCCAAAACGGCCTGACTGTCAATCGAAGAACGCTGCACTACCCATGGCAGATTATGACACCGCATCAAGCATGTCGTCGTGGAAGATCTCCTCACAAAGTAGCGTCAGTGGACTGGCCATGGCAGATCGGTTAGGGTTTAGGGTTTGAACCCTAAACCCTAAGCATTGTCATCGTGGAAGATCTCGTCGCACAGTAGCGCTAGTGCCACCACAAAGGCTGCATCCACGCCTGGCTCTATTGTCACAAAGTACTTGTTCACATCCATCATGCTCCTGCACAGCAAGGACACAAGCTTTGTGGAAGGGGACCTGTGGCGCTCAGGCACACCGGGGGTGACTTTTGATTCCGTCAAAGCCATCAACATCACCAAGGAAGCGGTGATGCAGGCTGCCTTGCGTTACCAGGCGGCCCACTGGCAGACTGTCGTTCTTGCTAGCGCTGACCCTAGGGCAGGTGTGTCAGTCAGCACTCATCTTAGGACGCATGCCGCATGGGTGCATGCCCTTGAGGCCAATGTAGTACATGGGAGGGACAATGCCCCACGCTTCCATCAGCTATGCTTGCCTAGGGGGATCTTGCGGTGTTTGGGACGGTACCGGCTTGGCGGACACCACTTGAGTGGACGCCTGCATGGTGGGGGACGACAGAATGGGCGAACCTGCCCACTCTGCTCTGGGAGGGGGTTGCGTGCTGAGTGGCATGACACACTTGTAGCCAGGTGTGGGGGGATAGGCCAGAGGATTTGCTGCATTTTGTCTTAGAGTGCCCCGCATATGATCATATCAGGGACAAGTATGCTTCAGTATTTGCCTATGGTGGTGGGGACTCAGTGCAGCGGTGCATGCAGCTTGTGTTCAGCACCACCCACCAAACTCAGCTGGCCCATTGCATTGCAGCTATGGACGTATATAGAAGGCACCTGCTGGGTAAGGGCAACCTGTTTGGGGTGCGCCCTATTCAGCAACCAGACGGCTATGTTGCTGTTATGCCCTACCCAGCCTGCTTGCGCCGTGCGATGAGCTCACCCTTGTCTACACAGTTGCTCAGGCTCGGGGCCCGGCACTCCCACACCTTAGCATTGGCAGCAGGAGCACTCGTAGTAGCTGTGTTCTGGGTCCTGCTCTGTGTGCTAGCACACCAAATGATTGGCTTGATGTGTTGACTTTCGCCTGTGTTGAAATTGTTTGAAAGACTGACCCATGTGTGTGCGTGCACGGTGTGTGGAGACTACCAGCTTGCGGCTGAGTCATGAATGCACGATCCTATACCTGGTGTGTGTGGCAGTTGCCCTTGGTGGTGTTTTTTTTTGGGGGCTGGTCTTGTTTGCCGGTCTTGCTGCAGGTTTTTCTTGCAGGTGTGTCTTCCCAGTTCATCCCGTGTGGAGAGTACCGCTCAGCGGTGAAAGTATCCACTTGTAACAACCCCCCCCTAAAAAAACAATGTGTGTGTGTGTGTGTGGGGGGGGGGGGCAGGGCAGGAGACCGCAGTCAGCTTCACTGCGATCATGGGTACAAGAGATGCTCAAATGACTCTACGGGCCCAGTATGTCGGACATGCCGTTTCAGCTGGGGGTGGATTCCACGCTGTCAGTGGGAGTAGAACCAGGTAGACCACCATGGGCTGGGTCAGCTGCATGCGTGGCTGACACTTTCAAAGTGGTGCCAAATTGTACCACGCTTGCTGCAACTGATATATCAAGTGGCTCACGGTGAACTACTCAGCTGGCAAACTGACCATGGTCGGACACGCTTTGCGTGGCATGCCATGATCATCATTACTGTACACATGTGGTACTAGCACACGCCTGCGGATGGGCCTGCCATGTTGGGATGCATGTACTGGCAGCAACTAACCAGAAGATGCTTGCCGCTGTAGCACATGTGTCAGCCACAGTGGCAGCTGCAGCAGCAGTCGACTCACTCAAATGAATTATACTAATATTAAATAATACCAATAAATAATAAAGCATGCTCACTTCATGAACGACTCTCCACTTGCAAAGCGGCTCTCCTTCTTGACACTGGCGATCACCTCCCCTGACTTGACCTCCACCACACTGAACTTACGGGCGCGAAAGTCACCCTGCAGCAAAGTGCATCATGCAATGGTCAACAGTTAATTGATGGCATAAGGCCTAAGACCCAACTTGCTCAGTCAGCTCCCAAGTCTGACCTGCAGCTTGCGCACAACGCCTCATGCGCCCTCACTGGCCTGTGCCAAAGACCGGGCTTGTTCCCTGGAGACGTTCCAAACAGTGTGCTGTGCTGTTATGTGTTGCCAGGATAGTGCCACGGCAAGCTGCCTGTCTCAGGCGGTGATGCCAGTGTGTCATGGACACTGACAAGCTGACTCAGTGGGAATCGGCTTGGGCCCCTGCAACAGCAGTCGTCCGCCTCTTGCAGGGCCTCTTTTGACAGTCAGAACTGCACCATGCAGGGGCTGCCATTGAACTGCAGGGCTGCACCCACCTTTAGCAGGAAATCCTCGTTGTCGTCGCCATCGTTCAAGAACACCTTCACGTCTGCATTTGACAGGCACAAAGGGGTCTTACGTATAAACTATGGCATTGTGGCAGGCGCAGCAAGTGGCATGGCAATAGCTGCACTCCAGGATGTGGCACTGTGGGGCGATCTTGATCGATGAATGAGAGCTTTAAAGCTCGAGCATGGCTGACTCGCAGTGCCCTAGGAATGCTTCACGAACGGCTTGCAAGGATATGACGTCCCTTTGGCAGATGTTCGTCTCAATTACTTGGTTTGAAGGAGAGCATGGACTGTCGCTGGCAACAGTTTGCTACCCAGCTTTGAGATTGTATGGCAGCAGTGGTTCCCCAGCAGCCTATAGATTGTATGGCAGCGTGTTTGGCAGCTCAGGTTTGTGTGTCATTCGTTCTGCATGTTTCTCGTGCTAGCAACCAGGAAGGACAGATGTGCAGCGCGCTTGATATCAGCTTGATGGTTAGGAATCGCAGGCTCTCAGAGAAGCGAGACTTGCCTCAGTTGGTTGTGCAACAGTTGGTCAGTGCCGTGTCTTTGTGGTTCTGTCAGTTGGCAGTTGATTCTTGGTGTCTGTGTGTATTTATGTTGTGTGCTGTGTGGCCTCTCCCATGATGATGGTTGGCAACCATCGAAACCGGTCCTGCAAGCCAACTTGCCCCAAAGCGATCTGGGAGAGTGTGCTGTTGAGTGTGCGATCTTGGGTGCTTCGTGTGGCGTGGAGTTGAGCTGTGGTTGAGGTTGATGTGTTGTGGTTACCATTGGTGCATCTACTTTGCATGTGCGGCCCTCTGGGAGCAGGTTGACAGCGTCAGCGCATTTGCATCGCAGTTCTAGCTTCAGCAGCGAGTTGGGAGGATCCTCAGCGTGTGCCGTGATAAGATCAACATCGAACTTACTTGTCTGAAGTTCCAGCCGGGGGCACGTTCCTATCGGGGCTGGCGTTCAGTACTACCCGTGTGTATGATCAGTGGCAGCGACAGCAGCAGCAGCAACAGCCAACAGCCCGCAGTTGAGAGAGAGATAGTCAGCATGTGGAGCAGTAGTGTTGGTCTTCGTCTGTGTCAGCCCGTTCCCAGCAGCTTCGTGTTGTATGGCAACTTTGCCTGTCCCCAAGCAGGCCTGTTCCCCAGCAGCTCTTGGTTCGGCGGTCCGCAACTGTTGGTATGGCAGACTCTCAGAGGGTACCCTGGTAGGGTGCACGAGTTGTGCCCTGCTGGCAACAGTTTGCTACCCAGCTTTGAGATTGTATGGCAGCAGTGGTTCCCCAGCAGCCTATAGATTGTATGGCAGCGTGTTTGGCAGCTCAGGTTTGTGTGTCATTCGTTCTGCATGTTTCTCGTGCTAGCAACCAGGAAGGACAGGTGTGCAGCGCGCTTGATATCAGCTTGATGGTTAGGAATCGCAGGCTCTCAGAGAAGCGAGACTTGCCTCAGTTGGTTGTGCAACAGTTGGTCAGTGCCGTGTCTTTGTGGTTCTGTCAGTTGGCAGTTGATTCTTGGTGTCTGTGTGTATTTATGTTGTGTGCTGTGTGGCCTCTCCCAGGGCAAGTGAATGTAGCTGATGATGATGGTTGGCAACCATCGAAACCGGTCCTGCAAGCCAACTTGCCCCAAAGCGATCTGGGAGAGTGTGCGATCTTGGGTGCTTCGTGTGGCGTGGAGTTGAGCTGTGGTTGAGGTTGATGTGTTGTGGTTACCATTGGTGCATCTACTTTGCATGTGCGGCCCTCTGGGAGCAGGTTGACAGCGTCAGCGCATTTGCATCGCAGTTCTAGCTTCAGCAGCGAGTTGGGAGGATCCTCAGCGTGTGCCGTGATAAGATCAACATCGAACTGAAGCGACTTGCATACCATCGGCCTTGTTGATCAGCCACCTGCCCCGCATGGACATGACCTTCTGCCTCATCTGAATGAGCAACCCGGGAAAGCAACAAAGTTTGGGGAGGGGGGTGGGGGAGGGGCGAACCGACTGACGCCAAAGAGATGACCAACTTTGTGCGAGACTGAGGCCGGAGCAGGCACCGCTCGTGTTATGTTTGCTTGCCGGGATGCAAGCGCTCCAGTAGGTATATACGGGTCATGATGTTGCTCAAAGCCTGGTGCAGCTGCCACCTGTGGCCGGCATTCATGAAAATGCTAACGTTCAGAAGTGAGAGAGATGCCGCATCTCAATCACTGTAGTACAAGCAATGGTCAGGAAACTGTCATGCTGGCACTTAGGCAACGGCAACAGTCGCGGTCACAATGGCGCTGACAACTAGAGGGCCTAGCTCAGCAGTGCACGTCGGATGTTGAATCATGCACAGCCATCCTGGAGGTCACCTTGGTCATGCATGATGCAGCACTGGCCACGTGGCCGGTGCACCGGGGCTCCTACGGCCCTGCATACTTGCAGCTCCCTCTGACGACGCACTGCAAAGTTCAGGCTGAGCTCATATGACAACCTGCAATTTGTGTTGCCCTTTTACACCTGATGCAATGATGAAAAACTGTAATGATGATCACCTGCAGCACTGGGTGGTTGTAAACATCCAGCAGTTTCCTGTGTGAGGTCCATGCTGAGGCGTCCAGCTTGAAGAAGGGCCTCCCATGGATGTCCGTGATGGTGAAGTTGTCGTCTTTGAAGAAGCTCAGCTGCTCCTGCATCACCAGCACGGTCTGCTGAGGACAGCAGAAGCGAGGGTCCACAACTGCAGGGACACAGCAACACCAGTTCGGAACGAGGAATCCGCTTGCATGGGCCTTATACCATAACGGAGCTGTTTTTGGTCATTTTCTCATCAATCCAGGATGCAGACATATTTGCACATTGCACTACAAACATCAAAGCTGGAAAGGCTAGCGAGAGCAGATATCTCAATGCCCTCTTACCCGTCCTTTCCCTCCAACCCCTCCTATCCCTCAACCACCTCATGGCCCTCTTTCCCCTCCTATCCCTCACCCCCTTCCAACCCCTTCATTGCCCTCTTTCCCCTCCCTTCCCTCACCCCCCTCAGGCCCCTCATTGCCCTCTTTCCCCTCCTATCCCTCACCCCCTTCCAACCCCTTCATTGCCCTCTTTCCCCTCCCTTCCCTCACCCCCCTCAGGCCCCTCATTGCCCTCTTTCCCCTCCTATCCCTCACCGTCTTCAAACCCCTCATTGCCCTCTTTCCCCTCCTTCCCTCACCCCCTTCAAACCCCTCATTGCCCTCTTTCCCCTCCCTTCCCTCACCCCCCTCAGGCCCTCATTGCCCTCTTTCCCCTCCCTTCCCTCAGGCCCCTCATTGCCCTCTTTCCCCTCCTATCCCTCACCCCCTTCAAACCCCTCATTGCCCTCTTTCCCCTCCCTTACCTCACCCCCCTCATTGCCCTCTTTCCCCTCCTATCCCTCACCCCGCTCAGGCCCCTCATTGCCCTCCTTCCCCTCCTATCCCTCACCCCCTTCCAACCCCTTCATTGCCCTCTTTCCCTTCCCTTCCCTCACCGTCTTCAAACCCCTCATTGCCCTCTTTCCCCTCCTATCCCTCACCCCCTTCCAACCCCTTCATTGCCCTCTTTCCCCTCCCTTCCGTCATCCCCATCATCCCTTAGCTTTCCCTGAAACCTTTGTTATCCCTGGAACCCCCTCGTCATCCGCATAAATCACGCGTGGTGATACCAAGCTTCGGCTTCGGCAGTTAACTAGGTCTGGAGAGTACCACTATGTGGTGAAAGTATCCAGTAATGAGGAATGACAGCACAGTGGCAGCATATGCAGCGGCAGTTCCATCTCCCCTTCCCTCCTTATAAATCAAGAACGACCCTCTTTGAGCTTTCCACCATCGCTCACAACACCCCATTGGCCTGCCCCTGAGGGGGTTGAGAGAAGGAAGGGGGAAGAGGGCGACGAGGGGTTTGAAGGGGGTGAGGGATAGGAGGGGAAGGAGGGCAATGAGGGGCCTGAGGGGGGTGAGGGAAGGGAGGGGAAAGAGGGCAATGAAGGGTTTGAAGGCGGTGAGGGATAGGAGGGGAAAGAGGGCAATGAGGGGCCTGAGCGGGGTGAGGGATAGGAGGGGAAAGAGGGCAATGAGGGGTTGGAAGGGGGTGAGGGAAGGGAGGGGAAAGAGGGCAATGAGGGGCCTGAGGGGGGTGAGGGAAGGAAGGGGAAAGATGGCAATGAGGGGCCTGAGGGGGGTGAGGGAAGGGAGGGGAAAGAGGGCAATGAGGGGCCTGAGGGGGTGAGGGAAGGGAGGGGAAAGAGGGCAATGAGGGGTTTTGAAGGGGGGGAGGGATAGGAGGGGAAAGAGGGCGATGAGAGGTTTGAGGGATAAGAACAACTTGAGCAGCTTAAGGAAACATTTGAATTAGGTTATCTTTGTGGAGTGCTGTTATTTGGGCTGTGCATACTGCACTATGAAGCCATTTATGTGTTCACAGTGCAAGGAATGGTTCACTACGAGTAAAGTGAGCAAAATGAGAACGAGATGAGAACAATTATAAGGCCAGTTCCTGTCGAAAATCTCTGCAATGGTATAAGTAGGTTAAACAACTCCCGCCTCGCCCTCGGGTGGCGCTCGAAATGCTGCCCTCCGCCTCGACTCGGCTCCGCATCCTCGCTTGGCTCGGATGCTCCGCCGAGTCTCGTCGGAGTGCAGCATTTCTCGCTTGGCCACCCTCGTGCTCTGGCGGGAGTGGATTAACCTCTACATGTGAGCTCGAGCAGCCTTGCATGGCAGGGTGGGGGACGCGTCACATGCATGCTATGCGCTGAAACGCCGGCTTCCAAGCCGAGACTCTGAGCACCAGAAGCACTCACCAACAAGTGGCTGTGTGAGCATGTTGTGTTGAAGTTGCAGCGGACGATAGCTTTTGTGAAGCAACGTGCACATATGAAAGCGAATTACGTTAAGTAACGTCGTTGCAGCACTTCAGATCAACCTTGGAGGTGCGCGGCGACGTTCAGCGGAAGGCCGGTGAAGCCTGCCAAGATGACGCTCGGGCTTCAGTCAGGGCGGACGCAGGTACCACTTGACCTCCATATTCATTCATATGGTATTTTGTTTTTAGCTGCCATTTGCTGCGCCCCTGCATCACGAAAGACGAGGACAGCGGTTCCTGAATTGGCTCGACATGGTGCCAGCAGGCCAATGGAAACCAGCAGCTGTCTTGGTATTGACACGGTGCTGCAACGGGCGAGGGGCAGGTGAACCATGGCCTGCAAACTGCACAGGAGGTAAATGAATTCTGTACGGAACTGTGAATGTGTGCTTACATCACTTGGCTTGCCCCTCCCCCCCTTTTTGGTGTGTATCATTGACACAAATCGCCGCAGGATAAGTAGACAGATGGTCTATGTGTCGTACGTCTCAAAAGCTGGCCATGCCTGGCTTGGCCGTACCTTGAAATGTGGAGAGAGTCTTGACCAGCAACCAGCCCGGTTCACTACGAATCAACTACTTTACAAACCCGGTACATTCTTCCGAAACAGAGGCCAACAGATTGGCAATGCATGCTGGGCAGGGCTACTTCAACTGATTAGCTGCAGGGCCTCTGCAGCCCATGCATCATCACCAACACGTCAACCAACAGCAAGGGACACTTCAACATAGACTCCACTGTGTGCTCTTCTTTCAGCCACAACCCATCCCCAGAGTCTCTGCAGGGAATCTCAGGCCAACTCCAAACGTCGCATCAAGCAGGCAGCATCAGCGCTACGCCAGCCATGGTCCACTGCTGCCGCTGCTGCTCCAGATCAGCCCTACTGCCACCTCCACCCAGAGGCAACTGCAGCTCTGTCACCACCTTGGTTCGCTCTATGCTGCTGTACAGGGGAACTGACAGCGCCTGTGGGTGAGGCTGTGGGGCACCCTGGGCTAGCCATGTCAGCGTCAGCACAGGTGCGGGTGTCACCAGTGGGGAGTCCTGCAGAAAGTTGGGGCCAGCACAGGTTTCAGCACGAGACGAACCACAGTGCACAAAGCATACACCATACGCGTGTACATGCCACACCCACTTATGCACTTGTCTGCCGACAGATAATGTCACTGTTGGGATGGGTGGCTGCTGTGCGCATTCTCTACACTTCTCGCCACATAAGCCCATACACCCTGAGCCCTGGCTGCATCCAGCCTCCGCAAACAGTTGACCCAATGCTCCCGCCAGCAGCGTGGTTCGGCGACTGAACTGACTGCATCCCAATGACCTTTTGCACTGGTTGCGGTTATCCTGCTTGCTACAACATGATGATCATGCTACCATGCACACTTCCAATCCAATCCACACAGATCCCTCACAGGCAGTACCTCCATCTTCAACCCTTACCTGCTGCACAGGTGTCAAGCTGTATCCATCAAACAGCGCCCCCTGCAACAGCAGCCCACCAACTTGCACCTGGAAGCGGCCAGCCTGACCTGCAGGGTTGAGGCCAGCACCCGGCCAGCAGCTGGCAAGCTGCAGCTGACCCAGTGCCACCCCCGCTGCTCTGCAGGCCTGCTGCTCTAAGGTGCTGAGGAGTGCTGCTGGCCTGAAGAGGGTGCCGAGGTCCAGCGGCTGAGGAGGGCTGGCTGCTGCCTGAGGGCCTGCAGCTTGCCAGGTCTCCACAGCTGATGCCCTGCATGTGCATACAGCACCCAGCTTATGGTCAAGGGATTATAACAGGCAGCGTTGAAAGCGGGTGGTATGTGGCGACCATGCCGTGAGATGCACCATAACAGCCTTTGACCTGCCTTATGACAGGGGTCCATGCAGGTGTGTGCCAGGTTCTTGGCCAATGAGCGGGAGCTTGCCATCTGCTGCACGTTCTGACACATCATGACACAGCTGACGCCCCGTCCCTCCACAGAAAAAGTTTGAACTGAGTGCCGTCAGCAGTGACCATCGCCTCATACCTTCGTACAGCAGCGCGCATGTAGTCCAGCGGTGAGGTTGGCCCTTCCCACAGCGCATCCCAGGCAAGGGGCACCTGGCCTTGCACCAGAGCAGAGGCTGCAGCCTGAACATACAGCAAATGGCCGCAACAAACAAACATAAGTTCATACTTGCATGTGGCCTCAACTGAGGCCACACAACACATGCTCCATGGCCCGGGCTGATTCTCCAGCCAGCTACTGCTGGGCATTCCACACATGCACTGCGATCAAGACCTTCCTTAGCATGCTGTTTGCATGCCCAGTCACGTATAGTCACAAGCCATACGCTGTTTGCCTTGTGCCACACACCGCCCTCTATTCTTGACAGCCGCACCACACTGTTTCAGGTCCTGCCTTACCTGCACTGCAGCAGTGACCACCAGTGCATCCCCAGTAAGGGCTGCCTGGATGCCTGACAGCGTCTGTGCCACCTGCCGAAGCAAACCCACACCCAGCTCAAACTCCAGCGCCACAAACGCAGCCACTGGGCTGACAGCATCCACAGCCCCAGCAGCAGCATTGACATCGGCAGCGGCCCTATTGGCTGCCGTAGCAGCGGCTGGTTTCTGTACTGTTGAGCTGCCAGCAGCATCTGCTACCAGCTGCCGCATAGCGGGGCTCAGGGAGGCTGTCAGTTGTTCCCACAGCTTCAGTGTAGGCTGCAGTTGGGGCTGCTGCTGCTGCAGGTGGAAGCCACTGGTGCCGGAGGCCTGTGCAAATGACAACACAGCAAAGCAGTTTTGAAAATTGAAGCCCTGCTGCTGCTACTGATGTTGTATCAACTGGCTGCAGTTTGATGACTAAAGGATGTTGATTGCACACCCCACTCCCAAGTTCAGAAAGTATCAGGCATGCTACTGTGCTCAGCCGCCGCACCTGTGCCACATTCAACTGCCGCAAAGCCGCGAGCAGTCGCTTGCTGTTACCCAATGCCATGCTGCGCCCGATGTTTGCAGGCAGGCCCAGCACTTCCGGCTGGTCCACATTCGACAGGGCAGCTGCGTAGGCCAGCCAATCCTGCTTCTGGCCAGAGGTGGGCAACACCAGTCCCTTTGGAAGGCCGGCTGAGATGCCGTAGGCCTGCTGAAGCTGCTGCTGTTGCTGCTGGCGCCTGCTGGGGAGTGTTGTGAGGAGCTGCGTGTTGAAGGTGTCCAACAAGTGGGCAAGAAGCACCTGCAGCATAGCATCCGATTGAACCCTGTCAGGAAGCTAGAATGAGAGCATCCACAATCACCCTTTGATCAATGTCTGCAGAAGGAGTCCCCCCTCCCCGCCCCTGCTGTCCTCAAGTCCTATGTGCTGACAACACTATGAGTACATCTGTCCTGCGCAGCCTCATTGACTGCACCAGACACGCGCACTCGGCAAATACCTTTGCATCCTGCTTTGATGACACCCTGCCGCCGTATATGACTTGCAACAGGCCCAGGAGCTGCTGCCAGTCTGGGCCGCCTGCATCGCTGCTGGCCGCTGCCACCACGTCGGCTGCAGCACGCAGGTCTGCAACGGAGAAGTCGTACGAGGTGGCCCAGCCCTGCAACCACAACAAGCCCAAAAAGAAAACCGCAGGAATGTTTGTCGAGAGGCACACCATCACATGAATTCAAGTATTCATTGCAAACGCCTGCGCTTCGGGGCCTTCCACTGTATGAGTGCAGTGCTGCAGAATTCAGTCGGCCGCGCCGAGCAGAAAGCTTACGATCGGAACGTAGTTCTGCCGCTCCTGGAGCACAGCATTGAACCAAGCCAGCAGGAACAGCATCTGCGCACGCAAGGGCACCAACCCTGCAGGCGTCTGCCGCACTGCACCGCTGGTTCGTGTGCCGTCGCGATCGTCGCTGCTGCTCCTGCGGGCTGTGGCCGATGCAACATGGCCTGCCAAGAAGTCGGAGCTCCAGAAGGCATACGTGCGCTGGATGTTTTGTTTCAGTCCTGGCGGGGCCTCAAACACGACCTGCATTGCACGAAGAAGCGCATGAATACCACAACGTGAAGGCAACCAACCCCATTTATCGACCCTCAACACGCCCGGTGGACCTGTCCTAAGGCAATGAACTGTATTCGGCTGTATTTCATACTGAACATGTCGCACCTTCACAGACCGCTCCAGCAGCGTTTGAGGGAACTTGGCATGCGGTTGGCTTGCCAGGAAGAGCATGAACCCGGCATGCCTCTCAGAGCCAAGCTTGTACACCTCCTTCTCCAATGTGGGCAGCCATGGCACTACCAGGTGCAGGTTCTTCAACAGGAGCCAGTCACCTGGTGCAGGACGATACAGGTCAATGCAGGTGTCAGCAGAAAGGGTGCATGCGTACTCATCCATGCTTTCCATAATCCGTCCTACAACACTTCTGTGCACACATGTTTCCACAACTTCATGTCCTCAGGTGTTTCCATCCTTTGTGTGTTGCTGACTCTAGCAGGTACAACACCCAGGAAGCAAACATGACCACTTGCGTCATGTCTCAAGCATTGGGAAACTTATTGAACAGACAGACGGCACACGCAGGGTCAAGGGCTTTGGCCCAGCCCCTTACCTGACTGTGCACACTGTCTCAGCAGCTGCAGCGCCACGTCTGCCTGGCCCTGCCCCATAGCCACCTCATGCAGCCTGTCGCGCCCGATCTCAGCTTCAGCAAACGCAGCAAGCTCCTGGCTGGGGTCTGCTCCAGCAGTCGTGACAAACAAAACAGGCTCACAGGAGCCGGTGGTACCGCTGCTGCTGTTGCCCTCCTGCCCCTGCACAAGCTGGCGCATGCTGATTGGTGCTGGGCGCAGGCTGGGCAGCTGTAGCAGCTGGCAGACCAACTTGGCTGCGGCATCGGGGAAGCTGCAAATTGGACAGAGCGGCAGGCAGGCAGGTACATTTTGTCATTCGAGTCAGTCAGTGCAGGTACTATGCCCCTCTTCTTGGCCTTGCCTTTGCGCAGCAGCGAAAATGTACCCTCTGCAGGTTATGCTGCAAGCAAAGTCACTGGCGGCTGGGTTCTGCACGAGGGACCCATACAGGCATCAACCAATAGCGCATGCCCTGGCTGTGCGCAGAAGTGTCATCATACGACAACCCTGGCAGAACACATTGTACTGGAGCGAATCCGCATGCAGTCTCTATTCCAGGCAACATTGGCCGCCCAGCCTGCCCACCTTTCTGGCTGGAATGCAGCAACCAGGATGAGCTGCTGCAGGACTGTCAGGGCACTTGACAAAGCCACAGGGACAGCACCACCTCCCACAGCTTGAGCTGCCGGTGCTGCCCATGGCGCCCAAATCCTCTCGTCCGACAGCCTCGCTGCCGTGACGAGTTCTGGAAGACTCGATGCAATCTGCTCGAACGCGGCTGCCCGCTCGGGACCTAACCACGCTGGCAGGGTCGTCCCTACTGCACCCTGTGCAGCAGTCAGGGAGCCTGGAGTCGCTGACGTCCCGCTGGTGTTGCTGCTGCTGCTGCCGCCGATGACTGCGCTGCTGCAGTTCAGCAAGACTGCCCACTCTGCGTCGGGGAACTGCTCCGGCATGAGGTGCCTTGCCAAATGCAGGGCGAGGCTCAGGTGGTCCCTGCTAAACATCGCCCGGCTGATCGCTCTGTGGACTAGGACGAGGAGCTGTTGGCTGAGCAGTGCATTGCGGGCTAACGGTTCGGTTGTGGTGTTGCCGGCGTCCTTTGGATTGATGTGCTTGCCTTCCTCCATGCTGCTGTCCTCCACAGCTGCCAGCTGGAAGAGCTGCTTGTACAGTTGCAGGAACATCTGCACAGCATGAAGGCATAGCATGCAGTCATACAGCAAGAACAAAGCAACTGTAGCACAGTACACCACGCTGAATAGCTCGTCGCCTTCAACCAGTAGAGTGTGCAGAATTAGCGACGTCGACTGGACGAGCGAACCACGAGAGCTTTCGCAG
Organism: Desmodesmus armatus; assembly: GCA_007449985.2. NCBI lineage: Eukaryota > Viridiplantae > Chlorophyta > Chlorophyceae > Sphaeropleales > Scenedesmaceae > Desmodesmus > Desmodesmus armatus. The sequence continues at coordinate 501,295 of VIIQ02000020.1, forward strand.
GGAGGGAGCAACAGCCACTAAATGCCAGCACGTACCGTAAGGCTGAAGCAGTACATGTTGTCCAGCCTCTTCAGCTGCAGCATGCTGAAGTACAGAGCACTGCCCCGGGCGGCCAGCGGCCTGTACACACTGCGCTGTTTGTCGAGCTCCGCGGCCAGCCGCTTGCCGTCCGCCAAGGCCGCCGACACTGTGAGGGCCTTCGCCTTTGTCTCATTGAGGGAGGACAGCAGCGCCGTGTCACCAAGCAGGTTGCCGCTGCGCAATGCACGAAAAGTGGAACCACCACAGGCCGCATGCGGCGTCAGTGTTTTGTGGTGCGGCGCTGTTTTCAGGTCAGTCAACAGCAATAACATTGTGATGGGATGGTCTGCAACAAGCAGTTTGCCGCTGCGCATGGATAACCATCGGGACAACCACAGGCCGCATGCACCATCAGTGTTGTATACCAGGTCTCTGCTTCTACTTACTTGACAACAAACTCAGCAGCGCGATCAAACATGTTTGCAATTCAGATTTTACTGATTGTGGCATGAACTCTTCTGGTGCTGCCAATGCGGTGCGTGATGCTATCACAGCACATGTGTGCTTGAGTTTGGTGCGGGCACAGCAGCAGCAACAAGGCAGGCCTCACCTGCTGGTCGCCAGTGCCTGCAGCAGCTGCTTCTCCAGTTCTGTGAGCTGCAGCTTCTGGCTGGACTCCTGCTGGAGCAGCTGCGCCTTACGGGCCTCCAGCTCTGGCTGCTCATGCTGGATTGCCAGGCTCAGCAGCTGACCTGTAAGGTGCAGTGCAGTGCAACATCATCATATTGAACACTTGCACCACACAGTCTGTACTTGTACTGTGTGACAAGAAGCAAGGTACTGACGTCACTGGACATCGGGGATCGGAGACCTTGCAAGATGAGGGTAGGCAAGTGCAAGCAGCTCTTGCAAGTATCTGACAGTGAGGTGCAGCAAGCACTTACTCTCAAGGCCGCTGCGTGTGATGCTAAAGTTCGTGACTGTCAGCAGCGGCGCCACGTCCGGCGTCAGAGCAGGCGTAGCATTGCGGGTGACAAGATACAGCTTGAATGCCGGGTTGAAGTCCACTGCTCGCTCGCCAACGTACACCACCTGCACAAACCAGCAAATCATAGTGGAGCGTTGACGTCGCCTTGTCATGGCAAACTGAACCTGAAAACCTAGCACAGAGTACTCATGTAAGCGCAGGGCCCGTATCCATTGGGTATACCCCACCACCGTCATGATTCTCACCAGCCTCCCTGCTTGCTTTTGCAGGTCCCGCCGCAGCAGGGGGTACAGCACTGGATGCACACGGTCGGCTTCAGACACCAGCAGCACCTGTGAACAGCACAGCCAGCGACACATATCACAAGGCAAGTGCGGAAGTTTTGCTGCAACCATTAGCTGTTGTGGGACCTGCACTGACTAACACTCTCTAGTTAGCCAATCACACTGGTCGGTTCCCACGCACCCACAGCTGCATGCCAACGGCGATTCTGGAATAATCTTGAAGGCGCTGCCAGTGGAAAAGGCAGTTCATAGAAAAACCAGCAGCATGCACAGCTGCCACAGGCTCATTTGCAGCCCGCGCCAATCTTGCAGCATGATGCGCAGCTTGGCTGCTGCTGCCGGCTCACCGTCCCAAAGCGCACTGCCAGCTCCAAGCTGTTGATGAAGTGGGGGTCATGCTGTGCCACGACCTCACAGCTGGCCCCAGACCCCTTGATAGTGACCTTCAGCCAGTCAATAGCCTGCGGGCACGACACACACATACATGCTTTGAACGCACTGAATGCAAATGCTGCATGAGGACATGTGATATCTATTGATGGGTGGTTGTCACAAGTGCATACTTTCAGCTCTGGACGGTACTCTCTTCGCTAACTGCAGATGTATCACACATGCGTGCTGGGCGACGAGTGACCTATTCTTGAGTTACCAGCCACCACAACAATTCAGCTGCAAGTTGCAAATTTACCCCGCCGATGAGTGCCAGCTGCCACTATCGTCATCATCAATGAGAGCTCAAGTCTCAATAGCAGAGGCATCGTTGCCTAACTTCCAAATAGAATATAGAGCACCTACAAATATGCTCTCTTTGCTGGTAAAAGTGCTCTTTTTACTTTTACCAGCACGGCTACCTCCCAATTCAACAAGCAAAAAAACATAGGCTCACCTGTGACGAGGGGTCGATGATGAAGGGAGTGTGCACGCCGTGCAAGATGGCCAGGGCGTTCTGGGTCGACAGGGTGTCAGCTGGCAGGCCCTGGTCTTGCCACGTCAGCAGCTCAGCCTCACTGCTCAGGAAGGACATGGGGTTGAACCCCGGCAGTCCAATTTGACTGCGGGCACAAAACACAAATAAAGACAGGGTTGGGGTGGGTGGGTGGGTGGAGGGAGACGGTGGTTAAGCACACGGGGTGGGCATCACAGAACACCCCAGGGTTGGTCCGCCCATGCAACTATGCCAGGTGTGAACCAGTGCTATCATAGCACAGGGCTGCCGCTTGAAACAGTGAATTCCAGATGCACGACATGTGTGGACACCAACACTGCGTGCTTGTCGGCACAACATGATAACCTCATACTGTGTGATGAATCCCTTCCCTGGGTGGTCCTTCCTTTGGTCCTTCCTTTGCAAACTGCGTGATCACCTTGTTGACACAAGAAGTATAGTAACAGTACTCAATGCTTGATCACCTGGCCTGGCCCTTGCTTTGCCAACTCAGCGCTCACCTGGACCACCCAGCCAGCACCCTGTCCCTCACGTCCTCAGGGTGTGCAGGCAGGTACGTAACAAAAGCTGACAGCAGCAGGGCAGCAGCAGGCAGCTGTGCCAGCTGCGCGTCTAGCTCCACGTGCTGCTGCTCCCAACGGCTGCGCTCTCCTGATAGCTTGCTCAGCAAGTCTGCACAGCAGGGAGAAAGCAGACCGTGGCAGCAATGGTGGTAAGCCCCGCAGGGCCCCCAAGATGCGCAGCCACGACTGCGCAATACAGACAGACTGCGCTCCCGCCGCCAAAGCAACGCTATGCGCCCTCACACAAACTCAGCTCAAGCTAGAACTTTGTTGAGCAAAGAGCCGGCATCTGCGTTGCTAATTGGAAAGCAAGCATGTTGCTGCAGATGGCGCTCCCCTTCTGCAGCCCCCATAGGCCGATGAGGGACAGCTTGGCGCACCTGTGGCTGCACGTAGTGTTTCCTCAGCTCTGCCTAGCTCAAGCTTCAGGGCCTCAGCCTCCCGGATGCATTTCTGGAAGGCCGCCTTGAGCTTGGCCACCTGTTTGCAGCACAAAAGCATGCAGCAGCATCTTATGTCTATCATCTGCACCCAGTGCCAAAGGCTCGCATACCTGCCAAACCCAAGCCTTGGGCATACCTGTTTCCGTTACTCCCACCTAGATGGGTTAGGGCTATGCCTGACCAACCTCGCTCCTGAGGAGCCACTTGAGGCCCACCAGGGGTCTAAGCTGCCCATTCAGGGCCGCTAGCTCTGCCTGGCATCAGCCTCTGGGCATCCCTGCTCCCGTTCTTCCCACCTAGATGGATCAGGGCTATGCTTGATCACCCCCCCCCCAAAGGAGCCATAGCACGCACACCAGGCAGAGGCATAGCTGCCATCATGGCCGCTAGCGCAGCCTGGCACCAGCCACTGGACATTCCGACTACTTCCACCATGTGGTGCACTAGTTGTTCGACATGCAGCAGCACCCCACCTGCTCATCCAGTGGCACCAGCTCTTCCTGGCATCGGCTGGACACCCCTACTACTCCTGCTACAACTATCGAGGTCAGGGCCATCCCTGACTACCCTTGCCGCAGCCTCACCAGGCTGAAAAAGCGACAAAGCTGACCCACCTGCTCATCCAGTGCCACCAGCTCTTCCTGGCACTGCTTCAGCCCGTCCTGGCTCTCCTTGAGGTCCCCAGTCAGCTGGTACACCTACTGGGGTCTGGGCCATGCCTGACCACGCCTACAGCAGCCTCACGAGGCTCAACAAAGCCGACCCACCTGCTCATCCAGGGCCACTAGCTCTTCCTGGCACTGCTTTAGCCTGTCCTGGCTCTCCTTGAGGTCCCCAGTCAGATGGTTGAGTTGACTCTCCAGGGGTGCTATCTGCTTGAGCACTCGGCTGTAGTGCAGGTTGGCCACCACCCACACAGCCAGGGGGCCTGTTGAAGCAGCAAGCAGGCAGCACAGGTGAGCTACGCTTTGCTGTGCTGGCCTTTCCTTTGAGCGTTATCACTATCGCAAGAAGGCAATATCTTGTTTGAACGTTTGCGAATTCCTTTAGCAAATGGCAATGGATGCACAGACGGGACTGCCGACACCAGCGCATTGCACGGGCGCCATTTGCACAGGTTGCGGCACAGAGCACGTCCCACAGCCTTGATTGCCAATATGAGATACATCAGCCCTTGCAAGTGCCCTTGCAAGTGCTTTTGCACAGGTTGCGGCACAGAGCACGCCCCGCACCTGCAGCTTGGCTGGCCCTGTAGGCGACCTCCTTCTCAAAGGAGGAGCCCTTTGCAGCCATCAACCGCTCAAGCTTTGTCTCAAGGCCTGCAGCAGCAGCGGCAGCAGCAGCAGCAGACATAGTCGAACACTGCCCGGCATTCACTGCCTGCCGTATGAACGCGCATGCAGAATTGAACCAAGTAGCAGATGTGCAGTCTCGAGTGCCGAACTGCTGCATGCCAACATATTGGTGACCTTACGTGTCCCGCGCGCTGACCCTCACCAGGAGTACTGAGGATGCGGTGTGCATCGAAATTGAGTATGTCCTCCTTCACACTGCGCTTGCCCAGGAACGTCTTCATGGCAACCCAGCTGGTGTCCTCCTGCAAATGTTGCACAGCATACCACAGCACAGACAAGCGTTTTGAATCAAATGCGCCTGCGCACAGCACGCTCCTATTCTGAGAGCCCAGCCTTGACTGGGATCAACCGACAGCATGGCAACGGCACTGCAACTTGACCTTGACGCGCGTGCCCACTCCTCAAACTTTGGGGATGCAGTTGCCTGCTCGAGCAAAGTTTTTTTCCGTGCAGATTATCTGCATTGCACCATGTTGCTGGCATGCGCCTGGGCTACCTACCTGGCCCATCACCAGCAGCACGCCCTCCAGCACATCTCGGATTACATTGGAGGGCATACGGAGGCTGCGCACCTGTCGGTACAGACATTGCAATACTCGGTCCAAAGTGCAATTAAAAGGCCGCGATATGTGCGGCAGGTGAAGGTGGTTGCAGACAGGTGGAGAGGCAAGGAGTTAAACGGTCAGCTGACGACAAAAATATAGCATGATCACAGCAGTGCAGGAGCACAGGATTCCAAGGAAGGACCCATGACAAGCACCAAGCATGCGGCGTACCTCATTGATGTGGTCTGCTTTGATGCCCCCACTGCTGTGCGCGCTGCATCGATGAGCGGCTGCACACCAGCAAGCTGCGCCTCCACTTGACCTACACACCGATACCGATGCACAGTGAAGCGGGCGAGGTTCAGGGCGAATCGTGCTGCCCAAGAGTTGGCTGAGGGGAGCAGATGTGGGCTTAGGTGTCATGCATTTGCAGGCAAGACCACTTTTGTCATGGGCATGCCGCCGTGCAGTAGCTGTTCCCTCATGCAGGTGATGCCGCTGCCGCACCACTCACCCCGCTGCCCTTGGAGATCCGCCTCACATGCACAGTGAGCGGGGCAAGGTTCGATAGGGACAATTTTGTGCTGCCATTGATTTTGTCACAGTTGCAAAGGAAGTTTTAGGTGTGATTGCGATGAGAAGCACGCCCGCGGCTTTCGTCATGCGCATGCCACCATGACTATGTCAGGTAGCTGTTCCCTCATGCAGGTGACGCCGCTGGCGCACCACTCACCGCGCTGCCCTTGCAGAACCGCCTCGCTGTCTCCCAGCTGCTGCCGCAGTAGCTCCACTTCCCGCCGCCTGTCAGCCGCCACCTCCATCGATGCCTGCATTGAGGCACGCAAGTACACACACTGTTTCAGTGACCAAACGGAGCGACTGGACAGTATGATGATGCCCCAAGATGCCCAAAATCAGGACCAGGCTGGTGTTGTTGTCAAATCCCACACTACACCAACATCCAATTCACATGCAGCAATCACACTTGAGCTCACCTGTATGTCTGCCATGGCTTGGTCTGCCTCCTCCTGCTTGCGTGCCAGCAGGCTGCGCTGAACCTCAGCTTGCTGGCTCAGTTCGTCGATCGTCTTGGCAGCCTCAGCAAGACGCCCCAAGCCACTCTGCAGGGGTGACAGCCGCAACGAAACACATCCAAGGCCGCGGTCAGGCAGACATAAAGACTGTTGCCGGCTGGACAACCACGCGTACATGCTACACCAGCACTGTGATGGAGCCCGTGTGCCCAGTGAGTGGACTGTGCAGGTCCTGTTCAACAAGTTGCGCAGCAGCAGGTGGCCCTGGGCCGCTCTGTGTGATGCAGAGTGACAATACCGCTACTACTTTACTGGGGGAAAGGCATCGCCAACCCCGTCACAGCACATGGCCAGCGAGCCAATCTAGGGCTCATGCAACATCTTGCTCTTCATAGCCCAGTCTCTCAGGCCAGGTGTGAATACACACGCAGCAAGCAAACCCGCATGTCATCTCACCTTCAAGAACTTTTGCTGCTGCAGGAGCTGCTTCCGCTTGCTGACAACTGTAGTGCCGTACAGCTCAGCACACGACATGAACTGCCGTGGTGCTGCAGCAAGCTGTGCCTCTGCCGTTTGGTGCATGGACAGCATGTGCGCAACCAGTTTGGACTGCTCGTCTTCTGAGCATCCCAGCAGGCCCAACACATCCTGCAAAACCATGGACAGACAAGATGAATACAGCACAAGCCACACAAGTCATTCAAGCGTCATTGCACAGTTCACAAGCTGTCAACCACGCACATGCCCTGCACCTGTAGCAGCACCCCTTTCAGAGCGACCCCGTCACAAAGCAAGCTGCAGCTGCACCACCAGAGTCATTGTGTCGAAGGCTGTTCAGCGAGTCGCGTCTACAGCGCCGCACCTGCAGCCGTGCTTTCGCCATAGCGGTGAGGCTGCTGTCACTCCAGCCCTGCCACCACAGCATGCTGCAGCAGCTGGTGAGGGCGGGGTTCTGCTCCAGCCGCCTGCTGAAGTCCTCGTTAGCGGGGTCAAGGCTGATAGCCACACGCAGGTTGCGCTGCATGCAGGCTGTGAAGTAGGCGTAGTTGCTGGGAGGACCCTGCAGCACATAGTTACACAGGGACAACACCACGACCACGCATTGATGCGCAACTTCGTACTGAACAACTGCGCATGCCATTGGATGGCGCTTTGTGCATGCATCGGAGGTCACAAACAATGTGCTTTGGGCTGGGGATCTATAACAGCAACAATGCCGGTGATGCTGCTTATTCAGTTTGCGGAAGGGGTGTGTGTACCTGGTAGTGAGCATCTTTGTCCCTCTTGCTGTCCAGAGCTGCCAGCTCCTTGGACAGCTCTTCACTGGTGAACAGACCCGGCACCTCCCCAGCAGACAGCAAGCAATTCAGCACCTCCAGCACTCCTGCATAGACACACGTTCACGAACATCATGATCATCCCCACCCCAGACGCCTCTGCATCTTGTAACCACGCTGGCAGCCTCAAAAGGTTTGCTGCATGCGGCTAGACATTGCAGTTCTTGGTAGTCCCGTTGAAAGGTAAAGCGACGTTGATGCTGGCAATGATGCAGCCCCTGTCCCTGCCGTGCCTACCAGTGTCAGTGGCCAGGTGGCGCTCTTCCAGGGACAGCAGCACAGGTGTGCCTTCTATGCCTGCTGTGCGAAGCACCTCCTTCAGGTCGGATTTGAAGGTGGTGCTGTCAAATACCCTGCAACAGGCAACACAGCCCGTACCGTAAAGTCCAATACTGTTACTGTTACATTGTTCAGGCTGAGCCTCGACACCCCGTACAGAGCTATCAAGGCACACGAGGCATCAGCACTATCGAACGCATCTGAATGGACTTCGTAGCACTCGTCTGAGAGCGCACTAAGAAACATATCGGACGCCTCAATACAGTACAAGTATAGGAGCTCTTCCCCAGCAGCAGCCTGTGAACCAGCAGCGCTAGCTCACTCGCTCATGCCCCAGTCTGGGGTGGTCATGTCAGGTTTGTGGGCTTACCTGCTGATGTGAGGGCTCCAGAACCTCAAGCCCTGAGCGTGTGCGACCAGCTGCAGCAAGCTCCTGCGGCCGCTGCCACTGGGCCCGCACAGCAACACTGCAGCACCTCGTGCTGACAAGCACCTGTCCAGCGCAGCGATGCGCTCCAGCGCCTGCAAGTGAAAGGACAAGGGTCCGCAGGAGGCCTGTTTGAATACTGCCCCCAGTCAACAGCAGTGCATGCAGGGCGGTCACATGACAGGCTGTCACTTGGTCCAAGCACGGCACCGATAGGCTCTGTCCAGCTGCGGCGACGAGAATCCATGGCTCTCGTGGTGCGGCACTGCATTCAGCAGATCGCCCACAATCACGTGCACTGCAACTGTGGCACAAGCCCGTCAACTCAGGAGCGCCAATGGCCGCAGTGGCCAGTGGCCAACCACCATTTCACACAGCGTGCACAATCAGGTTCAGCACACCTGGGGCACCAGCAGCAGCTGGGTTTCAGACACTTCCCGCTGGAATGCCTTGAGCAGGCCAGCCACCAGAGCGGCTGACTCGTCCACGCTACGGCGTGTGAGCACCATGGGCTGCCCAGCGGCTGCCGCTGCCATGCGGGTGTCTGGTGAAGCACCTAGGCTGGTGTAGATGTAACTGGGCAACCCACCTGCAGGGAGCAAGACATAAGTGCGCTGAATGTATGACTTTTGGACGGAGAGGTGAAGCAAAAATGGCTGACTGTGGCAGTCCTGTATGTGTCAGCCAGCAGGCCTCAACATCAAGCACCACTCCTAGAAGGTATGCACTGTAACTTGATGTTGCACTCTCAACTGCGTACGATAGGAAACCTTGTTGACCCAACACCACCTAGAGGATCTGCCAAGGTGCAGTGCCGCGCAACACACTTACCAAGGTACCCCAGGTTGGCCTTCAATGCTGTAAGCACCAGGTTCTGTAGGAACTTGAGGGCAGCCCCCTCAGGCAAGCTGCCGCTGAACACTGCCAGCCCCTCAGCAGCAAATGCCTCCAGAACATCCACACAGGACAGATCATACCTGCAACAAAGGGCCCGCAACCACCTCACTCACTGCGCAGTGCTGACGCCATCCATATACCGGTCAACAGGCAGAAGCGATCTCCACCCACCAACAACATGGCAGTAACAGCCGGTGCCAACAGACTACAAGCAAGACATCTATGGGCGCACACGTGCTCAGCCAAGGCCTTTTCAGCCACGTACCTCTTCAACCCATCCACCCAGGCCGTCAAGTCTCTCGGAGTGAAGCTGCAGTGCCGCATGGCGCCCGGGCGAGCGCTGCCGGCGGCAGTCGTGGGAACTGCCTGCATGCCTTGGTAGACTTGCAGCATCGCCCTTGCAAAGCTGGGAGCCTGCTGGAACAGAGCTGCAGCATGCTTCTGCTTGCTGTCCTGGAACGCCTGTTGCAGTTGCGGGCAACCAAATCACAGTTGGACAAACAGACGTGCGCTTCACATGTTGGGCGTACAGGTGTAGCTTCTTGAAACTGACCAGTCCAACAAGCTGGATGACAGGCGCAAGCTGCCAGATTCACTTGCAGCTGCAAGTAACACTGATAGCAGCAACCGCAGCCCTGCTTCTCGCACCTGCTGCAGCATCCGAGCATAAATGGCCTCCAGTTGACTCGCATCCGGATAACCCATGACAGCGATGCGCAGCCGTGCGACCAGCCGCTTCGAAAGCTGGCTGCGGGCGGCGCCAGGGACGATGGTTGCGACGACCTGGATGCGCTCGATGCGGATGAATTCGAGCTGGTCGTCGTAGTAGCCGCCGTGGCTCAGCAGCTGTTGCACGAATGCAACGACCTGCATTGTCTCATACTTGTCAGGCCTGCAGGGCAATTATTTGTGAGCGGCAGATGTCTCAAAACATGGTCTCTGGATTTTGCTGGAAATGGATGCCAACCACGTTGGCAGGAGCAACTGCTATCACATGCCCTCACGAGTGTGCAAAGCAGGCTTCCATGGCCACATCCTTGCACAGTCAGCTATTGCCGGTTGGGGTTGTGAGGAAGTTCTGCAGTCAACCGGACCCACACTTACTTTGGCAAGTTGATTCCTTGGAGGTACAGTATCACTCTGCCAGTGTCAGGCCGCAAGCACTTGCCCTGCACTGTCGTCACTGGCTTGCCACAGACCTGCAGCGCACACCACAGTGATTGTCCAGTTGGGATGCACACCACCTTTTTGTCATTCTAAGTTGTGCACCTGACGCCTGCGTGGCCATGGCTACACATTGTGTGGCCATGGCCATGGCTACACATCAGCTCATGCGCAGTCTTAGCAAACTGAGCACAAAGGCAGTGATCGATACCCTGCAGCAGTACCTGCAGCAGCTTCTGCACAACATTCTCTGCTGTAGTCTGTGCGCTGCAGTGGACGCGTGCCACAGTGACCTTGCCAGGAAGCCTGCTGAAGCAGTAGTCCAGCAGAGTTGACTTCCCGCAGCCGTCAGGTCCCACCTGCATAAAGCCAAGCACACAAACACAGGCTGTGTCATAATGTCATGAGCTGCGTGAACAGATGGCTGGACACAGCAGTCGGCGGGTGCACTTCAGTGGGCATAAAGTGTGATGCGCGCACATGGGTAGACCCGCAAGGGGTTGCGTGATTGCAACGCACCCTTGTACACCCTGCTGTGGTGTAATGCACACGTGCTTCTCTGCAGCCACTGGCTGATGCTTGAATGCTTCAACCTCACAGAAAGGCCGTGTAAACTAGCCAGCATGTCGATATAGCATGCCAATTGCAACAGAGGAGCACTCACCAACAAGAACGGCTGCTGTTGGGCCAGCCATGGTGCCAGCACTGCCAGCACCGACCGGACCTCATCAGTCAACATCAAGGGGTGGTCCAGGATGTCCAGGCTGGAGGGGTTGTAGCTGTCAGCTAAACCTGGGTCTTGCTGCTGCTGCAGGTCTAACAGGCAAGCCAGCGGGTCCTCGGACGCTGGGACAAACAACGGGCTTGCTGCACTGCTTTCAACCCCTGCGAGCCTGGACAGTTCAACAGGAAGGACAGGGCAGGGGGGGGGTCACTTGCATTGCCACGTGCGCCTGAGGTGCATCAAGGCATGCTGACCCGCACACTGCAGCGCTGCAACAGGTTGCTCCAGGATTGAGACACACACTACATTGTCAAACTACCTACGATACTGACGGGGAGCGTGCAAAGCGCCAGCAAACGGCCGCCTACCTTGCGAGCTGCGCAACATACTGCTGCCTGTGTTCAGGGTCCAGAGTGAAGCCCAAACCCCTCGCCAGGCCAAGCATGACGTCCTTCTTGCTTCCAATGCCAGCAGAGAGCTGAGACAGCACGTTCTCCAGGAGGCCAAAGCGTGTGCTTGGTGCAAGTGCCGGCTGTGCAGACAGGAGGTCATATGCCTTAGGGAACAGCTGCTGGAACCAGTCGGCAGCGGAGCCAGAGGGGTCTGCTGTTGGGTGCTGGACCAGCCACTTCGCCAGGACGGCACTGGGCTCAATTGCAGCCTCACTCATGTACATCAGGCCACACCTGCAGGCATCAACTTGAAATACTGACGCGCAACGCTGCTGGTACAGCAGACAGGGGAGTGCATGATGCCATGATAGAGCAACAACGCTTACAACAAGGCAAGTTAGCGCACGCTGCACTCAGGAGTTGAGTGGGCTCATTATACTGTTGAAACAGCCAGCACAGTGCACACCTGGATACCGTTGCTGGCGATGCATAGGTCAAGCTGTCGCACTCAAAGATCAGGTTGACGTTGGATCCAAACTGGATGCGCTCGCCATTAGGCATCGTCAGCAACCTGTTGTCGTCCAGCACGCTGTTGAGCGATTCGATCCACTCCGGGTCGACATCGCCATCGGCCACGATCCAGCTGCGCTGTGTTGGTGGCTCCGCGGCCACCTGCAATAACAACCGCGTGAACGTTGTTGAAGATATCGGGGAAAACTCCGCAGCAGATTGCAGCAGCAACGGCACAACCAACCGTTAGCCTCCGAATGATGATATGACGGATTTATGTGAAACCAAAGGAGACTTACCTTTCTGGCAGCTGCCGTCAACACACCGTCGGTCCATTCCCTTGTGTCCAGGTTGAGGCTGCCCAGGAGGTGCTGGCGTGGCATGGCCTTGGGGTTCATGCGATGCACAATCGGCTTGGCGCCCAGGCGATCCAATGCTGCCTCCAGGACCTGGACATCACCCAAAAGATGGTGGGTCTGTGTGGTCCTAGACATACATGTTGTATCTGTTCGAGCCACACCATACCCCAAACCAGCTGACCATGGTACATCCGCTCTCCTTGCATGTGCTGGTGCTGTTGGGTGATTGCACAAAAGTGCAACCACAAAAGCAGGGTGAGCGGAATGCAATCTAGTGCCGCTGCACCAAACACTGTCATTGAATGCACCCTCATGCAGCAGTATCGCTGACAACGTCCCCTGTGTTGGTGTGCCACCCCACCCACCTGCCACAACGTTGATTTGCCGCTGCCACTGGGACCCAAAATGATGACTCCAATGCGCTGCTCGCATGCCAGGTGCAGCTGCAGCATGCGCTCAACCTGCTGCGGCGTGAGCTTCAGCCCCATGTCAGCAGCTGCCGCCAGCAACGCTGCCTCGAGCTGTGGGTCGGTGGCATCCGATTGCACTGCACCTGTATGAGCAGGATGAGTGGGCTTAGCAGTGCTTGTGCCTGGGTGGGTGATGCACCTCGTCATATGACGGTTGCGGCATATAATCAAATCCGTGCAGAGATCACGAGGGCTGATTCCAGGTGCAATTGCCAAGAATGCACGGCAGCACCAGGGGTGGTGCACCTGCAAGCTACGGCTCCATTGTAACATGTAACATGCTTGGTGTTGGCTTGTGATGTACAGGTCCTGGTTCAGGCTGCCCTGCGGGGAGGCTTACCTGGGAATGTGTCTGCAATCAGCCCTCTGAAGCGTGCTACGTCCTGGAATGTCAGCGTTGGCAGCTTTGTAGCGCAAACAGCCCGCACAACCAGTGCTGTCTCTGTTGCCAGGTCAGGCTGGTGCGCACTCTGGCTCTTGCGCTGCTGCAGGCAGTCCAAAGCGCAACATTGGTCATGGTCAAGGCAAGAACAGGGCCCATACACCACTCCTGCAGTGACCGCTGACTGGAGTAATTGGCCTCCAGCGCATGTGCATGTCTTGCAGCAGAGCACCCTTCAGCTGGCTGGTTGCTATCTTCGGGGTGTGCGCAAACCGTGCAACAGCTTACGCAAGACGCACATGCAGCATGCCAGCTACCACTCCAGGACGCCCAACACCCGACCTCGCCAACACACCTGTCGCAGCAGGCGCCCCGCCGCTCCTAGTGCTGTTTTGAGCGCCCTGAGACCCCAATCGTAATGCTGCGGCCGCGATAAGCCCTCCTGAGCCAGCTTGTACAGGGCGACCAGCTTGGAGGCCAGGACCTTGGCTGCGCTGAAACCTTCGCTGGCCAGCAGGACTTCAGCAATCAGGTCGTTGTCAGGCACCGTCATTGCGATGGGCCTGTGAGCAGCAAGCAACCAGCTGAAAGGCGGCGCGTTCACAGTACATTGAACATAGGGTGCCTGTAGCTTTGCTGGTGCCCAGCCACCGCTTGAAACACTTATGCTTGTAGTTGCGGATGTGCGCATGAGTGCAGCCTGCGGAAACTCCCAATGTCAGGCCTGTCGTCAGGCACAGATGTGATCAACACCATGGAGCCAGGCCAGGCAGCATGGTCAACCTTACTACCCTACTTCTGTGCGGTTCTATTGTGTGCAGACCATCAATGTACTGCGACCTGACAGGTCATACCTACCTGAACATCTGCTGCAGGTTGTCTGGCAGCTTTGAGCGGCCACCATAGCCCTTGCCAGCTGGGTTCAAAGTCACGAATAGCCCAGCATTCAGGTTGACCTCTACAGCTTTCCCCATGAAGTCCATGTGCTGGGCACCCTCCTTCAGAGCAGTCTGCAGGATGCAGCAGAAGGAGGGGCCACACAGGGCAGCGGTGTCACGTTCAGGAGTATCAGTAAGTTGTTGTACTTCAACTGGCAGCTTTCGTCTGCATTACACAGGTCGCTTCAATGGCATTCAACGCAGCCGACCTAGTGCAAGCTTGCGGGCTACAACGGGGAGGACGCCTGGCACTGCCAGTGTGGCACACCTGTATGGCTTGCACTTGTTGGCTGACTGCACTCAGCACGTCCTCGCCCAGCCTGTTGAACTCATCAAAGCAGCCCCAGGCACCACAGCGCAGCAGCCCAACAAAGATGCGCCCCATGGCACCCACATCAAACTCCTCGTCACAGTTGAACACAAGCACCTGCAGACAGCAGCATGTAAGTGGTGGACCAATATCATCACGGTGCAGGGCAGTACAGGTTTGGGCACAAACGGCCAACTATGAGATACAGGCGTGCAACTGTGTGTATCCCAAACATTCGGTCAACACTGTAGACAATCACTGCAAACCATGTGCGCATGCAGACAAACAGCACTGTCGCTGCTGCTGTCCATTACTATGGACCACACCAGTACTGATGCATTTGTATATGCGCCGCCATGGCACAGCCGGAACCCACACAATCCTGGGCAACCTTGCTTGAGGCACTGTGCATCTGACGTGCCGTGCAGTAAGCATGGCTGTAAACAAAGTCGTTCATGGTGGTATCTGCGTAAAAACGCACACACCTGTCTGCCCAGGGCCAACCCCAGTGCTTTGACAGACTCTGTCTTGCCTGTGCCCGCAGGGCCATACGGGTTGCCTCCATAGCCCAGAGCCAGGGCCTGAGTAAGGGTGAGGAAGCACCTGCAGCACCCCACATGGCGGGTGCAAGGGACAATACGTTGGCAAGCCACTTTGCTGGAGAGTCATTCCCATCAGCGACTGGAGCACAGGATGGACAATGATTGTCCAGCTGCAAAGCGTTTCGCACGTGCCGTCCGCCGCAATGCCTTGAACCCTGGCCGTGCCTTCTGCCAGCTAACAGGACTCAGAGGCAACTACCTACAGGTGCAATCCTGCATGCCAGGGAATAGCGGCTGATATGGCAGGCCCTGCAGGCCCAAGGGAGCAAGCATGAGGATTACCTGTCCGTCAGAGAAGTGACAACAAGCTTGGGCGCATTGCCTGCATACTCCCAGGAGAAGTTCAGGTTGGCCTCTGCCATCGACACAGTGACTTGGCCCTCCTGCGCTTGCATCAAAACATGGCGGTGCACACTTTTTTTTACTAAAAGTTCAGTGTCTGATGTTTGCACCGAGTAGGAAGCTGTGCTGCTGCAAGTATGCATAGGTGCAAGGCAGCAAACTAGCATGCGATTCCACTACCTCTGACAAGCGCAGCGTCTGGCCCACCATCACATATGTGCACATGCCTGCATGCATAAATGACAGCACATGTGCACGCATGCAGTCAGCGTGTCTAGCAGACCGACCTCATCTGCATAGTACTTGAGCTGCCGTGCCCAAGCCCAGTCCTTGGGGTTAGTGGGCAACCCGCTGCCTCTGGTGCACCCGCATGGCCCTCAACAGGCGCCAGCAAGCCCTCAACCACATTGCAGGAGTGCATCATGTCTATGATGAGGCTCTGCTTCTTGGTCTGAAGCAAGGCATTGCCACTGTAGTCTTTTGCAGCGAGAGCAGCGAGCTCTTGGCGCAGCTGGGCTGCTAGCTGCTGCAAGGAGCCGGACACAATGGCTGACTCAACCCTGTCCATGGGTCACAGCACACGCACACACAAGCATGGAAGGTCAGCATCAGTTGGCCAACAAGAAGCGCAGGCTGGCAAGAGGAGTCAGAATGTACGATGCAAATGGTGCTCAGCTGCATGCATGTCCATATGGACAGATCACCCATTCAAAGCAAGTAAACATTGTGTGGCACAGACAGCTTACACATTCAGGCGTTACACTCTCACTTCACCAGGTTCTGATCCTAGTGCAAGATTGTTTACGCCATGCGCCCAGGTACCAAGCACTGCCACACACCTCTCTGTGAAGCTCAGGGCATGGTACAGCCCCAAGACCTGGGCAGGGGCCTGAGCAAACGGGTCAGCGAGGCCTGCCACCCCTTTCAGACTGGCCTGCAGGGCTGCGCGCATGCCGTCTGTCAGCTGGTGGAGCCACACCTCCACTGCATCTGTGGCTGTAACTGGGCTGCAGAGCTCCACGACCTCGCCATCTGACGAGGCCATGGCTGTGATGGCCTTCTGGTCTGATGAGCAGCGGACCTGCACATTACGCATTGCGCATCTGGGTGTCACGTCTCTAACAGCTCACTTATCGTCATTATGGGCACGCATCTCGCAATGTGTCGCCATCTGGCCACACATGGAGTGCTCTTGACATACAAGGGCCTGCGCTTGACAGCAAGACCCGCTGTGCAAGTGTTCGATGGGATAACAGCAACCAGCAGGGGGTGCAGGATGCTGGCAGACGGAAGTGAGCATGGAGGCACAGCGGCAGCCTTACCCTGTGTGAAAATGACTTACCCTGTGTATGCCTGCAAACAACTTCTTGAGGTGTGGCTGGATCACCGCCAGGCTGGCACCCTGGCCTAGCACCTCCAGCAGGTCGTCATCACCCAGGAAGTAAAACCTGCACGGCAAATGTTTCCACAGCGGCAGTCACACAACTTTCCGCAGCTGCAGGACACCACACAGTTTGTGCCTCCACTGGCGGTTCAACCTACTCCATGCAGACCGATCAGATACTAGCTGGGCATTGTCAGGTATGGCGCAGCTAGGAAGTCAGCAGTAAGGTGTCAAGCAATCTTGCAGCACTTGGGCTACAAGCGCAAAAACTTGCCTTGGGAATGCTGCCCTCTTCTCCTCAAGAAACTCGTTCAAGGCTCGCTGGCAGGACTCCAGCTGTGCTGACATGCTGCCGAGGCGCTCAAGCACCCTTGGCAGGGAGGCAAAGGATACCACCTTGCCACAGCTCTGCAGGATCACATGGCAGCCAAGAGGATGGTAAGCCTGTGCATCACCTGTGTCCCTAACTGCCTCAGAACACTCCTTCCCAGGCCATTGACCACACCGTACAATGGTTTCTCACAAGGCAGTGTCATGAGAACACCAGAACTCCGTGTGCCAGATTGATTTGCAATAGGTGGACTGGTTGCGGTGATGGACTCACCTGTAACTGCAGCATGATGGCTTTGAACTCGCCATCAACATGCCTGAAGCGCCCAGCGACAGTTGGCAGGGCTCCCCGGCCAAATATTGGCTCCAGGTACAGCCAGCGGCGTTGGATGGCTTGCAGCAGAGTCAGCCCCTCGAGCAGTGTGGTCAGGCGGGTCTCCCACGACACCACCTCATCCTGCAGGGGCAAGTGCAGGAATGATAGCCTGCTCAGGCAGTGTGCCGACCTAATCCACCCCCAAAGCCAGCCGCATGGAACGTAACACTGCCAAAACGTGGAAACACCGCATAAGTATTCTCAAGTCACAGGGACCCTGCAGGCTTTGCGTATGGCTGGCTAAGTGCAGGTGTGCTGAACAGCCAAGAGCAGTTACCTAGTCGGAAAAGCACCCACTTTGAACATGCCATAGTAAGGCGACGTCTTCAGGCTGGCCACTAGGCTCTGATGGTCGCCGACTTCACTCAGCACGCCCGCCCACTCCTTGATGAGGGGCACACCCCTGCCACCCTGTGCAGCACCTGGACCTATGCTGCTGACGGTGCCAGTGGCTGGTGTGTTGGACGCAGGGGTGCTTTCAGAGCCTGAGAGGAAAGCAAAACTGCGCTGCAGGGCCCAGAGTTGCAACTCTGTCAGGGCTTTGCGGATGAGGGACTCCCCTGAGCCTGTATGTGTTGAACAAACACAACCGTCATCAGCAGCCATGGTGCTGAGCAAGAATGCACAGTTTGATGGGCTGCTCAACCTGCCGCAAGATCTGTAACAGTCACGTGCTGTGTTGATGGCGTTGATGTGTCTGCCTGGCAGTGCTGCCACTAGTGCTGTCATGCAAACTGTTTCTGTAAGAGTGACACACAAGTGACCCTGCATCAGTAACATCCAGAGCCCAGCCTACCGTAGCATCCAGAGCCTTGATTGCGTCTGCATTGGCCACCACAGCGCCACACTTATCCAGGAAGTGTGACAGCGTCACTGTCTCTTTGCTGAGCACGCCAGGCTTGAAACCCAGCAGCGCAAAGAGCTGTGCCCAGTGGCTGTCCTGCCACCCCACGCCCCGCATGCATGACTTGAGGTGGGGCAGGCATTGCCTGTGGGGCCAACCACAGGCATAGGCAGCAGACATCTCATCAGATGATCCGATCATTGTAAGAATACAAAAGCAGTTCCGGCCAATGTAAAGCGTGAGCTTGCTGGTAGGATCCACAGTGAATTCTGTCCTGCCTGTTATCAGCAACACTAACTTTCAAGCCGGGCCAGTGGAGCAAGATTCGAGGCCGATTAAAACCCCTGTTCCTGCAGAAGCAACAGTCAGGCACGCAAGTGCAGCAACACTGCATCGAGGTGCCTCACAGCACACAGCTGTCGAGCAGCCAGCGCACCTGTAAGAGTCGATTTCCTTCAGCAGCACCAGCGCAATGGCAGCCTTGCCCGGGTCTGCGGCCATAGGGCTGCTGCCGCTGCCTGTCCCCGTGCTGCAGGTGCCCTCCCACTTTGCCAGAAAGTCCTCGATCTTCCACACCTGCACGCCACCACACACCCCAGAGCAGCAAGTAATGCCAGGCACACAGCATCCGGTTGTGGCAACCGGTAGTGTCGGCAGCATGTGTACAAACGACTGGGACAGATCTTTACAGGATCAGTGACTCAGATATAGGTTCAACATACCAGTCCCAAGCGGCTGTTAGCAGCGCTGCTACCACGCGTGCCAGCACGCGGCTGGCGCCTTGCTATCTTTCAGTGCACGTCCATCACATTCGCTAGTCCACAATCTAGTACTGCTTCCGGTCATTTCTGGGAGTTTGGCATGCACACACGCACCTGGTCCCGCATACTGAGCCAGTCCTTGTGTGCCAATTCATCCCTCTCTGCCAGGAATTCCTGGTACACCACCCAGCTGCCCTTCACTCCCGCTATGTCTGCCGCAATGTCCTCCAGCTGGGTCAGAGCGGGCGCAGATACCCCCAAAGCTTCACACTCCTGCAGCCACAGCCACACAAGCAGACACAGTTGATGGCATGGCGATGTTGGCTGTTGTCTAACAAACTTGCCAAAAGCATGCGACACTGTCAAGCCAGTGTCCGCATGCTACAGGACTACAGTAAGAAATGTCACCGAGAACCTGGGCAGAGAGCATGCACAAACCTTGGGAAGCTGCTCTGCCTCTTCCTGCAGGTCCTGCAGCTGCCTGGTAGCTTCGTCCAGCTGCACCAGCACAACAGACGGGTTGCCTGCTGGGCCGCCCCTTGGCTTCACACCTTGCCACCTGCAGGCATCGCACAGCATATCTCAGTTGGTGCGTGGTGCAAGGCCCTCTACGGTTCATGACTACTGTCTAAGCTTCATCAAGCAGCTGGCAGGAAGCCCCAGTTGCGGCACACATGTGTCCCAACAAACATGCACGTGCCAGGTGCTCTGATGTCACCACATAGCCGTGCACCCACCTGGACCCAAAGCCAGCTATGGTGCCACTGAAATCATCGATCCTCTTGGCCAGCTGCTGCTGCAGCCCCTGCCTCTGAGACTCCAGGTTAGTGTCATACACCTGCATGCGTACATAGCACACACATGTCGCACCTGGCACGGCAACATCAGAAGCCCTCGTGGCATGCATCCACTGCTGTTACCAGAAGCAGATAACCTGACTGAGTTGTGTGTGGCCAGCTGGTGGGGGATGCAACCCCTTGGACACCTGAAAAAAAGCGTGTACTTTCAGCAGGACCAATGCTCACCTGCAGCTGCCCTACAAATGCATCCCAACGCTCTAAAAGGCCGGAGAGGTCTATGGCGATCATATAATTCCACACATGTTAAACCTGGCACTGCAACCATCAACAACCCTCGTGGCATGCATCCACTGAAGCAGATAACATGACTAAAGCTCACCTGCAGCTGCCCCACAAACGCATCCCAGCGCTCTGAGAGGCCTGACAGGTCTATGGGGCTCAGGTTGCTGCTGCTGCTGGCTGAGAAGCCAGAGCCGCCGGTGCCAGCCACCAGCTGGCGCAGCAGGCGGTTCTTCTCCTCCACACGCTTCCGCAACTACAGCAAGGGACAGCAGCAGACAGAGAGCGAGAGATGAGAGATGACGCGGAGCGCCCGGCAACAGCATTGGCTGAGGGGGAGAACGTGTGTGACTGCGCCGCAGTCGCCACGTCCCCACAGTGCCGCCAGCACAGCAGCAGTCACGGTGCACGCAGGATGGCCACTCAGCACTAGCTTGGCAGTGCTGTCAGACGGCTTGCGCGGGGCACTATCAGGAAGGGGGCCGGGGAGGTTTGGCGGGGGTTTCAGTAACCCCCAGACGCATGCCACTCTTGGCACTGAAGCATGTTCAATTGGATGCCTGCATACCTTCACCGTCAGCGCTGAAGATGGAAACAACATCTTCACCAAGCTCACCACAAACTGATCGAACATGAACAAGCTCCCAAGGCACCAAGAGTACCCACTGACACGAGGGCTGCCTGACGCACCTGAGACACGTCTCCAAGCTGCGCCACCAGCCGCCGGGCTTCCTGGCCTGCTCGCCCAATCTCTTCAGAGCTGCTGGCCTGCAGGTTGAGAAGGCTGTTGCCGGCTGCAAGGAAGTCTTCGATTGCCTGCCGCTGGGACAAGGCCTACAGGCAGGTCAGTGAAAGCACAAACATGGCCAATTGCATTTATTTTGGTTGCACTATAGCGGCGCAGGGGAGCCGGCGGGAGGGGGGGGGGTGACTTGCAGCACCAACTGCCTGCATCCCTTAGAGTCCTTGTCAACACAAGGGTCAAGCTGTGTGAAAACACAGTGAATAAACCTGGGGCTGAAAGTAGCAGGACACGTGTGCACTTTGGCAGACATCCACACAACTCTCCTGCGCATCTCTCGCCGGCCACAGCAGGACATGGCTGGTCAAAGAAGCGCCAGCAGTAGACACCAATTAGAATCGACCCAGGGCGTGACAAAAATCAGGACGGTCAGCACCGTGAAAAGCACGCTCAGACACGACTCACCCGCTTCCTCAGGCTGGCAGCAAGACTCTCCCTGAGGCGCTTGATCATCTCCTCCACATAAGCCTTGAAGGCATTGAGCCGCACACAGTAGACATCAATGCGCACCTGCAGTGTGTGCATATGCGTACATGCCGTAATCAGATAAAACTCTGTGACAAGCAGGACTGTGGGTGGGCATGTGTGTCGATGCAGTATGACAAGCGGCACTGGTGATGATGTCGAGCGCTATATGGTCGCCAAGACAGCACATGTTCATAGAAAGTCCGCGCCGAATGGCGCCAGCAAGTGCTAACTGGCATCAGCAACTGCTTGACTGGCTGCTACAGCAGCAGTGGGGCCATGCAGGCAGCCCCACAGCTGGCACAGGGAGTGGCAGCGGGCCCCGCCCCCAAGAACACTCCTCCTTACGACACTCAGTAGCTCATGTACGGCGCGCACATTCATCTCCTGGTACCTGGCAGCAACCAATGTTCTGCTTGCTGCTTGTCCACGCTTCTGCTGCTCTGTCGTTTATCGCTTGGTGAATTTGTCTACAAGGACGTCTTTCAGCGAGCAAAGCCCGACTGCATGTGCAAAGCGGGACGTATGCAAACATGCTGCTGAAACAGCATGCACACACCTCATTTGGCAGTCGCCCAAGGTCGTAAGCTGCCGTCTTGAGAGACTTCATGTTGAGCTCCCATGCAGCTGTACCCCGGTCATCTGCCGCCCCAGCCGCCAGGTTGCTGCTGCTGCAGCCGCTGTCACCATCCCCGCCCCACAACTGCTGATCCACCATGTCTTCCAGGTCCTCTCCTGCACAAAGCAGTCAAGTATGCAGAACATGTTGAACACAAAGCTGCAGTCAGCACCAGTTTTGCGGCGGTTTCGAAGCCGTTGCTAAGCAGAACCCTTGACAGCAACACAAACCCACCTTGCAGTGAGGGCGCTAACATGCAGACAAGGATGCTAGCCATTTGGTGGGGGCAAAAACAAGTGCTGCTGTTGTAACCACACAGTCACCTGAGTCTCCCAAAGCCAGCCAGTCTGTGTACTTCTGCACCTCATCTGCCAAAGCACAGAAGAGCGCCTCGCAGGATTCATACACCTGCGTGCAGCACGACACCGACACAACTCAGGGCGATGCATTCACCCAGGGTTCTTGGCTGGAATACTGACAAACGTTGCAGGCTCGTGATGTTGCTGGCCTGTGTCACTATGTCCGTGGCAGCATCCTGCGCCCCAATCGCGCTGGCTGCATGGTTGGAAGCATGCACGCCGGAGCTTGAGCATCCCTGACACACGGTGTGCATTCTTTTACTCCCATACCCCAAAACCCAACCCCAAACTCTAAATCACCCAGCGCAGCCCACCTTGGCAGTGGCAGCAGGGTAGGCGTGTGCAATGGCGCCAAAGAACCCAGCCCGCTCGCTGAGGGTGCTGACGCCCTTCATGCGCAGGGGCAGGGCCAGGAAGGGCTGCAGGTGGACTGTCAGGTGCTGCATGCGGATCTCCTCCAGGGGCGGGTCGTACTGCAGCTTGTGGTTGCGCACCAACAGGGATACCTCCATCTGCAGCAAAAATAGTGGAACCAAGTTACTGTCTATGACACAATGTGCACGACGTTGGATTGGTGCCCAGTACCATCGGCACAGGAAGAGTGTGCTGATCAACCTCAAGGCATCCGCAGAGGCTGAGAAACTTTGCTGCCCCATGCTGACAACCAGACTGTCTCCACAGGGACTGCAGTGGAGCCTGCACAGCGAGAAAACACTGCTGACGAGGTACGCCAAGCAGCCTTACCTCTGGGAGGGTTTTGTTGATGCTCTCAAGCCCCACCCTGTACTGCACATCCAATGCCTTGTACAGCTGGAAGTCCCAGTGCTGGCGCCAGAGCTGCAAACCAGAGGAAAATGCACAGGTGCAGCACAGTACAACATGGGATGGTATGCAGTAGCGTGCCGTTCCGGAAGTAACAGCTTACAGCATGCTTGTGCGCTCCTCAACAAGACGCACACAGCATCCCTGAATCACAAGCAGGTGCTGCATGCATGCCAAGCAGTGTCAAGTGCAAATTCAAGCTGTGTGTGCCAAGCGGCCAGGAACCTTGCCACACTGACCTCTTGCCTCTCCCTGGGGTAGCCTTGCGCCTCCAGGCGAGCAAACACCTCCCGCATCTCCTTCACTACAGCCACCCACCTGCAGGCATCAAAGGTCAACACGACCGACAGCTGGGATACAATGCAACACAGTTGATGATATGCCGCCGGCCCCAGCAGCATCAATTGCAAGTCACGCCTGCAGCAGCATTGCAAGCACAGACGACATGCAGAATACTATTGCGGCAAGACTGCGCCATCCGCATGCCGCCTGAGCATTCCCCCACACGCCAAAGGGTGGCGACACTCGCCAGCCCAACAGGTAGTGGCTACAGCCTCCTTACTTGTCTTTGTGCCTGACGAGGTCTGTCGACATCAGCCCAGCGACCTTGCCCCCCAGAACCCTGTGCCACTGCTTGAGCTGGCGGTTGGAGACCGCAAGACGCTCCTGTGAAGCAACATGGCAGGCAGGCCTCAAGTTGGTACCATGTGAGCATTACCTCTGGAAGCCTGGGGTTTAGTACCTCAGAAGCCAGAAACTGCATGACCATGCATCTGTAGCAGAACTTGAGGATGCCTGCAAGCCTTGCACAAAGCAATGCAGGGGGGGGGGGTGATTATCGCAAAGGCCTGCGCTGGCATTGGCACTCACAGCAACAATGCTCAGCCGCTTGACGTAGCCTTCCAGGGCTACAGAGTTGTGCCAAGTGATGTTGCGGTTGTTGGCGTCTTTGGGGTTGATAAACACCTGCAAATGCAGTGGCAATGGATGCAACCTTGAGAAAGCAGTCCACAGGCAGTATGTTGCACGCAGGCAGCCTGCTGAGTGGATCGCTGGCCACATGCGCCACGTCTTACATCCGCTCAATCTGCAATGCAGTACGTGCAAGTGCTCACACTGAACCTGTGACCAGTCACCCTACCCCCTGACTTGTAGATTGTGCAGAGTGTGCTTCGGGCATGCTCAAGCGGAGCATGGTCAGAAGGTTACAACCTGGTGTGGTAAACATTTGAATGTAACCAGGGATCTGGATGTACCTTTTCAAACTCCACAGCCTCTGCCAGCATCATTGGCTTTTGGCACGGGATCATCTCTGTAGCAATGTTGTTGTAGAAGTGCGCACACTGCTGCAGCACCATGCCGTACCTACCAACAAGCAGCAGCAAGCCGACAGACACGACGTCGCTGACAAAGACACGCCATCTGAGAGGGCAAGGCAGCGATCATCACATCTACTGGCTGCCCAGCCGGCTATCTGGCCCCAGGTGCTGTTGAAAACTGCGTGTGCCTTATTCCCCATGTCTTGACGAGCAGGCAGTGCACGAGAAATGCCAGACTTGCAAGGCACACTGCTGCATTCACAGCACCCATGCTGAACCAATGCACCTGTAAAACTTGGCGGCTGTGTCGACCTCTGCACTCAGCTCTTGCTTCATCCTGTACCCCAAGCCCTGCAGCTGCCGCACTTCCCGCATCAGGCCCACCAGCAGCTCATTAAAGTGGCAGCGGATGTGGCTGCTGACGCTGTCAAAGCTCATGAGGCGGCTGGTTTTCCAAGAGGCCATGTCCTGCAGCTGCGCCAGAGTGTCCTCCTGCACATCGGACACACATACACACGCTCCAGCTGCTTAGCACGCATGCTTTGATTGCTTGAGATATGTGTCAGCCTTTGGCTTTGCAACCTATATAACTCCAAGTGGGTTACACATATACATGTTGGGGTGCGCAGCAGCTGATTGTCCCCCCACACGCACGCACACACAGCCAACCATTGCACGTACAGTGTCGTGTTGTGTGCATACAGGGCATAGCATTGCAAGCACATGCCAGGTGATGCAGAATCCTTATAGCTCTGCATCATCTGTTTCATGTCACTTTGAACGTCATTTGCGGCAAGAGCATGGAGTGTTTTGCATTGCTTACCTGCCAAGCTTGGAACATATCCTTTTTAAAGGCCTCCATTGCCTTCACTAGGGCTTTCACAGTGCCCAGGCACCCCCTGAGGGCCACTGCTGCCGCACTGCTGCTGGCAGCACTGGCAGCGGCGGCTGATGTGGCAGCAGTGGCGCTGCTGCTGCTGCTGCCGCTGCTGCTTGCACGGCTGCCCACAAGTAAATCCAGCACATCCTGCACGCTGCTTGCTCTGGACTGGCACTGCTGTACATGTGACAGCTTGTCCGCCACTCCTGCATGTCAGGCAGACCATGTGTAAGAAGCAGCATCCCCTACACACGCCGTGGCTGGCACAAGGCGCCACTGAAACACAAAGAACCTGACCGGCACATGATGCTCATCATGCATTACGCTGCCTGCATGCACGGTTGTGCTGCCTCTTGTTGCATGCACGCTTTTCTGGCCATCCAGACTGCGGCCCAAACAGTGAGACACTGACTAGAGCTTGTGGAGCTAGCACACGTGGGTCACAAATGTGCCATGCAGTGACAAAACTTGATCCCTGTGCAGTACCTTGTATAAGGCGCCCCCTGGACGCACTGCTGCTTGTCAGTCTGCCATCCTGCAACTGGTCAAACTCCTGCTGAATAGTTTCAATGTAAGTGTCAATCTGTGACAGCAGGCAGCAGAACACACACATTGGATCAGCGGCTGACACAACGAACTGGTGTGCAGATGAGCACTGCAGATCTCCTTGGTAAGCCCCTTTAGCTGTCAGAGAAGTGCACCATGCAGTGTATTTATATAACCCAGACAACCCAGCAGACCCACACTCACATGACTTGCAAGTGTCGGCTGCTCATTTTGTAATGCTGTCAGGAAACGTGGCCGGCTCAGCAGCCTGCTGTGCTGCCTCAACTCCTGGAACAGCTGCTGCGGGTGAACCACTGCCGAGGCATCCGCAAGCACGTTGGCATGCTGCCGTGCAGCCAGGTTGAGGTTGGGCAAGATGACGGTGGCTGCAGCAGCACGAAGCAGGGCAGGAGGAACAGACGCAGCACACCAGGAGGAAAGTCAAGACCTTTCTGACTGACCCGCTCCCCACAGCCTCTAGCCGCCGCTCGTGCTTGCTGTGACCCGCAATGACTAATAGCACGGTTGCAGGAGCGCACACAACCACATCCATCCCAAATCACTTTCATGCATGCAGTCCCTGCTGATCAACAGGCAGGCGGCCTGCCAATGTCCCCTCGTCCTTTGGCAGTGCAACTGCATGCTGACTGCTGCACCATCCTCCCTCAGATATCTGCGCTCAGCCAGCCGGCTCACCAAACAGCTCCTTCAGCTTCTGACTGACCCGCTCCTCCACAGCTTCTAGCCGCCGCTCGTGCTCGCTGTGTGCTGAGTCCCACGCAGCTGCAGTGTAGCTGCTGACATGCAGGGCCGGCAGCCGCGCAAAGGGTGCCAGCACAGCAGCCAGCCCCAGGGAGACAGCCTCCTCCCGGCTGAACAGAGCTGCCAACTCCTCATGAAGTTCACGCAGGCCGTAGATCTGCAGCAAGAGCAGCGGAGCGGCAACGTGAGCAGGTAACAGCGCCATGCGTATGTACTCTTGCATGCTATTGCGTCCCGCTGCAATCAGCAGAGCTTTTGTTGTCGCCGCATGCCATAAGGCTCTCACGGCTGGTGCCGCGCAATGGACATTCCGCATACTCAATGGTGTTAACAATTTCAACCTGGGCAAATTTTGAACAGCAAGAAACGCTCCCAGCCGGAGTCTTGTTCAACAAGCAGTGCCTGTGCCCGCACACACCTGCTCTATGCGCTCTTGGAAAGAGGCCAGGTAAGGGTCACTGAATGGAGGTCCCTGCCACAGGTGACCGTCAGCATCCAAGCCCATCGCCCAGTCACTGCTGAGGGTAGCAGCTTCCGCCGCCCAGCCTCCCAGGAGCTGCGCTGCTGACATGAGGCTGCCCTTGAGCACTGAGAAGGAAGTGCGCCACAGGTCAAAGCCCTTCAGCTTGTGCTGCGAGACATCAGTACCACAGTGGGTTGGAGTCAAGTGCTGGGTTCTGGGAGTGTGAAACATGCTGCGTGCAAGTTGGGCTCCTCAATTGGACGTAGCATCAGAAACAGTTCTGGACAAGCTGGATGGAAGCTGGTGGTTGGCTGTATGTAGTGACAAGCAGAGACGTTGCCGGCCAATTGGTGTGACCATGTGGTTCAACACAGCATGTGTCACACAAGTGTCTGCTACTAGCAGCAGTGCACTGAACATTCTGCGTAGCAGCACAGGTGCAGCCCTCAAGACAGCAAAGCCTGTGTGTTGCATGCAGCTGCTGTCCCCACCTGCACAAAGCTGATGACACTGCTGCCCAGCAGCTGCATGAAATGCTGCATGCGCGCCTGCGGGTACACCCAGCTACCAGGGGCTGCCAGCTTGACTGTCCACACCTGCAGCAACAAGCACACACGCAAGCCGTGCATCCAGCAATTGCAATCATGCAAAGCAGAGTGTAGCGCCCAATGCAACTGCTGCTGAAAGGCGAGCCTGTTGACACGTGCGCTGCTGAGTTTGATGACCTCTCATGCTGCCGTCTCCACTGATACCCCATCTGTCAGCTGCCGGTGTGCTCCACAAGCAGTAGAGCCACAGGCAACCAACTGCTGTTGTCAAGCAGTGTTGTGGTATGCATGGCCTCTTGTGGCTGCGCCTTACACATGCCAATAGCTGTGCTATGGGGCCGCACACCGCGTGCAGCACACCTGTCGCAGGGCATCTATGAGCCGCCCAACCAGCTCCAACGCTCCCTCCCAATCGCCTGACAAGGTGCCAGCCTGCAAGTCATACAGCTGCTGCTGCAGCGGGTCCAAGTGCTGTAGCACAACTGCTGCTGCCTTGGCCTGCACGCCTGCGTCACCACAAAGACCGCAGCAAGTGAGCAAGGAACCCACCCACATGTGAGTGTACACACGCTACAGCTGTCCAAGACACATTCATGTAGCCCCAGCTGCTGTTGTACTGGTGCTTGGCAGTGAATTTAGTAGCTGCAGCCACCACTGCTGCCATAGGCGACGCCCGTGCTGCAGCTGCTGCCTGGCCTACTGCTGGATTGCCTGTCGGCTGAAAGCCCCATGTTTGGTACCCCTCCAAAATACCTGCTCCTGCAGCCGATGACAAGTCAGCCCAGTACTGCAGCTCATCGAGCGGGCTCAGCATGCGATGCAGTCCTACAGTGCCTCCTTGCTCATGCGCCTGCAGTACACCAGTACATCAGTACACCAGCACAGCGGCACAGCCATCTGCAGGGGTCCTGCCAAAGGCAGCGGTGCCACGACATACTACCACCACTGGGATAGCCCCGCGAGCGACCGCAGCAGCTATGTACCCCTGCATGTTGGTGCAGTTTGAAGGTGCTCATGTGCAGTACAGTTGCTTGGGGGAAGGACAAACACATTATATGTGACATATTCCTGCATGCACGCACCTGCAAGCTGTCAGCTGGGCCTGCTGCTGCTCTCACAGCCTTGGCAAGGCCAGCCTGCACGTCCAGCAGCAACTCCCCAAGCTGTTGGTCCACTGGCTGCTGCCTGTCTGCTTGCAGTACTGCCACACTGCTGCTGCTGCTGCCTTGCGGCTGGTCCTCCAGCTTCAGCATGGGGCAAAAGACGTTGCTGAGCGAGTGATACAAGCTGCGGGCGCAACAGTATGCACAACGACACGTTGCAGAAGACGAGGAAAGGATGGTCAACCCTAGGGGGAGTGGCATGATCCTGCAGGTTGTGGTTGTGTGTACCCCACCGCAAAGTCTATACGTGAGCTCCAACAAGGCAGGACCACACCAACTGCAGCAAGGGACTAGCACACCAGGCTGGCAAGCAAGCTGGCAGTCTGTGAAAGGTTGAAGCCGCACGGCAGAGCCGCACGGCAGAGCCGCACGTCAATACCTTGCAACTGGAGAGTCAACCACAGTAGACAGCAGGATGCCAGCTGGCAAGTCTGCCTCCTGCAAGGGCCCCGCCTTGGCTTTGGTGAGCATCAGCTGCAGGCAGCAGACATAAACACTGCCAGGTTGCCCTCAGCCCAAAGGTGTACTGCACAAGCAGCTACCACGCAAAAAATCTCCTGCCACTAATGCCCTGGATGATGATGTTACTTACGCAGCAAGGTTAAGAAGACAGCACCTGCAACTCCAGCAGTAAGCTGCAGCAGCGCTCACCTGGTAAAAGCAGCCCTTGGGGAAGTCTGCCGCGTTGGACACACGCACTTGCAGCTGCCCGGTGCTGGACTTGGCAAGGCTGACTTGTAGCAAGCTGGTGCCGGGACCATCAAGGAATGCTGCGATTGCCCCGCCGTCATCTTTGCCCAGGTAGTCTGCATATGCAGCCTGCATGACCACATACATGCAGCATGGTGTTTCTCATGCCCTAGAGACGATCACAAAGATAAAACACAATCACACACTGAGTGCATACCCTCTGCTGCTGCTGGGCGATGGCTCCAGCAATGATGTCCACAACAAAGGACTTCCTGGTGTCCATGGCGCTAATTGCTTCAGGCAGAGCCTGTGCTGGAACTGGTGCTGGCCTTCCCCTAGGCAGTTCGCCAGTTGGAAATCATTAGGGTGCACTGGGTGCACTTCATGCCCCGCAAGCTGCAGATGGCAGTTGACACAGCAGCTGATCCTGCTTGAATTGTACCCAGACTAACGTTGTATCGATACAGGGGGGTGGATGCGTGAACACATATCATCTGACAAATCAGGCACAGATGGGGGATGTGAACAGGAGCTAGCTGAGCTGACAGCTAAGCTCAAACCCAGTCAGGTCCCGGAGGAACAATGGACCGATCGCTTAGCGAAACTGTATGTCTGTCACAGACTCTTTGACAGATCATTTGTGGTGTTGACAACGCTGCTTCATTGCTTCCTCCTCAATACAGACATACAGCAGTTGATCTACCAACACACCAGTCTCCTCTGTTCTCGCTTTGAAGTCTTCCACGTTGCCGAACCTTGCCCTCTCTCACTTTCGTACAGTCCATGTAGCTTCTGGTGGTGCTTGAGTAGTAGGCACCCAGCCTGGCTGGATCCAGCCAGCTGCAGCCATGCTCCCCACAACGCTGGCTGCCAATGCAGCCCAGGCCGGGCGTAGCAGAGTCAGCAAGGCACATGGCTACTTTTCCACATACTTCAGAAGGATTGTGAAGCCCCGTCAGATGGACTTTGAGTGGGTGTCCTGCACCTGCATGTGTACTGCTGCATCATGCTTGTTGTGATGCGCACACCCTTCTGATCACCCCGGTCGCTGCCCCTGTGTGCAGGTACACCTTCTGGCTGATGCTGCAGCTGTGTATATCACCAAAAACAGCGTAAGCAACGAACATGCACCTGAACAGCCGCAGCATGCCCCACCCAGCTTGACGGTACAAGCAGAGCTGGTGTTGGGGACTCATGCGTGCACCCCCCTTCTTCTTGTTGCAGATACCGGCACACCTCCTATCACAAACAAACGAAGAACCAGTGGGCGAGAGACGATCCAGCATTTGTGGTGGTGCTGTGCATGCTGGTGGCAGTTGCAGCAACAGCCTACTGCATCACGTAAGTCTTGCAGGCAGCTGAGCACTCTTTGGGCTTCTCAGGTCCTCAGACAGCGATGATGGAACAGCCGCTGCACAGTTGTAGGTCTGAGGCCTGCATGGCTGCCAGTGCCGCCAAAGACACTGCCCTTGTATTGCTGCAGGTATGGGCACAATGCATGGCACTCACTCCTGTCAATCGCATCAGCAGTGGTCATTGACTGCCTGCTGCTGGGGATTGCCATCTCAACGGCTTGCTGGTAGGTGGAAACTCAGGCGTGGTTGCCTCATGCTGTGGCACAGTCTTCGCATGCACCAGGGTGCTGCCAGCTGGTCCCACAGAATGCACACCTGCACACTCATGGCAGTTGTCGCGAGCATGGTTTGTGCACCCTGGACAAGCAGATGCTGCAGTTGACAAGCAGGTTGTGCACTGGGCAGACACCCCCGTAACCAGCACTTCGGGCAAGCCATTCTTCTGAACAAGTTTCCCTGTTGCGCCGTGCCGCAGGTTCATTGCAAACAGGTTCCTGCGCAAGACCAATTTGCCGCAGCACCAAGTGGAGCAGCATCTGGAATGGTGAGCTCCACAACCAGCAGATGTTGTAGCAGCAGCAGCAGCAGCAGTGACGAGGCTCGTGTTGGAGCGCTGCTATTGCTGCAACAGCAGTGGCAGCAGCAGCAGCAGCAGCACAGCGGCAACCGCATGCCTGCTCCCTGGCGGCCAGCAATTGCTCAATGGTAGCAGATCCAGGTCAACAAGCGAGCGAGCATGTCCACCTGTGTGCGCAATCTGGTAGCTGCAGATAGTGGCCAGCAGGTGTGAATCATGGTGTTTTGCTGCCGCTTCATTGCAGGTTGTATGCTTTTGATGTGCACTGCAACTCATACTTTCCACTCTTCCTGTTGCTATACGGTGAGTGTGCATGTGCGCTGCGGGCAACACATGGCAGTTGGCGGCCCATCCTGCGCAGGGAGGCGATCAGCAACACTCAGCAGCGCTGCGGCATGGGGATAATGCGGCACAGGGTGCAGTCACGTGGTGTGGTTCAGGCTCAGAGGCTTTCTCACACTCTATGTTGATCGTGATTTGTTGAGACATGCAAAGTTTGCCACAAAACCAATGTGTTGCATGCATGCTGCCCTGCTGGTTTTTGGACCTACAGTTGTGCAATTCCTGGTCAGCCCGCTGCTGCTGTGGAAGAGCTTCTTGTCAGCCACGATATCATGTGCGCTGTATGCCGTGGCACTGAGCTACTACCACTACCTCAATTTCCTGGGCTACAGCGCACTGCCATTCTTGGAACGGACAGAGGTGCGTGGCTGTACAGAAGACATGGCAAGGGCCCTCTGCACCGTGCTGTGCGCTCTTTGTGTGCAATTTCAGCTGCGTGGAAAGCATGTGTGGTGGCCAACTGTTGGTAGTTGGTGCCTTCCTGCCCTCAGGCGTCTGTGCTGGGCTGCTTGCTGATCTGTTGCCGCGCAGGTGTTCTTGTGGCCAGTTGGCGTCATCTTCCTGGCGCTGCCGTTTGCCGTCTTGACCGGGTTCAACCCCACCCGCTTCGTCCTCAGCATATACTTTGGCTGATGGGGAACTGGCTGGCTGTTGGCCAACACGGGGAGCAGCTGATGCAGTCAAACTGTGTGTGCACCTGACGGCCACACCGTGCTGATCCAGCCTGTCAGAGTGCTTCGGTCGCAAATATCATGTAATCCTGCATCGATGAACGGTTAGAACGCTGCTGTGGTGCGGATGACACATGTTAAGTTTGACCGTTTGTCAGCCCTTTCTCGAGCAGAGGTCAGCACGCAATAATCACGAAGAGTCTTCTATCTGCTTTGTTATATGTCAAATCAGTCTATCCAGTCATATCGTCCGCTCATCTTGTTCAGACATCCCAAGTGGAGGCAAGAACTGCAGGACACAGCCAACAAACGTCCCAAGGGCGTACTCAGACTGATTTGAAACACAAACAACAACTACAAAAATTTGATCAGCGTGGACAGGATGGGCTGGCGAGAGAGCTTCAACAAGTGAGGCAACAGCAGCAACGCCCCTGGGTTGGACACCAGGACAATTCGCCAGCATAATGGCATTGCTACACCTGATGGTGCTGCACTAACTGTGTCCCCTTCATGTATGTAGAGACAAGTTAAAAAAATGGTTCTTCAAGCAGAGCTTGCCACTGGGTAAGCTTCTGCACGAGGGTACTCTGCCATTGAGTCAGCAAACCTTCTGTCCATGCAGGTAGCCTAGCTCACACTGCACTTCTAAAACTATCTGGCATACCTGTATGCAGGGTTTCTGGTGGCGATCATCGTTGGCATGAGCTGGCCGCAGCCTGGAGATGCTGTTGCACACTGGATGGTGCGGGCCCTGTCAGAGCACCAGCAATGCAATTGACAGCAGCAAACCCGTCTGCGTCCCCATATGATGGCAGCCTTGGCATGGTGCAAATGTATGCAGTTGACCATGCAAGGCTAGGAAAGGCGGCCTGACGGCCCTGTGCTGACCACCCAGTGCATACTTCGCCCCTCCTGCAGGTCAACGGGTGGAAGGTTGTCACCACTACAAACATGGCAATCATTTTCTTCATCTTTGGCTTAACAACTGACACATCAGAGCTGGTCACCGCCGTGAAGTCTGTGAAGAGCCTTATATTTGGCTTGACATCCATCCTGGTGCTGTCTCCCCTATTTGGCTTCATCTGTATGTTGATACCTTTCAAGCCGTATGAGTTCTCGCTGGGCCTTGCCATCATGGCCTGCGTCCCAACATCCCTGTCCTCCGGCGTTACACTTGTGATTGGGGCATATGGCAACGGCGCGCTTGCGCTCCTGTTCACAGTCTCAGCCAACATCTTGGGAATCATCACCAGCCCTCTGGCAGTCAAGCTTGTGCTGGGCAGTGTCACCGACGCAAAGGTCGACAGCGCAGACCTCCTCGTGAAGCTCGGGGTGTCGATCCTCATGCCTGTGCTGGTGGGCAAGGGCCTGCGCGAGGCAGTGAAACCCCTCAGGGAGATGGTGCCAAAGTTCAAGGCGCCGTTGTACCTCATCAACAACCTGCAGGTGAGCGCAACAGGCAGGCGTGCTGGCCTCTGGTGCAGTCTCCTGCAGTCTCCAACAGTTTGTCCGACAATGAATGATTCAATAGAGGCAGCAACGGCCACCATAATTCATCCACGGAGGATCAGCACGGCGCCACAGCAGAGGTGGATCAGCTCAATTACACTCTGGAATGCTATGCCTTCTGTCGAGGTGATGCGCAGCATGTATGCTGTTGCGGCAGCCAGCAAAGCAATGTGCAAATATACAGCAGCCACACGCTGGGCAGCGACTGCGGCTTTTGGCAGCTCCAGCAATCGTGCTGCCCTGCAGGCGGCCTGCACACTGCGTCCTGGTTATGCTCTTCATAGTATGCAGCCATGACAGCATGGATCATATGCTGCAGCAGCCATCCTGCAGTTGCTCATGCACGGCATGGATGCATGCTGCTGCAGCATACATGGGTGATGGTCACGATGCAGTACCAACATGCAGTCCATGGTGCATCATGCTGTGACATGCTGCGTTGCCCATATGTGCTGCTCTTGCAGATCACGATAATCGTGTGGCAGAAGCTGTCGTCAGCCCGGGAGGTTTTGGTGGAGCAGCAGCTGGGAGATGTGCTTCTAGCAGGTGCGCATCAGCAGCGGTGCTTGGTGGCTCGATATTAGGTCTTTGCCTTGCGCATGTCGTGGTTGCATGGTGTGAGCAACTTCCAACATGATGCTGTTCCTGGCACACATGCTTGCAGGCAGGCTTTGCCCTGCACCACACACGCACACACAAACCACTGGGCGTTTGACGGTCACCGTCAAGTGACTTGGCACATGCTGATGCTCATCAGTCACATGCATGCTGTGCTTGCTGCTGCACACAGGCCTTGCGGCTATCCTGCTGCACTTTGCCTTCCTGTTCTTCAACACGCTGGTGACGTGGCTGCTGCGGTTCCCTGAGAAGGAGCGTAAGGCCATCATTGTCATGGCCAGCCAGAAGAACCTGCCGACAGCAGCAGGTGCGTGCTTCTCCAGCCTTGCGCTGTTCAAACACTCAGCAATTCAACGGCCTGGCATTGATCACACATTGCACCATGGTGGTTCTTCGGCTGCCAGCTGCCAGCACGCAGTGCTACAACATGCACAGTAGCTGGACCAAAAGCAGGGTCCCACCCGCAGTGGTCCCCGTACGTTGGCTCAGGTGTACCATACGTTTGAGTCCGATGGTCAAGTAACACGCAGTGTTTCTGTCTCAATGTGGTCTGTCCTGCAGTGATCATCTCCTACTTTGACCCTGCATCGGTCGGCAATCTGGGCCTCATCACCATCCCATGCATTGTGTTCTACATCATGCAACTCTTCATTGACTCCTTTATCGCCAACACATGGGCCAGCAAGTACGAGCGCTTTGCAGCAGTGGAGGCAACCTACAACGAGCAGATGCAGCAGCTGCAAGGCGCAGATGGCGGTTCGGAGCAGCTGCCTGGCAAGCTCGCGGGCAAGCTGGCAGCAGGCAGCGGGGCCGTGGCGCTGGCAGCAGACGGGACAGCAGCGGCTGCGGAAGGTTCAGAGGCCGACAGTTTGATCGGCACAGGGGTGGTGCTGGCTGGGGGTGCGGTGCGGCCCTCTAGGGGCGCACTCACGCTGAGGCGTTCGTCGGGCTCTGATGGGGAGGAGGCAGGGCTGATGCAGAGTGTGGAGCTGAATGACGTCAACCCTATGGCAGAGGGCCACGGCCCAGCAGCAGCAGCAGCCACGGCGGCGCAGCAGCAGCAGCGTGGCAACCGCGTCAGCTTTAGGTGACGGCGGTGCGGAAAGGGTTGTTGAAAGGTTGGCTGCTGTGGCCTGGGCTGGGCTGGGGCCAGCACACATGGCGCTTGCTTGTGCAGCTCCCATAAGCATTTGATTTTGGTCTTCAGCATCCGTCTGGAAATGCGTTGTGTGTTCATCCGTCTGCTTCATATACACACAGCTGCAGGAGTTGGCGAGGGGGCACGTGCCCCCTCGTGCAGGAGATGTTATTGGCGGCTCGATAGAAGTGTGGCTGCTTGACAGGACAGGGGATGTTGAAGGAACTCCAGAAACTCAACTCTGGATGTATTAGGCAGGATTGCATGCACTGCATGCCAAGGCTTCTTTCACCTAACAGGTTCCCACCTATTATTTTGCCCTGCGCAGACACGCAGCACTGCTGCCAGGGAGTAGTCCTATAATATGTGCCATTTGAATGATTGTAACTTGAAGTTGATCTCTCTGTCCGGCTTGCACATCTGGTTTTTCCCCGAAGCTGCCAGCAGGCCGGCTGGCCCAGCATGCTGTATGCGCCTACAGCACATGATACGGCTGGCCCAGGTTTGACAGCACATCCAGGCACAGGGAGACCGATGAAGCTGATGAACTAACGAAGCTGCAGGGGCCCTTACTACCCCTGGGAAGCTGGGATGCAGGACTGAGGACGATTGGTACGTGCATCCTACCTTATTGAACCATCACACCACTGAAGGGAATTTCAAACTGTGTTTGTGTGTCTGCAACAACGGTATCTTGAACGTGCACAACAGAAAGTCTGTAAGACTGCCCATTCGTCCGTGTGACACTATGAAATTGTCTGATCTCGTGAAGGTGCATATCTCATAGATGTGCTCACTGATCATGATCTGGTTTGAGTTGAGAACACATCCTCATCCTCATCCTCATCCTCATCTCCAGGGGCTGATTCTCGACGTAAATATCGTTTCTTGCTTTTGATCGGTTCTTGCTTTTGATAAAGACCCTGGCTTGCTTGTATGGACAGCAGAGACACTGGCCAGCATGCAGATGCTGCAGAAAGGGCCAGCTTGTTTGGGTCTTTCCGAGACTTCTGGCGGTGGCGCAAGCACCGTAACTCCGCTGCCAGCAGTGGTGCAAGCGAAGGTCAACCAAGCCTGGCAGACTCGCAGGGACACCAAGGCCAGCAACTGCAGCTGCCACCCCCTGGACAGGCCAGTCACCATGCTCAAGGCTTTCAGCAGCAGCAGCACCTGCAGCAGCCCATGGGCCACAGGCACGCAGCTGCAGGTGGTTCACATGGACGAGGGCTAGCACCACTGCCACCCATCCACCGGTCCTCAGCTGCAGGACATGCTGCTGCTGCAGACAGTGGCGCTGCAAGCATACTGCAACAGCATCAACAGCAGCAGCAGCGACACCAGCACCAGCAGGCACCCAGGCAGCACCACCACCAGCTGCTGAGCCCGTCACCAGCTTGCACAGCACCCGCGTTCACCGCTGCTGCTGCTGCGGGCTCGCATGACGGCTTCAGCACACCTGTCGCCATCACACGAAGCTGGGGCACTCCCAGCCTAGGGTATGGCACTGATGGTCCTCAGGAGTCCGTGGCTGATGCCGAGCCAGCCTACAGCGGCAGCGGCAGCCCCACAGGCGGCGCCAGTGACCAGCAGCTGTGCAGTAGCAGGCGTGCTGAGAGCGCAGCAGCACCTGCTGCAAGCATACCCCCTGGGGGTGGGAGCCCAGACGGCGTGACAGGTAAGGAAGCACTGCGTACCTCGCAGCATGCAGAAGTGCAGTCAGCGCCCCTAGCATGCATTGGAAGCGTGCGTACTGGTTGTCTTTGCCCTTGCGTAACTTGCACAGTGTTAACCACCCCTCACGTGACTGTGCCATGGTGGTGCCATCTGCATCCTGTGCCTGCAGGAGGATCTGGCCAGCACATGGGCTATGGCAGCAGCAGCTTCAAGACCCCCAGAGCACTGCCCAGACCCCTCCAGCACCACCCCAAGCAGCAGCAGCAGCAGGGCGGGGACGCCAGTGTCTCCCGTCAGCGGCACCAGCAGCAGGCCATGCCAGCAGACCCAGAGCTTTCCCTGGGCCTGTTCACCCACGGCTCCCGTAGCCCCTATGTCGACAGCAGCCCAGCAGTCCAACAATCCCGCTGTACTGGGGCAGGTGTCCTGCATGCGGGAGGAGGCGCGAGGCACCTGCTGCCAGTCCAGCACAGGGCAGATGTGCAGCAGGGGATGCAGGACAGGCAGCAGGGACTGCAGGAAGGACAGCATGGGCAGCGTGTGACTGCAGGGGGAGAGCCACAGCACCTGCTGCCTAGTCAGCACAGAGCAGGTGGCCAGCAGGGGCTGCAGGACAAGCAATGGGAGCTGCAGGAAGCGCAGCATGGGCTGCAGGAGGGGCTACAGGAGGGGCAACAGAGACTGCATGCGCATGCAGCGGGTGCCCTACGACCCCTGCTGCCGGGCCAGCAGCACAGGGCAGCAGATCAGCTGGTGCTGCAAGCAGGGCAGCAGGGCCTGCAGGACGCCCAGTACGGACAGGACAAGCAGCCACTCCAGCACAGGGAGCGCAAACTACAGCAGCAGCAGTGGGTGCATGCGCCGCAGCACCACCAATACACCCAGCAGCGGGAGCAACGCCAGCACACACCGCACGACAGTGCTTCCTTGGCTGCTTCAGGGGCACAGCAGCTGCAGGAGTCAGGACTGGAGGGAGTTGACTGGCCCCACCAGCAGCCTGAACAGCAGCAGCAGCAGGGTGACGTAGAGCACAGGGAGCACCATGGAAGTGCTGCAGCCTCCTTGCATGCCGATCTGCAGCGTCATGGGAGTGCTGCATGGAGTGCTGACCACCCTTTCAGCCCGACAACAGCAGCAGCCACAGCTCCTGCCTTCCCTGGTGACAGTCACTACCCCCCAGCACAGTTCAGCCCTGGACAGCTCAGTCCAGGTGCTGCTGCTGCTCTTGACGCTGCAGCTGCTGCCTTCCCTGGTGACAGTCCCGAGCCTTATCCTCAAGCACAGTTCAGCCCAGGACAGCTCAGTCCAGGTGTTGCTGCTGCTGCTGCTGCTGACGCTGCAGCAGGGCACACTGCAGCAGCACTAGCAGCACAGTTTGGCCTTGGCAGTCCTTCAGGACTGTACTGCATAGACAGGGTGGGGCAGCTAGAGGGAGAGCTAGATACTAATCAAACAAGCCCAGAGCATGCAGCAGCAGCAGCAGGGGCCACCACTGCGCTCCGCACAGTCGCAACTGCTGCTGCTGCTGCTGCTTCTGAGGCTGCAGCATACCGTCAGCTTCCAGCAATCAAGCAATGCGCAGCAGAAACAGGGGTTGCCAGCACAGCTGCAGCAGCAGACAGCCCCAGTATTGGTCACTTGCTGCCGCTACACGCTGGCAACACACAGCAGCAGGACCACTCACCACGCGCACAGCACCAGCACGGTGGCAGCAGCAGTTTCCTCTCTCCTTCACATGCCCACCCCCAGCAGCAGCAGCAGCAGCAGCAGCAGCAGCAGCAGCAGCCGCCCCTCTACAGCCCCAGCCTTGGGCACCAGCTGGGGGTTGCCAGCACAACAGGGAGCCCCCAGGCCGCTGGTGAGCTTCCTTGGATGCCGCAGCCCTTAGCACCAGCAGCATTTGCCGGTGCTGCTGCTGCTCCTGCTGCTGCTCCTGCTGCTGCTGCTGGTGACGGTGGGGTAAAGACCAGTCTCCACATTGCTGACAGTGATTGTTATGGCGGCAGTGCTGGGAGCTTTAGTGGTGTCCCTTGGATGCCACAGCCCCTACTGGCAGCAGCAGCAGCAGTGGCAGGTGCTGCAGGTGGGGTTGGCCATGCTGATGCTGACCGCTGCCTTGCGGAGCAAGAGCTTGGTAGCCCTACCAACACAGCAGCTACACAGCCGCCAGATGGGGCAACTCCAGCTACCTCTGCAGCCACCCCAACAATGCCCGCCGCAGGAGCAGCAGCAGCAGCAGGGGTGTGGGCTTCTCCATCAACCTCCCCTGCCTCAGCAGCAGCAGCAGCAGCAGCAGCATATGGGTGGGCCTCTCCAACGGCCTTCCCTGTCTCCCCAGCAGCAGCAGGAGCAGAATGGTGGCCTACCCCAGCAGCCTACTCCACCCCAGCAGCAGCAGCAACAGCAGCAGCAGACCTGTGGGCTTCCCCGGCAAACTACCCTTCCCCAGCAGCAGCAGCAGCAGCAGCAGCAGGGGGACAAGGCACACCCCCAGGATCAGCAGCAGCAGCAGCAGGTGCCGCTGCTGTCACCCCGTCCCGGCCGAGAAGCACTTCCCCTGAAGTCTGGTATGATGCAGATGCAACACCCTTGTCAGCCTGCCACAGCACGCCACAGCACGGCACACCACAGTTCACGCCGCGCAGCACACCGCAGCACGGCACGCCAATGCACACACCTACCATGGCAAGCCCTGCAGACACGCCGGCAGAGGAGGGTGGTGTGTCTGCATCCACGTCCTCGGCAGCAGCAGCAGCAGCGGAGCTTGCAGGTGGCGCCTTCCAGGCAGATCTCAGGCAGCAGCAGCAGCAGCAGCGGTTTGTGCTGCCGAGCTTGCCTGGAACTGCTGCTGCATCACCCACAGCTGCTGCTGCTGCTGCTGCTGGGCAGACCCAGCCAGCAGATGATGCAGGTAGCTGGGGGGTTGGTTTGGGTCTGCTGCATGCAGATGCTGTTGTCAGGCACAGCAGGAGGCTCAGCAAACACCAGGATCCTGTAGGAGATGGGGATGCCTTTGGCTATCAACCCTTGCAGCAGCAGCAGCAGCAGCAATTGGAGGGGCATATGGCCAGCTGCCGCCAGCAGTCCGAGCAGCAGCAGCAGCAGTGGGAGGGTGCTCCAGTCAGCTGGCGCCAGCAACCCGAGCAGCGGCCACTTGAGCAGGAGCAGCAAGAACAGGAGCAGCAGCGGGATGAGGGACTGGGGCAGGAGCAGCAGCAGCAGCAACACCAGGGGCACCAGCAGCAGCAGCTTCTGCAAGAAGGCTGGGATGTGTCTCTCAGCTGCTCTGGCCTGCAGTCACCACAAGCAGCAGCACCTGCACCTGGAACAGTAGCAGCAGCAGCAGCAGCGGGGATGAGTGTGGGTGAAGCTTTGGGTTTGGGTGAGCTTGCTGGCTGCGGTCCGCTCCCTTCAGTCACAGCAGGTACACCAACAGGCGCAGCAGCAGCAGCAGCAGCAGCAGCCGCCCTCTGGCCTTTGCCACCTGCTGCAGTTGCTGCCCTCTGGCCAGCAGACACCCCGCTGGCACCGCAATATCCAGCAGCAGCAGCATGCACCCCACAAGCTGCTGGTGCTAGCATCACCAACAGTCATGCAGCAATGTCTGCTGGTGCCGGTGCTGTCACCGCGCTGCCACTGCCCACACCCACAGTAGGCAGCCCTTTTGGTGACAGCATTGGTGATGGCAGTGGAAACACACCTGTGTCAACACCTGGCACTTTCAACAGGGTGTTTGACGCTGCTGCTGCTGCTGCTGCTGCTGCTGCTGCTGCTGCTGCTGCCACCCCAGCAGCCTCCCCCCTGTCAGCAGCAGCTGGCAGCGGTGTGCCGCTGTCTCCTGCAGCGGCCTGCATCCTTGCAGCCCTAGCTGCCCTCAAGGAGCCAGCAGCAGCAACACCAACAGCAGACGACTGGGCTTCCCCAGCCGCGACCCTTCCCTCAGCAGCAACAGCAGCAACAACAGCAGCAGCAGCAGCAGCAGCAGCAGCAGCAGCAGAGGGTTTGACCTCCACAGCAAGGCACCCATCACCAGCAGCAGCAGCTGTAGAGGGTCAGGCTGCTCCAGCAGCCTATCATGTCTCAACACCAGCAGCAACACCAGCAAACAGCAATGACATTGCTCTCGCTGCAGAAGCAGCAGCCGCAGCGCCTACAGCACCCACAGCCGCATCACTTTCAGCCGAAGTGGCGCCAGCAGCAGCACCATCAGACAGCGAGGCTGCTTTGTCTGCTGCAATGGTAGCTGCAGCCCCCACAGCACCTACAGCTGCGTTACCTACAGCAGCAGTGGCCGCCGCCACAGGGGCATTGGCATCGGCAGACAGCATGCCTGCTTTATCTGCTGCCTTGGCAGCTGCAGCCCCTGCAGCGAGTACAGATGCATCACCTACAGAAGCAGTGGGCGCCGCCGCCGCAGCAGCAGCATTGGCAGACAGCGAGGCTGCTTTGTCTGATGCAATGGTAGCTGCAGCCCCTGCAGCGACCACAGACGCATCACCTACAGCAGCAGAGGCCGCAGCCGCCGCAGCAGTAGCTGCCGCCACAGCCGCTCCTGCAGCCGCCAACAGTGGTGCTGCTCAGCCTGTGCTTGGTCCCTGCCAGCCACAGGGGCACAACCCTCCATGCGCAGTAGTGGCCAGCCCTGTGCTGCTAGCAAGCTGGCAGCAGGAGCCACCTGGTTCCACTGCTGCTGCTGCTCCTGCGGGAGCAGCAGCAGCACACCATGACACTGCTACGGCATGGTTGCCATCTGGGGGCATGCCTGCTGCTGCTGCTAGTCCCGCAGTGCAGGCTGCCAGCCTAAGCTGCCAGCAGCAGCAGCAGCAACAGCAAACACTCTCCAGCCATGCTGCCACACCAGCAGCAACGCCAGCAGCGGCAGCAGCAGTTGCTGAGGGCAGTCCCAGCAAGCTGGAGTCCAGTAGCCCTGTTGTGTTGGCAGCAGCTGTCAGCATGAGTGTTGAGCAGAAGTCCCAACTAGCAGCTCTGGCTGCTGCTGTGCTGCACGATATGCAGCAGCAGCAGCAGCAGATGGGGCCTGTGGGCAAGAGGCAGCGCGTTGAGCCTCTGCAGCCGCAGCTGCTGCAGCAGCAGCAGCAGCAGGAGGAGGAGCAACCTGCGGGGCAGAGGCAATGTCTTGAGCCTCTGCTGCTGCAGCAGCAGCAGCAGGGGCCTTGCTGTGCAATTGCTGCTCTGCAAGAGGGTGACGCAGCTCTGCAGGGGCCTCCAGCAGCAGCAGCAGCAGTAGCAGCAGTAGCAGGCCTCATGCAGGGGGATGAAGGGGACGAGGCAGCAGCGCAGGGCCCTGCAGCAGCGCAGGGCCCTGCAGCAGCAGCAGCAGCAGCCGTCGCTGCTGCACACCCTCTGGAGGACCTGGCTGCCTGTTTGGGACAGATGAAGCTTCTGGGTGACTCAGGGGACGCTGCAGCTGGCCCGCCTGCTCCAGCAACAGGCACCTCACAGCCCTCAGTGGGCTCGGCTGAGGGCAGCTCCGGCCTGTCCACTGCTGCAGCAGCAGCAACAGGCTCTCCGCAATCGTCAGTAGAGCCCTTCCCGACAGCTGGCAGCCTAGGAGCGGTGCTGGGGCCCACTGCAGCATCTGCCTTGTCATCAGACGCTGCGCTGTGCCAGCCTGCTCCAGTAACAGGCACCTCACACCCCTCAGTAGGTCAAGCTGAAGGCAGCTCAGGCCTGTCCACTGCAGCAGCAGCAGCAACAGCAGCAGCTGCAGGCACAGCACAGGCCTTGGTGGGACCCTTAGCTGCAGCAGCAGGTAGCGTAGGGGTGGTGCTGGGGCCCACTGCGGCATCTGCCTTGCCATCAGGCGCTGTGCTGGGCCTATCCACTGCAGCAGCAGGTAGCCCACAAGCCTCAGTGAGTCCGGCTGGGGGCAGCCCAGGCCTGTCCACTGCAGCAGCAGCAGCAGGCACCCCCCAGACCTCAGTGGGACACCTTGTTGCAGCAACAGGTACCCCGCAGCCGTCAGTGGAGCCCTCTGCAGCAGCTGGTAGCCCAGGAGCGGTTCTGGGGCCCACTGCAGCATCTGCCCCATCATCGTACGCTGCGCT
The DNA here is from genome assembly GCA_007449985.2 of Desmodesmus armatus. Lineage (NCBI taxonomy): Eukaryota > Viridiplantae > Chlorophyta > Chlorophyceae > Sphaeropleales > Scenedesmaceae > Desmodesmus > Desmodesmus armatus. The sequence goes on from VIIQ02000020.1 coordinate 544,771, forward strand.
GGGCCTGTCCACTGCAGCAGCAGGTACCCGTGTAGCCCCAGCAGGTCCAGCTGAAGGCAGCCCAGGCCTGTCCACTGGTGCTGCAGCAGCAGCAGGCACCCCGCAGACCTCAGTGGGGCCCTTTGACGCAGCAGCAGGTACCCCGCAGTCACCAGTGGAGCCCTCTGCAGCAGCAGGTAGCCCAGGGGCGGTGCTGCAGCCCACTGCAGCATCTGCCCCATCATTGTACGCTGCGCTGGGCCTGTCAACTGCAGCAACAGGCACCTCACCGTCCTCAGTGGGTCAAGCTGAAGGCAGCCCAGGCCTGTCCACTGCAGCAGCAGCAGCAGTAGGCACAGCGCAGGCCTTGGTGGGACCCTTCGCTGCAGCAGCTAAGCCAGCACCCTCAGTGGAGCCAAGTGCAGCAGGCAGCCCAAGCCACTCAGTGCGGCCCTCAACAGATTCAAGCAGCCCAGAGCCAGCGCTGAAGCCTGCTGGAGCAGCAGGTAGCCCGCAGCCTTTAGAGGGCCACTTGAGTGCAGCAGCTACGGCAGCGCCCTCCACAGATTCAAGCAGCCCAGTGCCAGCGCTGAAGCCCGCTGCAACTCCTGCGCCACCATCAGCCACTGTGTCACCCCAGGCTGCTGCAGCAGGCAGCCCAGGGCTTGCAGTTGCATCTGCACTGCCATCAGACCCTGTGCTGGGACCGTCCACTGCAGCAGCAGTTTGCTCAGAAGCCCCAGTGGGGACAACTGAGGGCAGCCCACAAGCCTCAGTGGAGCCTTCAGCGGCGCCTGCACGGGTCTCGGACCCTGTGCTGGGTCTGTCCACTGCAGCAGCAGGCAACACAGGGCCTTTAGCGGGACCAGCTGGAGGCAGCCTACAGGCCATAGTGGGGCTCTCAGTTGCTCCTGCACTGCTGTCGGACCCTGTGCTGGGCCTGTCCACAGCAGTAGCGGTTAGCCCAGAAGCCTCAGTAGGAACAGCTGAGGGTAGCCCACAAGCCTCAGTGGAGCCTTCAGCTGCAGCACTGCTGGCAAGCAGCCCGGGGCCCTCAATTGGGCGCTCAGCTGCTCCTGCACTGCCATCAGACCGTGTGCTGGACCTGCCCACTGCAACCGGCAGCCCTCGGCCGTCAGGTGCAGAGGCTGCGCTGCAGGCTCAGTGGCTGCCAGCAGCAGCAGCCCCAGCAGCAGCAGCAGCAGCAGCAGCAGCAGCGGCGGCGGCTCTGGCACCAGCTGCGGAAGAAGCACCGGTGTCAGCAGCAGCTTCAGAGGTTGACCCAGCCCCAGCCACAAATTCACCAGCAGCAGCAGCAGCAGCAGCCATGAGAGTGCCAGTATCTGACAAGCCAGGTGAAGCCACTGGACCACCAGCAGCAGCAGCAGCAGCAGTATGCAAGGCAGAGCAGGCATCGGAGTTGGCTCCTGCTGCCGCTGCCACTGATCAGTGTGTGACCAATGACGATCTGGCAGCAGCACCAGAAGCTGAGGCACAGCCCGCAGCCTCCTCTATTGCTGCTGCGGCTGCCGCTGCTGAACAGTGTGCGACCAATGGCAATCTGGCAGCGGCCGAGGCTGAGCCCACGGCTTCTTCTGTTGTTGCTGCTGCTGCTGCTGCTGCTGCTGCTGCTGAGCAGTGTGTCGCCAATGGCAATCTGGCAGCGGCAGCAGCTGAGGTTGAGCCCACAGCCTCCTCTGTTGCTGCTGCTGCTGATTGTGCTGCTGCCGCCACCGCTGCTGCTGAACAGTGCGCGGCCAATGGCAATCTGGCAGCGGCAGCTGCAGCAACGGGGGCTGAGCTCACAGCTTCCTCTGTTGCTGCTGCTGCTGCTGGTTGTGCTGTTGTTGGTGCACCAGATGTGCCGCAGGAGGGACGTATCACCTTTGCTTCTGTGGCACCTGCATCACCTGCTGCTGGCACAGGGCTGGAGGTGTCAGCTGTGCTCTTGGACACACCAACAGCAGCAGCAGTTTCTGCCCATGCAGCAGCGCCCGCAGCAGCAGCAGCGGCAGCTGGAGGAGTGTGCTGCCCCTCAACCCCTTCAGCAGCAGCAGCTGCTGCACGGGCTGACGCCCCAGCAGCTGTGTCAGGTGACACACCAGCAGCAGCAGCAGCTTTGGCTGACACTACAGCAGCAGTGGGGAAAGCTGCTTCTGCAGCTGCTGCTGGCCCTGCAGGCAGCTCCACCCTCACTGCAACCCTGAGGACAACTGCCATGTTGGCAGCAGCAGCAGCAGCAGCAGCTCAAGCAGCTGAGCCCAGTGCGGCACCAGCAGCATACGCACCAGCAGCAGAAGCAGCAGACTGTGCTGCTGCTGCTGCTGTTGCAAGCTCAGTAGGTTGCAGCAGTGCCTTTTCCTCTCCCCAGCCCCACCATCATGCAGCAGCGCTGCTGGCTGGGGACCAGTTGGTGCAGCAGTTGTGTCCTGAGGGGCTCTGCAGCCGCAGCCCCACACCTGAGCCACACCCTCAAGGGATTCAGGACCTCCCAACCCTGCAAAAGCAGCAGCACCAACAGGAGCAGCTGCAGGACAGCTGCCAGATGCCCAACATCCAGTTGTGTCCTGATGGGCTCTGCAGCCGCAGCCCCACCCCTGAAGCGCAGCTTGAAGCGATGCAGAACCTCCCAACCCTGCAAAAGTGTCAGCAACAACAGGAGCAGCTGCTGCAGGATGGTTGCCGGATGCCCCAAAAGCGGGACCTCCCTGCCTTCCTGCAGCAGCAGCAACAGCAGCAACAGCAACAGCAGCACCAACAGGAGCAGCTGCATGACACCTGCCAGATGCCTACAACCCGGGACCTCCCTGCCCTCCTGCAGCAGCAGCAACAGCAGCAGCAGCTGCAGTTGCCCAAATCCCGGGACCTTCCCGTCCTCCTGCAGCAGCAGCAGCAGCCCCAACAGGAGCAGGAGCAGCTACATGACAGCTGGCAGCAGCTGCAACAGCTGCTGCCGCCCACACAGCAGGTGCAGCAGCAAGTGTCTGCCTTTGATAGCTTACCTGTACATCCCGGCAGCAGCTCGCGGCAGGAGTGGCAGGCTGAAGCAGAGCAGCAGCAGCAGCAGGAATGGTGCAGCGATGCAGAAGCAGCAGCAGCAGGGTCACAGCAGGGTGGTGTGTATGCCGGCTCAGGAGAGGTTGGCCCTGCCGCACGCAAGAGCCTGTTTGGCAGGCGGCCCTCCCAACAGCAGTGCGCGCCCCAACAGCAGCAGCAGCAGGATCAACCTCCCCAACAGAAGCAGCTGCAGCAGCAGGGGTGTGAGGCAGTCGCCGCTCCTGTTGCGGTGGACTGTACAGCTGTCGCTGCGTCAGCGGACAGTACGGGTGCCACTGGCGCCGCTGAAACTGATGCTGCTGCTGCAGCAGCGGCGGCGGCGGCAGCGCTCACTGCAGTGGTGGACAGTACAGCTGTCGCTGCCTCAGCAGGTAGTACAGGTGCTGCTGATGCTGCAGCTGCAACAGCGGCGGCGGCAGTGCTCACTGCAGCAGCCTTTGCAGCTGTAACTGCTGCCAATGCAGACCTGCCAGCAAAGGTAGCTGCTGCACCTGTGGCAGCAGGCGCTAGCGCAGTGCTGCAGTCAGCAAACAGCAGGCGCGCGTCTGCTGCTGCTGCTGCTGCCAAAGCAGGACCAGATGCTGTGCTGCAGCTGACTCCACAGTCTGGTCATGTTGCCGCTGCTGCAGAAGCAGCAGGGTTGGAAGGAAATACTGGATCTGTTGCTGACCTGGGGAGCAGCCAACTGACCCCTCTCACAACAGCAGCAGCATCGGCAGCAGCAACAGCTACAAGGGCACCAACGGCAGCAGCGGCAGTGGCACAAGCAACATGCACTGGTGCAGGCCTGCAGTCTGCAGACAGCAGGTGCGCGTCTGCTGCTGCCGCTGCTGCCTTAGCAGCAGGGCCAGATGCTGTGCTGCAGCTGACTCCACAGCCTGGTGCTGCTGCGCACAGTGCAGCGTCAGATCCTGCTGAGGGCCCCAAGGCTCTGCATGAAGCAGCAGTGGCGGTAGCAGCAAGCGCACACATACTAGCTGCAGCCTTACTTACCGCTGAGCCCTCAGAGGCTTTGCATACAGCAGCAGCAGCCGGGCGTGCAGACACAGCGGCAGTGGAGCCAGCAGCAGCAGCACCAGGGAGCCTGATTCGGCAGCCAGTAGCCGCTGCAGCTACTGCTGCTGCTGACACAAGTGACGCCTTGGACAGCACAGCAGCAGTGCAGGTAGGCCAGCCGAAGCTGGGAGCAGCAGTGCCTGGCCAGCTGGGAGGGCCAGTGCTGCTGGGGGTGGCAGTGTCAGATCAGTTGGGTGAGTTGCTGGTTCAGTGTGGTCCTGGCAGCAACCCCACGCTGACAGATCAAGTGGCAGGGCCGGTGCTGCCAGGGGTGGCGCTTCCTGGGGTAGTGCCTGCACCAAGTCAGCTGGGTACAGTGCCTGGAGGGCTGGGGGCAGCAGTGCCTGAACAGTCGGGAGGGCCAGAGCTGCTGGGGCCAGGGGTGTCAGATCAGTTGCCTGCACAGCTGGGTGAGTTGCTGGCTCAGTGTGGCCCAGGCAGGCTTCCTCTGGAGGCCTGTGGGCTGATGCTGGTAGGGCTGGAGGACTGCCTCACTGAAGGCGAGCAGCAGCAGCTGCTGCAATGGCATGCCTTGATGCAGCAGCATACCGTACTGCAGCAGCATGCTGTGCTGCCGCGGCAGCAGCCAGAGTGGGTGACTGACTGTGGTCTGAATGTCAGGAGCGGCAGTGGGTGTGGAGCAGGTGGGATGGGTCGGGCAGAGGCCGGGCCTGTAGCTGCAGGTGGTGGTGGTGGCGGTGGGAGCAGCAGGAGGTGGCCGGCATCTGCAATGCAGATGGGTTGGGAGGCTTCGAATTGCGACCAGCAGCAGCATGGGGTGCACCCGTGCCAGTGTAGGGTGGGTGAGGATCCTTGGGAGGGCGCGCCAACAGCTGCGCTTGCTGGTGGTGCTAACACAGCCAGTGCGGCTAGGAGCAGCCGGAAGCGGCCTGCATCAGCGGTGCAGCTTGGCGGGGGTGCTGCTGAGGACAGCAGTGAGCAGCAGAACATGCCGCCAGCGGGACAGTTTCAGGGTAGGGTGGGTAGGGAGGGCGGGAAAGCAGCTGTGCTTGCTGCTGGTGCCAACACAGCCAGTGCGGTTCACAGCAGCCGCAAGCGGCCTGCATCAGCAATGCAACTGGGCAGGGGTGCTGCTGAGGGCAGCCATGAGCAGCAGGGGGTGGCACAGTCCCGCGGTGGATTGTGTGAGGAGGGTGCGCCAGCAGCTGCGCTTGCTGGTGGTGCCAACTCAGCCAGTGCGTCTAGGAGCAGCAGGAAGCGGCCTGCATCCGCAATGCTGCCGCGCGGGGAGGCTGCTGCAACTGATGAGCAGCAGCAGGGGGTGGCACAGTGCCGCGGTGGGTTGTGTGAGGAGGGCAAGCCAGCAGCTGCGCTTGCTGCTGGTGGCAACACAACCAGTGCAAAGTGCAGCAGCCGCAAGCGGCCTGCATCATCAGCAGTGCAGCTCGGTGGGGGTGCTGCTGAGGGCAGCCGTGAGCAGCAGCAGGGCGTGGCACAGTCCCGCGGTGGGTTGTGTGAGGAGGGCGCGCCAGCAGCTGCGCTTGCTGCTGGTGGCAACGCAGCCAGTGCGATTTGCAGCAGCAGGAAGCGGCCTGCATCAGCAATGCAGTTGAGCAAGGAGATTCTTGAGGCTGACCAGCAGCAGCAGCACCACAGGGTGCGGCAGTGTCTGGGTGGGGCCGGCAAGGTGGGGACCTATGCTGTTCACTCCTGCAGTGGCGAGGGCCCAGCGACAGCGTCCGAAGTGGGGTGTGGCAGTAGCTTGCAGCAGCAGGGAGGGCGGCATGGTGGCAAGGGAGTGATGCTTTCTCCTGTGGAGAGCTGTGCAGGCAGCACGGCTGCTGCTGCTGCTGCTGCTGCTGCTGCTGAGGAACAGGAGGGAGGTGATGATGGTGCAGCTGGTGGTGACGGCAGTGGGCCTGTCATCCACCCAGCATCCGCAGATGCAGGGCATGCAGCAGGTGTTGCCGCTGGGTATGTTTCTGGGGGCGACAACACCGCCAGCCTGGGTGGTTCTTTTGTCCCTGCATGCACCACACCAGCGGTTGGCGCATTAGGTGATGACTCATCGTCAGATGACGTCATTCTGATAGATGTAGATCCTGCGGAGGCAGCAGCAGCGGATGCAAGGGCTGCAGCAGCAGCAGTGGCTGCAGCAGCAAGCGGAGGTGTAGCCAAGCGGCGCAAGCTTTACCCAACCCAACAGCAGCAGCAAGAGCAGCAGCGCTCGGTTGCTGCAAAGGGTGTGAGGCAGTTGCCTGGTGGGGTTTCTCCTGGCTACCTGTGTGCTCTTGCTTGCTTGGGCATTGATGTCAGGGCCCTCCTCATGCAGGGCTGAGCATTTGTACCTGCACTGCGCATGAATGTGGATTGTGTTATAGTTTGGCGGCTCCCTTTCAGTGCTGACAGCCTGAGCAGTGCATGTGGTGTAACCTGGGCAGTGGTGGTAGTGGGCTGTGTTTCGTGCAGTATTGTTGCACTCAAAGCAGTGGCTGCATGGCTTTTGTTGGCCATTGATGCAGTTCTTGTTTGGCCATTGCCAGGCTTGTAACACAACATCGGGTTTGGGGAAGCATTTCCTTTGGTGTTGCGCCATCACACCTGTTGCTATGGTTTGACGTCAGCCTGGTTTGTCACAGAGTGCTGGAAGCTTGGGCAGTCAATAATTGAATGGGTGTTGGACTGTGATGGCTAGCATCATGCAGGCTTGGAGTCAGCCAAACACGTGTGCCACAGACTTCAACAGATTTCAACAGTCAAATGTAGCTTTTGCCAGCGTCATTGGGCTGTACAAGCCGCATGTCATGTTCCACTCGTGGGTGCTGTTGCCTTGGTCGTTTAGTGTGGTCTATGAAGTCAGCACCAGCCTGTGAAAGTTTCATTTCGTTCATTGCCTACCAAAGCACCCAATGCAGTACCGTACACCCCATATATACAAGCAAGCAACCCGTAATGCCTTATAGCAGTTTTGCGTTGCTTATATTACGGAACTCGGAAGTTTTTACCGCGAAAGTTGCTTATAATTAAGGTGTACTTTTTCAAATTTTCTAAACCCAAGTTGGGTTTGGTTTGTGTGGTTGGTAGTCTGGCTTGGCCAAAGTTGATGTCACAGTCAGTGACCAACACAGCAGCGGCAGCAAGAGCAGTATCAGCACTATGTGTGGCATGTGTGTGTGTGTGTGTGTGTGTGTGTGTGTGTGTGTGTGTGTGTGTGTGTGTGTGTGTGTGTGTGTGTGTGTGTGTGTGTGTGTGTGTGTGTGTGTGTGTGTGTGTGTGTGTGTGTGTGTGTGTGTGTGGTGTGTGTGTGTGTGTGTGTGTGTGTGTGTGTGTGTGTGTGTGTGTGTGTGTGTGTGTGTGTGTGTGTGTGTGTGTGTGTGTGTGTGTGGTGTGTGTGTGTGTGTGTGTGTGTGTGTGTGTGTGTGTGTGTGTGTGTGTGTGTGTGTGTGTGTGTGTGTGTGTGTGTGTGTGTGTGTGTGTGTGTGTGTGTGTGTGTGTGTGTGTGTGTGTGTGTGTGTGTGTGTGTGTGTGTGTGTGTGTGTGTGTGTGTGTGTGTGTGTGTGTGTGTGTGTGTGTGTGTGTGTGTGTGTGTGTGTGTGTGTGTGTGTGTGTGTGTGTGTGTGTGTGTGTGTGTGTGTGTGTGTGTGTGTGTGTGTGTGTGTGTGTGTGTGTGTGTGTGTGTGTGTGTGTGTGTGTGTGTGTGTGTGTGTGTGTGTGTGTGTGTGTGTGTGTGTGGGCCTCCGGGGGGGGGGGGAGCAGATTGGGCCTGTTGATCCAGACTGGCTGTATGTATATCTCTGGCTTGCTTGAGCACTGACGGTCATGTTGTGCGGACAAGCAAATCTTTCGCCGGTGTTGTTTGTGTGGTCAGGTAGGAGTGCTATCAGGTAGTGCTGGCAGCACCCACAGTTCCTGGTGCACCATTCCCCGGTATGTGTGTCTGTGTGTGTACTGACCTGCATGCAGGCACAGAGCCAGTCACATTGCCACTAACAGGCAGGCATGAGGCTTTGCAGGCAGACACCCCGCCGCTCGGCTTTGGTGGACTTGCGGGGAGCTATTTGATGGGGTTGTTGGGTTTGGGTGGGGCTGAAAGGATGATATTAGCAGTGGTCGTAGTAGTAGTATTAGCAACATCAGGCCATGATGCTGACTGGTGTTTGCATTCTGAAGCACTGCAATGCATGCACGTGTGCATGAAGTATACTGACAGGGTAGCTCTTGAGCTTCCTAGCTACAGGTGTAACATTGATCGACTTATTGATTGACCAAGGGCCTTTCGCGCAAGACAGCGCAGTATGATGTGCACTTGCAGAGCCTTGGACTATGCTGCAGGTCCAACTCCTTACACTGCGAGCATGGGCCAGCACATGACTGCAAACAACATGCTGTTGCCACAGCTGTGAGGTTACCACCATGTTGAAGTCCGCCATTGCGTCCCAGCGTGCGGAAAGCAAACAAAACGTGCAATTGGCTTGCAAGCAAGGACACTATATGACACAGGTAGACAGCACAGCCGCTGTAGGACCATCCGCTGTTGGACTCAAATACTACAACAATATGTATCTTTCGCTCACTCATGCACACCAGTGTCACACTGAGGCTCAGGCCCTGACCTTGATCCTGGACAATTGTCTAAGATAGAACAGCCACTTACATGAACAACACACGCACAGATGCAGCCACTAGCTGTGTCTCACAGCCGCTATTGCTTGCAACATCCTGCTTCAGCACCCCAGCCTGAACAACCTGCATATCTCGAGCTCGACCATGGTGGTCATGACAGGTACAACACACATCTGTACAATTATCCATGCCGCGCTGGCAGCACAGGGTGAGTCACCCAGCACATGCACCAGAAGCACGCCCGTAGTGCGCCAGACAGTTGCAACATGGTGATCAACCAACTCAAACACACCACCCTTACAGACGTAGGAACTTCCAGGCACAACCACTATTGCCTACGCCACAGAACAGCATCCTGCTTCAGCACGCCAGCCTATACAACCTGCATGTCATGACCACGGTTGTCATGACGTATACAATGCACAACTGTACAACAATATCTGATAGCGGCATGATGCTGCACTGACAGCACAGGGTGAGTCAGCCAGCCGCTGTTTGTGCCACTCGCATGCCCATAGTGCGCCAGTGCCCATAGTGCACCAGAAAGAGACGCAGTGCCGCTGACGGTCACCGTCATAGTATGACAAACCACTCAAGCATCACAGCCCTGAACACAGGTCACTCATCCAGGCACCCTGCATAGGCCACCAAAACTTTACTTGGTCCAGCAGCACACAGCGTTGGCGCGGTTGGAGGGGCACAGGTAGTTGTTGTCGTGCACAACACAGCCCTTCCACAGCTTGTTGCTCCACCCAGTACAGCAGTTGAACTGGGTGCCACGGCCACAGTAGTCGTCACCATTGATCCTCTGACATGTCTCACGCTGCTGGGCGGCGTCTGTAGCGGCCAGCTTGCGCCTTGATGCAAGGCCTGCCTCAACAGCAGCAATGGCTTGGGGTGTGGATTGCAGCTTGCGGCCAGGGCTTGCAGAGGCCTTCATGTGGTCAGTCTGAGCAGAGGCAGTGGTAGCCAGCATGGCCACAGCCAGCATCATCATGAGGCACACAGTTGCAACCTGCAGGTTGGAAATAGGGAGCATGTTCAGCGGCAGAGCCTGTTAGATTTCACAATGGACAGGCTTGTGTTGTGCGCTGCACTGGTGTAGGGCACATCAACGTATGGGGGTGCATGTGACGTGGCTAGTGGCCCACCATTGAATGACCGCAGCGGCTCAACTGCCGTGCTTTACAGGTGCGCAGCTGCTTCTGCTGAGTGGGGGCTGCATCTTGCTGACTATGCACTGTCAGTGCAGTTGCCAGTGGCCGTGCCACATAGTATGCCAGCGATGCAAGGGCCATCTGCTGTGACTAGTGTCGGCATGCTATATGGGTGCAGGCAGTGCGACAGGATCCGCTGCCGTTATCAGGAGTGGCAAAAGAACTGCCATCAGCATGCATTGGCTCCGTGCAGGCTACGGATCTCACAGCAAAAGCTCACCTGAGCACGTGCCATCGTACAGAAGTTTAGGTCGAGGTGCGCTGTTGTGTGAAGAGATGGAGTGGGCTCGTCTCGAGTGTACTTGGTTCTCGGTGAAGAGGCTTTCGATCATAAGTAGGGGCTTCGGCCTGGCCTGCGGGCCACCTGCGACCCGCCCGCGACTGCTGGTGGCACGGTGGTCGGTAGACCTGGCCCATCCGGGATGCTGCTATGGATCTACGGCTTTAACACATCGGTTGATTTGATACCGAAAGCCTAGTCATTTTGTAGTCACTAGTGGCTATTGGTCGGAGGCCGTGAAAGTGGAAGGCCGATCGAATGTGGAAGGTCATCCGCAGGTCAGAAGGGGGGCCTTATATACGGTCGAATCAACACTCGGTTCATAGTGTCCATCAAAGCGCTTGAAACAATTCCAAAAAAAACCTTGCAAGTTTACCCGACGATCGTCATGGCGCGTCACCAGGTGAGCATCGCCCATGAACATGAAGTGGACTGTTCACACAGGGTATCTGCAGTAAAGGATATGATGACGCGAGCTACAAGTCATTCGTCGTCGCATGGGTCATCTTGGCCATGCAGAACAGCATATACTGCCTGCATGTGCAGGCACGTGCACCCTGGGTCCCAGCAGCATCTGGCCCCCTATTGAGCTTCGCATGACCTGCATGCACTTGCTCGCACAGATCCCACGATACACAGCAGCCATCTGCCTATATAAACTCCAGTACACACTGCTCTTATGACAGACCTGCTGCCTCTTATGCCTGCCCCCCTCTACCCTGCTGTTCTGTTCAGGTTGCTACTGTGTGCCTCATGATGATGCTGGCTGTGGCCATGCTGGCTACCACTGCCTCTGCTCAGGCTGACCACATGAAGGCCTCTGCAAGCCCCGGCCGCAAGCTGCACTCCACACCCCAAGCCTTTGCTGCTTTTGAGGCAGGCCTTGCTTCAAGGCGCAAGCTGGCAGCTGCAGACGCCACCCAGCAGCGTGAGACATGTGACTGGATTAATGGTGACGACTACTGTGGCCGTGGCACCCAGTTCAACTGCTGTGCTGGGGAGACCAACAAGATGTGGAAGGGCTGTGTTGTGCACGACAACAACTACATGTGCCCCTCCAACCGCCCCAAGGCTGTGTGCTGCTGGACCAAGTAAAACCCTTCTGACAGCATGCACGCGGCTGCCTGGATGGTTTTTATCAAGGTGAGGGCTCTGGGTTTGAGTGGTTGGACATAAATGGTCTGGTGCGCTACATGCACGTGCTGGGTGACTCACCCTGTGCTGCCAGCGCGGCATGGCTAGTTGTACAGTTGTCCATTGTATCTTTAATAACCACCGTAGTCATGACATGCAGGTTGTGTAGGCTGGGGTGCTGACGCAGGATGCCTTCTTGTGGTGCAGGCAACAGCGGCTGTGTAACACATGCGCTTGCAGGTTGGCTGTGTTTTGGTCATGTTTGGTTTTCCTAGAATTGGTGCAGGGCCCGTGTCAAGGCCCCGCAGGCTTATGTGCATGCCGCATGCACATGATGTGTGATTTGTACCAAGTTGTTGAGGTGTAACAAGAGCAGCGGCTGTTCATGAAGGGGCTCTGTTGCTGGTTGTGTACTCCAGTGGTCTTGCTGTCTAGCCACTCATGCAGTCACTGCCAACTCAGTTCGGCCAACTCAGCAGCTACACATGTGGCAACACTGCATCCCAAGCTTGAATGCAGGCTGAACAAGTGCACATTGGGGCATGTCGCCAGGTGTGCATGCCATGTACATGCCTGACGTAGCATGCATGCAGCAGTCAACACGTTGTGTAAGAAGGCCAGCCTGCAGGAATTGATGGCACTGGCACTCATTCAATGCAGATCATGGTTGGCCAACACAACGCCCGCAACCACTACCAGTTGCCTATGCTGTCGGCACTCAATTGACAGCAGTCCAGGCTGACCACAAGAATCACAATCAAGTGATCAGTGCTCAGAGCATAAGGAGAGCCCTGACGCTGATGCCCAAGCAAGCCAGAGCACACAGGTAGCCAGGAGACACCCAGCCAGGCAACTGCCCTGCACCCTTTGCGACAAGAGAGCGCTGCTGCTCTTGCCGCCGCTGCTGTTGGATAATGTCAACCTTGTGCCGCTTGGCCGTTGACACTGTATCACCTTCATTTGCTGCTGCTGCCACTGCTGCTGCTGCTGCCCTAGCTGCCCGTGCATCCGCTGCTGCTGCCTCTGCAAGATACACATCATTCAGGATGACATCATCTGACGGTGAGTCAGCACCTGCTGATTCTTCTGCATGATGTGCAAGTCACTGGTGTTGAGGCAGTCTGTCTGTCTGTCTGTCTGTCTGTGCAGCTGCTGAGTTGGCACCGCATGAGCGGCTTGGGGTCAGCCTGGACTGCCGTCAGTTTAGTGCCGGCAGCATGGGCATCTGGTGATAATTGCAGACTGTGTGCAGGTATGCATAGAGTGAGTGGCAGTGGTATCATTTTCCGAGTCAATGGCATGTGCCTCAAGACCGGGACAATGTTGACTGCTGCATGCACGCTACGTCATGCATGTACATGGCTTGAACAACCTGGCGGCACGCCTCATTGTGTACTTGTTCAGCCTGCAAATCAGCCTAAGGATGCAATGTTGCCACATGTGCCGCACTGCGCTGCTGAGTTGGCACTGCATCAGCGGCTTGAAAGCAAGGAGACTAAAACACGTGTCATCAGTACAGACCCCAGCAGCCGCTGCTCTTGTTACACCTCAACAACTTAGTACAAATCAAATACATGCATGCACATGAGCCTGCCGGGCCCTGATACGGACCCTAGATCACTTCTACGGACAAAACAAACAAAACACAAAGACACAGCCAATGGCTGTGTTGCACAATTGCTGCTGCCTGCCAGGTGCAGTGCACCACAGAAGGCATCCGGCTTCAGCACACCAGCCTTAACAACCTGCATATCATGACCACGGGGGTCCTGGCGGGTACAACGTACATCTGTACAACCATTCATGCCGCAGTGGCAGCACAGGGTGAGTCAGCCAGCCCAAGCGCCTGTAGCGCGCCCGGCGGTTTGTGACGTCATGAACTTCATTGATCCGGTGGAACCGCCAGGTTTGAGCGGTCAACCAAACCACTCGAAACCAGAGCGCTCAACTTGATGCAAGCATCCAGGCATCCGATTACAGGCTACAAGACCATTTATTTGGTCCAGCAGCACACAGCCTTGGGCGGTTGGAGGGGCACAGGTAGTTGTTGTCGTGCACAACACAGCCCTTCCACATCTTGTTGGTCTCCCCAGCACAGCAGTTGAACTGGGTGCCACGGCCACAGTAGTCGTCACCGTGAATCCAGTCACATGTCTCACGCTGCTGGGCGGCGTCTGCAGCTGCCAGCTTGCGCCTTGAAGCAAGGCCTGCCTCAACAGCAGCAAAGGCTTGGGGTGTGGAGTGCAGCTTGCGGCCGGGGCTTGCAGAGGCCTTCATGTGGTCAGCCTGAGCAGAGGCAGTGGTAGCCAGCATGGCCACAGCCAGCATCATCATGAGGCACACTGTTGCTACCTGAACAGAACAGCAGGGTGAAGGGGGGCAGGCATAAGAGGCAGCAGGTCTGTCAGAAGCGCAGTGTGAACTGGAGGTTGTGTGAGCATATGTCTGCTGTGTATTGTGGGATCTGTGCAAGCAAGTGCATGCAGGTCATGCGAAGCTCAATAGGGGGCCAACTGCTGCTGGGACCCAGGGTGCACGTGCCTGCACATGCAGGCAGCATATGCTGTTCTGCATGGCCAGGATGACCCATGCGACGACGAATGACTTGTAGCTCGCGTCATCATATCCTTTACTGCAGATACACTGTGTGAACAGTCCGCTTGATGTTCATGCGAAAGGCTCACCTGGTGACGCGCCATGACGATCGTCGGGTAGACTTGCAAGGGTTGTTTGGAATGGTTTCAAGTGCGTTGATGGTAGAAAATATGAACCGAGTATTCATTCGACCGTATATAAGGCCTCCCATCTGACCTGCGGGTGACCTTCGACACATTCGATCGGCCTTCCACTTTCACGGCCTCCGAAAAATAGCCACTCGCGACTACAAAATAACTAGGCTTTCGGTATAAACAGCAACCGAGGTGTTAAGGCCGTAGATCCGAGGCAGCTTCCCGGATGGGCCAGGTCTACCGACCACCGTGTCACCAGCAGTCGCGGGGCGGGTCGCAGGTGGCCCGCAGGCCAGGCCGAAGCCCCTACTTATGCTCGAAAGCCTCTCCACCGAGTACCAAGTACACTCAAGACGAGACCACTCCTTCTCTTCACACAACAGAGCACCTCGACCTAAACTTCTGGACGATGGCACGTGCTCAGGTGAGCTTTTCCCGTGTTTTTCGTAGCCTGCATGGAGCCAATGCATGCTGATGACAGTTGCTTTTGCCACTCCTGATAACGGCAGCGGATCCTGTCGCAATGCCTGCACCCATAGCATGCCGACACTAGTCACAGCAGATGGCCCTTGCATCGCTGGCATACTATGTGGCACGGCCACTGGCAACTGCTCTGACAGTGCATAGTCAGCAAGATGCAGCCCTCACTCAGCAGTAGCAGCTTCACACCTGTACAGCACGACAGTTGAGCCGCTGCGGTCATTCAATGGTGGGCCACCAGCCACATCACATGCACCCCCATACGTTGATGTGCCCTACACCAGTGCAGCGCACAACACAAGGCTGTCAGTTTTGAAACCTGACAGGCTCTGCCGCTGCCCATGCTCCCTAATTGCACCCTGCAGGTCGCTACTGTGTGCCTCATGATTATGCTGGCTGTGGCCATGCTGGCTACCACTGCCTCTGCTCAGACTGACCACATGAAAGCCTCTGCAAGCCCAGGCCGGAAGCTGCAATCCACACCCCAAGCCCTTGCTGCTGTTGAAGCAGGCCTTGCTTCAAGGCGCAAGCTGGCCGCTACAGACGCCGCCCAGCAGCGTGAGACATGTGACTGGATTAATGGTGACGACTACTGTGGTCGTGGCACCCAGTTCAACTGCTGTGCTGGGAGACCAACAAGATGTGGAAGGGATGCGTTGTGCACGACAACAACTACCTGTGCCCCTCTAACCGCCCCAAGGCTGTGTGCTGCTGGACCAAGTAAATCCTCCAGTCTCCTGTAAGATGATGCTTTCAGATTGTGTCCCAGAGGTTACGCTTGTATGTTCGAAACCAGGAGCGGCACGGCCTCTCCTTCTGACACGGTGTTATCCATCTTTCTGTTCATTTGCTGCCAGCACGGTGGCTCCCCCTGTGCTGCCAGCGCAGCAGGTTTGCAGGTTGTGTATCATACCCTATGGTCCCATTGTACATATATGTGCAGTTTGTAAGAGTTGTGCAGTGCGCAAAAGTTGTGTAGTAGTGTCACGTGCAGGCTGACAGAGAGACATGCAGGCTGTGCAGGCCCTGTATGTGTGTTTGGGGTGGCCCACCACGTGCTGATAATGCATGTCATACAGCAGTGCACACCATGCTGTATCTGCCATGAGCTGCTCATGCACCCTGGCCTGGCTCTCTTGGTGTGGTTGCAGGCCCTGGGCAAAGCTTGGCAATTTTTGACTGTAACAGTGTATCCCTGCGTCACTTGTCTTGTAAGCGGTACGTGTGTGGACATCTAATGCTACGGCAGCATGTCTGGTGGGCGCTGACATGTTTGCAAAGAGCACATGTCAATGTCTCAGCTGGAAAGCCTCTGTCAAACACCTCCCCCCAGCAGAGGTCAATGCCGCACTGACGCAGGGGCCTTGCACACTCTATGCATCAGCTGCACTTACTCCAGCTTTGAAGGCATCGTGCAAGCTTGACAAGCTTGCGGCTGCAATGCAGCCGACAACAACAGAATGCACACACTGACATGTTCACCTAGCATGCTTGGCGTGCAGACATCACACATGGCTGTTTGTTAGCTGGTTGGCAGGAGCCGCCCTAACTGTGCCATGGCCAGACGATGGCGGGGGGGGGGGGGGGTGAGCCTCCCTGAACCTGGACGTTAAAATATGGTCTCCAGGTGGCCACGCTAATGCCCAGAAATACACAGGTTCCGCAAGTATGATGTGAAAGATCTTTCACATATGGGCAGGCCAGCCAGAGCCTTCCCGAACCCGAGGGCCCAAGGTAGCTAGCCAGCAGTGTATGTGATGTCAGTGTACAGTCAATTAGCAATTAACCATGTGCGCTTTCAATCAGAGAGATGAAACCTGGAAGCCGCTTTTGAGCTTCTTTCGTTGCGTCAACCGTAAGCACGGGTTGGGACCTGATTAGTCATGCCGGATCTGATGTACGCAAGTCAGATTTGCATGCCCAGTCATTGACAGGGAAATTTATTTTAACCTCTACAATCTCTTGTTGTTGCTAGGCTGGCCGATCAGACTTCAACCCTGGGTGATAGGGTGCGCGGGTGACACGGTGCCAGACTTGGCACTCTCCCTTCGACATAGGACCGCTCCAAACCAACCTGACATCATCTCTCCATTAGTGACATGTACACTGCGTCTGACGTCGAAGAGGCTTCTGACAATTTGCAACTCTCGATCTTGAGGGAGTGAGTCAGCGTTTGCTCGTTGGCAAGCTTGTCACGAGTTCAAAGTGTACACAAAGTAGCTACATTGCGCAACTCTGCCCTGCGTACGTACGATAGCCATGACCAGCAAGGGACCTCCCGGCAGGCACCTGCTGTTGCCACTTCTGCTGCTGTTGTGCGCTGCACGAGTACCGACAAGCACGGCAACCAGACAGATAGAAGCCCCAGACGTGTATACTGGCAAACATCCTTCCCAACGCATGAGCCTTGTGCTTGCGAAGCTGGCTGCAGAGCAGGATGCTGGTGGGTAATCATCGCTGCAGTGTGTCTTGACAGTCCCAGATCACGTCCCAGATCTGGGATGACCTTGCTACACCCTCATGCACAATGTACATATACAAGCAGCATCCCTCTATAACAAGCTTACGGTCAGAGACAAACGAACTCTTCTGGATTCTTGCATGCAGCTGAGCCCTTGGCCAAGGGTCTTCAGGACCAGGAGGCCGAGGCAGTGTCAGCAGCAGGAGAAGTCCCTGCAGACCCCCTGACAGGCGCTGTTACTCCAGCAGTGCAGCCAGAAGACCCCTTAACTGCTGCAACAGCGGTATCAGCAGACCCAACCTCGGCCTCAGCGGTGCCTGCAGAAACCCTGACATCAGAGGCAGCAGTGGATCCAGCAGCAGCAGGACCTGCAGCTTCTGTATCAGTGGCGCCAGCAAATCCCCTGACAGCAGATGCCGAAGTGCCCCTTCCCTCAGTCACAGAACCTTCAGTGGTGCTTCCTACAGATCAGTCGGTGGTCGGTGGGGAACTCGAGGTCCCTGAAATAGTAGATCCTGCAGGCGTACTGCCAGACGGAGTTGCGGCAGCTACTGCTGTTGCTGCTGTCAAGCCTGCAGGCTGTCTGTACAGCTACACTGAGACGGACATCCGGCCCCTGCGCAACATGTGAGGGCGAGAACTGGGGATGAGCAGTGCGCACGGGGAGTGCTTGGCCTCATGTGCGCAGCCGTGACAGCAGTGCTGCGAAATGTACTAGCTGGGAAACAGAGGTTTGCTTGCTTGCCTGGCCTCAAAAGACAGTCTGCACGCCATTGTTCTGTTGAAGACGCAGCTGTGCAAGTTGTGTGGCACGGCTCGCCGCAACAAGGTTGCATTGGGGTGTGCACAAACCACGCCAGCAATGAGCTGCTGCTGCTGCTGCTGCTGCTGCTGCTGCTGCTGCTCCTGTTGTGTTTGCAGGTGGAACTCGTCAGCTGGTTACTGTGGTAAGCCACCCAGCCCCTAAAGCTACAGCAGCACAATGGTTCAGGTGCCTGTTGTTCCGAAATAGAGTCCGTACACGATCTGCGATTGGCAGCAGGGCCCGCCACCCATGCCAGTCAAGACCAAACTGTCAGGGCGACTGCGGCTGGGCATGACTGCTGTGTGGCTTCCCTTCACCCTGCCTGCTTAGAACAGCTGCTGTTCTGCTGTTGCTGCTGTTGCGGTCTCCTGCCTGCGCCCACCTGCTGACTGTCTACGCGGTCGAAGGCGAGAGCACCGTAAGTTCATCCTTTGCAAGAGAGACACTGCAATAAATGAATTCATGCATGATGGACGGTGCATAGAGATCCATACAAAGATGGTATACATGCACACCATCAGAGTGGTGCTTTGTGAATGAGAGACTGTGCGACGGCAGCCAGCAGGGAGTCAGCCAGCTACACATATCCTCGCACGTGTAGCCGGTCGATGGCGTCGTTCTCCCGGCATGCTGCTGAACCCTGTGCATATTGCTTGTGGGTGTGCTGTGCATGTCGGTTTTGAGGACAGACCTGCTTGCTCATAAACAAGGAGGCGTGATGTTGGCAGCTCCTATGCATGTCTTCTGAGCAGGCTGCTGCTGCCGCCGTTGCTTCATGCTGTTGCTGCCGCCGCTGCTGCTGCTACTGTTGCCGCCATTGCTTACTAAAACTGCTGCTGCTTCCTACCACTCATTCATTTTGCTCCTGCAGCTCCAGATGATAATGCTGGCTCGAGGTGTCTGGATCAGCCAAAATCAGGCCAGGTCGCTGTCACAGTGCAAGGGTGACCTCATTCTGTTGGGCAGGGGCACCGCAAAATGTAAGTGAGATCACCACACAGATGATGGACCATAGGGTCACTGATCGATGGGAACAAGATGAAAAAGGCAGTGACGCTTGAAACCTGTTTGGATAATCCACCTTGGGGGTTTGTGTGTTGATCCTTTGAGGGGAGACACATTCAAAGGCTGTATGTTCCCCGCTGGCCCCCTTGCAGCAGCATCCCCGCTTTGCGTGCGGCCAGTCGGCAGGTTTTGCCCCTTATTCCTGCGCAAAGTTGACAGTGCTGTTGCTGCTGCTGCTGCTGCTGCTGCTGCTGCTGCTGCTGCATCACCGGTGTATGACAGGCAACGCATTCACCTTGGCTCGCGACACGTAAGTACTGCACATGCGTGCCGTTGCTGCAGCTGGTGTGGCTGCTGCTGCGGCGGCTGCAGGCATGCCGCAAGCCTCAACATGTTGGGTTAGCAGCTGCAGCATGAACAGCAGCACGGCACCAATGGGTGTACACATGGGCCCAACTAGCCCAACTAGCTCACTTTTACTGGCTTGCTATGGTTGGCAACTGCCATTGCCTGTTGCATGGGTTGTTTGTGCTTCCTGTTATCAGAACACACTCTCACGGTGCAGACTACTCTCCGTGATGACTATCAGAGTACCAGTAAATGGTCGGCATGAGACCCCTCCAAAGCTACAGGTTTATTAGAAAAGGTCTTTCAAGGCACCCTCATGAGCATTTGGCTCGCTGGCTAGTGCTGAAGTTTGGGGTCCCTTCCCACAATTTCTGAACTGTACTGTATGATTTGTGTATGTGGTGTGTGTGCAGTTTGGCGGTGGACAGTCCTCAGAATTCCTACTGGGACTTCAGCAACGGGACCAACAAACCTCAGCAGTATGTGGCATGGATGAAGCATCAGATTGCTGCTGGAAGGCCTATAGTGGCGGCAGTACGGAATAAGGGACTAGGGGATGACAGAGAGTACGATCACATCGTGCCCTTTTGGGGAGTATGCTCCAACAATTTGAACCTTACGGCTCCACTGAACACGGTGGACGGGTTCAGCCTGAGCACAGACTTTGGGGTAAGGCGCCAGCAGCTTGCCGACCTAGTTGCTTGGCCTGAGGATCTGAGTTCTCACCTGCTTGATTGCTGCTTGATGCCTCAGGCATGATGTTTGCACGTGGTGGCAGATTCGCGATTTATGCAAGCCGTGCCGCATCTGAAGCAGCAACAGGTCACCCTTTTTGCCCAGTGTGGCCCTCTTCCAGTGTAAGATGTGCCATCTGAACTGACTCTGTGTGGGTGTGTATCACCGCCTGTGGTTTTGTTACTTACAGGATGAGATTTTCCGTGGTGTGGGCGCGAACAGCTTCTACGCTGCAAGATATGTGAGGGTCCAATTCATGCATGGGCACTGTGACTGTGACTGTGACTGTGGCAGCAGTGACTGTGACTGTGGCAGCAGTGACGCTGCTGTGGCAGCAGTGACGCGACTGTGGCAGCAGTGACGCTGCTGTGGCAGCAGTGACGTGGCAGTGGCAGCAGTGGCGCTGCTGTGGCAGCAATGACACTGCTGTGCTAGATGCCAATCACACCACCTGTCATTTTGTTACCATGACATGCATCCATGTTGCATTACGATTTGTGTGCTTGCACAAGGGGTGCTTTAACGTGGGAGAGTAATTCAAAAGGGCAGGTTTCTTTCTCGAAGAATAGCCATGGCTAATGCCAGCCTTGGACATGTGGTGCCACAAGTGATCAAGAATGGATGCCGGTGCTACCCACCTATGATTGCTGGCTGGTTGCATGTTCCATGTCCTGCTGCTGCTGCTGCTGCTGCTGCTGTTGCTTTGTGGCCTGCAGGGATGCCAGTACGGATTCGTGTGGGGTGGAGGTGAGTAGCAAGTTCTCAGCAAGCCCCAAACTAGCCTGGCTTGCACACGTCAAATGCAAACGTGCATTCTCACTATGAATGGCCGAGCGATAAGCCTTGGCTGACTAGCAAGCCAACACAGATGAGAAGCAGCCACCATGCATTGCTAAATTTCCAGCCTGGGACTCGTGACTTGTGAGTCCGGTCAAGTTGCGCAAGCCTTGTGCACGGAATGCATGGCATGCAGCGAGCCTCGCAAAAAGTCTGCCCAATGCACATCCTGCTGTGCTTTCCTGCTCACTTCATATGCAGGGGTGAGATGAAGCGCCATTCAATGCGCAGCGCTGCCGTCCATCTGAAGCTGGTTAACCCCTGTGATGCTGCAGCAAGCATTGCTTGTGTGACTTCAGCCAGTCGTGCATGGTCCAAACCAGCCATCTGCGAGTTTGCAAATGGCATGCAGGCATGTCTGCTGGTTACGTGAGCATGCAGCCATCAGCACTTGTGCAAGATAATGGCTATCTACCATATGCACACTGTCTGCAGCTGGTTGCACCCAGATGGCATGAACATGCTGCAATGCCTGCCGTTGCCAACACACCCTGTGGCCGTTGCCTCAACTTGCTGGCTGGCTGTGACACCGCTGCATGTGTGTATGTGTTCATGGCGACTCCTGTGTCATGTGCAACGTGAATGCACGTGATGGCAACACCATGGCAATGACTCAGGGGTGAGTTTGCAGCTGAGCAGTCGGTGACTGCTGCTGATGTGCCTGCGTCTACTCTAGAAATCAACATATATGTTGTCCTGCAGCAGCTTCACCCTGTCCACCCTGTCACCCTTTGGGAGCATGTTCATGATGTTGTTCGTGCTTGGGTGGGCATTGTATGAGCCAGCGTCCTGTGCGTTATCACATGCTGCATCGGCAGCATACCAGTACTAGCACACGATCGATTGCAGTTACGGCGTACCAGCCAACGCCTCAAGCCATCAGCGGCGAGTGGTTGAAGGATAAGCACGGCAACCCAGAGCAGCCACATCTGGCATCGCCCTCTGTCTCATCGCATGAAGGCAGCAGTGACAAAACACTTCTGCAGCATGTTCTGAGCAGCAATCTCCTGTTGATTCGCCTTGGAGTAACAACACGCTGTATGCCCTGCCGCTGCTGCATCCTGCAGGTGCATTCCAACTGGCCTTTATGTGAGTCCGATCGGCCCCTTGCT
This sequence comes from Desmodesmus armatus, assembly GCA_007449985.2. Lineage (NCBI taxonomy): Eukaryota > Viridiplantae > Chlorophyta > Chlorophyceae > Sphaeropleales > Scenedesmaceae > Desmodesmus > Desmodesmus armatus. The sequence continues at coordinate 566,590 of VIIQ02000020.1, forward strand.
GTTTTTGTGCGGTCACAGTCATACCGTAGATTGCAGGGAGCAACTTACAGGAGAGCCGAACTTGCATGTGCCAGCGCCCTTGGTCTGCAGCCTCTTGAACAGTGCCCAACTCATGGTGCATTGCGCAATGGTTTGCTTTGCGACACGTTTTGTGCTGTACGATAATAGTGCCATTCATAGTGTTTCTGCGGCAATGTGTTGTGTGCTGTCCGCAGAACTATGGACTGGCCGTCGGTCAATTGAATGACACGGGCAGAATTTTGATCAAGACCACGAAGCTGGTCATCACGGGGTGGGCGAGTGGATACCTTGCCAACGTGAGTGTTGTGCGTTGTGGCTGTGTCAAAGCTGCTAGATCCTGAAAGATTTGCACGGGAGCTCAACATGCTCGCGCGACACGGGGTCCTGTCAGGCGCATGATGTTTCGAGGGGACATGCCATACAGTACCACTCACGTCAGTGCTCTACGACTATGCTCATGTGGCGTGACTGTCGCTGCTGCTACGCAATTTTGAATTTCCGTACGGGCCGCCCGGCACCTTTCTTGCAGGAGGAGCCCGGGGAGCCTAAATTATCCACACCGAGAGGTCAACCCACAGACACCGCAAAATACAAGCTGTCGGTGTGGGGACTAACATCAGGCTCCAGTTACACGACCTTCCGCCTACCCAACCGCTTCAACAGTAAGTTGTCCTTCCGCTTGCTTGCTGACTCGCATCTCCAACATACTGCCTGTGTGCCGTACCGCCTGTGTAACGCACCGTATCACGTTGCCATGGCTGTACCAAAGGCGGGTCCTTCCACTCGCTCAGCAACCCATCAACTGCCTGTCTGACAAGCTGCCTGTGTGACATGCCGCCTGCCAAAATCGTTCTATTCCAGCTGTAAGAAATCTTGCCACACCTACAGCTGCCGATCCTGCCAAGATTCCTACCACTGCCGGTGCCCTCAGCGCCCTGTGCACTCAGCGTGCAACCATTCCCAATGCTGCCTTGGGCTGCAAGAAAGTAACCTACGTGGCACCTGCAGGCGGGGCTGTCGAGTTCAACGAAACATCAGCCCTGGGCACCTTCCAAGCCAACAGGTCAGTCAGGGTGTCGACAGAGGGAGTACTTGGATACATGCAAGCTCACTAAGACTGCCCTACTAGACAGGCAAGCAACAGTGACGTAATCGCTCAGTACCGAGTAGTGCGTCGGTGGCAGGTGGAGACGCTAGACATCATAAACCTGCAGGGAAAAGTGCGTTAATGCGAGGTAACAAGGAAAGCGTTCACCTGGTTGGGGGTGTGGCGTCCTCGACAGTCAATAGGGGCCTCCGCAGGGCGGGCAGAGTAGACATTGCTGACCAGGACTGACGACTGTAATGGACAAAATCGAGACTGCTAGAGGGGCCACATCCCTCGCTAATGCATGGCAAAGCAGCGCTGTATCCCGTCCCGTCACCCCGGAATCACCTGCAGGCACAATGAAGAGGTTGGAGATGGCAGCAGCGGTAGTCAGTCAAAGGCGTAGAAATCCCACATGGGTGGCATGAAGGCATCATGAAGGCTTCCTCCTAGTGTGGCTTGATGTGTCTTGAAAGTCGAAGTGAACGCTGCCGGTGATAAGGGCTTGGGTCGTTGTCAGGGTCTGGGAAGAAGGGCATAGGAGTTTGACTGGTAGGACAGCCTGCTGAACAACAGCAGTCACAGAATGCACTCGGCAATCAAGTGAGTAAGGAGACGCACAGGTCTGTATAGGCAGCAAAGAACCTGCAGATGGTAACGGAAGGGAATGAGGGAAGACAGCAGGAGAGGGTGTGCGGTGGGGCGCTCGCGCCGCCATAGATCGATCAGGTATCAGATGGAATCACGAGACCCCACCCTTGTTGCCCCATGCATGCTTGCCAGACGAGGGTTTGCAGCTTCGCCAACACCTGCCTAGGTTGTCACATTCATGTGTTTGCCTGACTCCTCCTTCCATTGCCTGGCTACTTGCTGCAGCCTGCAATACTTCCTGACAGTAGCAGGGAGCGTGTAGCCACCCGGCAGCTGTCGGCGCATGAGGGCTATTCCTCTGAGCTGTTCCACACTCCGAATGTTTGAAAGCAGAAGTTTCAGGAGAGCGCTGCTTTCAAGAGCGTACAGCTACCCAGCATTTGCAGAGGCAGCTGCAGCCGTGGGTGGACCCAATACAGGGCCGCGGCAGCGGCAGCCTCCAGATCATCAGTGCAGTTGTAATCCAAGCGCACAACAGGTGCATATATCTGCAAGATGGTGTGATGGCATAAGCCAGGACAGCTGCGCGATGCATGAGGCCAACACCACAGCGAAGGGGAAAAGGCGTGGTGTTATTTGTATCAACAGTTGACGCATGGCCTGCAGGACTGTTTGATGAGGTGCCCAGACCCCTCCCTGAGGGATACTGGACCCTTCTTTTGTTGTGGCAGTTTGTGTACGATGGGTGGGGAGTTTGGATGTTGCGTTTGATGTGGCAATCTGTGTGTGAGGGGGTGAGGGATCGGCTTTTGCCGAAGGGATCCCAAGTTATGCCAACATGCAGACACTGGTGCCCAGTGGTGTTAGTTCTGTGGGGCCATAACCACATGGATGCATGGAATGCAATCGTGATCGAGGCTTCTGACTTTTGGACCTAGAGGTTTTCTGATACTTTTGGACCGGGAGGGCCACACATGGTGTCTTGTTGGCCAGGCTTGAAGTTGTGGCATGCTTGTTGACTTGCTTTGATTGGGTTGTATTCCGACACATGCACTGCCTCTCACCGCTCCCAGAGGAGTGAGTGTTTGCTGCATGGTGTCATGTGATCCACACAGTTGGTGTGCTGCGTAGAGCATCGTGAAACACAACCAGTGTTGTGTTACTGAGTCATTGTTGTGTTGGTTGGTCCCTTTTGTGTCAGTCTTGTTGGCAGGACCAAAAGTGAATCTACTCAATGCATGCAATCAAGGAAACAATTTTCCTGCCAGCTCCCTGGTTTTTGGGTTCAATGCCCTGTCCAAAAGGGCCTCTCCCATTTTTTGGCGGCAGGTTTGAGCGCAGTTGTCTTGACGTCAAGACGTCGATACCCAGGCTTGTTTCTGTCACTCAAGTACAGTGTGGCTAGCATTCACCTCGTCGAATTGTGCGCCACCATATGTGTGGATGTGTATGTGATGTGTGGATATCTTCATGTGATCATGTTGTGCGGATGCCTTCTTGTTGTGTGTGCGTGTGTGTCAGTCACTGCATGCAGGGAAGCATGTATGCATGTGTGAGATGTGTGTGGTGTGACATTGAGGGCTACCCCTTGGTGATGCAGACGCCTCCTGCTTGGGTTCAGGCCCAGCTTGGATGGAAATGGGGAGTGAAGCTTCTGGGTGGGATATGCAGTGTGCATCAGAGACTCTGGGGGCACAAGGATCGGGTATCGTGCCTGGTACTGGCGATGGCCGCAGGCTTTGTTGTGGGTTGCCTGTTGGGATCACTGACTGCCTGTGCTTGAGGCCCTCTTTATTTTTGTAGAGGGTATGAGGTCAGCATTTTAAACCCTCCCATTAGGCCCTCCCGCTGACTCCTACGCCGTGTCATGGTGGATCCAATATATGCGAAAGTGTGGAGCACGCAGTCAGCACGTATTCAAAGAGTGAGAGTGGGTTGGCAGTATGCACGATGCGTGGGGTGTGGGTGTGCCAATGTGGCATGCTGTGCGTTGCATACCTGGTACCAGGGTAGGCACTGGCAGACCTCTTGGCAGCCTGGACAGCAGACAGCGTCACTACTGACTTCACAGCAGCAGCAGCACTTCCAGGATATACTGCTGCATTTTTTAAGTCAGTACAAGCTGGTCACCAATCTTCAGCGATCCTTTTTGGCGTACTGTGAGAAGACCGGTACATTGTTGTCACACGTTGTCCCCCCTGGGCGCTTTCGTGTGATCTCTTTTTTACTCGGAAAACTCTTCCGGGCTGGTTGCGCTGGCTGGTTTTGCAGGCTGGTTTTGCTGGGACACAGGCTGCCTGACCCTTTGGGACGGCTGATTCGTGTGCCATGTTTGACTGCATCTCGCCTGGCACGCCAGTGGTGATTCATCACAGTTGAGTAGACTAGTCACTTGTTGGTCACTGCAACTCGCTCCAACAACATCATGTGATGTCAACTAGATGTTGACAAAGGTTGCAACCAATTGCAACCTCCTCAACGTGACTCAACGTAGGAGCTACTAGAGCTGCAGCTGCGTACTGCCAGTGTCTTTGTAGTGATGTTGTGATTGTTACAGTAGCAGTGACACTGAAAGATTCACTGGTGTTGAGGGTGGTGCCGCGCTCTCCTTCGCCAGTGGGGCTAGGTGGCGCAGAGTGTGTCTTCTGCTGGCGTGGTTGTTGAGGTCCTTGAGGTTGTTGTTGGGGAGGGGTGTGAACAAGCGGTTTCCTTTCAGTTCCCTGAGGTCCAGGGCACCATGCTCTCTGGTGGTTGCATTGGCAGACGTTCTGCAGCGGCCAAAGTTGAAATGCTGATGGTGTCACTGCGGCCCCCGTTTTGTGGGGTTGAAGAAGGGAGTGACGAACAGATGTTGCCTGATTATCACGCAAAGTTGTAGTTGGTGGACTGGTCATTGAGGGGCACGCAGCAGCAGACATGCTGAAAATGTGGGTGTTATAGTGTGCGTTCTAGCAGGATGAGTTCACTCTGGCACAGATGCTGGGGCTTCAGATCGCTGTTTTTTGAAGTGCAGGACTCGACCATATGTTACAGCGGACGCAAGTTTTCCATACTGGGCGCATAACTCAACCAGGGACGTGCAAAAGATTCGGTTGCTAACCCCCAAGTTCAAATTTCAAGACTGCTCGACTGCTTCAACAAGGCCCTCGGCTCTCACGGCCTCAAGCCTCCTTGAAGCGGCCTTTCAATGCAGCAACACTTCCAGCATCACAATCAGGGAGCTGCCCCTTCAGCAAAGTAACAGTGCTGTCACAACAGCACTGTCACAGATCACACAGAGGCACAGCATAACAAAAGCTCTCAAGGTAACAGAGACGGCAGGCAAGCATACACACAATGAAGAACTCCCCCGCACAGGTGACTCCGCCTGGCCGTGATGCCTGCATGCATGCAGGGTTTAGGGTCAAAGCTTTATCCCTCAACCCTCAACCCTTCTGTGCAGCCTGCATATGATGTGGCGGCAGTTTGCAGGTCCCTCTTGGTGGAACTTGCACCACACACAACAGTCAGGCCCCCGTGGCGAGGAGCCCAGGGAGCAGACTGACAGGATGTCCCTCTTGCAGCTGCTGCAAGCAGAAACGAGGAGGCAACAAACACGGGTGGTGCCGTTTTTGAACACGGAGCCTGGAACCTCCAATCGGACTCTCGTCCTCCACTCTGCCTCTGGCATAAGTGACTCCCTGTATGAAAGATGCTCCTGCACACGAAAGATGCTCTTACGAAAGATGCTCCTGCACATTATTGCAGCCCCAGCACAAAGCTTCACTGCCACAAACAGGGACCAGAATCAAGACTCCAAAGCAGCCTGTCACCAATGCTGTGCTGTGCTGTGCTCTACCATGGCGGTGCTCGCCACACAAACAAGCACGATTACACCCCAGCCCCTTTTTGAGACACAGCATAGTATGCGAGATGCCAGACCCCTGCCGCTACCAACCCTGCACAAACGAAGACTCGTATACAAGATCACGCCTCCAGCAAAATATCCCTGACCTAATGCAAAGAGATTGCAAGACCCACACAAAAAGGCAAGACGACAGGAGGATGAACAGGCACGGTAAGTATAAGTAGGCCCTACTGTACGTACTGAACAAGAGTATTTCAACTCACACAGAAACAAACACACGGAAAGCCCAGACACGGCAAAGTCGAGAGGGTGAAGATGGCATGCCTGGTGACGGTCTCCAAGCACACACCGCCACAGACATGGATAAAGCTTGCCTGCAGTGACCAGAGCCACCAGATAAGGTCGCCAACACAAATTGAAACGAACATGGAAAACTCAAGTCAGTCATACTTGCTGGACGCAAGCTGCAACACTGCATGTGAGGCCTGGCTGATGCTGTGGCTATACAGCTCGACTGGATCAAGCATGACTGCAGTAGGCCAATGCCGCTGGAGGAACCAGCCAGCCGCTCACATTCAACAAGCATGAAAGCCACCCGGGGAAGAACCCCCTGCTCTGATACCGAACAAACACACCCGATACCACCCAAAGATGACAAAGAACTCAAACATTGAGGTGACTTGGGGAAAGGATGACAACCCGTCACCCCACATACACACACTGACTTCCCTCAAGACAGGCACTGCACTACTGGCACCTGCCACCAAAAACCAGACTTTGGACAAGGCCTTTTCAGACCAAACAAACACTGATGGCAGGCAGTCCTTTTTGTCGGGAGAGGTCCCACGCTAAGCTGAGAGCCACACACACGACACACATGGCATCTGCAGACCAAAGCGTTGCACACGGCCACAAGCTGTCAAATGGGAAATCCGACAAAGGGTCGCCGGTATGCTCTGGAGTCTGGCTGGCTGCAGAATCCCAATACTGAAGGCAGTAGGCTGTTGACCTCTCCCTCCACCACTTGGGCTGATCCCAGCGCTCCGCTGCTAGAAGTAGGGTCCAGGGGGCCTGCATTGCCGCCTAAGCCCTGCACCCAAACCCCAGCCCCGCAAAACCCAAGTAGACCCTAGGTTTCATGGGGTTTACTTCTCCTTCCAAAGCTTCGTGAGGCCGAGCCACTTCTTCCGCAGCCGCATGCCGTCCTCCCCCTCTCCGACCTCCCCCTCCACTTCTCCCTCCAGCTCCCGGGGTGTCTGGCTCCCCGCCAGACCCACCCCCACCCCCATCTTCAGTTCCCGCATGTCTGCTATCATAAGGGGGCTGCTCTTTGCCGACACCATGGGGCAGGGGGCAAGCACCTCAGCGCCCTTGTCATCAGCAGCCGCCGGAGCGGCGGCAGCGACGGCTGCGGCGGCTGCGGCAGCCGCCGCCCTGAGCCCTGCTTGCTGCTGCTGCTGCTAGGGTTGCTGGGCATGGTCTGTAGCTGGGGAGCCTTCAGACTGAGGCCCCGGGGCTAGCCAGGACAGCAGCGGAAGACTGAGTGTTGCTGGCCGGGGTGTACTTCAGAGCTGTAGGGGCTTTGATCCCGGCGGCTGCGGCGGCTGCGGCGGCTGTGCTGCTGCCAGGCTGGCCGCCGGCGGCTGCGGCGGCTGGGGCCTTGGGGTTGCTGACGGCCGTGGCGGCTGCTGCGTTGGTGCCTGTTGTTGGAGTATGGCAGTACAGCAGCAATGAGTTTAAACATATGTTCAACCCGGTTGAACGGGCAGCTGACGCCGCCTCAACTTGGATCTCACAAAACAGCACCACCAAGCAAGGAGTTGCACCAGCACCATCCCGCACAAGGCACAATATCCACCACAGCAATGCCGTGAAGTGTCATCATGTCTGTCCAGGTTTTAGGTGCAATAGTGCTCATCCGAATTGTACATGAGCACAATCGCACCTAGAACAGGGCATATGATGCTACAACCGGGCTTTTGCGTCACACTCTGCGTAAGTTGCCCCTTGAGCCCGGCTCAATGGCATTGGCTCCCTACGGGGTGTTCAGGCTCAGCCTGAATCATGTAACAGTAATAGTAACAGTCACTGTTACGGTAACAGTAGTGTTCGGCTTGAAGATCCACTTACTGCACCTACCTGAGAAGAAGTTGCCTGCTGCCTGGGCGCTACCAGCCAAGTTGCTCCCGGGGGTAGGGGGCATTGTCAGTGAGTGTGCGTGAGTGATACCAGCGGCAGCAGCAGCAGCAGCACCTGAGCCGGCACCGGCGGCTGCGGCGGCTGCGGCGGCTGGCTCTCCGGCGGCTGTCTTGGTTGTTGGTGATGTTGTTGCGTTGATGTTGATGGAGCGCATAGAGCGACGCGCGCGGTATGTGTTGATCCATGGGTGGTTGAGCAGCTGCAGGACAGAAGACAGGGGTGGGGGGTGAGGCTGCAATAATCAGTATCGGTATGCAGTTGAGCACCATGGCAGGTGGACAATGCCCTGGCAGAACAGATGGACAGCAACAAGGGATGCGAGGGGGAAGCAAAACTGTCAAATAGTCTGCCAGCCTTGATCTATGCAGGTGTGATGCACAGGTAGCCGATACAGATGGCTGGTCTTGACTGAACTAGTTGCGCTGCACCACACATCAGCAGGCGTGGTGCAGTCAAGACCAAACCTGGTGGAGTTCAGTGATGTATACTGTGATCACAAATTCCATCACTTCCCCACCTGTAGGACGGATGGTCGCTTGCTTGCGTCATGTGTGTGTGTGTGGGGGGGGGGGGGGGGGCAAGACCGTGTATACCACACTGAATACTGATCATAAACCCCATCCCTTCGCCCTCAGCACCCACCTGTAGGACGGATGGTCGCTTGCTTGCGTCCTTTGTGAGTGCGAGGGTGATGAAGGAGCGGGCGTGCTCTGACATTGAGCGGGGGAAGGCGGGGGTCTGTGACCTGATGCGCTGCTCAACACGGTCACGGCTGGTGTCATAGAAGGGAGGGCACCTGGTGGGATTGAGGGTGGGGGGCAGCAGTGCAAGAGCAGGGCAATTTTGTTAGGGGTTTGCGGTTGAGTGTGTGGCCGGAATTTGAGGCGAGGGAAGGCGGGGGTCTGTGACCTGATGCGCTGCTCAACACGGTCACGGCTGGTGTCGTAGAAGGGAGGGCACCTGGTGCACATGAAAATTGGGGGGGGGGGGGGAATGTCAGCAGAAAGTATGCACTACTGTGGAAAGGGGAACATGAACAGGGAGCGGGGAAAGGGCAAGTATGTGACCTGTTGCGCTGCTCAACCAGACACGGCTGGTGTTGTAGAAGAGAGGGCACCTGGTGAGATTGAGGACGGGGAGCAACAGAAGGGCAGCAGTGGGACAGCAAAGCACTGTGGGGACAAGTTCGCAGTTCAGCGTGTGGCATGGATGTGAGGGTAGGGAGGATGGGGTCTGTGACCTGATGCACAAAACGGTAACGGCCGCCGGGGGTTGTAGAAAGGAGGGCACCGGGTGTCTTGGAAAGGGCACCTGGGGGAATGGGGTGACGATGCGATATGCGAGTGCAGGCAGTGGCAAAACGTGTAAGGATGTTGTGTTGGTGATTGTGGTGGCCCAAGGTACGGTGAGGCATGTAGGATTTGGGGAGAGGTGCGATGGGAGACTGAGTAAATACCACAGACAAGAGTGGGGACGTGTGGTGCCCAATACGTCTGAATTGTTGGCTCAATCGGCAGGATGCATGGTGAGCGGCAGCGCCTGACCCAAGATGCGCGGCCTATGATGTTTTAGCTGTGTCTCTATTGGTCAAAAGTGCTGATATGCAGTGCTGGCAAGGAAGCACTCTCATATAATGACTATCATGACACATATATCATGACTGTCATGACACATACATCATGACTAACATGGTGCATATATCATGACTGTCATGACACATATATCATGACTATCATGACACATCATCACTATCATGACTATTGAATTTCATCTGGGCAGGGCCAAAGTTGCCGCCGTTCACAAACCTAGCCAGGCTTGAGCTGTTGTAGGCTCATGAATGTTGCAAGGACCTGCTGCCTGGGCCAATGTACAGGGATGCCACAGTCACCAAACCAGCAGCTCGTATGCCAGCACTCCCACTGCCCAGCTCGCTGTTCATCTTTTTGAATCCTATGTCACTTTTCAAACATCCAAACCGCGTCCTGACAACTAAGTAATAATACTAAGCCATACTCACCCGACCAGCAGCTCGTATGCCAGTACTCCCACTGCCCAGCTGTCCACTGTGCCGCCGTAGTGGAGGTGAGCCTTCTCCTTGTTCTCCTCTGGCTTGTTCTTGTAGGGGCAGTTCAGGACCTGGGGGCGCCAAACAACACAGCGGAAAGTGAGTTTAGTGGGTAGGTGGGGGAAGGAAATTCTCCGGCCTCAGCTCTATGCATATCATGCAGTAAGATCCGAACCCCCTCGCTCTGCGTTGAATTGTACGCAGTTGAGCCCCCACCAACCTCTTCAAAGCCTTCGATCAAGCCTGCGTACCCCTCTGCCCACACCTCGACACACAGACATTGCCTGGTGTGACTCCGTATGCAACCTCTCTGTTGACACACCTGGTGTGCCATGTAGTTGAGTGTGCCTGCACATGTGATCGCCCTCTCCCTACGCAAGGTCTGACCTACGGTAGGATAGGACAACGCATGCTAGCTGTTTCCTTACAGCCCCCCCCCCCCCAGCAATTGGCATCGCGTCTTGAACATGCTGCCCAGTGCTGTGTTTGAGCATCTCCTGATCTCCCCTACGACCCCTTCTAGCCCCCGCCCCTCTTTAACACACACAATGTGTTGCACCACACCACAATCAAGGCCAGTCGTACCTCTGGTGCCATGTAGTCGAGTGTTCCTGCGCGTGTGACCGCCCTCTCCCTGCGCAGGTCGATGGCCAGGCCAAAGTCTGCCAGCTTGAGTGTCATGTCACTGGTGAACAGGATGTTCTCAGGCTTGATGTCACGGTGGATGATGCCACGTGTGTGGAGGTACTGCATTACACGGATAACAGAAGGGGTGTGGGGGTTGTCACCAGGTATGTAGGGCGAGGGAGTGAAGAGGGTTGGCTTGGGTGAGGGCAAGGGAATTGAGAGAAAGCGTGGTCAGTGACAGGCCTAGTGGCGTCGGTTGTTGATCCCCCATCAATTTGGAAGTTTTTGGTGGAACATCAATACCCTGCACCAGCAGCACCCTAGGGCACTCAGCTGGAAGAGACACGTACCCAGCACAGTCAACACCTTGCCGGGTTTGATTGTGCACTCCCAGCCCTGCTTCAAACCCTGTGTCACTTGACATGTGTACTTCTGCATGGCCATGTCACAAGGAAGGTGACTGGGCTCGTCTCCTGCCCCTGTCTTGTACTCCCAATGGGGCCCTTAGCAGACCACATGACATCTTGAGAACCTTGCCTGCAGTACTTTCCATCCACACCTTCATGTGCTGCCACATACTACCTCCAAGTGTCCACCATGGTCACTGTTGAACCCAACCCAGATTTCCACCATGTTCACTGTTCAACCCAGGTTTCATCCTTGCTTACCTGCAGCACCCTGAGGAAGGGTTCCAGCACCATCTGCACGGTCACGTGTTCATTGAGTCTGCCCCCGTAACGCTGCAGCAGGTCAAACAGGTTGCCGCCTGCTGCATACTCCTGGACCAGCACCACGAAATCACCCTCCTGCGATACACGAGGGTAAAACCCCGGGGGGAGGGGGGGGGGGTGGCACAAGCGTTGGCCGTGTTAGGGCTTTGTGTGCGACTCAGTTTGCAGTTTGCATACTCATGCCTGTGCACTTTCTTTGAGTGACAGGTTGCCGCCCGCTGCATACTCCTGGACCAACACGACAAAGTCACCCTCCTGTAATTAACAACATGGCGGGGGGGGGGGGGGGGCAGGGGGCAAACATGTGGCAGTGTTAGTGTGGGGAGTGACAGTTACTTTGTGGTGCTGAGTGTGGTAGTTCACACAGGTTGCCGCCAGCTGCACACTCCTGGACCAACACAACAAAGTCACCCTCCACTGAAACAAGACAACGGGGGAAGGTCATGGGAAGGGGGCAAACAAGTGGCAGGGTTAGTGTGTTGTGTGACAATCACACGGCGTTTCTGTGTGATCAACACACAATGTAACGGTTACAGTTGGCGTCTGAGTGCAAGCATACTCCCGGACCAACACATCAAAGTCACTTTCCTGCGATGCGTTACATTGTTGTTGTAGGGTTTAGGATTCAGGGACAGTATCCATGCCATACCAGGTAGCAAGCAGCAGGACGCGCCATGGGTAGCTGGCAGCCGTACAGGGGGGTCTGATAGTCGCCAAGTGTATCACGGTAATCCAGACAACAGATGCGGTCTCCTCCTGATTGGAATCCTGTACTGCAGCCGGCCACTTGCAGGCCCCACTGACCAGGTGTCAGCTATCACATGCTCAGCTTCGACTGGTCTCCCTTCTTTGTTCTGGATGGTGTGGTTTACTGCACACAATCCGCAACAAAGAAGGGACCCCAGTCGAAGCTGAGCAAGTCATAGCGTAAAACACACATATGTTACACAGGTGCCAGACATCTTGTCAGTCTTTTGCTGGGGCCATAGGCTGGCTGAAGAACTTCTCGTAGCAACGTTCACACAACAGGGTAGCGTCGCACTGTACCCTGCTATGTGAAAAAGCTGCTACAAGCCATTCTTCAGCCAGCCTGTGGCCCAAACAAAAGAGTGATGGATGTCCCATCCTCAATCCCGGCCGCAGCCAGGGCCTTCCAGGTCATACAACCAGAGCTTTAATGTCAGGTGTTGGTCGCCACCCAGTTGCCCCCCCCCCTTCTACACCCCTTCCCTCAGATAACACTTCCCCCCTCCCCCCCTCCCCCCCCCCCCCCCCCCCCCGATCCCACACACACCTGGAATGCACCGCTGAGCTGCACTACATGTTCGTGCTTGAGGCTGGCGTGCAGCGCCACCTCCCTGAAGATCAATACGTGTGCGCAAGCACCTGTGTACCACACCCCTTTCCCACAAAACACACACCCTCCCTTCCAATTGCACAGCCCGTACAGACCAGAATACATTCTCAGAGTCACCGTCGAAATCCCCACCCACCCCCCGTGTTTCTAAACTACAAGTTTTTACATACCTGGAATGCTCCGCTGAGCTGCACCACGTGTTCGTGCTTGAGGCTAGCGTGCAGCGCCACCTCCCTGAAGATCTGGTGCTGGTACAGCTCACAGATGGCTGACAGCTGGTACGACTTGAGCACAACAACCTGGTTGGAGCGCTTGCACACAGCCTTGTACACTGCGGGAGGGGAGGCGGAGGGAGCAGCAGGGGTTACAGTCAGCAGGTGTGTGAGATGGCAGGGGCAGGGGGAAGCGCAAGCCTGCACACTGCCGGGGTGGTCATGAGCCAATACCCGCTCTGCCACCATGTATATCCTCCCAACACTAGACTCTTGCAGACAAAAGATTTTTCGATGAATGCAGATGCTGTTGACAACGCTTCCAACTGTTTGCGGACTGCTCAGCCCATCTCCATACACCCCTCCCCTCACCCTTTGATGCGTATCCAGTGTACAGCTTCTCCAGCACGTGGTAGTCATAGGAGCTCCACTGGGGGCGCTGCATGGCCTGTAACAGTGATGCGCAAGCAAACAGCAGGTGTGCAGCGCATTCAGAGAAGCATACCACAGGCGTGACAGCAAGAGAGAAACAAAGAGAAACACACAGAAGGCTTGTCTGGTTGCATGGCTGCATCTGCTGAGCACTAGCATTGCAGTTGCAGCCAATGTATGGTCTAGTTTGGACGCACAGAACTGTCGCAAGCATCACTACTGGTGCCTGAGCAAGCTGACGGCATGCTTGCATGGTGGGTGCAGTGGCTGTTCTTCGCTTGTGCGACCCATCACCCTGCTATCTTCCCTTATCTGAGTGTCTTTGAGTGCTGCCACTGCCACAACTGCTGCTGCTGCTGCTGCTGCTGCTCAACCTCCCTTGCTGCAACAACGAAATGCAGCAGGGCCCCTGCCATGTTGCTGCCTTGCGCTGTGCAATCTACTATCTGCTGCTGTACAGGTGTGCTTGGACTATTGTGCACACTGCTAAGTGTCACTGTGTAGCACTGGGCTGACAGCGTCTCCGCTACACCCAACATTGCTGGCTGTTGCTGTTGCTGTTGTGAACTGATGTGTGGCGGGTGGGTAGGGGAAGCATGGTGTCGCAATGGTGCTGGTGGTGCTTGCGGTGGTGGTGGCGGGAAGTCTGCTACTGAAGGCCCACTGTGTGTCATACAGGGCGACCCCCCCCCCCCCACCTCCCCCCCCCCCCCCCCGACCCCCCCCCCCCCCCTAAGTACTCACAGGTGGGACTGTGGGTGATGTGGCCAGCATGCGGTAGGCATCAAGGACGATGGGATCTGTGGGGCGGAAGTTGATGGTGCTGCCGCTGTCTGGTGCTGCTGCGGCTTCTGCTGCTGCCGCATTTGGAGTGACAGGGCCCTGCTCACTGTCGGTGCTGCTGTGGGTGCTGCTGAGGCCGATGGTTGCGCCATCTGCTGCTGCGGTGCTGTTGGGTGCTGCGTTTGATGCTTTTGATGACTTAACGCCGTCTGCGCTGGCTTGCTGCTGCCTAAAGGCGCGGATGAGGCCTTCGTTGTCATTCTCTGCACCCATCGCCGAGAGGATGCGCGCAAACTTCTCAGCTTGCTGCTGCTTGGTTGTTGCAGTGGCGTGGTGTTTCATGTTGCTGGTTTGTTCTGTGTTGAGCTTCTGCATTGCACTGTTGTGCAACAACTCGCGACAGGAATGAGAACCAGTGGCTGCACAGTTGCCGGGAAGGGCGGGGAGTTGCGGTGAAGCTGAATTCACTCCAGGGCTGGTGAAGCTGTGTTCATACAGCTGTGAAAGATGCTTGGAATGCGATGATGGCAACTGTACTGTAGAGGCAAAGGGCCAGATGTGGCTTGGCGCGCACTGCTGTCCTGCTATGGGAGCAGGATATGAAGGCACGTGGGGGCGTTTGAACGGTGCTGGGACGCGTGGAGCAAGCGGTGGAATGCAATCGAGCCCGGGCCGGCTGTTTTGCGCCCAGATGAGGCGGGACGTACTGTGGAATACCAGGAGACGCAGATGATAAAAGAGCCCTCCTGCACTGCAGCACGGATAAGAATGGCTTCTTTGATGCTGAAAGCATCAATTGCGTTTGGTTGTGCTTCGAGCGTGAACTGTGACGCAGTGTTACAAATCATCAATCGTTTCAGCCGACCTGGCTTGGGTTTGTCAAAAAAGCGCTTGAAGGTGGCGCAGGGTGACTGCCAATGTAGAAACATGTACCTTATGCCAATTTGACCGGTTGCAGACGCCGACTTTCCACCACAACTGCACCACACCATCAAGGGCTGACCACCAGAAGACAAGGCTCACAAAGTCACCCTGTGCTTCCACTTCACACTCAAAGCCACGGCATTCTCGAACATGAGGACATACACCAGCAGAACGAAGGCATGCACGGTGTCCATGACGATCCGTCAATCCACCAGTCACTCATACTCATGACTAACAGACTGAATGGCAGCCAACGGGAAAGTCTCCACTGCCAGAACTGCCCAGCAGGCTCCTACACTTGCTTTTTCCGAAGACACACGGGGCAATTGGCTCCACTTAACCCATGTAAACAGCACAAACGCCTGGCACAGTGCTGCACCGTCCTCTCAAACAAAAAATGATCCTGGCCAAATTTCAAAATGGTATCCCAACACATGTCATCACCAGCATCACCGCACACCAAGCCCCGAACTGCCAGGCATGGTTACACCCGCTCTCTCCTCAAGTATAGATCGCTCAGAAAAACACCACACAGTAGCATTACTCTCTGCAGGAGCCGCACCGTCTCCTGCAGCCGCACAACACCTGACAGCACTGCATTTTGGGCTCAGCAGGCCAGAAGAATTGCCAAAACTGCATCCAAAAGCAATGAGCACAGCAGCAAAGCGAGCTCAGCACAGCACGGCAGGCAGGCCCGGACTCTCCACATCACTGGCACTCCCCAGCACCAGATACTTCAGACCAAACAACAGACCAGAACCTCACTGAGCTGCAGGTGGGGGCCACAGCCAGACACCCAGGCTCTGGTTGCTGACAGGCAGACAGCAAAAAACGGTAGCCATCGTGACCGATGACAGCACTACGCAGCTGCACATTGCAGATATCATCACTCAACAGCAACAGCACTCCGCCGGAGTCAACCACTGAATGCACACCAGCGCACGGGTTGCACTGCCGACGTGACTGTCTTGCAAGAAAGCGGCATTCTGAAGCGCCCTCCCGCGTGAGACTGGAAAGCGAACATGCAGGATTGGGCCAGGCAGGATCGGGCACTGGCAGCATCAGCAGGCCTGGGTTTGCCTCTCAACAAAACAACGGGTGCAAATTCACACCCAGCGGCAGCAGATGTCTGTCTGCTACAGAAAATGTTGGTGCCACAGACGTGATTTTGTTTATCAGATGACTGCCGCTGTCCGACAACAGGAAGGCTTACTGCTTGCCATTGCCGTTGCCATTGCTGCTGCTGTCTGCAACCCCCTCCTGCTGCTTCACCTTCCCCGTCCAGCGAGCAACAACAGGCGTCAATGCCACCGTTGGCGGGAATCGAACCGGCGAAAGCGCCTTGTGTGCTGCATACGCGATTGCAAACGTGCCGACCTTCTCACTTGTGTCGTTCACTGACAGCCCAATCTTGGAGAGCAGCCCGGCCACATCAACACCTTCAAGGGCAGCGGTTGCAGCAATACACAGCAATAAGTAACTAACCAATGCTGGGTGTCGTTGCAGCGTAGATGCGCGAGCCGTCCGTATGAACCCTTCTTCTTCAAACAGCCATAAGCACAACCAGGAGCTGGGACGGGGACACCAATGGTGCCTTAAGTGCTGGCAGCAGTGACAGCTGGTCAAAGCTAGTCAACAGCGATCCAGAAACACGCCGTGCAGGGCGCTGGGTGGCGTGAGGACAATGGGATGCGGCAATCTCTACATCCCAAAAGGCCTCACAAAATGCAAAGCTTCATGCCGCTCCGTACTGGCCAAACCTGCAGACCCACTTCCAGAACCGCGCAAGTCATCCCCGCAATGCAGCCATCCCTCGTGCACACGCCCCTCCACTACCAGCAGCTTAGTAAGCTGACTGTGCACGACCCATGAACCCCTCTCCCTGCTAGTAGCCCACCCGTCCCACCTGCTGTCACTGCTGCGTAGCACGCCGCAAACGACACGATCGCGAATGAGATCGATGTAATGAGGTAGGCATTGCCGTACTGCGCCAGCAGCCTTATGACCTTGCCGCCTACCCCAGCCCTACACACCTCCAAACTACACCCTTCCACGAACATGCCCCCCCCCCCCACACACACACTTCTACGCAACTTCGGAATGTCACATCCTTGGATGGTTCATGCATTGGCTGGATGCACTCCCTGTGTCTGCACACACAACCGTTGGTGACCATATGAATAGCACGTAGCGAACCCCGCCCCACCTGCTGTCACTGCTGCGTAGCACGCCGCAAACGACACAATCGCGAATGAGATTGATGTGATGAGGTAAGCACTGCCGTACTGCGCCAGCAGCCTCTTAGCCTGCTCTGTGCGGCTGACGGGTGCCTCCTCCTCCTTACTGGTCAACACCTGTCATAGCAGGTAGCAGGGGAAACAGCACACAACTGTGACGGTTGATATGCAGGGACGGTCAACTTCGCAACACCTGGCAGCAGGGACAGCAGTAGCAGCACCACAGCAGTAGCAATACACAACTATGACTGTTAACATGCAGGCAATGCCTTACAAGAGGAGCATGGAGTGCATGCCAATGAGCTTAGGCATGCCAATGAGCTTAGGCATGCCAATGAGCTTAGGCATGCCAATGAGCTTAGGCATGCCAATGAGCTTAGGCATGCCAATGAGCTTAGGCATGCCAATGAGCTTAGGCATGCCAATGAGCTTAGGCATGCCAATGAGCTTAGGCATGCCCCCCCCGGGGGGGGGGGGGGGGGGGGGGGGGGGGGGGGGGGGGGGGAGGTCACTCCACATTTGCTTTAGTGACTGATGACAGCATGACAGCACACACCCATTTGCATATGGAGTGCGGCTGACGGGTGCTTCCACCTCCTTACTAGTCAACACCTGGTGTAGTTGACGACGGCAGCAGGGCACGATCTACTGATTTTGACTGATTGTCATGCATATACTGAAGTACAACAAGGCTGTGCCCAGCAGGTAGAG
Source organism: Desmodesmus armatus (assembly GCA_007449985.2). Lineage (NCBI taxonomy): Eukaryota > Viridiplantae > Chlorophyta > Chlorophyceae > Sphaeropleales > Scenedesmaceae > Desmodesmus > Desmodesmus armatus. The sequence goes on from VIIQ02000020.1 coordinate 584,414, forward strand.
TCCGCAGGAACGTGGGAGCGGGCAGACATTGCCTGTAACATCCTAGTGTGAGCGCGTGCAGACTCCTTTCCCCCCTGCTGACGACTGATCCTCTCCCGCCGCCTTCCTGTCAAGGTGGCTGCCTGTCAAGATGGCTGCCAAGTATTCCCACCTGGTAGAGTCCTGCCTCCAGTCCAAACTTCTCTGTGGTGATTTCAGCCTGACTCTTGCTGACATCAGGACCAGGGGTGTCGCTGCTGCTGGTCTTCACCTGCAGCAGGCCGGGGGGTGGGCGGGGGGGGGGGGGGGTATAAGGTAAGGGGGGTTTTGGGGTGGGAGTGGGGGGCGGGAGAGTAGGTGTGGGAGGGGGGGGGGCTCTGATACACCAGCTGCTGTGAGCCAGAACAGGCATCAGTGCTGGTGGCTAACGCCAGCACTTGGTCAGGGGTGGGGATGCTGCTGGTCTTCACCTGCAGGAGTGGTGTGCTTGGGGTAAGTGGATGGGTGGGGGGGGGGAGATGATGACCAGCTGCTGTGAGTGGTATAAGCACCAAATGCGGGTGATGATAGATAATGCAAAATTGGCAACGCTATGGACACCACTGCACACCAAGATGCAGGTGCAAAGGGTCTGCAGGTGGTGGAAACAGGGTGTGCATAGTGTGACACAAGACCGTTTCGGCTGGCCGTGCTTGCAGGCGTACATTACGTCTTTGTCACTGCTGCTAATGTCGGTGCAACAGTAGAAACCTTGTAAAATTGCCGGGGTGGGGGTCAGCCCAGGCAGCAGCATGTGCTTGCGGCAGCAGCATGCACATGTGGCGATACAAGGGGACCCATGTGGCTTACTGTTACACTGCAATGTACTCAACTGCAGCAAGCTGATGTTGATGACATCACATCAAGCTTGGCGGCATAGTGCAAGCTGCACATCTTTCTCACCTCATTCTCTGCTGCTGCTGTAGCAAACCTCCCACTCCGCCTGACTGATGGCACGAGCCTGTAGGGGCAGAAGAAGCATGTGAAAGGTAACTAACGTAGAACGGATAGATCGGAAAGCACCACCAACGAATCATGCAAGCGTCTGAGTGTCGGGTCCCGCACCTGGTGTGTGTGCTGCTGCTGACTGTTTGCCGCAAGCCAGTGTGCTGCCGAGCAAGCTGCATCCTGCTGCTGCTGATGGTGCTAGAGCCTTACTACAGCAAACGGACTTGAAATTGACGCGAAACAGCCCGACAGACAGCAGATGCGATTTGATGGATGGTGCAGTGGATAAGATGGAAGCGAGCAGCAGCAGACTGCAGCGGTGATGGCAACAAAAGATATGTAAAAGTCATCAACGGACCTGGGTGGTCATTTCAAGGTCAGAGTTTGTTGGCTGTGTGAGGTACATTGTACTTTGTGGAAGGCACTTTGCTGGCACCCTGGAAGATTCTGCTGACCACTTACACCAACGAAGTTGCCCGTTCGACCCTAGGACCACTGGATCACTCACAACAGCCGTGCATGCCCTGCATGCCAGGGGAGGGCGCGCGCGCGGGTAATGTGTGTGTGTGGGGGGGGGGGGGGGGGGGCGCCTGTGAACAGCCAACAGCCAGAAAGCCTTACAGTGCTGCGATGGCTGTTCAATAGGTACTGAGCTGCATCACACACAGATACGTCTAACACAGGTGTCTTTGCAACATCTTTGTGCAGACTGGGCTCTGTCGCCTCATTTGTGCTGCCACCACTTCAACACACCGTCACCAACTCCCCACCAGCTCCCCGCCAGCTAACTCAAGTTAGTGCACGCATGCACAGAGCAACCCTGTTACACCTCAACAAGCCATGATGCTATCACGAACAGGCTCAGCTGCTGTGTTGCTTGTAATTGGGAGAACCAGCAACACAACACCAGCTGGTACAAGCTAGTGACCAAGCCGTCACTTAGTGGCAGGTCTAGCTGCTGCGCTGCTTCTTCTTCGGCGCCACCAGCAGTCCCAGCACATCATCAAATATCCCAGCAGCACCCGGCTGCGCAAGATGAAGAGCAAGAGGTCAAGGTCTGCCTTGACCTTCCTCTGACCATAGCTGCTGCATTTTTTGAGAGCCATGGAAACAGCCCAGCAGCCGGAGCACACACGCACACCGTCAATACGACAAACCAGCAGACAGCACCACCACTAATTGCCTGGTGTCCGCAGGCCTAACTAGTCCGTACACAAAGGCTGGTGCTGTGTGTACATAAAGCCCTAGCTGCTGCGCTGCTTCTTCCTCGGTGCCACCAGCAGCCCCAACACATCATCAGATATCCCAGCAGCCCCCGGCTGCGCAAGATGAAGAGCAAGAGGTCAAGATTTGCCTTGACCTTCCTCTGACCATAGCTGCTGCATTTTTTGAGAGCCATGGAAACAGCCCAGCAGCCGGAGCACACACGCACACCGTCAATACGACAAACCAGCAGACAGCACCACCACTAATTGCCTGGTGTCCGCAGGCCTAACTAGTCCGTACACAAAGGCTGGTGCTGTGTGTACATAAAGCCCTAGCTGCTGCGCTGCTTCTTCCTCGGTGCCACCAGCAGCCCCAACACATCATCAGATATCCCAGCAGCCCCCGGCTGCGCAGGATCATGATCAAGAGGTCAAGATTTGCCTTGACCTTCCTCTGACCATAAATGCTGCTTCCTTTGAGAGCCATGGAAACAGGCCAGCAGCCGCCGCACACACGCACACCATCACTGTCACAAACCACCACACAGCAAGGCTACTCAATGCATCATGAACGCACAAACCCAGCAACCCAACCTCAACTGCTGCGCTGCTTCTTCTTCGGTGCCACGAGCAGCCCCAACACATCATCAGATATGCTAGCAGCCCCCGGTTGCGCAGGATCCGCCTTCACCTTCCGCTGACCATACGCCCGCTTCACCCCACCACCCTTCACATCCCCTCCTGCCGCTGCTGCTGCTGCTGCTGCTCCTGCATCTGCCTTGCCATCTCCTCCTGCACCTCCTGATGCACCAGCAGCAGGTCTCTCTACAGCAGCAGCAGCAACCCCACCCCCACCTGCAGCAGCAGTACCTGCAGGCCCCTCTGCAGCAGCAGCAGCAGCAGCATGCTTCTGCCGCCGCTGCTGTATAGCGTCCATGGCTTTGGCCCTGTCCACCCTGCTAAGGTAGAAGTCCCGCTCACGCTTGGCTGCCGTCAACTCCTGGGCCATACGCTGCTCACGAACAGCCTGTGGATAGGGCAGCAGCAGCAGCAGCAGCAGCAGCAGCAGCAACAGCAGCAGCAACAGCAGCAGCAGCAACAGCAGCAACAATGGTGTGGCTCAGGAGAAGGTAGAAATCCTGCTCACGCTTGGCTGCCGTCAACTCCTGAGCCATGCGCTGCTCACGAACAGCCTGTAGGTGTGGCAGCAACAGCAGCAGCAGCAGCAACGATGCTGTGGCTCAGCAATAGGTAGAAATCCTGCTCACGCTTGGCTGCGGTCAGCTCCTGAGCCATGCGCTGCTCACGAACAGCCTGTGGGTAGGGCAGCACAACACGGCACAGCACAGCACATCACAACATCTACCACCAGTGCACCGCAACACGATTGTATAATGCAGCCCCAGAACTGCTTCTTACCGACGGGTCGCACTTTTCCTCCCCCTCAAAGATGAAGGTCCTCGGGAATATAGACCTTTACCTCCTCGTACAAAAAGGACCCCCCTCCCCCCACCCACCCCCAATAACGCCCCTCCCGCACCTCACCCCACCACAACGGCACACCCATCTTCTCATATGCAATCTCCTCTGTCAAGTGGTCCCACTTGTACTTCGGCAGGTACTTCATCACCCACAGGCCGTAGTGGTAGGCGCGGCACCCCCCCCCACACCACACACACACACACACACACACACACACACACGCGGTATGGCAGCACCCCCCAGTACACCTAAACCGTTATACAATATTGACAGGATTGTACAGGCAGCCCCACCATTGCGTGCTCCACCCACCCTTTCGTATGCGATCTCCTCTGTCAAGTGGTCCCACTTGAACTTAGGCAGGTACTTCATCACCCACAGGTCATAGTGGTAGGTGCCACACCTCTGCCGCCCCCCCCCCCCCCCCCCCGCAACCACACACAACCCGCCCTGGTTTTCCGTACTAGCGTCATTGTTTGACTATCCTTGTCGGATGACTACTAGCCAGCATGCATGTGCACGCATGCAGTCTCTCTGTCGACACACAGTCCCCCCGCCCTCCCCCAATACGGCAGCACCCCTCAGTACACCTCAACCGTTGTACAACACTGACAGCATTGTACAGGCAGTCGCACAACTGCCCGCCCCACCCACCTTCTCGTATGCAATCCCTCTGTCAGATGGTCCCAATTGAACTTAGGCAGGTACTCCATCACCCACAGGTCATAGTGGCACTAGCACTTGCCCCCCCCCCCCCCCCCGCCTCCGGGACACAGCAGCAGCCCCCAAAACACATCATAAAGAACTTCCACCCACCTTTTCGTATGCGATTTCCTCAGTCAAGTGGTCCCACTTGAATTTAGGCAGGTACTTCATCACCCACAGGTCATAGTGGTAAGCGCTGCGCCGCTTGCCGCCTATCTGTTGCCCATTCAGCCCTTGAGCAATTGACTTGGCGATCGACTTGTCCTCAAACTCAACCCAGCCCTCAGTAAAGTTCTTGCCTGCAGCAACGTTTGCAGCAACGTTCACAGCATAATCACACATGATTCATGGTATTCATTGTGTGACGTGTTTGATTTGGGGAGAGGAGGGAGGTAAGCGCTGCGCCGCTTGCCGCCTATCTGCTGCCCGTTAAGCCCTTGAGCAATCGACTTGGCAATCGCTTTGTCCTCAAATTCCACCCAGCCCTCCGTGAAGTTCTTGCCTGCGGGTGTGTTGTGTAGCAGGAGCGGCAGAGGGACAGGGCAAAGATCATACAATCAACTAACTAGCCTTGTGTTGACAACAGCCTTGTTCTCATAGCCAACCCAGTCCCCAGTGAGATTCTTGCCAGTGGAAACATAAGCAACGTGTGGATGCGTCACATGAGATGCCCCCAGTCAGCCGGACAGAGGCACATGCCTGCCAGCCCGGCTTTGGTGCACTCTGTGTGCAACTGCCCTGCACGCTTCCCACCTGAGTTGCCCCCCTTCTTCTTGCGCAATGCGCGTGCATTAGGGTCCTCAGGTGTGCAGTAGATGCGGCCCACCTCGCCATACTCTGACAGCAGCTGACGCAGCTTGGCTGGCTTCATGTGAGGGGGCAGCCTGGGCGGAGGAAGGTCGGTGTGTGTGTGTGGGGGGGGGGGGGGGGGGGGGGTGGAGGAGGGGGGAAGGAACGGGGGAGGGCAGGTCGAAAGTGTTTGCTCGCTCTGGATATGTTGACGTATCCGAGTGAGGTGGTGTCGGCATCTGGCTAACCCACAGCTGCTGCGGTTTCTGGGTGCCGCCGAGGTGCTGGAAGGCTGTGGCTCGTGGTCTGGCGCATGCTGTCGTGCAGAATGCAATAAAACAAGCGCCTCCTGAGATTTAGGCACTCAACAAGGTGCTCAGGAAGAATAACAAGACAACAAGGAGAGTGTTGGGAGAGAAGGGCCACACCTGCTGATATATATGATGCCTCGCTTATCATGCTGCTCCTTGAGTCGCCGCAGTTTCTCCTGTGACAGCAGCTTGTTTTTCTTCTTCTTTTTGACCGGCTGCTGCGTCCCTTCCTGATCCTCGCCTTGCTGCGGTGGTTCTGCAGCCGGCTGGGGGTCTTCATGCTGCTGCTGCTGTTCTGGGTCCTGCTGCTGCTGCTGGGCCGCTGGTTCCTTTGCTTCGTCCGGCACAGCGGCCGTCCTGGCCATGGCTACAGGATGTTTCAAAAGTTACACGGCGCTGTTGCTTCTGCGTTACGGACTGCAGGCTAGGCTCTCGAAACTTCAACCGAGGTCTGATGCAGTCCACAGCAGCGAAACCGTGACGATGCCTTCAGCCGCTCTGACTGCCTGTGATAGTGCCCTAAGCAAGGATGGCAGCAACTTCAAGCAAACCGTGTCCTATGATTGGAAGCACGCCATGAACATGTACATGAGCATGTTACATGTGCATGTTACAATGTTCAAACAACAGCACCAACAGACAGCCCAACCCCAGCCTAGATGACTGGCGTGCCGAAGGATGGGTGGGAGGCGGGGTCTGGGTAGTACTCGAAGTGGCACTCTGTGACATCGTCACCGCGGACCTTCTTCCAGCCATCAGCTGTCACGTGGTACACTGCACAGTAGAAGCAACACACAGCAAAGCACACCAGGTGAGCATTCTTTCAGCAGCCACAGGCAAAATCCTCAGTAAGGCAGCAGCATGCAGCAGCCAAAGTCTTTGCACCGCTGGCTTGTCCCTGTCAGACCCCCCCCCCCCCCCCCCCACACACACACACACACACACCACCCATCGCAGCTCCATAATCACTCACCGCTGACGGTTCCACCGCTGGCGCAGTCCCTGAATGTTGCGTGGTAGATGGCACGGCGCCCCAACTCAACCGCATCATCCACACTCATGTCCCTGGTCGTGGGCACAGCAGGCAGGCACAGCAGGTGGGTATTATGAAGAAACTGGCCGCAGGAGAGGGGTTCACGAGGTTGATGAAGGGATTCGAAGCAGGGGAGTCTCGATGTAGGCGAAGCAGGGGAGTCTCGATGTAGGCCGTAAATACAGCCAGGTAATTCAAGCGCTAGAGTCTCGATGTAGGGGGTGCATGCGGCCGAGGGGAATTTTTCCGCGGTAGATTATTATGTAGGGGGTGCATGCGGCTATTGCGTGCCTCCTTGAAGCAACACAACTCAACAGCCTCTAGTCCTGGATTGCGGCCACACAGGCGATGCAAGGCCACACAGGAGATACAAGTCCCATCGCAGCCTGTGTCCTGTTGTGACACCCAGAGCCCTCCCCTCCGCTCGCCCTCCATCGATTGCCACTCACCACTTGTACCCTGAGTCCAGCACTCCATAGGCATACAGGCTGCCACTGCCCACTGAGAAGACCTGGCCCTTGGTGCGCTGGCCATCACTGTCAACGTAGTACAGCCCGGGGCCTGTGGGGTCCCAGCCGGCAACCATGGTGCCCTGGGGAGCAGGGAAGAGCGGGGGCACAGCAAAGATGTCAGCAACCATGTGCAAGCAGATGTGTGCAAGTAAGGAAGCGCTGAAAACTACTGCGCCGGCTCCAGGGCCTGTGCAATCCCAGCCAACCAAGGTGCCCTGCAGAGGGAGGGTGAGGCAGGGGCAGGTGAGGAGGGCAGGGACGGAGGGAAGGGGCAATTTGCATTGCAGAGCAGAGCAAATATGTGGGGCGGCCTGACAGCCGATTCTACAGCCCAAGACTGGTGCGGTCCCAGCCAGCAACCATGGTTCCCAGAAAAGAGGGGTGGGGTCGAAAGCAGGCACCATCCGCTGGCATGGGTGGGTTGCAGGGCAAGGGTGTACGGGTTTGTATTACTTCAGTTACTGTTACTTTTACATGGTTCAGGCTGGGCCTGAACGCCCCGTAGAGAGCCAACGAGGCGAGGCGCATTTGCATCATAGAACGAATTAACATACGAGGCAAGCAAGGTACTAGCTGCAAAGCACAGTGCCCTGGGTAGGGTAGGGGGGTAACAGCATGAAGCAAATATGCACCACTGCACCATTTGAAAAGATGACGGCCATTATGACCCTCCAGAAAAGGATGACCTAGACATCTCACACCTGCCGTTCCCCCCCTCACCATGGACAGTCCCATGCCCCTGTAGCTGAACATGGTGTTGCCAGCCAACCCCTTGGTGCCACGTCGCTGACTTCAGTGCTCACTCCATACAGTACTCATTGGCTGATGTGCACAAGGTTTGTGGTGTGTTTTCAAAGCTGCTGGGTGGTGTGTATTTCAGGGTCTGTTCACTCACATGCCCCTGATGCCCCATACTACTGGTGCCCCTACAACTCACCATGGACAGGCCCATGCCCCTGTAGCTGAACATGGTTTTGTGAAATGATGACTGGCATTGTGAACCAGCAGACCATTTTGACGTCAGTATCTGACACACCCGCTGTCCATCCCGCTCACCATGGACAGTCCCATGCCCCTGTAGCTGAACATGGTGTTGGACAGCAGCTTGGAGGCAGCACGCACGGTGATGCGCTTGCCGTTGTTCAGCTCAAACAGACGACACTGCGCGCAGATAGAGACACGTCAGACGATGCCATGGCAGCAGCACCAGCGGCAGCAGCAGCAGCAGGAGACAGCAGCAATTTGAGTTTGCATTAGCAGGAAAGCCACTATCTTGATCAAGCAATGAAGATGCTGGATGGCAGATGTACAGCAGGGACATGGTGTTGGCGATTGCTTCTCCATGCAGTTGTCTCTGCTGCAACACCACTTGTATGCATGTTGGCAGGTTTTGGCTGACGCATCAAGAGCGGTTCCAAGCTGCATGGTGCTGTAGATGCATGCCCATGCCTGAAACGCATCAGCCAGTAGCTACCACTGGCTGTGTAGAGCCTCCCAATCTACACTGCAGTCTGCCGCGCGCACCGACACAATGCAGCTCCAGCACCACCTTCCAGTCCTGCCGGAACAACCCTCCATCACCCTCCTTCCCACCACAGCCCCTGTGCTGCCGCCACCACCGCTACCGCCACCCAACCCACACCCTGCCACCACAGCCCTCGCCTGACCTGTGTGCCGAGGTTTCTCTGCCAAAACTGGCAGTCAGCTGCTCCTCCTGCCATGGTGCCCAGCAGGTAGCGGTTGATCTCGATCACCTTCTTCACGGTCTGGGAGGCTGCAGGAGGGGGTCACAAGCGGTAGCATGGCAGTGTGAATAGGAAAATGTGATGAGAGGTGCAGATCAGGCATCCTGGGCATTCAGACGGCTCGGCTGTGTGTGCACTGTCTGCCAGCACGCACTTGTTGCACATGCGCGAGTGAATATGGTTTGTCATGCTGGCATGTGTGAGGCTCAGAGACCCTAGCGCAGCAGCTGTCCTCACTTTCATAGATGCCTATAAATATCTGGACGTGACAGCATGAGTGTGGGCATGGCCACAAGGCTAGCACTCAGATAGCACTACTAGTTGCAGCGCGCAGTCCTCATTGCAACATATTGCGCATTGCATGTGACTTGGTATGTGGGCACGCTAGACAGCAATGCTACAGAATATGCTTCAATGCCCGCCGCTCTGTAGCAGGACTACCACTGTGTTTGCTGAATCCCTGAAGCTGCTGCTGCTGCTGCATGAGGGAGACTGGCCGGGTCCTGCACACGTGCTGATGCTGCGCAACACGCGCGAAATGCATGCGCATGCAAGCAGCTGCACTTGTGCCGAGCCTGCACGCATGCACACCCCTGACTTATCCTGCATGCCCCTTGCTGGACTTACAGATGTAGCTGCCCATCGTTGCGCGGGAGTCCACTGCAATGATGACGCCATGTTCAAAGATAAAGCCTAGGGTGGTGGTGCCGTGACAGGGCTTGACCATCTCAACAACTTCCCGCTCAAACTGATCCACCTGCAACAAACAACAGCAGCATCATGTGTGTTGCACGATGCAGCGCGCAAAGTGAGGTGGGAGGGCACCTCCAGCCGCATGCAAAGCATGCAGCGTGATGTGTGCTGTATCCTGGTGGCAGCATGATCATGGCAACAAACAACAGCATGTGCCGGGAAGCTCTGGCTGCGTTTGGCAGCAGCTGCTGTCGTGCTGTTGCTTACATCCTTGACTGCGGGGAGGGGGAACTGCTGTGCCAGGCCCTCTGAGCTCAGCACGTCCTGCAGGCCCCCTGCCTCTGCGTGTGTGCTGCTGGCCGCCTTTCCACCATCCAATATGGATAGATCCAGCTTCATGGCTGCCTGCTGCTGTGTAGACGCCCAGAGGGGCTCTGTCCTGACTGGAACTGGTCTGATCAAGGCCCACAAGTAGCTGGTGGCTACCAACAGCTTACTGGATGGTTACCAACGCAGTATGGTTCTGTATGATGTACTGAGCAAGACTGAGGATGCTCAGAAAAGACTCACAAGGCTTCGCGTAAGAACGACGAGACAGAGGGAGTCAAGGGACGTCACCACACATACACATCAATGGTCTGGACGTGCAAGAGAGTTACGGTTGCACCACACCACGCTCAACGCGGTCCAAAACCTGGACCCTGCAGATCAGATCGCAACATACATCGACATACTCACAGCTGAAGCCCTCTGCACTCTTGAGGGCTTCTTTCACACACCAAATGTTGTTGGTACCAACCAGTGACTCTCCTACAGTTGCTTGGCTCTAGACACCTTCGGGCTAGCCTTCGAGCTGCGATCCAGCCTCTTTCTTTCTCAAACCTCTCTCAAACCTTCTGTGGTCAACAGACGGCATGCACTCTTTCTCTGCGACCCCTGAGGATCAGCTATGGCAGCAGCAGCAGCCCCATCATCTGGCAGAACACCTCCAGCAGCTTCAGATGCAAGGTGTCCACCCACCTGGCATGGCACCCCCTGTGCTGCACCCTCCTGCAGGCAGTTATGCACTGCAGACACCCAGCACACCGCCTAGCAGCAACTTCATGCATTATGCGCACACCTACGGCAGCCGGGGTGTCATGCTGCTGCCTCAGCAGCTAGGCAATCCCAGCATAACACCTCCTGGCATCCACCGCAGCAGCAGCAGTACTGGCCCGTCAGCTCAAGCACCCATGCTCCCAGCAGCTGCTGCATTCAACCCTCAGCACCAGCCAGCCACCGCGCTGCCACCACTGCCACCTTACAGGGTGGCGGTGCCGCAGGCCCTGCAGCCAGAGCAGTTCCACCCACAGTATGGCCAGCCAGCCATCCAGCTGCCACAGCCACCATCAGCACAGTACTTGGTGCTGTCACCGCAGTCCCTGCAGCAACAGCCCTACCAACAGGACGGCCCAGCCACCCAGCCCCCACCACCATCAGCACAGTACGTGTTGGTTGCAGCACAGGATCTGCAGCAGCAGCAACCCTATCAGCAGTACCAGCAGTACCAGCCAGCCACCCAGCCCCCACTGTCATCGGCACAGTACATGGTGGTTGCAGCACAGGATCTGCAGCAACAGCAACCCTACCCACAGTACCAGCAGTACCTGCAGCACCAGCATTACCAGCAGCAACAGCAACCCTGGGCCCAGTACCAGCCACACACCCCTTCGCCGCCGCCGCCATCTCATGCGCGGCATGCACAACAGCAGCTGCAGCGCACATGCGCCTCCAGCTATGGTGGTGCACAGCAGCAACAGCATGCTAACTCATACAATCAGTACCGCCACCAGACAGCCACCCAGCCAGCCACAAGTACAGCAGGGCCAGCTGAGGCTGCCGCGGGCAGGTTGGAAGCTGCAGGCACCACAGCAGCAGCAACAGCAGGGGGTGAGCAAAGGCAGCAGGGCAGGAGTGGGACGTCCAAGGTTAATGCGCCGTTGCTGACAGCCAGGCTGAAAGCTGCCACCAGCACTGAGCAGCTGCTGCAGCTTGTGCAGCAGCATGCAGCAGACCTCAACCACATTCACATGAGTGCTGCTTACACGCAGGCAGTCAAGCTGTTTGGGCGAGGTGCAGCAACAGCACAGCACCAGGCAACAGCAACCCTGCAGCAGCAGTTGCTCTCAGAGCTGCACCAGCTGGCAGTGCAGCTGCAGCAGCAGTTTGGTGCCAGGGGGCTGGCCAACATCATCTGGTCATGTGGCAAGCTGAGCAGCCCAGCCACAGCCCGGCTGCTGCTGCCGCTGTTGTTGCGGGCCCGCACCCTGCAGCAGACTGAGCCGCAGCATGTGTCCAATGTGCTGTGGGCTGCTGCAACCTTGAAGCTGCAGCTGAGCACTGATGAGCTGCAGCAGCTGTTGGGCAGGTTGGAAGCAGTGCTGGGAGGTGCCCAACCGCAGCATGTGTCCAACACCCTGTGGGCTGTGGCAAGCATGGGGCAGCAGGTTCCGCCACTGCAGCAGCAGCAGCTGTTGGGCAGGTTGGGAGCAGTGCTGCCAGATGCTACACCGCAGCATGTGTCCAACACCCTGTGGGCTGTTGCCACCATGGGGCAGCAGGTGGCACCACAGCAGCTGCAGCAGTTGTTGGGCAGGCTGGAAGCAGTGCTGCCAGATGCCAACCCACAGCATGTGTCCAATACCCTGTGGGCAGTGGCAACCATGGGGCAGCAGGTGGCACCACAGCAGCTGCAGCAGTTGTTGGGCAGGCTGGAAGCAGTGCTGCCAGGTGTCAACTCGCAGGTTGTGGCCAACACCCTGTGGGCTGTTGCCACCATGGGGCAGCAGGTGCCGCCACAGCAGCTGCGGCAGCTGCTGGGCAGGTTGGAAGCAGTGCTGCCAGGGGCCAAGCCACAGGAGGTGTCCAATACCCTGTGGGCTGTTGCCACCATGAGGCAGACGGTGCCGCCACAGCAGCTGCAACAGCTTCTGGGCAGGTTGGAAGCGGTGCTGCAAGGTGCCAACCCACAAAATGTGTCCAACACCCTGTGGGCTGTAGCCACCATGGGGCAGCAGCTGGCACCACAGCAGCTGCAGTTGGTCCTTGCTGCCTTTCACAGGAGGTTGACAGCTGCCAATGTACAACAGGTGGCAACCATGGTGTGGGCATGTGGCAAAATGCAGCATCTGCCACTGCAGCTGCTGCAGTCCTTGAACCATACCTCTGAGCAGCTGCAGCAGCTCTTGGCAGCTGCAAAACCACAGGAGCTGGCCAACATGGTCTGGGCATGTGGTGAGCTGGGGTATGCGGCGCAGCTGCTGCCAGGCGCGCTCCTGCAGCGGGCAGTCCACCTGCTGCAGGATGTGGGCACAGGCTTCTTCAAGTCACAGGAGTTGTGCATCCTCTGCTGGTCAGCAGCAGTGCTGGACCTGCAGCAGTGTGTGCCGCAGGTGCTGCTGCTAGCAGCTGGTGCCAGTCAGTTGTTCAGCACGGCCAGTGATGAGGATTTTCAGCAGCTGCATCAGGTGCACCTGTGGCTGCTGGACAGTCAGCTGCCCACACCTGGTCAGGGGCTGTTGGGTGTGCTGACCCAGCAGCAGTTGGAGCAGTGCAGGGACAGCTGGGAGCAGCAGCTGACAGCGGTGGCTCAGCAGCAATCATCCCGTCTGCAGCAGTCTGTGTATGAGGCAATGCTGCATCTGCCACCTGGCATCTTGCAGCAGCAGCCGCAGCCAGAGCAGCACACAGCTAACAGGGCATGTCTTATCGACATTGCTGCTGTGACAGCCTCAGGGATCAAGCTGGCAATAGAGGTGGAGGGCCCCCACCACTATGTGCAGCCTGGCAACACCCTTACAGGCCCTACCCTGTTCAGGAACCGCGCGCTGGCAGCTCGGGGCTTTGCACTTATCAGCGTCCCTTACTGGGAGTGGGACTTGCTGCACAGCGCACAGGAGCGGCAGCAGTATCTGCTGGGCAAGATGAGCAGCCTGGGAGGTTAAGGGGTGCGCTGCCTGTCTTTCCATGGGAGGGCGGTGTGCATGGCGCAACAGCTTCACATTGCTGAACGGAATCATTGGTGGTTGCATCTGTGGGTCATGTTGATGCCGTCAAGCTGCTGGTTGTGCACTAGTGGCACGAAGGTAAATTAGGGTAAAGCCCGATAATGTTAACCAGTGCAATTTCGACATATTGTCGATCATACATTCTTGTACTTTTGACCTGAAGTCGATTTTACAGGCCACCAGCAAACTCAACAACCCAGATCAACAGCACAGTCTGCCAGGCACACAGCCGCTGTTTCCTGTGCCTGATATGGCCCCCACGTGTGATTCCGCACTATCGCAATAGAGATCAACGTAGATAGCAGCCATGGATGATGATGAGCAGCTCTGCTTTGCAGATGTAGAGGATGATGAGGATGAAGCTGACATAAGGCCAGAGCTACTACAGGAGTACAGGCACCTGTATGCACAGCACAGGGAGGACAGGCAACAGCATGAGGAAGAAGTGCTCCAGTCGAGGGCCAGACACAGTGTAGCAACAGGCCCAGGCAGGGGGCGTGCAGCCCCACGGCGTGCTGCTGGTGAACCAGCTCAGTCACAGCGCAGGCAGCGTCGGCGGTACACAAGCAGCCTTGCAGATGCAGCAGGCAGTCACACCTTTGGGGCTGTTGGTGAAGAGGCCATGGATGCTGCTGAAGTGCCACAGGGGCTAGAAGCAGAGGACGATGTGATAGATGTACAGCGCTTTGTAGCACAGCTAGCTGCAGAGGCAGCAGCAGCAGCAGCAGAAACTGAACCAGGCTTTGTGTCAGAGGGAGAAGAGCCCAGTGAATGGAGCCAACGCAGTGCGCGTGCAGAAGCAGGATGGCGTCAGCAAGCACCACTCCTGGGTGCAGCGGTGCTGCAGGCGGCAGCTGCGCCGGACCCCCAGCAGATCTGCAGTGTGTGTAGCACAGAGCAAGGGTGCACAGTGCGGTATGTGTGGAGCCAACCAGTTGCTTACATGTTTGCATGCGGAAGCAGCAGCCAGGCGTCAACAGCTACGCAGTCCATCGTGAGGCATGTGCTGAGTATGCACCCTACAGTCATTCTCTTGTGTGTCTGTTGTCTGCAGGTGTTGGTCTTGCTCACCAGCTGCAGGGTGTGCTCTGCTGTGTAGTGCTTGCGACCAGGCAGCACATCAGCACCTGCACCTGCACAAACGGCAGCAGTATGAGGACAGCTGCTGGAAGGAGATGCCAAGGGCTGACCCTGTGGCGGGTGGGTCGTGGTTGCTGCTGGTCAGCACACATTGGTGTGCTGCGACATCCTGTAACTGAATGCTTGTGCGCGCTGCAGGTTACTTCCTGTGCATACCCGGCGAGTGCCGACACTGCCACGGCACCGACATTGGCAGCGCAGCAGTGAGGACGCAGGCCATGGACTACATCACCAGGGGTGCGCAACCAGCATTATGCATCCTTTGCAACTGCTTGTGCCTGCTGCCTAGTGACGTAGCATCCAGGCCCACCCAAACTCTTGCATGGGGTTACTATGTGTGGATGTTCTGGCCGCAGATGGAGTGGTGCAGGCCAAGCGGGCTGCGTTCCAGTGCCTCAACCCAACTTGCGGCAAACATGTCTGGCAGCGGCCTCAGGACTTCATCAGCATGGGGGCTTGGCCAGCATCGCTGGATTACGACCACTGCAGGTAAAGGCGCCGTCTAACATAGCACCTGGAGTGCTTGCCGTCAAGGTGCGGCGTAGCATTGGACGTCGCTCAAGGGTGTACTGTAATGCCGCAGGACCATCGTGGCTCAAGACGTCCTGCAGCTGTACGACTGCTTGAAGCTCAGCAGCCCTACACTGTCCTTGGCTGCTTTCTGCAAGGCAATCTCAGAGTCGGCATGGCGCAACAATCTGCAGCAGGTCGGTGATCGGCTTTGGGAGGGGGTGTGCGGCCCCGCGGGGGGGGGGGGGGAGATCAGCTTTCGCTCCATCCGCATTTCACTAGCACACCGGCACTGCTTGGCTGTGCGCACCATCAACCAACCTAGGGCTGCAATAGATGTTGGCGCCAAGACAACCCAGGGTGCTGTGCTTGTTGCATGCTGCAGCCGTTGCGCGCCATCAGCACCAGCGCCTTCAGCCGCGCTGCTACTGAGTTCAGCAACTGTCAGCT